>CM030361.1:45885668-46485668 GCA_017893485.1 Hemerocallis citrina
GAATTAGAGTTTTGAGAACTTCATGTATTTCATTTTGGTTGAAATAATAATAAAATGTATTTTAATTGCAAACTGAGTCTCTGACAAACAAATATTTAGATTATTGGTATTGTAGATACCTTCACACCTGCACTTACGTTATCATTGTATTTAGACATACTCATAGTGATTATGGAATTGGAGTAAGCTCTATAAAACCTATATGATAATATCCTTACATAACGATTACAAGCATATAAAAGTGATGCTGAAGTTAAAAAAAACTCTATGCAGTGTTTCTACCAAACTATATGCTATCCAGGTAAGTTCAAGCTAATGATCAAGAAGACGATGATTGAGATTAAATGTAGATATACTGCTTCCTCATATTATATGTGTGCTACATGAATTAATTTGCTGGACTTCCAAAATTATTTTATATAATCAAACCAGGTGCACCGTTCCGAAGACGTACCGTAGGCAGTAGTTACGTGTCAACGGACAATATATATATATATATATATATATATATATATATATATATATATATATATATATATATATATATTATAGTAGACAAATGATTTATCTTCTTATCCTTTCTGAATTTTTTCTTCTCCTTGTCTTCCATTGTTTTCTTTTCTTTCTTTTTTGTTAAATTTTTTTTTGTTTTTTCCCGTTTGTTGACAGCATTGTACGAGAGAAATGGGAAAAAGAGGAAAACGGAAGGAGGAGATAAAGGAAAACCTAACTTCTTTTTATACATAATTCCCTTTCTATACACTTTTATCAAATAAGTCATTCACGATATATAAATTACATAAGAATGTTACTATATATAGTTACTATATATAAAATTCTTTATCCTTATTAATAAAGGTTATCAAATCAAAATAAGTTATACAATATAATTAATATTAACAATATTATTAATAAATATTCTGGACTATTACATTAAATTTTACTGAACCCTGACTTTTAAAAGTGATACTAAATTATTCCAACAATTGTTGTCTCAAGGTCTAAAATATGTTTGAACTCAATGGGGGTGAATGAAAGATCAGGCAAATGAAGGGCTTTAGAACAACATTTCACCTTAATTTTATGTTCCAAGTTGTTGAGAGCTCGCCTAGGTTGGGTGACAAGAACTAAGCAAATTCAGAAGAAAGTGATGATGGACAATGCTGGTATGTGATGATAAGTTGAATGCACACCACCTATGTGTTTGGAAATTAATGATTTGTCAAATTGTTACGACAAAACAATGGCAGCCTGCTACAATGTCTCTCCCTGTCTCAGAACAAGGCATCATTCAGTTTGAGCAAGATATATACAAGCTAGCTAGCACGCTTTGCATATTTTTGGAGTGCATACATGCCTCTATTGGTATCGCAATATTTAAAAGGAAAAAGAAAGGAAGGGATAGGTATCAAAAGATTCTCTATTCAAGTACATTTCTTTAAAAAATTAATTAGCAGACAAATTAGAAGGGCTTAGTCATTTTTTTTTTCCTTTTTTTGATCATAAACGGTGAGTTCTAAGACTTCCCGCGCTTCATTAAAAAGATTTTAATAAAATAAACAACCAAATAAAAGAAAATGATGTTCATGAGTCTCCACACGTGGGCCATGAGCCTCATTCCCCATCAAAAGAGAGAACCCATCCCAAACAAGATAGTTCCCGTCCCAAAACATAGTAATCACACGTATTTACAGAATATGTTGTTCTGCCCCAACAACAAAATGATCCTAAAAAGTGGCACCCCCCCCCCCCCCCCCCGGCACTTCTGTTAGGAATTGTGGCCTCAAATACACTTAGGCATGGAGTACTTGAAGTTGGAGAAGAAGAGGAGGAGACAAAGAAGTAAGAGAAGAAAAGCAGCGAAGTAGAAGAAGTAGCCGGGAGGGTTGCGATCGACCGACCTGGGGGTGCGGTCAACCGACCCCAGGCTGAGAGTTCTTCGGGTGTATAAGTCCAACAGAGAAGAGGATGGTCGACCGAGCTATGGGTGCAGTCGACCGGTCAGTTCTCTGGGTTGGTTCTACATGTTGCAGTCGACCGACACTTGGGGTGCAATCGACCGACATCGGCGACTGATTGTTTTTGGGCTTACGAGTTTAAAGACCCAATTGCTATATTTGTGTTTATCTTTTAGGGTTTACTTTGGGGCTATGTATATAGCTGTAAACTCTAGGGTTTAGACATTTTGATGATATTTTGGAGAGCTGTTATCATTGTTCAACTTCAAGAGAGATTGTGCCCAGTGTTTCAAATGTGAGAGAGAGATTGAGAGTTGTAATCTCTTTTGTAATCTTTGTATTTCTTTGGAATTAAGAAGTATTGGTTATCTCTGCATATTGGTTGTGTTCTTATGAGATCCATATATTGTGGTGGCTTGTTCTTGGTTCATCTATTTCTTGGGAGTTTCTATTGCTTGTGGTGCACTTCTGCTATTAGCACTACAAGATGATGATAGATTTCTCTGAAAAGTGGTATCAGAGCAGTTGGTTCGAGATGGAGATAATAAGATGAAGATCGAGAGATTCGATGGGAGTGACTTCGCGATGTGGAAGATTCAGATGATCGCGTATCTTCGTCAGAAAGATCTTGATGGTTTGTTGTTTAATGAGAAGCCGGTAGGTGCAGACAAGGATGAGAAGGTCTTGGCAGAGTGGAATCGTTTGGATCAGAAGGAGCTGGGGCAGATTCAGTTGGGGCTGAGTAGGAAGGCGTTATTTCATATCTCGAAGGCAAAGACCACAAAGGAGGCTATGGAGATTCTCACAGATATGTATGAAAAACCGTCGGTGTCTAATCAAATTCTTCATCTGAAAAAATTGATTAATATAAAGTTGAAGGAAGGGGGTTCAGTAGCAGAGCATGTGAACAATTACTGTATGGTTTACAACCAGATGGAAGCTGCATGTTTGAAGTTTTCAGAGAGGGGGCAGCCATTGTTACTTCTATCTACTCTACACGATAGTTATGGTACGGTGGAACAGACTATTACATGCACTATGACAGATTCGACGACTCTACAGGATGTGGTGAGTAGCATTCTGAACGAGGAGGTGAGAAGGGTGAGAAACGGGGGATATCCATCATCATCTTCTAGAGATTTCGCTATATACGTTGAGAAGAGACGTGGGAGATCTAAGAGCAGTCGAAAAAGAAAGGATCAGAGTAATTTATCTGAGAGTGGGTCTGATGACAGCGATGGGGGACATGGGCCTGAGTGCTGGTATTGTCACAAGAAGGGTCACATGATGCACAGTTGCAAGGCTTATATGAAGAAGAAGCAAGAGAAACAGAAGAAAGATACCCCAAAGAAAGCTCAAGTGGGGCTTGTTGAGAATCTATGCTTATCAGCTCGGAAGGAGTTGGGCACTCAAGATTGGTGTATTGATTCGGGAGCTTCTTTTCATTGCACTCCGAGGAGAGAGATATATGATGACTACGATGAGGGTTCTTTTGGAGATGTGATCGTGGAGAATGGTCACCGGTGTCCTGTACGTGGGGTTGGTACTGTTCGGGTGATCACCATTGATGATTAAAGTGTTGTCTTGCGGGAGACAAGGCATGTTCCAGACTTGAAGGAAAATCTTATCTCAATTGGAAGTCTAGACAAGGAGGGGTTGTCTGCTACATTTGGTAGTGGGGAGTGGTGCATAGCTGCAGGTTCATGGGTGATTGCAAAAGGGAAGCGTGAGGGAACGCTATATTTTCTTAGAGACGTGAGGGCATTTCTCCTATAGTTAACTCTCAGCCGGAATCGAGTAGTAGGTTGTGTGGGGTGCAACCGAGTTCTTTCAGTTGTGGATGGAAGGTTACTAATTTGGTGGAAGCTGCTGGCCATGGAAGTGATCCTAGTGGGCAAGACGTTGCTGCGGTGAGGGTACTTTGCGAATTGGCAGTTGAAGCTTCAAGTCGCTCTTGTGTAATAGAGAGCACTAGTATCGATATGCGGGGTGATATCGATGAGGGTAACCGAATTGGGACTGTAGGGGTTGAACAGTCTGCGGAGTTTGTGGAGGTGTCGTCCACGGAGGTTTCTAGTGCAGAGGGTGCATCGAGAGGCTTTGAACCATATCCGGTGTTGATGGAGATTTTGCGAGTTAGGGAGTCTCATAACACGGAATCCGACACGGAAGGTTGTTTCTCCGGTATTCGTGCTCTATGCGATTGATGGAGCACATCCTTCATGAGGCGATGAGGGGTGGTTAGTGCACTCCACGTGGTGGAGTGGCGGAGGTGTTCTTCATGAGAGTGGAGAGTACTTGGGTCTTCCACGAAAGTGGGAGATGGCAGAGATAAAGCGAGGAAAGATTACAATAACTTTGAAGCGTGGTGTATTTGGTCCAAGTGGGAGATTGTTAGGAATTGTGGCCTCAAATACACTTACGCACGGGGTACTTGAAATTGGAGAAGAAGAGGAGGAGACAAAGAAGCAAGAGGAGACAAGCAGCGAAGTAGAAGAAGTAGCCTGGAGGGTTGCGGTCGACCGACTGGGAGTGCGGTCGACCGACCCTAGGCTGAGAGTTCTTCAACTGTACAAGTCTAACAGAGGAGAGGACGGTCGACCGACCTAGGAGGTGCAGTCGACCGGTCAGCTCTCTGGGTTGGTTCTACACGTTGCAGTCGACCGACACTTGGGGTGCGGTCGACCAACATCGGCGGCTGATTATTTTTGGGCTTACGAGTTTAAAGGCCCAATTGCTATATTTGTGTTTATCTTTAGGATTTACTTGAGGGCTATATATATGGCCGTAAACTCTAGGGTTTAGACATCTTTGATGATATTTTGGAGAGCCGTTATCGTTGTTCAACTTCAAGAGAGATTGTGCCAAGTGTTTCAAAGGTGAGAGAGAGATTGAGAGTTGTATTCTCTTTTGTAATTTTTTGTATTTTTTTGGGAATAAGAAGTATTGGTTATCACTGCATATTGGTTGTATTCTTGTAAGATCCATATATTGTGGTGATTTGTTCTTGGTTCAACTATTTTTTGGAAGTTTTTATTGCTTGTAGTGCACTTCCGCTATTAGCACTACAAGTTGAAGATAGATTTTTCTGACAACTTTCTCATGTCAATCACTCTTCCTTAGTGGTTCCCTTCCTTTCCTCGGTCTCTCTATGTACATTTCTAGGTACATTTCTTATATACAAAAGAGTTACAAACAAGTGGCGAAGTGAGTTTTTTTTTACTATGGTGGCCAAAAAATAAAAATAAATAATATGAAAATTTAATATACTTTCAACATTGTTCAATGGACAAAAGGCAAAATAAAATTTCATTAACTAGAATGTCAAGAAACGACCAAAATGTAAATTAAAATAATATAAACTAAATAAACTAAAATAAAATAAAAGGGAAGCGGGTGGCCAGATGTATATAACCTCGTTATTAATCATTATAAAATTTCTAATATAATTATCCATTGCCCACCTTAAATAAAGCATGGATCTGCCACTGCATACAACATCCTAGCTTAAAACAGTTTACCGTCATTTGATCGATCTTGTATACAATCACATATATATGATCTGGCGACAGCGTATATTACTTCATCTTTTTGACGATAACCGAAACCTTCTGGTACGGGGAGTACGTTTTTCTGTTGGCACCTTGCATCTCCAAATTTCCATTTCCGTAATTCCTAAAAGTTCTGATACACATCAGAACTCAGTCTAACATCATAAAATTTGTCGAAGAATAAATTCCTTTTCAGAAATTACATCTGAAATAGTATTTCATTTCTGAAAAAGGCTAATGATTCCAGACCTTGGTGATCCTTGAGGATTAGTGAACCTGTTCCCAGCATTCAGGGCCGGCCCCTACCCTGAGCCGGTGAGGCGGCCGCCTTAGGTCCCCCGGTTTTTTTTTTTTTTTGCACTATTAGGGATCCCAAATTTGTATTTCTCGTGTAAATATAGACACGTATTTTGTCCATAAAAAAATTATATTGTAATTTGGAGCCTCAAAAATAATTATTTGGATCTTTCACTTTGGGCCCCCGGAAACTGAAGGCCGGCCCTGCCCGCATTCATCCCCAAAATGCTTCTCTTTACTTCACTAGAATCCAAAGGGTAAATAAAAACAACCCCCCACACTCAGACACTCTTCTTATCCTGTGTCCCAAAATAGCCCTTCAAAATTGGCTCAAGTTTTCCTCTTCATTCAAAAGCACAACATATGACAGTAAAGACCAAACTTGACCATCAGATTTGTGCTAATATCACTCCCATTATGCCCCTCTATTCCTGATTTGCCCATGACCCCATTGTGTCATAATAAAGGTATCAGAATACCAAACTGAGATGAGAGAGAGAGAGAGAGCGAGGGACAGTCAAAGGAGATCTGAAGTCAGTACTTTGGCAAAGTTTCACTCTCTCATTCTCTTTTGCTTTTTTGAGCTATGAAACGTCATAAGCAATCCTGCTTAGCTTTAGCTCTTTCAAGGGTTTTTCGCCAAGCTTGGATTCTTGCATGGCTTTTTCCCATTGTCATTTTCTTTGAGCTCATCACATCAAAAGAAGTTAATCTTAAGATTCAAAGCAACTTTAATCTGATGCAAAATTCATAACTAGCTAGCTCATATGTTAGTAGATAGATATATGTAGCATATCTGGTTCGCGGTAATTGTCCCTGCAACTATATGACTGGAAATCGCATATCCCTCTCTCCAGTTGCATTTTTCCGACTTGTGTTGTCCCATGAGGCAATTCGTGTTACTATTTGGCACCACCTCGTCCACTATAGGCATTTAATGTTGTTCTTTTTTTTTGAAGGAAAAGGTAGAATCTGGCCACCCTGTTTCATTAATCAGATTAATAAACAAAACTCAGGGTACTGAGCAAACAACAAAATCCCAGAATATAGGCATTTAATGTTGTAGCTGCAATTGTTGCAACTACAGTTACCAAGTGTACATGTGTATGAGAGTCAAAAAGTTTTGTAAGGGAAAAAAGAAAAGAAAAGAAAAAAACAAAGTGTTGAATAGTTTTCATGTACATATCAGTGACAAGTGACAACATGAATACTAGTTATAACTGAGGCAAATTCCTTTAAATACCTTCGAAAAAGACAGTCGGGGTTGCCAGAAATAGAGTAATGAAACTAAGATATTGACTTTTTTTTGACTGGTTTGATTGGGAATTTTTCGATGTCACAATCATAGCAGACGCAGAACGGTCATCCGATCATAGTTTGCTTTCGACCTCTTTTCCTCACTACCAATATTGAAAAGGGAAATAAGATGTGAAGCACAATATTCAGAGATTTGGAGGAGATTTTAACATTAAAACCACGGATCTTGAGATAACAACTTGTTCAGTGTCGATGACCATTGTTTCAATCACTTCCTGTATGCAGCGAGTATTTTGTCCATCAGCTGAAAAGATTAACAATATGAAGTCCTCTTTGTTAGATCACCTCCGATTTAATTTTCAAATTTAGATCACTTGATTTAATGGAGGAGCTAATCCTGTATAGAGCTGACAGAGCTGAAAGCGAAAAAAAGAATTCATATAGCCCAACACCTAGAAGGTTGGGAATAGAATTATGATTAAGTGATAACCAAGGTTAGTGAAAGAAAAAAAAAACACGGAAATCCGGGTATTAGATAGTTAGTTACCTTGCATAATTTATTGTAACTTTGGGCGGTTGGGAGCACTTTTTGGAGTCGAGATAAATTATGTTCCCATCCCCAAATTAATAATTGGAGTTATTAAACTTCAATCCAACCTAATTTATCTCGCATATGTCCATCTCCCCCTTCCTGTGATTGCCAAACAGAGATAAAAGTTTTTTTTTTTTTTGAGAGAAAAGGTGGAATAACACCACCCTGTTTCATTAATAAGAAATTAATAAACAACCCCGCAGAGCCGGGAGAAAACAGAAGTACAGTGCAGGAAATAAAACATAAACCCCCAACAGGACCCTGGGGGGTGGGTTTCATCGTCTAAACCACGGACAACAGGAAATAAAACATAGACCCCCAACAAAGCCCTGGGGGGTGGGTATCAACCTCTAATCCTCAATTAAAGCACAAAGCAAGAGACAACAAAATAGACACAGAGAAAGCCATTGATGCAACTGGGATGTGAGACTGGTGCCCTCCTCAGTCCAGAGTCGGCCCAAACTCTATCTCCTCATCGTCATATTCTTCCACCTGGAAGACCTATGCAATCCTCCCTCTCGCTCCTGAAGCCGCAGCTGTAGCCCAAAAGGAAATCAGATGCATGATGAGAGTGAGATTACCAGAAATTGAATTACAAGAAGCACGGAAATAAAAATTGTTTCTATCTAGCCATAACACCCAAGTGGTAGCCGCAATGGCAATGTACCATGCCTCCTTCATGTCGTGTCGTGTCTTTGCAAATCTAGGGCCAACCCATAGTTCCTCATACTCTCTTGGGTAGTCATTTGAACCTAAGGCTCTAAGAACTTCTGTCATGACAGCCTTGCTTCTTGTGCAGTGAATAAACAGGTGGTTCAGATCTTCTGTATGTGTATTGCAAAATCCACAGTCAGTCGCAATGTGAGGTTGCCTCTTGGCTAGGTTCTCTCTGGTAAGGATAGCGTTGTTGAGCACAAGCCAGAGGAAGACTCTGACTTTAAGAGGTGCTTTTGCCTTCCATAACACCGTTGCCCAGGGGGGTCTGCATCCCCGATAGTGAATTCGGTGGTAAAGGGATCTAACCGAGAACACTCCCTTCTTCTCAAGTCCCCAGCGCAACTGGTCTGGGCCTTGTGCACACAACACCCCAGATTGGGTAATTCTCGTCTGTAGTTCTCGCAGTTGCTGGCGCAGCTCTGGTGAGAGCATACCCTGGAACGATGGTATCCAAGTCCCTCGTTTCCAGGCATCTGCCACCGACATATTCGGTCGGCTCGTTTTTTCATACAGCTCTGGGAAACTGTCCTTAAGAGCGAGTGGGCCACACCATTTGTCCCACCAAAACCTAGTGGACCGTCCATTACCAATGATAGAGGTTACTGCTGAGTTGAACGGTCCACTGACTTTTGTAATTCCTTTCCAGAAGCGGGAGGTCTTGGGACCCACTCGGAAGCCTAAACTTCTCGTCCCTTTTCCTCGGAGGTAGGGTTGAATAAATTCTTGCCACCCTTCCCCACAGTGGTGAAACACTTTCCACCACCATTTGCCTAGGAGAGCCAGGTTCATATCTCTAAGGTCAATGATACCTAGCCCTCCATGCCTCTTCTTCATGCAGGCAATGTTCCATTTAATAAGATGGTAGCCTCCCTCATTTGACTCTGCCCCTTTCCAAAGGAATCTTTTTCAAATTCGGTCAATCCTTTGGATCACCCACTTTGGTAGTTCAAAAAATGACATGTAGTAAATGGGCAGGTTGGACAGCACAGAGTTGATGAGTACAACTCTTCCCCCGATAGAGAGTGCTTTGCCCTTCCATCCAGACAGTCAACAGAGATAAAAGTTAACAACGGTGTTATCTTAATGTTATGCTAACCTTCATTCCCATAAAGGGCATACTGACTTACCCCAAGCGCTCTTCTAATATGGAGTAGTTGAATGAATAAAGCAAGGCAGGTTTTTTTTTTTTTTAGGGAAAAGGTGGAATCTGGCCACCCTATTTCTTTAATAAGAGCATAACGAAACAAACCCAGAGTACTGGACCCAAGTACAAACTACAGACAAAAAATAAAACATACATGAAGCAACATGACACGTACAAACAACAAATCCCTCCAACAACCTTGGAGGGTGGGCCGACAAACAAGCTCGGTCCAGCAAAATTGTAAGTACGTCAGTTTAGTTTCGTACAGTGCCTCCACGGCACATGCACACCCACCTGAAACAAGTCTGACAGAATTTTATCGGCCGCCGATCCCTGTCTTCACCTCGCTAGGGGACCCCATCTTTGGGTCCAAGCCCCGCAGATCGAAAACTGACCCCACGGCACATGCACAGCGATCGCACCCTCCCACCATCTCCACCACTCATCCTACAAACGTGCTAGTAACTCCCATAGCCGCTACCAAAGAGATAGCCGTGAAGACGATACATTCATCTCTCACACGATAGCACTTTTTCTGGCGATTTCTCACCAAACAACTATCTCGCTTACCCCACCAAACACCACGCTCCAGGAGAGAGCCGTGGAGAGGATACCTTCACCTCTCTCACGCTCAAGCTCTCTCCGGTGATTTCTTACCGCACAGACTTATCTCGACTCATACTCCCAATCCGAGAGAAGAGGTGACGCTGTGACGAGTGGCCTAAGCTGGAGAAAACTCAATAGCCTGATAGTAGGCGCTGTGAAGACTGCACAGGCGACATCATAGGACACTCCAGACCAACCATACCCAAATTCCGCACCCCATCACCGCCAACACCAACAAACTACTGGCCCGGACCAACAGTCCCCAAATCGAACCACCGACCTCACGCACATGAACCCCAGATCCATGGTGTTCGCGACAACGGGCATGGGAGGATGCTCTGATGCAATATAGTCACTCCGCGACAGTTGAGACAAGCGCCCCGGAAGTTGAGACAAGTGAGCGCACAACACGGAGGGACCCCATCTTTGAGCCCAAGCTCCACAATCGTGCAAGACAACCTAACTCCCGGCATCTCCACACGCACTACCAACCCTCGCAAAAACCAAATCAAAGTCGTAGCTCGCCGTGATTGACCTCGAGAGTGTGGACATGGTGGCAAGCGCGCAGAACATCCGGGCAAACATCTAGCAAAGCCACCCAATCCCAACCTAACCCAAACCCCAGCCCCACCAAGAACAGATCTGGAGGTTGACGGCGCTGAACATCCAACCCCCAAACCCCCACAAACAGCATCATTAGATACCACAAACCGAGATTCCCGAAAAAACAAATCAGCTCAAACCCTAGAATCTCCGAAATGGGGAAGAAGCAGCACAGCAAACGGCACCGGAGTGGGGCGGCGTGAAATCCAAAGCTATCACCACTCCCTTCAAGCGCCCCCCTGATGCTGCTCGAATCGCTGTAGCTACTCAGGGAGGGGGAAGGCGTCGAGGCTGGAGATGGAGTTGGGAGAAGGGATGGGGCGACGGAGAGGGGCGGCGCCGGAGTGGGGCGGAGCGAAATCCAAAGCTATCGCCACTCCCTTCAAGCGCCCCCTGGTGCCTCTCGAATCGTTGTTGCTACCCGGGGAGGGGGAAGGCGTCGAGGCTGGAGATGGAGTTGGGAGAAGGGACGGGGCGTCGAACGGAGATCGTGGATGGGGCGGCGCGATCCCGTCGACCGGCTGGAGAAGAACGCGGCGACGAACGGCGATCGAGGAGAGGGTGGCACGATCCCGGCCGCCACCCCCTCTAAACTCTGTAGATCTAGGGTTTTTTGTTTTTGGATTTTTTTGGGGAGCTTCTCTCTCTAGAAAATCTAGAGAGAGAAACTCTATTCCAACTTTTTGAGTTACCCCAGTACTCCTAAACGCAACAGGTCTTGCCTACCACATTTTGCTGGGGAAAGTCTTAAAACAATAGCAACTATAGTGGTGATTATATACAGGGCTAGCCCGGAGTTTCCGGGGGCCCAAGGCGAAAGACTAAATAATTATTTTTGAGACCCCTAATTATAATATGATTTTTTTACGCACAAAATATGTGCTTATATTTTCACGAAAAATATATTTGGGGCTTCTAAAATTGTGAAAAAATCGGAGGCCTGAGACGGCTTCCTCACCGGCCTCAAGGTGAGGACCTGCCCTGATTATATATTGGCTCAACGTAAAAACAAAACTATGTGATCTAATAAGTTGGAAAAAAAGTATTGAGATAAGTTTACTTACCTTTATTGGAAGCCCGTCCACATACTGAAACACCAAGGTGTGCAGCTGTAGGTCAACTGCATATAATACTGGAGTTGGGTATTTGGAATGCCAAGTCGTCTTGGTTTTGTCATACAGCAAGCCTCCTGCATCAAATACAAAAACAAAAGTTGGGGAAAAAATTTGTAATAACTAAGTGAATGACTATGAAGGTATTTTTACCACAAGATTCACATATCAAATCAAACAAGAGGAGATAATCAAGCAGTTTTTTTTGGTATTTATAAGCAATTACAAAGAAATGGAAGGAAACATAAAGCCAGAAGCTAACTAAAATGGCTTGGGGTGATATAAATGAAATACTGTCGCTTCAAAATACACAATTGATCATCCAATTTGAAAATCCAAACCGTCGGATTTAGAGTTAAACTATGGATATATACCATTTCAAAAAAAATGTCGCATTTTTACCCACCCAGCTAGTGACAAAAAATTATGCAAATTTTTTTTTTTATAACAAGCATAGAGTCATAAAACTCCAGCCCAAAATTGAATTAAAATAGAATAGTACAATAATACAAAGGAAAGCAATTTTACAGGAAATAAAATTGACGGCCGAGGCCACCGACATGCAATGAATACAGAAAAACAAAACGAAACAAAGAGCAGCAATTAAGATAATTGCAACTATAATACAACACAGCAGACAAACACAAAGCCCGAATTAGCAGCAAGCCTAGTCGACAAAACACTAGTACGGCCGCCGGAATCCAAGCAGGAGGAGACGACGATCAGAAGAGAGACTCGTGGACCGAAAGAGCGTCGAACCACCTGGACAAGACTGCCATCGCAGCAAGGAGGCTGCACTTAGTTGCGTCCGCTAAAGCACCACAACGCAGCATGTCCAAAAGAGGGGAGCAGAAAAGCAACCAATTCCAATCGCTAGTCCGCAAAGAATATGAGACTGCAAAAGAACTCAGGTAACACGGCAATAAAGAAAGAGTCATGCCGTAGCCCCACACCAAGAAAAAAAATTATGCAATTTTAAACTGTACGAAACCCAAGTTTTCTGATCATTTGATGAATGAGTAAGAAACTCATCAAAACTTCCTATAGTTTTGTTTCAATTTATTTCTTTAGTAAAAAAAGAATATTATTCATGAGTTAGACAATGAATTATTCATTTTGGAGTGAGATTATCCACATTTTAAGGGAAAATATGCATCGATCCTAACCTCGTTTACGCGCTTAAGAGTCAACTTCAAATCGACAGATGGGATGTCTATACTTCTCTGAGAACTGTTCTTTAACAATGGACGTCCTATGCACAGCACAACAAATGCTGACTCTGACATTCAAGCACACTGAGACTGGTAATTGGAATTAGAAAACAAAAGAAGGGGAGGTTCCAAAAGTAAATATCCGTTAACATGCAACTTCATGCTTTATCAGCACAGCGATACCCTCCTCCGATTCCTGGTCCATCTCAATGAGAAAATGTAGACACCTGAAAAACAGACATAACTAGAGAAGATGTCAGGAAGCTATAACAAGTATGTTCAGACACCTGAAAATATAGATTCCTTTATGATGTTTGAATAATTACAGGAATAACGCGTAACACACACATATACATATACTAGTAATATACACGTGCATTGCACGTATTGATTGTTTTTAAAAAATTAAAGTAAAAATTCTAATTTACACATGCAATGCATGTCTTAATAAATAAGATTGTATATTTTTAAAAGTTAATATGAAGACTATAATGAGAGAGTTGGAGTTGCACGTAAGTAGGTAGAATTACAACTCCAACTCTTCCATTATAATATTTATTATATATTATATTATAGATAGATAATTTACACGCGTGATGCACTTTTAATATATTTTTAAAAAATTAAAGTAAAAAATATGACGTAGTGAGGACTCGAACATGAAAACTCCTTCATATTATATGTTATATTATAGATAGATAGGTAGATATAGATAGATAATTTACACGCATAATGCACATTTAATATATATTTTTAAAAAAATAAAATAAAAAATATGACATAATGAGGACCCGAACCTAAGACCTTCTTTTTATTAGTTATGCACGTGCAATGCACGCGTTGGTAGATTGACAAATGACACTAAGGCTTTCTCCCATTATAATATTCGAGATATATAAAACAAGGCAATTTGGAAAAAAAAAAAAAACCTATCAAGTGGTTTTCCTTCATTGAAACAAAATCATGGCTCACATTCACTTTCCCAAAAGATATTTTCCCTTCAAAAGTTCCCCCCCCCCCCCCCCCCCCCCCCCTTCCAAAAAAAAAACTATTTTTTCCCCGAAAACAAAAATCCTCCTCACTTTATTCTCTCTCTCATCTCTTCACTTTTTAATTTAGATTTTCATATTTCAGGTTTGTAAATTTCAAGATTTTCAAAAAAAAATTCTTCTTTTAATTGCTTATGTAGAAATTTTCACTGAGTTCCCTGATCGATTTTAAATTTAATGAAAGATTTAAATGTATCTCTCTACCCAGAAATTTAGATTTTCACATTTCAGGTTTGTAAATTTTCGATTTTGTTCAAATTTTTTTTGTTTTGTTTGATTGCTCATGTAGAAAATTTCACTGAGTTTCCTGATTGATTTCAAATGCAATGGAAGATTTAAATGGATATTTACTTGGTTAAATTTTAACCTCTAAAGTTATATTGAAATTAGCAAATATCTCCTCAAAAGTTAAATTTCATCATTTTGACCCTCGAAGTTCTAAGAAGTTTGATTTTATACCATCATTTATAATTATTCAAATATGGATTTTTATCTACAACTAATTGTTATTGTATTATTCAAACTTGAGCTACATAAACTCCATGATGGAAGTTTCAGATTCATGCATCTGAAATGCTGAAAAACAAATGTATCTAGTATTCTCCATGAACATTATTATAATGTACATCTCGAGAAGTATATTAACATCTGATAGTAGAATACACTGAGAACACCAAAGTTAATCATCAAATATTTTTCTTTCTTGATATATAGAGCAAGTTCTTCATCAGAACTAAACAACATCATCTGTAGGGCTGTAAATCGGACTGAACTGGACCGGGCAGCCATATGTTCAAGCTCGGACCAAAATTCTACTCAGACATGTTTATGTCCAGCTCGATCCAGATCGGACAAAATATTTATAATCCGGGCTCGGTTCGTTATAAAAGCAAAAGGCTATGTTTGTTCGGACGGACCGGGCTCGGAAAAGCATCGGACCTAATAATTTGTTCAAGTTCGGTTCGTATAACAGTCTGGACGGTCCACGGTCGAGTCGTTTCTCGAGCAGGACTCAGACGGACGACGTACTGTCCTGTTCATTTTACAGCCCTAATCATCTATCTGGCTTCTCACTGCTTCCTACAATGAATAACATCATTATATATTGCCATATAAGTTTCATTTTTTTGTTTGACATCTACAACTTTTTCATATTAAATCACTTAATTCTTTCTTTTATATTCTTGACATTATAATGCTTACTTTCATATGCTGTATCGTTCTAAAGACGTGCCGTAGGGACGTGCCCACGGACAAACCTAGTATATATATTTATATATTTATATATTTACATCAGGATTCATGTCCTTTTTAGACTAATCATAATTACAATCACTATAACCAGTCTTCTATATTCCTGCAGATTTTTCAAGGATTGTCCAAGAAGTTGGCGTTCTATATAAAGAGATCAATATTGCCTAAATCTCCATTTTTTAAAGGAAAATTTCCTCAGAAGTCCTTGGGTAAGAAGAGCTTAACGGTATTTATTTCTTAATTAATTAATCTCTAATTTTATAATTAGTGATTCAATCATCTAATATCAACCACTTATCTTTAAATAGAAGTTATATTAACAATCCATTTAGTCAAATGTTGTCAGTTACACTAATAACCTCAAAGTTCAAATTTATTTACCATATAATCATTTACAAAAGTGTCACTTATATGAAATAAAAGTTGGTATAACTAGGAATAATTGTAAAGAGTATGGTAAGAATTTGAGAATGGTAAAAAAAGATCTCAGGTTCACAGTGTGAGTCTTTGCTTATAAAAATAAAAAAA
This sequence comes from Hemerocallis citrina, assembly GCA_017893485.1. NCBI lineage: Eukaryota > Viridiplantae > Streptophyta > Magnoliopsida > Asparagales > Asphodelaceae > Hemerocallis > Hemerocallis citrina. Next base: position 45,901,548 of record CM030361.1, read on the forward strand.
ATAAAAATATTAGGGCATGCATCGCACGTGCAGATTGTTGGTGTTAAATAAAAGGATGGTCGTCATGGCGAATACATATGCACGTTTCATGAATTATCTATAAGTTTACAGCATTAGTTACGCCATCATCGATTAGTTTACAACATTAGTTACACCAACCTGCAATGACCAACCTGTTATGATTATGGCCTCAAATACACGTAGGTACATAGTACTTGAAGTTTGAGAAAAAGAGGAGAATACGAAGACAGCAAGAGAAAGCAACAACAGCTAGAAGAAAGGCAGCTGGATGAGTTGTGGTTGACTGTTCTGGAGTGCAATTGACTGACCACTCGACTACAACTAGGCTACTAGCATTCTTCGAGAGTACATGGTTCAACAGAGAGTGGGACAATAGACCGGTCATGCTTCGAGTGTTGGCAAGACCAAGTGCAGTCAACCGCAACTTGGTGTAGTCGACCAAAAATAATTGTATGTTATTGGGGCTTTCGAATTTAATGTCCAATAAGCTGTATTTGTGTTTATCTTTTAGGGTTTGCCTGAGGACTATAAATATAGCAGTAAGTGTGAACTCCATGGCAAATAACTCAGGATCAAGGTGAGCCATTATCATTGTTCAACTTCAAGAGATGTGAGTGTCGAGTGTTTCAGATGTGAGAGAAAGACATTGAGAGTTGTAATCTCTTTGTAATCTTTGTATTTCTTGGAGAATAAGAAGTATTTGTTATCTCTGCATATTATTATATTCTTATGAGATCCTGCGATTATTGTGGTGGTTTGTTCTTGGTTCATATAGTTCTTGGAATATTTCTGTTGCTTGTAGTGTGTGTTCCGCTATTAATACTACGAGTTGTGGTAGATTCTACCACACAACCATCTTGAATAGTAGTATATAATCAGTGAAGTCATGTAGCAATAAGAGATTACCCCTAAAATATAAAGACAGAATAAAAGAGCATCCTTCTCTAATAAAATCATAGAGCTGTTACAAAAAATCAATTTCTAATCAGATAGACCACTCAGTGTCAAACCCCAACAAATTTAGTGTGAAATTACACTTCAAACAAGCTAGATTTATACAAACTTTTCAGATGCAAATAGTAGGAGCAATGTTTTTCACTACTTAGGTTGTTTTGTGACTGGCAACCACAAGTGCCACAATTGCAGTTGCATCCATTTGATTATACACAATGTTTACCCACGAAAGTATGCATGCATATAGCAACAATTCTTATAGTTCACGCTACAATTCCTAAATCAAGTCACTTTTGGGGGATTTATAAATGATGCCGAAAACACTCAACAGCCTGAAGCAGCAGGGTTTGATACTTTCTTGAAAATACTCTATATTCAAGTATACTCACAATAGTTGCACATTAATCCCTAACATCCATCAATCTAAGCGATCACCATTCCAGGAATTCCTAATGTAGCCTAATAGAAACCATAGAAATTTCGGCCGTTTTAATGACAAGCAACCAGCATTCTCTATGCATTTAACATGCCTATGTAAATAACACCAACTTCAGTGTTCATTCTCTTCGGTTGCTCGTAAAAGTTATATATCAACTTTTAACACTGCGTCAAAATCACCCAAAATTTTATTATGAACTGACCAACACCCTGGTATATACTTCATACACCAAAAAATAGAGTCTAAATGATTTCTGAAGCTAAGAGCGGAAAGCATACTAAAGAGTGGATGTTAATGTTTAAATGTTCAAGTATAAAGGAGCTCAATTCACTTGGGCAAAACTTGGAACGCTTTGAAGGCATACCACAGAACAATATAATTAGATGAAAAGAATGTGTAATATATACTACATGACGTCTTTCTTCAAATTACCAAAGTGTGTGATCCAAAGAATTGACCGCATCTGGAAGAGATTTCTATGGAAATGAGCTGACGGAGATAAAAAGAGGCTATCATTTGATCAGATGGGAAAAAACATGCATGAAGAAAATGCATGGCGAACTGGGTATTATCGATTTGAGAGACATGAACATTGCTCTACTAGGCAAAGTAGAACACAGAAGACTAAGGCCCAATAAAGAGAGAAGATATATATCTACACAAATACTATTTGAACTCCAGTGGATGGATAGATAAATTTCTCTCTCTTTTTTTCTATTTTTTTTTAAACAGAACCGATTGCATGAATGCATCAAAAGTAGACTACAACACATTATTAAATAAACTAGTAAATTCTTTAACACCAGGTTTTTTTTAATCTTCTTTTCTATTTGGACTCTAAACGTCTTTTATCAGCTAGTAGCTCATACTCTGGAGGAGAAATGTGGAGATGAGCAGGGGCTGAGGTGAGGGGAAATTAGAGGAGAGGAGGTGGTGAAGGACAAAGAGGAGTTGCAACTCCGACTTGCACTGCAGAGGAGCACAATGCAAGAGTAACTCGACTTGATTTTGTTGTTGAACACAAAGCATAAGCTGCAACAACAAGGCAGTTACAGATACAACTATTTCCGATAACAAGAGTAAATAATCTACTGCATGTTAGGAATGTAAATAATCTACTGCATGTTAGGAATGTGTCTTGAATATTCGTAGTTCAGATTAGAAGAAGGTAAGATGAAGCACGGAGGTCGAAGCGTCGAAGTGAGTAGAAGAGAAAACAGCAACAGCAAGGTGCAGGTATAGTTGCGGTTGACTGTCCCAAGTTGCGGTCGACCGCACTCCCCCGACCACACCCTCCGACCGCAGTTGCACTGGGTTTGGCCGAGAGGTGGACGGTCGACCGGTCTTGTTGGACGGTGGACGGTCGACCGACCGCGGCGTTGTGTTCGTTTTGGGTCTCGATTTGTTAGGTCGTTTCAGCCCAATTTTCAACTCCAAGTTAGATCGTACGGCTCCTATTCAGTTACTTCTTTTTCAGATTATATCGGACGACTGAGAATCAAGATTAGACCTAGGTTTCTTCTCTATTCTTCTATATATATTATAAACTCCTCCTTTATGAGAATAGAGTACTTCATGTATTATTTTCTCCATTGCAAAGAAAGGCTCGAGAGAGAGAGATAGTTCTTGGTGAGTGAGTTTAATTCTTTGTATTGAGTGAATCAGTAACTCCTTGTAATCTCTTCTAGTTGAATATCAGATCTCCTTATATTTCTTCCCGGATTAAACAAACGCTAACCGGAAAAAGTCATCGGCGTGTTTGTATTAGTTTGGTGTCTCTACTTGCTTGCTCAATTGATTCGTCTCATCTACTTCGACTTCCTCATTGCTCTATTTAGTTCCGCTGCGATAACGGGCGTTAGTTGATGCCCCAATCCCAACAACTAGTATTAGAGCATCAGGTTGTCGAGTTTCTTAGTTAAGATGATGCCCCAATCCCAACAACTGGTATTAGAGCATCAGGTTGCCGAGTTTCTTGGTTAAGATGACAGGTCACAGTATTTTGAAGATCAAGCAATTCGATGGAAAGATTAATTTCAATTTTTGGAAAACTGACATGTATGATGTCCTTGTTCAAGAATGTTTACAGTTATCCGTTAAGAAGAAAGAAAAGCCAACTGATATGAAGGATGATGGTTGGAAAGATATTCGTGAAAGAGCCATAAGTCTAATTCGACTATCCTTAGCGGACGAGGTCAAGTACAGATTTCTTGAAGAAACTGATGTGGCGAGTTTGTGGGAAAAACTCATAGCTGACTACTCTGGTTCATCGTTATTAAATCGGATGCATTGGAAGAGAAAGTTATTTCGTTTATCTATGAAGGAAGGTACCGATCTCCAAGACCACATTACAGAATTCAATAAGGTACTATCTGAACTTAAGGCGATCAACGCAGATGTGTGTGAGGAAGATAAAGATTTCAACCTGATATATTCACTGCCGGATTCGTACGAGCCTTTGATAACTACCATGCTACATGGTAGATCTGCCAAGGAGAGTATTTCGGTAGATGGTGAAATCAAAGCATTGAAGGAAAATCAACTTAGGAAGGTGTAATACCCTGATTTTTCATTTAATGAAAAATTATTTATTTTGCACGTAGTGTGCACGTGCAATATTTTGGTTGAATTAAGTGTTATGATTATTTCCATTATGATGAGTATGGATTTTTAAATATGTGCTTTTAGATTATTTTCACAAAGCTTTCTTTCAATTAGACAAAAAGTCTTTTCTTTTAAAAGCCCAAAGTTAATTTAATTTATTATTTTATAATAATTATTTTGGCCCATTAAACTAAATCCCATTAGTTAATTTATTTTTTAATATGACTTGTAATGTAGAATACAAAATTAAAGTTTATTTTTATAAATAAAATGTACAATTGTTGGACCTAGTTGCATGCACGTGCACTACACGTACACGTGCAATATGCACTCCTATGATGGCCGGTTTTGATCTTTTGGGGAGGGAAACCAAAAATTTGAGTGGAGATCATGCTTGATGGTTACTTGGTTGTGGGTAGTTAATGTAACTCCTACTTTCATCTTAGCCCTCCATCTTATAACCAATTACTTGATCCTAGCCCTCCATTTCATCAAGATTTTAGTATAAATACCCCCTTCATGGCTAGTCATTCTTGTGCCCATTACTTTCTACAAACCTATAGTCTAAATTATATTATCTAGTAGTGATTTTGTGAGTTAAAAGATTGAGAGTGTGTGGGATTTTTGCTTGCAACTAGAAGAGGGAGAGGCCGGCATCAAGGAAGGAGGAGCTCGGTTTGTTTAGGTGTGCTTGGAGGCTTGTGTGCACGTGTTCAAGAAGGAGCAATTCGTCGCAAGGACATTCGTCTATGGATTGCTAGTTGTATTTTTTCTCTCCATACAAGGTGGGTAAATTTTCTATATTCTAATTAGGGATGCATGCTAGATTAAATTGAATGAATGAGGCATGAAAAATATTAATAAGAGTACACTTTTAATTGGAAAATTGACCTATGAATTGATTGGAATGTAGTTGTGCAATTGTATGTGATTTGATTAGTAAAAATCTAAGTTTGTATGGATTAATTATAACCATGGTTTGTTAAAGAAGGTCTCATTATCTACATCACAAATTATATACACAAAGTTAGTAGATTGGCAATGCTACTTCTTGTGATTAAATGGATCATTGTGTGATATTGAAATAAATGAATTAAGATATAGATTAGTATGGATGATAAAAGGTTAAAAACAGAGAATTAATCCTTAGTTTGCTAATAAAGGGATTAGTGGTATTATTTGTTAATAAATGTCGAAATGAAGAATGTGGTAGTTATAATGTAGAATTCGAATTAATTGTATGAAAATGTGTTTTAATTGTTGAAAAAATTATTTTTTCATACTGATATGTAAATTAGACAAAAAATAATCAATCTGGAATTTTACAGTATTTTTTATAAAAGCAAAGTGAAATGAGGACTAGTTGAACATCGAGACGTTTTAATAACAGAGAGAATTTGTTCAAATGAGTTTTGAGTTGCGTTCTTGACAACTTGAGCGTGTAGCTCAAGTGGTCGGGACGGCTCTGATCGCTACAGTAGCCTTGGGTTCCCTGTGGTGGCCGATTCGAATCCCTGTGGCACCATATTTTATTTCATGAATTTTTAAAACAAAGAATCAGTGGCCGAGAGCATTAAATACTCTCTGTTTTCCTTTGATACTGCTGGCGCAGTTGGCCTAGTGGCCGGTGCCCTTGGCTATGTTCTTTGTTTCGAATTTTGCCCTCGGCAAGATTGGGAAAAACTTATTTTTTTAACGTTTTAGTGATCCAAAAATTATGGAAAAAATATGGTTATTTTTCTAAAAATGTGTAGGACTTATGAAAAATAATTTGGGAATTATTTGCATGAAATAAAACTTGATTTGAGAATAAAATGTGTAAATAGAACTATGGTTTTATATTTATATTTTTGTGAAATTATATCTTGCAAAAAGAATGAAGGATTAGAAAATTAATTTGGCAAAAAGAAATTATATTGTGTGATGTGATGCAAATTATTCTCATTTGAGAATAGTGTGGAAATTATGAAGTGTAAATGTTCACATTTGATTGAATAATTAATGATGTGGGTTTTTATGTGAAAATAACATTTCATGAGTTACATGATGAATAGTTGAATTTCATTTATAGTTATGGACTATTTGAACGAATTAGAAATCATGATTGGAAAAGAGAAATAATTTTGAATATGATAACTCAACATGAGAATTTATGAGTTGGAAATGCTCAAATTGAAAATTGTGAATTGAAAATTGAAACAAAAAGAGTAGCTAAGTCTCCCCCGGCATTTGGGAATAAATGAAATGAAAATTGAAAAGAAAGACCAAGGTTGATCATGTTTGAATGAATGAATAAGTCCGGTTTAGTGGAGAGGCTAACTCTACAGCTTTGATTTTTGTTCATGATTTTGATAAAAACTAAGGATTAGTATATAGTGGAGATGTGATGAAAGTAAGAGAAAAACACGAGTATGAGGGACATCGAATTGGCGGTGTGAGAGTGATCCACAGGCTGCCTGCTTGATGCGTCAAGACATGGCATGGGCACTACTCCAGAATTATCGTCCCGGCGGCGATGCTTGTGGGGTGTTTAAGTGGCTACGGGTGGTGCCATTGTTCCATGGCGGAGGCTGAATTGTCCATAGGTTGCCTGCCCGATGCGTCGTGTCAGTGCGTGGGATTCCCCTCCAGGCTGCCTGGACATGGGCTCGTAGATCATAGAACATCTAGGATACTTACCGTAATTACAGTAGTAGATTAAGTCATAACGAGGGATTGAACCCTACAAAGATGAAGAACGATTAAGGGCTTGCCCTCGGACCTATGTAGTATGGGATGCATAGAATCCGAACAAGTGCGCATTAGTGTCATGTAACATAATTAACTGCATTAAGGACTAAGTGCACAATCACAACACGACATCAATAGGGTAGTCCCTTTAGTTTGATATGTGACAAGTTTGTGTTTGCTAAATATGGAAAATAAGTTATACTATTTCCGGCATAGAGAGGATGGCCGTGTATAATGATCGCCGGTTGAATAAACTGACGTACCCACAGTCTTATATGCAGGTAAATGGCATGATAAAAATTAAAGAAGAACAGATGCTTAAAGATTATTCAATGTTGTTGTATATTTGTTTCATTGTTGTAAAGTTTACTTCCGCTGTGCAGTGTAAATTGTAATGTATTCATGTAAACTCTGATGTAAAGTGAAAAGTTCAAATTTCCTTGTAAAATTGTACTAAAGGAAGCGAAAAGATCCTGTAGAACATCTCGAATTCAGTGTATTTGGGATTCGGGGCGTTACAGAGTGGTATCAGAGCCACGCTTTCCACACTTGTACAAATTTATAAGGAACGACACCCTAGTAGTGGACATTAGAGTGTGTGTTTGAGTCTAGAGATTTAAATGTAAGTGACTTACATTTGTGTTGCTTTATGACTTATGTTTCTTCCTCCCTATTTCTAAGATGGCTGATCACTTCGACCCTGCTGGAGGCGACGACTGGCATATCATCGAGGAGGAGTACCATCCTGGACAGGCAGATTCCGAGGACGAGTACTACCCAGGGCAAGAAGATTCTGACGGAGAAGAATGGCCTGAATCCCGAGAGATCACCCCACCTCCGGATTCATCTGATAACTCTTCTTCTGACGAAGAAGAAGAACCAGTTCCAAATAGTCTTGTGACTTCTCTTCAAAGGCAGGTAGAAACACTGCGAGAGAGAGTCGGATTATTGGAGGCTCAGCTGGCAAAGTGCAAGGACGACTTTTCAGTTCTCAGTCATCGTGTATGGGAACTCGAGAAGAGGAAGAATTTGACAGATGTGCTGAAGGATGAAGTTGATGAACTATGGGAGAACTTCGAGAAGCGAAATGAACCGTAGGAGTTAGACTGTTGTAGCTTCTACTATTTTCATTCTGATGTCAAGAAATGTTTTTCAATTCGAATGTATAAAGTTTGGAATTCAATAAAATGCAAGTTGATTTAAAATTCATATCTTATACTTCGAATTTAATGGATCTTTTGCATCAGAATATGTCTAGAAGAGGAGCTAGAAATGGTGAAGGTCTGGATCTGGAAACGGAACTTGCGAGGGTCTATCAGACGCTCAACGCCGTGGCTATGAATAAGAACCAAGGAAGGGGACCTGCGAACCCGGTGCCCGAAGCGATTAAACTAGTGGAATCGTTCAAACGAATGAAACCACCTGTATTCGAAGGGAAGTCAGACCCTGATGTGGCTGACAACTGGATTCGTCAGGTGGAGACAATCTTTGAAGTGTTGGAGACCCCTGAAGGCAGTAAGGTGAAGTTGGCGACTCTGCAATTTGAGAAGGATGCGGCTGTTTGGTGGCAGTCGATGAAGAGGACCATGGGAGGCATAGTTCTTGGCTGGGAGGAATTTCTAGAAGAATTCCGCAGTCACTATTTCCCCTCCGATGTTCAAGAGAAGAAGGCTATGGAATTTCTATCACTACAGCAAGGTGGCATGTCAGTGAGAGAGTACGAGACCAAATTTACTCAGCTCTCTAGGTATGCTCCGGAATTAGTGATGGATGAGGCGAAGAAGGCTCGTAAGTTCGAGCATGTATTGAGGCCAAGCTTGAGGTCCCGGATGATACCTCTTGGTATCAGGAGATTCGACAAGTTGGTCAAGAGAGCAGCAGCGACGGAAGCAGATATGGAACAGTTTCATGTTGTTCAGAACCGGAGGAACAACTGGCAGTCTGGGAAGAGGCCCGCCAATTCTGGGAGTTTCAAGGGGCAACCATCTGCACAAAGGTTCAAACTGACAGGGGCGAACGTTATTAGTGTGGCTGGAGGACCTGGGAACAATGTGGTGAGACCTCCTGCGATAACTTGCTACAACTGTGGTGAAACAGGACATTACCGATCTCAATGTCTCAAACCACGGAATGGTGATCGCAATGTACCAACGCAGCAGACTGGGAAGAGTGTAACGACCCGAAAAATAGCATATGGCTATTTTGCATCGAAATGTGTGCGCGATTGAGAATTTCACGCGAATATGTATTTTCCGATAATAATTATTCTTATCGAGAAATATAAGATATATTGTCTACTTTATCTTATTATTATTATTTTCGAAAACGAAATTATTTTATACGGATTATTACAAAGTAGTTTTAATGTATTTGTATTGTTTGGATTATTAAAGTAGAGAGTTGGGTTTTATTTGAAATATATTTGAGACTAGGGGGGGTTATATGTAATATTCCCTTATTATTTATTTATTTATCTATTTATTTATTTATTATTCCTTTTATAAAACCCTCCCCCACCCTTTTTCCTTCTCCACTTCTTCTTCTCCCCGTTTTCCTTCCCAACCGACAGCACAGCCGAACCCATCGGCTCCCCTCTCCCCACCTCAAATCCACTCCATTTCTCCACCGTTTTCAAATTAAATTTGGGGGTAGACTAATAGAAGGGTTCTCTACGTCGTGGTGGTGTCCGTTTTTCGAAAGGATTTCGAAAAGGTAAACCCTAGATTTATTTATTGTATGAAATTTAGAGTGGTTGATTTTTATTGAGTAGGGATATTATGGTAGGGAGATTATAAGATGTTGAGAATGGTAGAGACGAGAAATTAGCAAATTATTGGAGAGTTTACAAGTTGCTAATAAATGAAGGTTTTGGGTTTGCCAAAGAAAATTATATATGTGAGAATTGTCTCCTTTATAGTAGTAGAATTTTAGTAGAACTATTATATTAAGTTGGAGGTCATTTTGGTAATTGTTTGGGGAATAAAAATCCCTTAAACATTAGATTATTACATGCATCGCACGTGTATCCCAGACATTCAATAAAACGTCTGTGTGATACTAAGATAATTAGTATTATTGTTTTCCCGTAACTGGTTTGGATGCTTGAGCCTTGATTGTTTCGAATTTTGATGATAGGATGTACTAGCGGCTTTGGAGGCGTGGTGGCGCTTCGAGTCTTCACGGGACAATTTGTGAGTATGAATTTATTCACGTATTTGTGTTTTTAAGAAAATTTTATAATGACCTGAATGGTTGGTATGAATTACGGATAAGGCGTGTTTGGATCAAGGGTATCAGAACAACGTATATGTGTATATGGGGATGAATTATATTTATATGATGATATCAAATATGGTGAGTATGATATCTCTTATTTTTACGCACATGGTGCGTTATGAAGATTTTAAATTACGATTCGCTACGTACTTCCGATTTCGTATCTTAGTGTAGCATGGATGTTTTGAGCTAAGAATTCGTGTGGTCACTCTTGTATGCGTCCACCACTATAGTTTACATTTCACAAATTTTCGAGGTCGTTGATACCTCAAAAATTGTGGAGTGCAGCTGGTCTAAAAAGGCAGAGCTGAAGCCGGTTGCTTTTGGACTGAAGTCCAAAAGGTCATAACCAATTGTATATGTATGATATTGCTATGAACCTTGAGAGTAGCTCTGGGTATGAGTTTATTTGATGGTTCTCGAGTTCTAGAAATTCTAGAGTTCATTAGTAAAGGGTAGTGAATGCTCTGCTGGAAGAGTGGCCGAATTCGTGTGCTATGATGGAAGAGTCGTAGCTCTTTGTGTGAGATGAATTTAAACGAAATGGTATATGTGCAGTTTGAGAATCTCAAATTCCATGAGCACTGGACTCAAGGTTGACTTATTGTTGAACTTCGAGGTGGGCTATGTTTAGCCTAGTATAAGTTGACTAGTTGGTGAAGATGAGAGACTGTGAACTATTGTTAAGAATTTGGGAGTTTGACCAACTAGAGAGTCGTAGTAGGGAGTCATAGCTTTCTAACCCATCTGGAGTTTGTAATTCCAGTTTATAGGTTGAGAGTTGTGATTTTCCAAAGACGGAACAGACCCGAAATCGAGAATTTCCGATGAGTGAGCAAACTCTTATGATATTGGAAAGGTGCAGCGAGTACAAGAAGAATGTACTATTGAGAGTACATGAGGTTTTATAGTATCAAGTAATTTCGTATCGAGTGTTGGAAGTTATGGACGTGCAAGCTAGTGACCTGTTGATTAGACTAAACTTCATAGAACGGTGGGAGCGTTGACTGCCATACGGTGGGACCGTATATATTTATCGTCACAGCTGTTGACTGCAGAACGGTGGGACCGTTGTCTGCCATACGGTGGGACCGTATATATATTTATCGTCACGGCTGTTGACTGCAGAACGGTGGGACCGTTGTCTGCCATACGGTGGGACCGTATATATATTTATCGTCACGGCTGTTGACTGCAGAACGGTGGGACCGTTGTCTGCCATACGGTGGGACCGTATATATTTATCGTCACGGCTGTTGACTGCAGAACGGTGGGACCGTTGACTGCCATACGGTGGGACCGTATATATTTATCGTCACAGCTGTTGACTGCAGAACGGTGGGACCGTTGTCTGCCATACGGTGGGACCGTATATATATTTATCGTCACGGCTGTTGACTGCAGAACGGTGGGACCGTTGTCTGCCATACGGTGGGATCGTATATATATATTTATCGTCACGGCTGTTGACTGCAGAATGGTGGGACCGTTATCTGCCATACGGTGGGACCGTATATCTTTATCATCACGGCTGTTGACTGCAGAACGGTGGGACCATTGTCTGCCATACGGTGGGACCGTATATCCTTATCGTCACGGCTGTTGACTGCAGAACGGTGGGACCGTTGTCTGCCATACGGTGGGACCGTATATCTTAAGTCCGCCACGGTCGTTGACTGCAGAACGGTGGGACCGTTGACTGCAGAGCGGTGGGACCGCATATCCTTAAGTTCGTCACGGCCGTTGACTGCAGAACGGTGGGACCGTTGACTGCAACCTCATTGCCACGATCTATCGGGAACAGGAAGTAGACCAAATTAGAATGCATTGCATAGCGAGGGTTCGAATCCCTAAACTTAGAGACAACAGCTTGATTTGGAAAGTGTGTAGTATGGGATGCATACATTTCCAAAGTCTCGCTTGCATTAGACTAAGTATGTTGGCTTGACCTGGGTCACATGTAGTATGGGATGCATGTGCATCCAGAATCTTGCTGACATTAGATTAAGGGCATCTGTTCTATATTCTGTATTGTTGCATTAGACTTAGGTTAGGGCATACACAAACACTAGCAAATTAGGATACACGTTTATTTTCCATTTAAGATGAAGTATGAGTGTGGAAGTGATGTATTACGAGACGTGATGATATATGTTGTAAGAAATGAATGAATGCAGTGTTATGTGATATGAGATTGGGAAAGAAGATAAGTCGTGAGGTTGTAATTGCAATGAATGGTTGCTTAAGGTGTAAAGTGATGGGCCTTAAGCGACAAATCGGAATGATTTCCAAACTTATGATAAGTATGATGTGAGCAGGTATGGATATGCATACGGGAAGTGATGCAGTGAGTATTTGATGTGAAATTCCACTTAGGATATTTACATGTTCAGGTTATCTTGGTATTCATAAGTTCGTTATGTTTACTTATAAAGTTTAATTTAGTTGCTTATTAATAAATTATACTCACACCAGAAATGGCTAACCCCTTAGTGTTTGGGGGGTTAGGGGGTCTCTGGACTACCCTAGGCCCATACTGTTACAGGTCCTCAGCGGTGCAGAAGTGAGGTATAGGTTCAGGTTCCGGTGGAGTGGAGCTTCACCTTACTATTTGTTGTTATAGTTTAATTGTAAATAGTAAAGGTTTTATGCTCTAAATTGTATTTCTGATGTATAAGTATGTGGATGATGATGGAGAGTAGAGTGTGGAGTGGCATGATATGGTTTGGATCCGTACCCATCTCGTTGTGGAGTACCGGGCGCTGTGGTAAGCTTTTACAAGTTATTTTCTAAAAACTTACTACGTTTTCAAAAGGATTTATGGTTTTTAATTGATAATTGATAAACCGTTATGAGTTTGGCCCCCAGAGCATATATATATATATTGCCTGTGTGATGATGCTCATTTTGGCCTGGGGAGCCCGTGATATTATTGCCTGTGATGTGAGCTACGGAATTTAGAGCAGAATTCTGTAAGCTTTTTGTGTTTCGGGGTAGAAATTACAGGGGAGACTGTGCCGAAATTTTCCCTGAAACACAACTATCTTAGTTTATGGTTAAAGTGATATAAAAATTGGAAGAATTGAGTTTGGAGTCAAAAAGGAAGAAGGGCAGGCGCTACAGTTGGTATTACAAACTGATAATTGTAATTACTGCGGGGTAACTCTGTATTGAATAAAAAGTTTTAAATTTCCAGCATTTTGTGTATCGTGACTAATTGAAGGAAAGATCTTAGTATGTGTCACGGTTTCCCAGTTATATGGAAATCGGGGCGCTACAGAGTGGTATCAGAGCTGACTTCAATTTACAGTCCAACACAGTAGGAAAATTAAACTTGAATGCCCTTTAGGAGTCGGGTTTTAGCTAGTTGTAGATAGTTATAATTCATATTGTTGGCTCTTTCAACCTATGTAGAGTTCAGCATCACTGTTCAGCATCACTGTTCAACCGGAAAGTAGAGTTCAGCATCACTGTTCAACCGGAAAGTGCACCCATTTCGAAGGCACCGTATAGGATGGCTCCAGTGGAACAGGATGAGGTGAAACGGCAGATTGAGGAACTGTTGGAGAAAGGCTTTATTCAACCTAGTGCGTCACCTTGGGGAGCACCAGTGCTTTTGGTAAAGAAGAAGGATGGATCGATGAGAATGTGTATCGATTACCGGGAGCTGAATAAGGCCACTGTTCAGAATAAGTATCATGTTCTCCGAATTGATGATTTGTTCGATCGTCTACAAGGAGCAGCTGTTTTCTCCAAAATAGATCTTCGATCAAGATATCACCAAGTTCGAGTGAAAGCTGAAGATGTGCACAAAACTGCATTTAGAACTCGACATGGACATTACGAATTCTTAGTTATGCCATTTGGAGTGACGAATGCACCCGCAATCTTCATGGATTTGATGAACAGAGTTCTGAGACCGTTCGTTGATTCTTTCGTCGTGGTGTTTATCGACGATATCCTCGTGTACTCCAAGTCAGAGGAGGAGCACACCGAGCATCTGGCAGCAGTTTTGAAGAAGCTGGAAGAGCAGAAGTTGTATGCTAAGTTATCCAAGTGCGATTTCTGGAAATCTGAAGTGGCATTCCTAGGTCACATCCTTTCTAAGGAGGGAGTGGCAACTGACCCTCAGAAGATAGAGGCAGTGAGAGATTGGGCTAGGCCTACTACAGTGAAGGAAGTCAGAAGTTTTCTTGGAATGACTGGATACTACAGGAGATTCATTCAAGGTTATGCCCAGATAGCCGTGCCGCTTACTGGACTGACCAAGAAGAATGTGAACTTCAAGTGGACTGAGCAATGTGAGGCGAGCTTTCAGGAGTTGAAAGAGAAGCTGACCACTGCACCTATTTTGTCTTTGCCTAGAGCAGGTGTTGAGTACGATGTTTATAGCGATGCTTCACATCGTGGGCTTGGTTGTGTCTTAATGCAAGAAGGAAGAGTAATCGCATATGGGTCTAGGCAACTACGACCGTATGAGAAGAATTACCCGACTCATGATCTGGAGTTGGCTGCGATTATCTTTGCCCTAAAGCAATGGAGACACTACGTGTACGGTGAGAAATTGAACATGTACACGGACCACAAGAGTTTGAAGTATATTTATCAGCAGAAGGATTTGAATTTGACGCAGCGAAGATGGTTGGAAGTGCTTGAGGACATGCGACCTGAGATCAAGTATCATCCAGGGAAGGCTAATGTTGTTGTTGATGCACTTAGTCGCAAGAGCACTTTAGCCAGTTTGATTACGACTCAGAAGCATCTGATTGAGGAATTGGACCGAGCAGGTATTGAAGTTGTCTTGCAAGGATTGGGAGCATCTTTAGCTCAGTTGAGGCTTCAGCCTACTTTGAATGCAAGGATCATTGCAAGTCAGGAGGTTGATGCTGATATTTTGGAGATGAAGGAGCAGGTTGGTGCTGGCAGGTTGCCTGGATTTCAAATCAAGGATGGAGTGCTGTGGTTCGGAGGTAGGCTATGTGTTCCAAATCAGGCAGACCTGAAAGAAAGTATTCTTCAGGAGGCGCATGCTACTCTTTTGTCGGTACATCCTGGGAGTACTAAGATGTACAAAGACATCAAACAGCATTTCTGGTGATCAGGTTTGAAGCGGGATGTGGCTGAATTTGTGGCGAAGTGTGAGATTTGTCAGCAAGTCAAAGCCGAAAATCAGAGACCCGGAGGTCTATTACAGCCGTTACCTATTCCGGAATGGAAGTGGGATAACATCAGTATGGATTTCATTACGGGATTGCCTAAGAGTTCTAAAGGCAATGATGCGATTTGGGTTATAGTCGATCGACTAACCAAGTCCGCTCACTTTTTGGCGATGAAACTCACTGCTTCGATGGACAAGTTGACTGAGTTGTATGTTGGCGAGATTGTCCGGCTTCATGGTGTTCCGTCAACTATTGTGTCTGATCGAGATGCGCGGTTTACTTCGCATTTCTGGAGGAGTCTTCAGACAGCTTTGGGTACCAAGACAGATTTCAGCACTGCTTTTCATCCGCAAACCGATGGGCAGACCGAGAGAGTCAACCGTATTCTTGAGGATATGCTTCGGTGTTGTATACTAGAATTTGGAGGCAGTTGGGAAAGGTATTTACCTTTGGTAGAGTTTGCCTACAACAACAGTTTTCAGGCTAGCATTGGGATGGCGCCGTACGAAGCTCTGTATGGCAGGAAGTGCAGAACACCTGTTTGTTGGTTTGATGTTGGGGAGCATCGGTTTTTTGGTCCTGAGCTTGTGCAGCAAACCTCTGAGAAGATTGTTCTGATCAGGAAAAAGTTGGTAGAAGCTCAGAGCAGGCAGAAAAGCTATGCAGACAACCGGAGAAGGGACCTTGAATTTGAGGTTGGTGACTTCGTCTTTCTGAAAGTATCACCCAGTAAAGGTGTGGTTCGATTTGGCAAAGGCGGGAAGTTAGCCCCGAGGTTTATAGCCCCGTACAAGATATTGAAAAGGATCGAGAAAACTGCTTACCGGCTTGAATTACCGGAAGAGTTATCTCAGGTGCACAATGTCTTCCATGTATCTATGCTGAGAGGTTATATTCCAAATCCGAGTCATCATTTGCCTGAAGTGCCGGAAGGTTTGCAGTTGGATCTGAATTACATCGAGTCTCCTGTCGAGATTGTTGATCATCGAGAGAAAGTCTTGAGGAATAAGACGATACCGATGGTCAAGGTAGTGTGGAGAAACCATTTGGTTGAAGAGGCTACTTGGGAGTCTGAGGAGAGGATGTTGAAGGACTATCCTGAGCTTTTTGCTTGATTGGTATCTTTGTATCTTTTTGTTCTTGTTGTGAGTGTTGTTTGTTTTCTTGCTCTTGACTGTAGTTCCGGGGACGGAACTATTCTAAGGAGGGAGTGTTGTAATACCCTGATTTTTCATTTAATGAAAAATTATTTATTTTGCACGTAGTGTGCACGTGCAATATTTTGGTTGAATTAAGTGTTATGATTATTTCCATTATGATGAGTATGGATTTTTAAATATGTGCTTTTAGATTATTTTCACAAAGCTTTCTTTCAATTAGACAAAAAGCATTTTCTTTTAAAAGCCCAAAGTTAATTTAATTTATTATTTTATAATAATTATTTTGGTCCATTAAACTAAAGCCCATTAGTTAATTTATTTTTTAATATGACTTGTAATGTAGAATACAAAATTAAAGTTTATTTTTATAAATAAAATGTACAATTGTTGGACCTAGTTGCATGCACGTGCACTACACATACACGTGCAATATGCACTCCTATGATGGCCGGTTTTGATCTTTTTGGGAGGGAAACCAAAAATTTGAGTGGAGATCATGCTTGGTGGTTACTTGGTTGTGGGTAGTTAATGTAACTCCTACTTTCATCTTAGCCCTCCATCTTATAACCAATTACTTGATCCTAGCCCTCCATTCCATTAAGATTTTAGTATAAATACCCCCTTCATGGCTAGTCATTCTTGTGCCCATTACTTTCTACAAACCTATAGTCTAAATTATATTATCTAGTAGTGATTTTGTGAGTTAAAAGATTGAGAGTGTGTGAGATTTTTGCTTGCAACTAGAAGAGGGAAAGGCCGGCATCAAGGAAGGAGGAGCTCGGTTTGTTTGGGTGTGCTTGGAGGCTTGTGTGCACGTGTTCAAGGAGGAGCAATTCGTCGCAAGGACATTCGTCTAGGGATTGCTAGTTGTATTTTTTCTCTCCATACAAGGTGGGTAAATTTTCAATATTCTAATTAGGGATGCATGCTAGATTAAATTGAATGAATGAGGCATGAAAAATATTAATAAGAGTACACTTTTAATTGGAAAATTGACCTATGAATTGATTGGAATGTAGTTGTGCAATTGTATGTGATTTGATTAGTAAAAATCTAAGTTTGTATGGATTAATTATAACCATGGTTTGTTAAAGAAGGTCTCATTATCTACATCACAAATTATATACACAAAGTTAGTAGATTGGCAATGCTACTTCTTGTGATTAAATGGATCATTGTGTGATATTGAAATAAATGAATTAAGATATAGATTAGTATGGATGATAAAAGGTTAAAAACAGAGAATTAATCCTTAGTTTGCTAATAAAAGGATTAGTGGTATTATTTGTTAATAAATGTCGAAATGAAGAATGTGGTAGTTATAATGTAGAATTCGAATTAATTGTATGAAAATGTGGTTTAATTGTTGAAAAAATTATTTTTTCATACTGATATGTAAATTAGACAAAAAATAATCAATCTGAAATTTTACAGTATCTTTTATAAAAGCAAAGTGAAATGAGGACTAGTTGAACATCGAGACGTTTTAATAACAGAGAGAATTGGTTCAAATGAGTTTTGAGTTGCGTTCTTGACAACTTGAGCGCGTAGCTCAAGTGGTCGGGACGGCTCTGATCGCTACAGTAGCCTTGGGTTCCCTGTGGTGGTCGGTTCGAATCCCTGTGGCACCATATTTTATTTCATGAATTTTTAAAACAAAGAATCAGTGGCCGAGAGCATTAAATACTCTTTGTTTTCCTTTGATACTGCTAGCGCAGTTGGCCTAGTGGCCGGTGCCCTTGGCTGTGTTCTCTGCGTGCTGGGTTCGAATCTTGCCCTCGGCAAGATTGGGAAAAACTTATTTTTTTAACGTTTTAGTGATCCAAAAATTATGGAAAAAATATGGTTATTTTTCTAAAAAAGTGTAGGACTTATGAAAAATAATTTGGGAATTATTTGAATGAAATAAAACATGATTTGAGAATAAAATGTGTAAATAGAACTATGGTTTTATATTTATATTTTTGTGAAATTATATCTTGCAAAAAGAATGAAGGATTAGAAAATTAATTTGGCAAAAAGAAATTATATTGTGTGATGTGATGCAAATTATTCTCATTTGAGAATAGTGTGGAAATTATGAAGTGTAAATGTTCACCTTTGATTGAATAATTAATGATGTGGGTTTTTATGTGAAAATAACATTTCATGAGTTACATGATGAATAGTTGAATTTCATGTATAGTTATGGAGTATTTGAACGAATTAGAAATCATGATTGGAAAATAGAAATACTTTTGAGTATGATAACTCAACATGAGAATTTATGAGTTGGAAAGGCTCAAATTGTAATTGTGAATTGAAAATTGAAACAAAAAGAGTAGCTAAGTCTCCCCCGGCATTTGGGAATAAATGAAATGAAAATTGAAAAGAAAGACCAAGGTTGGTCATGTTTGAATGAATGAATAAGTCCGGTTTAGTGGAGAGGCTAACTCTAGAACTTTGATTTTTGTTCATGATTTTGATAAAAACTAAGGATTAGTACATAGTGGAGATATGATGAAAGTAAGAGAAAAACACGAGTATGAGGGCCATCGGATTGGCAGTGTGTGAGTGATCCACAGGCTGCCTGCTTGATGCGTCATGACATGGCGTGGGCACTACTCCAGAATTATCGTCCCGACGGCGACGCTTGTGAGGTGTTTGAGTGGCTACGGGTGGTGCCATTGTTCCATGGCGGAGGCTGAATTGTCCATAGGTTGCCTGCTCGATGCGTCGTGTCAGTGCGTGGGATTCCCCTCCAGGCTGCCTGGACATGG
Source organism: Hemerocallis citrina (assembly GCA_017893485.1). Lineage (NCBI taxonomy): Eukaryota > Viridiplantae > Streptophyta > Magnoliopsida > Asparagales > Asphodelaceae > Hemerocallis > Hemerocallis citrina. The sequence continues at coordinate 45,920,650 of CM030361.1, forward strand.
GCTCGTAGATCATAGAATATCTAGGATACTTACTGTAATTACAGTAGTAAATTAAGTCATAACGAGGGATTGAACCCTACAAAGATAAAGAACGATTAAGGGCTTGCCCTCAGACCTATGTAGTATGGGATGCATAGAATCCGAACAAGTGCGCATTAGTGTCATGTAACATAATTAACTGCATTAAGGACTAAGTGCACAATCACAACACGACATCAATAGGGTAGTCCCTTTAGTTTGATATGTGACAAGTTTGTGTTTGCTAAATATGGAAAATAAGTTATACTATTTCCGGCATAGAGAGGATGGCCGTGTATAATGATCGTCGGTTGAATAAACTGACATACCCGCAGTCTTATATGCAGGTAAATAGCATGATAAAGATTAAAGAAGAACAGATGCTTAAAGATTATTCAATGTTGTTGTACATTTGTTTCATTGTTGTAAAGTTTACTTCCGTTGTGCAGTGTAAATTGTAATGTATTCATGTAAACTCTGATGTAAAGTGAAAAGTTCAAATTTCCTTGTAAAATTGTACTAAAGGAAGCGAAAAGATCCTGTAGAACATCTCGAATTCAGTGTATTTGGGATTCGGGGCGTTACAGAAGGAGACTAAGAAATCACCGTCTATTCCTACAAGTTGTCTAGTAGTGGATGGTCCTTCAAGGGGAAGTCAAAGTGCTTTGCAAAATGATTCGATCCGTTGTCGATATTGCAAGAGGCCAGGGCATATCAAGAAAGACTGTTGGAAATTGCAGAATTAGGAGAGCGCAAAGAATGGGAATTCGACCGCTAATGTGGTTAGTGCCTTTGATTCAGGTGATTCGTGTCTTCTTGTTTCAAATTCTTTAGAAGTGGACTCTAGTTGGTTTCCTGACTCAGGGAGTTCTTCTCATATTTGCTCCGAGAGGAAGTTGCTTTGTATTTATAAGTCTACTACGGGGCGTTGTGTGACAACGGAAATTGGGGAGATTTGTGAAGTAGTAGGTGAGGGGACAGTTGAGCTGAAGATATCAGGTCTGAATATGTTCACTTTAAGGGATGTTTTGCATATTCCTTTGCTGAAACGGAATCCAATTTCCTTAGGAACTCTTGATGCACGGGGTTGTAGGTATACAGCTCGATGTGGAGTTCTGTCTGTTTTTCAAGGTCGTCGTAAGGTTATTAGATGTATGAGAGTGGTTGGGCCAAGCCAAAACAATCTCTACAAGCTTTGGAAAATTCGAAATGCTTGCGCAAGTGTTGCTCCTTTTCCCGTTATTCCTGCAAGCTCAGTTAGTTTGCCGCAACTATATTTATCAAGACGGGACCACGACGTTCGAATATCGTCGAGAGCTGGAGAATGTCTAAGGGTAGGTGGAGTTCATGCTGAGTTTGGCAACTTCGTGAGTACATCTACAGAGGTGTACCGTTAAAGGGATATACTGGATTTGGTGAGATTGGGTAGAGATCAGTTCAACTAGAAGAAGAAGCTAATGTTCTAAGTCCTTTTTTGCAAGTGGCGTTCATTAGAGTTCGGAAATGAATTACACATCATGTGATAGCACTCGTATGCAATCCAGGATGGAGTTTGTTAGGAATGTGTCTTGAATACTCATGGTTCATATTAGAAGAAGGTAAGATGAAGCACGGAGGTCGAAGCGTCGAAGTAAGTAGAAGGAAAAACAGCAGCAGCAAGGTGCAGATATAGTTGCGGTCGACTGTCCCAAGTTGCGGTCGACCGCACCCCCCGACCACTGCTGTTCTAGGTTTGGCCGAGAGGTGGACGGTCGACCGACCCCGCGCTGTGTTCGTTTTGGGTCCCGATTTGTTAGGTCGTTTCAGCCCAATGTTCAACTCTAAGTTAGATCGTACGGTTCCTATTCAGTTACTTCTTTTCCAGGTTATATCGGACGACTGAGAATCAAGATTAGACCTAGGTTTCTTCTTTATTATTCCATATATATTATAAACTCCTCATTTATGAGAATAGAGTACTTCATAGATTATTTTTTCCATTGCAAAGAGAAGCTCGAGAAAGAGAGATAGTTCTTAGTGAGTGAGTTTAATTCCTTGTATTGAGTGAATCAGTAACTCATTATAATCAATTCTAGTTGAATATCAGATTTCTCTATATTCTCTCCAGATTAAGCAAAAGCTAACCGGGATAAGTCATCGGTGTGTTTGTGTTAGTTTGGTGAATCTACTTGCTTGCTCAATTAATTCGTCTCATCTACTTCGACTTCTTCATTGCTCTATTTAGTTCCGCTGCAACAACGGGCATTGGTTGATGCCCCAATCCCAACATTGGGGTGCGGAATAACTATGACCTCAGCAATGAATTGCACTTCACCTTGAAGTGCCCAGGATTGAGACAAGCATTCATGCTCAATCTTTACTAGTACAATAATTTGTATCAAGAACTATTTTAACCCAAACTCTCCCGTATTCTTATTTGACAAAGCTGACCTGCACCACTGCACATACAATACGAATATTTCTTCTTTTTTCATTAACAGATAAATTGCCGGTCACAGTATACATAAAACGCTGAAGTCCACATTATAGATAACTTTGAACGGAGCAAATGATAACATAAACAGAAACCATACCTTCGACAATTCTACCTGTGCTTACATCCCCTACTGGATCAGCTAGCAAAGCTACTCCCAAGACTTAGAAAAGAAAAAAGGAAGATAAAGATTTGCAGCAAAGTTTGTAATACATAAGATTCAAACACTAGTTCTTATTATCCTTGTTCAAAACCCTGGAGATGCCACTAATAGTCTGCGGGCTTGTTCTGCAACAGCCTCCAATCATGGAAGCACCAGCCTGACGCCATATGGTCACATACGAAACAAAATCTTCATCAGAAACACCAGTGGAGGCCTGCAGAGGGCAACAAAATTAGTAATGAAATGACCAAATATAATTAGTTTTCTAGTGTTTTTTTCTGTTCTTCCTTTTGTGAGTTGTTCCTTAAAAAGGCACCCAGTTTTCTAGTGAAAATGAAGTATTACAAAGTAATCAAATAACTGACTGTATTAAGCATTTTATTTACGGGATTAGGGCATAAGCTGACCGAGAGAAGAACAATTAATATGAAACCATATGCTTCATCCATGATCATATTGCCAAGCTTCATATCAAATATATGACAATTCTATGTGAATAGAAGAGAAGTGAAAAGCAAAAAGATTTTGAGTATATTTTACTTAACTTTGAACTGCAATAAATTTCTCAAGATTATTGCAGAAAAAATTTCTTCAGATTAATTGAGCTGGAAATTCAGAAAATTTTCACAACTAACTTTGAATACACGAAAAGAAATCAATTTATATTAATATCTATGAAACATTATTGGACTTATTAGTATTGACTCATGTTTCAGTACAGACAGAAATGGTCGAAGATGTACATTATAGCCCATTCACTCACGACCTTATGGTCGCATGGCCAAAAGAAATGTCCTACAAACATTTCAGCCATTGATTTTTTTTTCTTTCATTCAGAAAATAATTTTATATCAAAATATTAACCAAAAAGGGCACATGAAGGATAATGAGCAGTCCAGATTCAGTAATAATAACAATCATGACTTTTCGGTTGTTTTTTTATGCGAAGTTAGTGAACCAGGAGAAATATGAATAGAAGGAGATCATTAGAGTAAAGCAGAACTGAAGGGAATTTCCTGATTATATTAGAAGTCTACTTACCACCCATTCCTTTTTGTCACCATCATAGGTTTCCCCACTGTTTGGATAAATTAAAATCGGCTTCTCTGTCACCTATACATATCAGCAACAACAAAAACATTGCATGCAGGTTAATTAGCAATAAATTGGTAACCAATGTTAACTCAAATTCTTAATTTTAATTGTTATATATAAGAAATATATATGATTCTTAAGTGTAAGATCCCACTACTTGCAGTTATCAACCAAATCTCCTAACATTGTGAACCTAACAACAGTTCTAGCTAATCTTACAAATTGAATGGAATAATAACTTGAGATGATTCCAATTGCTTGACACAGAGAATAAAGGCGACTTGAGAATCTTGAGATGCATCCAATTGCATCTCTTATTCTGCAAAGACATTCGCACACATGAACTTGGGGAGAGAGCATCTTAACAATTTAGTAGAAGTCAGGCTCACACATCTACAAACAAATGTGTGACTAAAATTGTATTAAAATTGTATTAGGATTTATCATAAACAAATGTGTGACTAGGCATATACTACACCAATTAGAACTATACTTCAAATGAGTAAGTTGCTCAGATTTGCACATGCTGTAATTATAAAGTAAGTTGATGTGCACAATGAGGTCCACTTCATGGAAGTGTGCATTGAGAGATACACAGAGAATCATATTGCATGAAAAGGAATAAGCTTACAAAAACAAAAGTTGCAATGAAGGATTACCCATTGTGTAACATAGACTACAGAGTGATAAATAGCCCGAATGTGGTTGATTAGTTTAGTAGTTGAAACTACTGGATTTCGATACAGCTATATTACAGGTCCAACACTACTACTATTATTTACAATTACTATTGAATTATTCATATAGTCAAACACTACAAAAATTGACATACATATATAAATAAAAGCTCACAGCTCAAATGGATGCTGTGAAAATTGCACTCTAAAAAATTATCTTCAAGAAGTTTAACGAGTCGTTCTATACGATAATGCTCCTGGCCTCGAAACCAAAAGCTAATTTTGCACAATATTGCTTGGTTATATATCAACTTGCATGCCACAGGATGCAAGTAAAAGAATGTCTACGAATAGTAAAAAAGCACAGCTGGAGTAGTAAAATTTGTGAAAATGTGCAAGGACTAGTTAGCTAACGCCTAAATGCTGGAGCGTGGATCACATAGGAGCAGGGAGAAAAACAGGATTATACAAGAAAACCAGGTGAAAGGTAGTACCTTTTTTATTGATTGGATCAAGTTCAGAATAAATCTGGGAGGGGTGCAGTTGATTCCAACTGCCACAACTTTCTCGCATGAATCGGCAATAGAAGCACACTCGATCAAGGAGTCTCCACTGACCACATTAACTCCATCTTTTGAATTAAACGAGATCCATGCTGGGATTTTTATATTTTCTTCCTCAAGTAGTTCGGCATAAGCCTGTAAAACCAACAATCATAACTTGCCTAATACATCATAGTATATGCCTGTGCATAAGTTAAATTCCCAATTAGCATGTACAATAAAGAATACAAAATTGTGCACAAGAATGACCAGTAATTCTAGGAAGCTAATATCCTAATAAGGGTACGAGACACAAATGGGTACAAGTATACGACACAACAAATTTGTCAAAAGTAAGATATGGGACATGTATAGCAAAATTATGCAGTGATTTAATTCAAGTGACATAAACAACATAAGTTCAAATTACACAATCCAAATAACAGATTGGTGGCAAGTGGACCAGTGTGGTCCATTGGTAAACCACTTTGCTGGTGAGCGGTTCAGGAGTTTGAATCCCGCTTGCACCATAAAACCCCTTATTAATATATATATATATATAGGGTAAGAATGAGTGTGTCCCCAATTAATATTAATAGGGTAAGTGTGAGTGTGTTGGTGGTCCATAAAAGAATAATAATAGTCTCATAGTCCATACTCGATTATAAAATACAAAATCTATCAGTATGAAAAAATTAGTAAGTTCTACAGGTACAAAAATGAGAAGTGTTCATTGAAAAAGATGATTATATGTTCAATAAGTATTCGACAGGTGTCTGATCTATGTCGAATTTTAGGACATGGGAGAGGTGTCACACACATGTTCGAGGGTATGGTACCATGACAGAAGTGCCCATTGTACATAGAACAAGTACATAGATATGGTCTGACTCAATAAGGAATTACTGGCGCTATGAGAAGTGAGAAGGTAACGTATAAATGAAAACAAAAAATTTGCAATCATCACCATACAAATCAATTGTATGGAAAACAGCAAAGTGGTATTAGGTTCGAACTAGGTTAACTCATATGAGCATAAGGTAGCTCACAGCAACTTTATCAATATATATTTGACAGATTAGAAGGAAGACCTGCGTTTCAAGTTTATTTGGAGTTGTCTCAAATGCAATTATATCTGCTCCAGACTCCGCAAGAACCTGAACTCTTCTCCTATGAAAATCTTTCAACACTTCCAAGGTAACAGGCTGACCATAGTCCCCACTGCAAAACAAAATTAAATTGAACAAACAAATGACAATGACCACAAATGACAATGACATTAGCTGAAGCAACACAATTGATAACAGAAGTTCAGGAACCCCACCTATATTCAGAACCATCTGCTAAATATGCTCCATAGCTGCCTATAGAAGCTGCCACCAAAATCGGGTGTTGTTTAGAATCACCGGAACCTTTTGAATGCTTCTTTCGATAAACATCACGCGCTTCACATGCGATTTCAACACTTCTGCGAAGCAAACCTTCACTTTCTCCTCTAGAAAATCCCCTAGCTTCAAAACCTTGAATGGTGCCCTGCTCCATTGATATGAATCATAGTTATAAGGTTTTCTATACTAGTATTATAAGGAAATACACTTTTCTTTTCTTTTTTCTAAATGAAGCAAATTACCTGATAGGATGCTGAAATTATAACATTTGCACCTGCTTCAAGGTAGTTTAGATGAACCTGTTTCAGTAAGAGTAACAATGACTATCAGCCTATCAACCTCACTTGAGACTCATGAAAATTAAATAAGAAGTAGTCATCCTATCAACCTCACTTTAGACTCATGAAAATTAAATAAGAAACCATGTCTTTTACAGAGTAAGAGATTTTCAAACCCTTAAAATTAGATCCCACAACTTGTATAATATTTACTCATGATCTTAGAGATATGAATATATTACAAGAACAAATCTACATACATAACTGAATCAATGCAGTTCACCATCTTACCAATAACAGTTGAAAATTCACTGATGCGGAACTTAGTTTTGTGGAGTTATGTGGAATAAGAAATAAATCTAATGAGAGTAAGGTTTATCTCATAACTTTACATAACTCTGTTCCAAAAAAGGCCCTAAGACTCATTCCTATATTAACAACCTTTGGAATTAACTTAACGGGTCAGCGCAAAAACCATATGGTAGGTCACTCCATAAAAGCATTGGACTTCCTTCACCTAGAACCCAATGCTTAAAACCATTGTACAGTATTCCACTCTAGGGCCACTTTTGTAAAGAAAACTCCCTTCTTTTCTTAGAGCATTCCCTACCGTTCGCTAACACCCCCCCCCCCCCCCCAACCGTTCCTCAAATGTGGGGCCCAATCGGCATATTAAATGCTGATTTCAGAATGAAACCGCATTTATGTTGTTCCATTCTGAAACCGCAAATGGATTTTTTTTTGCAAAAAAACCCTCCCCTCATTTGGAAATTGTAATATATGATTAAAATTATTTATTTGTTTGTTTGATTTGTTTCTTTAAACTTCTGTTAAGTAGTTTATTTGTAGATAATAATAGACAATAATTATATTATTATTAATTTTTCAACAAGATCTTTAATATGAGACCAACATTGGATATTTTTCTAATTTGTTTTAAGTGTAGAAATTAATAATATGAATCAATAATTATACCAAAGAGAAATACGAGTTTGAATAACGTGGTACTCTTTTTCCTATGGATTTTTAACGAGGCCATCAATAATTGTATTACCTCTTTCTTAGTAAGTTATTATCTATTTCTAATTAATTGTATTATAACTTTTTGATTATTTTTATTATCTTTTTGCATTCAAAAAAATTAGTTTTGTGCAACAAAAAAAGTTTACAAAAAAAATATTTGAAACCCCAAAATGGGGTACCATTGGAGCACCCCATTTGAAACCCCAAATCAAAATGGCATAAATATGCCAAAATGGAACCCCAAAATGGGGATGGAGATGGAGTTCCATTGGGAATGCTCTTAGAGCATCCACTATCGTTGATGCTAAACTATGCATATATAGCATTTGTAAATAGCATTTGAAGGAGAGCGCTGCAATCGTTAAAAGCCAAAAAATAGAAGAGTTCATCTTCCGTCTAACAATTTTATTTTATTTTAATTTTTGAAAATGGCATTTTCATAAATATGAAAAGAAAAGTTGTTAAAGAAACTTATCGGACAGAAGATCTTCCGACCGAGATTTTAATTTTTTTTCATAATGGCATTTTTGTAAATATGAAAAGAAAAGTTGTTATGAAACTTATCTGATGGAAGATGATCTCCCGTCCGAGATTTTTTTCTTTTCATAATGGCATTTTCGTAAATATTTAATGACATTTTCATAAATTTGGAAAAAAAAAATCTTAAGAAAGTTGACGGGCGAAAGAAGTCCCTCTTAAAAAATTAAAAAAAAAATCCTCCATCTTCTATGTTTGGCGATTGCTAAATGAGATTGCTATATTTAGACGTGATTGTTCACTTCGTTTGACGATGATGGGAGATCTTTTACCAAAAAATGCATTTTTTGGACAAATGGCAAACGATAGTTGATGCTCTTAGGCTTCACTTCGTCACCATATGATATGATAGATAAAAACAAGATCTTGTCATCATCACAAAATTCACAAACAGCTCAGCTTTCTCATATAAAGCATAGTACCATAACAAAAAATGAGAATAATATCGGTTCAAACATTAAGATTTTTTTTTAAAGAAGGTTTTTACAAAGTTTACAGCTACCAAAAAAAAAACAATCCTAATTTACCATTTGAGTATTATAAATTGTAAAGGTGGGGGACCACTTCCCCTCTTCCTTCATCAATTATCATATGACGATATTCCTCCAAATACAAATAGCGGATAAGGCATGTGTTAAACCCTACTTTAAGATTCGTGCAACTTAAGATCAAATTTTGATTTGGGGGAAATTAAATTAACCAACTAGTTATGCAATGCATGCAACAACAAAAAAGGAAGCACCTTTCGGACGAGATCGCGAGAGCTGATGAGGCATTTGGCGCTCCAGAGCGGATCGTTGAGATCGGCGCCGTTGGCTTCGAGCTCCGTGGCGAGGCCGCCGTCGATGACGGCGCAGCCGCCGGTTTTGAGGAGGAGATCGTCGATGATTGTTGATGACGACGAATCCAAATTATCTAAACCCCCCATTTTTCTTTTTCTTTTTTTAATTTCTAATTTTGACAAAGAGGGGGTTTGGTTTGGAGGTGAAACGTGGAGGCTATGTAGAGAAATGTCACACCGCTTATGCCCATTTTATTGGGATCGGATATGAAGGGGAAGTTACGGTTTTGCCCTTCCAATGTTTTGGTGGCATCGCATTCTCACCTGTTGTCGTCAAACAAATTTCATTTGTAAGTTGTAACTAAACAAAAATACGTTCATAATAACCCAACAAACATGTGCATGTACATTCATAACTAATATAAAAAAAATTTAGATTCGATGTCAGATAACATCGAATTTTATTAATATAAAATATATATTTATAAAGACATACATCATACGTGTAGATTATTAGTACCAGATTAATGAGGGAGAATATTATGGATACAATATTTATAGTGGAAACTGGATGGTTAGTTATCACTAAATCTTGATTATTCAAGAAAAAAAACGTTTTATCAAAATAAGGTCACATATATGTACTAAGTTATTTTTCTTCCTCATTTAGTAACCCTTTAAAGATTTTAAATTTGTGGAAGTTCTCATGAGTTATGTATCTATCATGACTGCTGTAGAGTGTTTCAATCGATCGTACGTCAACATTTATTAATTATATTACTAATTAAGATTTTCTTTTTACATATATACTGCACAAAACGAACAATCAATATATTTAATTTCAAATATATTTAATTTCAAGTTACATCTTAATTATAAGATCCATTCAGATATCTCTAATATTATAATAGGAGAGTTGGAGTTGTCATTCGTAGGCAACCCGTAATTTGTAGACATTCATTCAACCATTTAATCTCAACAATTTATTTTTAAGTGGGAGTTATATTAACCATTAATTTAATCAACTATTGTTAGTTACCGTAATTCCTCAAAGTTTAAATTTATTTACGACATAATTATTTACAAAAATGCTACTCATACAAAATAAAAGTTAGTGCCACTAGGAGTAATTTGTAAAGAGTAAATGATGAGTAAAGGGAGGTCTCCAGTTAGGTCAGATTATGTCTATTATTTACTATATAAAAAAATTAAAATTAAAACGTGCATCGCACATGTAGTTACTAGTTCTTATATATCCAGCTTGTAAGGTTTGCTTAGAAATACAAAATCATAACGATGTGCATAGAGTGGTTTTCGGGTACCAAATTTGTCTATTTGAATATGTATTAGAGTAGTGCTCCTTTGGTCCTATATGCTATGTTTTTAAGGATCCAAATCCAAAAATTTATGATGAATTACGATTAAATTGACTAGTAATTTGCACGTGCGATGCACGTCTTAATAAATATAGGTTTTTAAAATAAAAATTTAGACATAATCTGGATTTAGACTTAGAACCTCCTTTATAATAGTTATGCACGTATATTGCACGGGTTGGTAGATTGACAAAACATTTACAAATGACACTAAGGTCTTCTCCCATTATAATATTAGAAATAGGAGTGTTTCTTAGTTTTTAAAAATAGTGGGGGTATATGCTAATTTTCACATTTAAATGGGGGCATTTGCTAAAATATCCTTTTTTTAGGAGCTGCACGTGCATCACACGGATATGTTTGGTGGATTTAGTTTGCCGTATATTGTACGTGTTTACTCGGTTACACAATTAGGATTTGTTTGTTACAACCCAACTCTCTCATTAAAATAATAGAGATGTTTGCATGGTTTGATATAAAATATTGGGAAAAGGAAAAATACAAGTTTTCATTATTATTTTTTTATTTCGATGAAGAAAAAACAATGGAAAATTTTCCGACGTGGCATTCTTTTTTTTTTTTTCGGTTCAAATATTTTTTCCTTATAAAGTGGATAATAAACTCATGAAAACTCGTTTAATATCATCGTAATTATAATTGTTTATTCACTACTATGTCGGGATGGATGAACATTATTGGTTTTAATTGTAATAGTTTTTGTTAAAAGTTTAAGGGTGGCTTTTTACCTCACCTTTCAATCCAAAATAAAATAATTATAATTGTTTATTTATTATTCTATTTTCTTTTCTTAATTTTTAAGCAAACTTTTCTTCCATTAATACAAAATTATGTCAGGAAATTATTTTCACTAGAAGCAACTAAACAAGATATTTTAAGTATTCAAATGCCTACACCCAAATTGGATATTACGATTTTTTTTTTCATTTCCATTTTTCTATTACGTCCTTTTGTATTTCTACATAAATTATTGATCTTTTCAGGTATCAATATCTTCATTCCATATATAGTTGGCTGAATTTTCATAAAAATAATCTTATAAACTGTGATGTGATTGAAATATTTTTTGTCTAGATATTCTAGCTACCATCATTCATGCATGATTCATGGCAAAATTCAGTCCAACTAAGAATGAAAACAAAGATTGCGTCCACATACACTTTACTATAATGTCGGTAATCTTTATCTTATTGCATCACTAGACACTACGAGTCTACGAATGAACTACATGAACAAGGCTAGGTGCAATGAGAACTTTTAGGGCATCTCCAACGGCTAGTCAAAATAAAAAGGCATAGTCATATTTGGAGAGTCACACTCATTTTGCATCTCCAATGGTGAGGCATAATGGTTAAGAATTTTGCCTACCCATGAATACAAAGAGACAAAATAGAGAGGAAGAGCATGATTGGACTTGAAGCAAAATGGCTAGCCAAATTCACTAGGCAAAAACACTACTTGAACAATTTGACTAGCCATTTTAGCTAGTATGGTTGGAGATACTCTTACAATGTCAGGTGTATCTATCACATATTCAGCACATCCTATATGAGCATTCTATAGTGTCTGCACTAAAGGATTTTTCTTTCTGGAATCGTGTTATACACGTAGAACACACGTGTACTGTAAAGGGATTATTATATCTATATCATATGCTAATAGGAGAGAGAGTATACACCTCTCTTTCCTCTATTTTGAAATAAAGAAATGAGAGTAAATGTAAGAGCATCCACAGTCGTTTTCTATATCTCCCATTTTCCCATATTATAGCAAACGATGCGCTGCACTCGTTTGCTATATATGCCATTTTTTCCATTTCTCTCAAATCTGTTTCTCAAATTTGAGAAACGAAGTAAGAATTCTCAAATTATAGAAGACGGGGAATCATATACCGTCCGAAGGATTTTAATATTTTTTAATCGACTGAGACGGGGAATCATATACCGTCCGAAGGATTTCCAATTTTTTTTATTTAAAAAAGGGTCGGACGGGGAATGATACCCCGTCCAGGCCTTTTAAAATATAATTTTTTTGGGAAAAAATCCCCAGACGGGGAATCTTCTCCCGTCCGGGAGATGATACCCCGTCCAGGGGTATTTTCCTTTTTTTTTTCTTTTTTGGGTTTTTTTTTCCCAAATTGCCCTTCAATCTCTTTTGAACGAATTTAAAAGTCCAGGGGTAATTTGGTCTTTTGCCAACTGAGAAAAATTTGAGAAACGACGACTGCACGATACTCCCCTATATGCTATTACTGTAGCTGCCATATTTTGGCAAATGAGAAAAACGACTGTGGATGCTCTAAGGATTCATATTTAACTAATATATGTGCACTACACACGATTTTATTAAAAAACCAAAATAAAATAAAAACTTCAATTCCTTAAACATAGTCTATTCCCTTCTTACTTTCTCAATCTCACAAAATTTCACAGCTCTTTCCCAACACCCCCCCCCCCCCCCCCCCCCCACACACACACACACAATAGCTTTAATAATATTCAATTGTACAACAGTATGGTTTGGCAGTGATTCTCTAAATCATTAATTATTTATGTAAGGATGATAATGAAGATTTCAGTACGATATGAATGATATTCATAAGTTATTTCCAATTCTCTCACATTTTTTTGGAGTATTATATAATTTTATGAGTTCCTTAAAACTATTTTAGACCGTGCAATTTGTACAGGGTAACACTGTTAGATGTGGTTAGGAGGAATTAGGGGTAGGGTTTATCTCATAGCCGCTTAAGATATTATACCCTGCTTATCAGTATTGGAATGTTACAGAGCACTACCTCTAGACCAGCTTTTATATGAGATGAACTGGGTTTAGGGTACTGGGCTTTATGCCCACTCAACCCGGTCCAACAATTAAACAGATAACACGTGCTTTGCACGTGTAGCCCCATAGAACATTATACACAATAATATTCTATTATATTGAGAATATACCTATATATCCAACAATCTCCTCCTATATTCTCAATATATTCGACAATTCCCCGTTAAATCATTGGCTCACAAAATAATACAGTTTATAGACTAAATCAATTATAACTCAAATAGTTCAAATGAGACTAAACTAAAATAATCAAATAGTTCAAAGACCATATTAAAACAGAATAGTTCACAATGACTAAACCAACTAGAGAAACATGTCATAGTTTCAAAATCAACCAAAGCAAATAAACTTCAAGAACAAAATAGGAGTTTTAAGCTCATGAACATAAGAGTTTAAAACTCAACAGAAGTTTTACAAAGCAAGTGAGAAATTTATTCTCGAAAGAAATAAACCAAAACTATATTCTTGCAAACTGCTTTATGTTTACTCCTCCATTTTGAGCAAATTATTTTTTTGAAATCTATGTTAACAGATTCAACTCCTCCATCTTTGCTAGCTTATTGAAAACAAGAATATCAAAAGACACATCTCTAAGAATTCAAACGAATTTCATAAAGTATCTAGTTCCATTAAAGAACTTAGTACAATTCAACGCTATCTTAGCAAAATGCAACGCAAGCATCACAATCAAGTCTCTTTAACAAAATAAAGAACAAGAACTATTGCAGTTTCTACACAAAAACTATACTATGTTTTATATTGAAATGATAGAACAGTCAAATCAATTATGGAATTCTGAATCATCAAAATTGGAATGAAACATGAATCCATAAAAGAGTTATATCATCAAAATTAAAATGATATAACAACAATTCTAAACATCGGAAACACATCGACAAGTTTTCATGCTTTCTTTTGGAATAATGAGATGATTTTAAGTAAATTATGAAAATATATAGCATCATCAAAATTGAAATAAAGTTATACATTAACAGAATTTATATAGAACTTTTCAAATTATCTAAAGCATGCCAACTGCCTAAAATTGATGCTTCAGTTTGAACTTCTCTATGGCTCCAATTGGATTCTAAATCTCAAAACAACTTGGATGTTAAAGCTTGTAACCCCTATTTTTCGTTTTTCGTATTTTTTGTGTATTTTTTTCTTTCTTGAGTATTTGTACTCTATTTGTTTTTCTTGGACCGTATATTGGAGTTGTTTTCAATATATATTTATTTTATTTCATTTTGAGCTCTTTGTGTTTGATTGTTGTCTTTTGCTTCGTTCTTTATCGATTGTCGTTTTTCTCTTTATTGGATTCTTGTTCAATTCTTTTGCTCGTGTGTTGGGTGCTCGTGGTTTCATTTGCCTAAGCCTATTGTTGATAATCCTATTTGCAATTTAAATTCTAGATCCTCATGACTATCCTTAAACCCAATTGATAAACCAAATCCTATTCAAATCCTAATTTTAAACCAATTCCTACTACTGCTACTATTGGACCCATAAACCCAAATACCCAATAACCCATCTCCTGAAACCCTACAATCAAAACCCTATAAAAACCCATCTCTATCTCTCCCTTGCCACAAAACCCTAGCCTCCAAAACCCCCTACCGTTCAACCCCGAACCCTAGCCCCTCTCCGACTGTGCAACCCACTCCCTACTGTTACCGCTGATTTCGGTGTGGGGGTAAACAGATAGAATTTGTGAGTCCGGGATACACCTGAACGATTGACTCGGCCTTCTTGCTCCTGGCACAACCTGCAAGGAAGTGCGAAACACCGGGGTTGATTCCGGCGACGCACCCTCCGACGCTCTTGTCAGTAATCAGGAAAAGATTAAGAAAGAGCTTAAGTGGTGAAAAAGTGATTAACCTCGTCTTGGTGGTAGAAGGGTCGTATTTATAGTCGCCCAGAGAGAGATTAGGGGCTTGATTCCTTGTATAACTGTTCGGAGCAAAATCCTCACAGTTTGTTAAGGAAAGTAGATCTCCTAATTCCCGGTGAGAGCAAATCAGGCATGCTGATTTGGTCAAATCAGGGATCCTGATTTGTCTCTTGCTGATGTGGGTTTTCTTCGGGTCGGAACCCGAACCCACTAAGAGTGGGTCCGTTCGCGGGTGATTGGTCCTGTGAGAAGGGGACCCAATACCCATTTAGGATCCACTTGTATGTGAAATTACCCTTTTACCCCCGTGCTTCAAGATTCGCGCTCGATCTGGACGGTCTCGATTTAACCCCATTTTTAGCCATATCACGAGCCCCCCACTCCTAAAGACTGAGCGTGATCAGACTTTGAGGAGTAGTTTAACTGTTTTAGTGGCTGGTAGGGTCGTATCGAAGTCCAGATGTAGGATCTTGAATCTAGAAAGGGGGCAGTGAGGAGGTTTCTGATGCTGCTTGCTGTTCTCAGGCCATATCGAGTATTTAGTAGTTTTCGTCTACTTTCTTCGGACTATTTATTTAATTTTGCGATGCGTTTGCTAATCGTTCGGGGGCCTTAACGATGTATTCTAGGCAATAATTGTTCGTTCAGGAGCTCGAAAATGTACTCCCGAATTTTTAATTATTTTCCAGAATTTTTAGTTAATTTTCCCGGATTTTTAGCAACTTTTCGCAATTTAAATAAATAAAACGATTAAGATAGAAGAGAAAAAAGGTTTTAAATATTCGATTTATGACGTGGCTGGATCTGAGACGTCGATCATGGACGAGCTCGGGTTTCCGAGAGATCCGACGGTTGTCGGGGTTCGGAAGCTGTTTTCTCCGTTTGCGAGTTCGGGAGGGCACTTGCTCGGCTGCCGACCGGGGGCCAGGAGAACTCGGCCTACCGAGCGACGTGGCTCAATCTGAGCCATCGGATGGTGGCGCGCATCTCGAAACAGGCACGGTTCCCCAAAAAACACTATCTTGTCCTTTAGCGCACGTGGTGCGATCTGGTCCGTTCATCATAAGGTGCACGAATTTCTGAGAGATCCGGCGGTTCAAGTGGCTCGGCGTCTTTTTTTCTCCATTTACCAGTTCGGGAAGGCACCTGCTCGGATGCCGACCGAAGGCACTGATGTTCAGCAATCCGAGGGACGTGGCTTCACCTGAGCTGTTGGATGCGGGCGCGCATCTCGAGACGGGCGCAGTTCCCAAGAGAACACTATCTTGTCTTTTAGTGCTCTCGGCGGGATTTGGGCCGTCTGATTGAGATCAGACGCGAAAGTTGAGGGGAAAGTGGGTTTTCCCCGTTTGCCAGCTCGGGAAGGCTCTTGCTCGGATGCCGACCGAAGGCATCGGTGTTCGGCAACCTGAGATGGCTCTGTTATCAATTGTGTTAATGGCGCTTCGTGACTTGCGCGGCGTTTCGGCTTCCCGAGGTCATTAAGGATAGTTCCTTTAATTAATGCGCGGTCGCTTCAACTTCCGAGGATCATAATGGCTGGTTATAGGAGGCAGGCTATAAGTACCCCACTCGTTTTGTCATTTCCGTCACAACCAAATTGGGTTCCAGACCTCGGAGGCATCTGCCTTGGGTAGCTTCTCTCTCGAAGTTCGGAGTGGTGGCCTCTCTTCTGCCCGGTTTTCCCTTTGTTCCTGACGGCCCCAAAGTGGATGTCAGGAGCGAGGGGGAACGAGGCAGTAGCGGTGACGACCGTAGTCCGCGCTCGGGGAATGAGTTACCTCCGAAGGACGGGTGGCCGCTCTCTTACCTTATTCTTCTCCCGTTCCGGACGGTCCCCAAGTGGGTGTCGGGAGCGGAGGAGAATAAGGCAAGAGCGGTGACGACCGTAGTCCGGATCCGAGGGATGGGCCTTCCCGGAAGGACGGGCGGTCGCCCCGCTGTCTTGTTGTTTCCCCATCCCTCCCTGCTCCGAAGGGGTGTGAGGGGTGGGGGCAACAAGACATTGGCGTCGACGGCCATGGTCCGGACCCAGGGGTGCGGGCCTCTTTCGAAGGACGGTCGCCGTTCTCTCACCAAGATCTTCGGCCTTCTTCGGTTGCTCCGAAGTGAGTGTTGAAGTAGGCGGAGATCTTGGTGGGAGAGTGACGACCCCTGTCTGGTGTCGATCTCCGGGTCATCTGAGTCCGTTTGTTGCAACTGTGAAGGCGCCGCTGTTAGAGTCTTTCGACAAGCCGAGCCTTCCAGTTGCAACAAACTAGCTCGGGATGGTGCGTCTCTTCCGACCTCTGAGTGTTGGTGGGTTCCCCCCCATCTCTGTCTTCCTTCGCGGGCTGATGGCTTTTGACGGAGGTCAGCCCGGGGGAGTTAGAGATGGGGGAGTGCCGATCTGTTTCTGCTCTG
Organism: Hemerocallis citrina; assembly: GCA_017893485.1. Lineage (NCBI taxonomy): Eukaryota > Viridiplantae > Streptophyta > Magnoliopsida > Asparagales > Asphodelaceae > Hemerocallis > Hemerocallis citrina. The sequence continues at coordinate 45,938,157 of CM030361.1, forward strand.
CTTCTGACCGGGGCCTGTTGTCGGGGTTATACCAACCGAGGCACGGGACCTGGGGGGCGCCTGCCGAGGGCGGCGCCTTAAAACATAATCAAAAATTTTCCAGGTTCTTTCTTGCATAGGCGAGGCGTCCGAGGTCCCGATCGTCCGAGCGACGTGGCGCTATCTGAGCCGCCGGATGCTGACACGTATCTCGAGATGGGGCGCGTTCTCCAAGAAGACACTATCTTGTCGTTTAGTGCTCTTGGCGAGATCTGGACCGTCGAACGTAGGCGTGAATCTCGAGGCGGCTCAGTTTCCCAGGAAACGTTATCTTGTCGTTTTGCGCGGGTGGCTTGATCTGAGCCGTCTGATCGAGATCACGTACGAAAGTTGAGGGAGAGGTGTGTTTTCCCCATTTACCAGTTCGGGAGGGCACTTGCTCGGATTCCGACCGGTCCCTGCTGTCGGCATGTTTGGATTGCTCGGAGGTCGGACCTGGTGGGAGGAGTAGTGGTGATGGGCCTTGGTGACGTTCCGGAGGCAGCCCAAAAGTTGCGAACTTTGGTTTGGAAGTCCAAGGGGCGTCTCAGTTTAGCTATAAATCTCCACCCCCCTTGAGACTAAGTCTCACTTTTCATTTTTACTCTCTCTCTTCAGCTTTTACTCCGCTTCGAAGTTTTTACCTCCCGGGTGGTGTTGCTAGCTGTCGCGGTAGCGTTCCGATTCCCGGCGAGATTTCCGACCGTACTTGTCACTTCAAGGTCAGTCTCTTTCCCTACTCTTTATAAAATGGTTAAGATTACACTCTCGGATGAGACCCCCACCTCGGAGCAAGCTGTTGGCCGAGGGGAAAAAGGGAAGGGACAAATGGAGCCGAGCGAACAAGACGTCGTTCGTCCGGATAAGGAGGGCGAGGTGGCCGAAGTGCCTGAGGAGGTCGTGGCGGAGTCCCGGAAGGGTAAAGCCGTAATCACGATAGTGGAAACGCCGAAGAGAGCGGGGGCGTTCGGTCGGCAACTCATTGCAGTATCGACCGTGGGAGGTGTTCGGGATTATACCGAGGATGATTTGGAGAGGGTCACTCAAGGTACGGCAAAACTGGTGGAGGAGAACGAGCCTAGGGAGCTGTCCGAGGTCGACCACAGGATATCGACTCTCACCGAGGCCGATCTCCGCACGATTCGAGAGGGTTTCCGAATCCCGCTCGAGTATGCGTTGCTTCTTCCTGGGCCGGGATTCCGAGCTAACACCAAGTCCTCGCCGGATATATGCGTCTTCCCGGTCGATTCCCTCATTGCCGGGCTCCGGTTCCCCCTACACCCGTTTGTGGTCGAAGTTCTGGTCTGGTACGGTCTGAGTCCTGCGCAACTGATGCCGAACACTTGGAGGCATGTCGTGGCGTTCCTCCTCCGATGTCAAGAGGTCGACGCCAAGCCGACTATGTTTCTCTTTCGGAGTCTTTGCAAACCTTGTCAGCCGAGGCGTCATGAACAGAGGTTTTTCCTGACTCCTCGGACGGGAGTTAAGTTGATCGAGAACCCGGACTCGATCAAGCATTGGAAGGACAAATACTTCCTCGTCCGAAGTCTGACGCCGTGGGTGATACCGACAGCTTGGGCGACGGACGGCTTGCCTAAGCGTACAAAGAAGGACGCCCCATTGAATGCCGAGGAGGCTGAGGTCCAGAGGAAGCTTCTTGCCCTGCCGGCGCTAAGCTGGAAGGATATTACCGAGGAGCATCTGTTCCGTGGGGGTCTCAGTCCGATCGACCCTCGTATGCTTCTGGTATTTATACTCCCCGTTTAAAGTTCATGAAAAATTTTCTAAGTTTTTCCATCCGGCTTTTGCAGAGACAATGAAGCTTGATTACAAGGCTCTGGTGGCGAAGGGCCGGGCAGAGCAGGAGAAGAAGAAGAGGTCGGCGGCGGAGACTCAGGAGAGCCGGCCAGCGAAGAAGCCTTCGGTCGCGAAGACTGCCGAGCAGCCGAAGGTCGCGGTCCTCAAGGAGGGGGAGATCGAGGTCCTCGTCTCTCCGACGAAGGTCGTGATCCCCGACCAGGGCGAGGTCAATGTCTCCGATCCCCCTGCCCCGGACGCACCCGTGCCGGCCTCGGGAACGGACGCTCCGGGTTCGTCGAGCAGCGTCTTCGGGGTTAAGGATGCGCTGTCGATGCCTGTCCCGCCCCTCACTGCCGAGGCGGAGAAGATCCTATCCGAGCGTCACAAGCGGATCTTCGTCCCCGACTGGCAGGTGATGAATGCCGATGGTTTCCTGGGCGACGGGAACATCTGTATGGAGGCGATAAGGCATCTGCCGACCCCGAAGGATCGGGCTGCCTTGAAGGCCGGGATGGCAGGTGACTCCGTGATGCAGGTCGCTCGGGACTCCATGTCGGTAAGTTGGCTGATTTCTTCTTCATCTGAATTTTTTAGAAAATTTTCTAAGTATTTAGGTTCGGATCGTAACTCCGTTGCTCACTTTCAGATCATCTGCCACTTCAACTTCCTGCTTGAGGAGATGGCGAAGAAGGATCAGGAGAAGGAGAAGGAGAGGACGGAGCGCGTCAAGGTCGCGAAGCAGCTCGATTCCGAATTGCTTCTTTCGGCGAAGAGGGCCGCCGAAGTCTCTGGGCTGGAGAAGCAGCTGACCGATGCTATTCAGCTGTCAAAGGATGAGGCGGCCAGGCTCGAGGCCGCGAAGAAGGAGGTCTCCGAGCTGAAGGACTCAGCGGCCAAGCTCGAGGCGTCGGTGAAGGAGGCTGCCGACCTGAGGGAGGAGTTGGCCACGGCTCGGTCGGAGGCGGAGGGTGCTCGGAAGAGGGCCGAGAGGCTCATGGCCAAGCACCTCAGGAAGGTGAAGAGGGTGAAGAAAGCCGTGCAGGAGGAGGCCGCGATGCACATGACCCAGAACATGCTGGACGCGTACGGCCGGGCCTTGCAACATGTGGTCGCCAAGAACCCGGGCTTTGACACGTCCACCTACAACTTCTATGACCTCGTGGAGGGGGAGGAGGTTGTCCCCGAGGAGTTGATCGGGCCCGAGGGGGAGACCGAGCCCGTCGACGATCCGTGGAAGGCCGCGACCGAGGAGGAGAAGGAAGACGACTCCGAGGGGGAGGAGAGCTGGAGCGAAGGAGGTGGCGGAGGCGACGGCAAGGATAAGGCCGAGGGGTCGATGGACCCTAACGACAAAAAGGTCGACCCCTGACTCGGTTGTCTTCTTTTATCTTCTTTTTTTTTTTGTTTCTGTAAGCCTAACTGCGGACTGGCCACCGCTGCTGTAGAACTTCTCGAGTCTTGAATAATAATAATAAGAAAAATGTTTTGTTTGGCCAAAATTTGCCCAAGTGTCGAGTCTCGGACTTAGAGTTTGTTTTGGCGTGTTGGCCCTCGGATTTATCTCTGCATTTCAGGTGAGATTCGGTCCGATCACGGAGGCCGAATACCTTCGGCTGGAGCTGGTGAAAACGAAGGACGAACTCTCTCAGAGCCGGTATAGACGGTATCTCCTGCTCGGCAGGCTCGAGGATACGAAGGCGGCTCTGCGGAGGTACGGTCGCGAGCTGTACCAGTACCGGAAGCGCCCTTCAGCCCCCTATCCCGAAGGCGAAGTTGAGAGCCTCCGCAAAGAGCTCGCCGCCGCTGGGCGGAAGAATGACGACCTTTTGGCCGGGGTCCAAAGCTTGGAGCTAGCGGAAAAAGAGCGTTCGGCAGAGCTGGAGAAGCTGGCTTCCGAACTGGAGAAAGCGTCAACCGAACGCAAGAGGTTATCGGCTGAAATCGATAGGCTCAGAAGGATCACGGTAGATAGGGGGATCGAAGTGACCTACTACCGACGGCTTGCAACTGATAATGCCGATGCCTCGGGCTCGTTGACAGCGCCTCGACCGAAGAAATTGGCGAAGGACGATGTCCTGATGGGTAGGATCATCGAACTGGAGGAAGAGATCGCGTCGCTCAAGCCGGCACCGGTCAGGGCTAACGTTCGCAGCACTTCGTGCACTCGCGAAGAGAGCGAGAGGGGGGTTACGTTTTACGAGCTTGCGACGCGCTCACCGTTGACCAGGGGAAGTCCAGCCGATGCTCAGAGTAGCGCGGCAGCCTCGTCGAGCGGGGCTTCGGTCGGCGTCGCCGTTAGGGCTAGCAGCGAAGGGGGGTCGCGCTTCGTTGGTCTAGGGTCGGGTTCGGAGGGCAGACCTCGACGTCCTCGCGTTTCCCTAAATCGAAGCATTCCCCTTCCGAAGAGGCTCTGATTCGGCCGCTTTTCTACTTTTGTTGATTGTTGTAATAACTTAGCCGTAGGGTTGACCGACCGTCTGTAACACTATCATGTCTGAATGCAAATAATTCTGAAAAACTCTCAAGTGTTAGACTCCGGCAGAGTATTGAAACTGTGTTATTCGTTTTTTCTTCTTTTCAGCTCGTCGTGGCGATCCGTAGCTCGGACTCCGGACGTTCGAATGATGGCTCTGAATCCGAGGCTACTTCTGGAACAGTGGTGCTGAGCCCTAGGAGCACGGATATGAAGTTGCGCCGAGCCGAGAGTGAGTGGGAGCACCTTTCGTTGGTCCTCAGTCTCCGGGAAGCCGAGATTCAACGCTTGGAGAGCAAGGTCGCCGAGCTGAACTCCGCAGGGGAGGATGAAGACCCGCAGACCGCATTCAGCAGAGCTCTTCGGGTCAAAAGCATTCGGCACATTCAGTCGAAGATCATCGCCGAGCGAGACGACCTGCTCTCCGAGATGTGGCATCTGCGTGGCGTGATGGCGAGGCTCCGGGGGGAGAAGGAGGAGTCGTCCGTCGAGGAGGACGGACAGTTTAGTGAGGATGTTTTGGTATGAGAGACAAGTGTAGTGGGTCGGGCATTGTGTGTTTTGTTTGCCAACACTTTGTAATGGGATGTTTTGTATTACGTGCCGACAATTAATAAAATTTCCCTTTCGTCGCTTCGTATGTTCGCCCTTCGCTTGTAACCGTATCGGTCGTGCCGGGATCTTTGAACCGAGCGCGTCTGTTTAGCTGGATGGATCCGGAGTGCGGCCCTCTGTCGTTGAGTGGATCCGGAACAGTACGACAAGGCTCCGTACCCATAAAAGCGTCATTTTGTCGCTTAGAGTAGGTGGCTAGATCTGAGCCGTCGAGTGTAGGCGCGAATCTCGAGGCGGCTCAGTCTCCCAGAAAATGTTATCTTGTCGTCTTGCGCGAGTGGCACGATCTGAGCCGTTTGATGAAGATCAGGCGCGAAAGTTGAGGAGGAAGGGTGTTTTCCCCGTTTACCAGCTCGGGAAGGCTCTTGCTCGGATGCCGACCGGATATGTCTGCCTTCGACCCTCGGCTGTCAGTCAGGAGTGGTCTGGATGCGTGTTCCGGAAATTAGGCATAGTCCAACGGTTGCGGGAGCAATTCCGAACGGCGATCTACCACTGATTCGTCCGGAGACGAAGAGGAGGTAAAGTCGAGCCGAGTGTTGGACTCCGAACCATCGGTAGAGTTCAACGGCTGTGGGAGCAATTCCGAACGGCGATCTACCCCTGGTTCGTCCGGGGACGAACCGAGGAAGTAAAGTCGAGCCGAGTGTTGGACTCCGAACTATCGGTACAGTTCAACGGCTGTGGGAGCAATTCCGAACGGCGATCTACCCCTGGTTCGTCCGGGGACGAACCGAGGAGGTAAAGTCGAGCCGAGTGTTGGACTCCGAACCATCGGTACAGTTCAACGGCTGTGGGAGCAATTCCGAACGGCGATCTACCCCTGGTTCGTCCGGGGACGAACCGAGGAAGTAAAGTCGAGCCGAGTGTTGGACTCCGAACCATCGGTACAGTTCAACGGCTGTGGGAGCAATTCCGAACGGCGATCTACCCCTGGTTCGTCCGGGGACGAACCGAGGAAGTAAAGTCGAGCCGAGTGTTGGACTCCGAACCATCGGTACAGTTCAACGGCTGTGGGAGCAATTCTGAACGGCGATCTACCCCTGGTTCGTCCGGGGACGAACCGAGGAAGTAAAGTCGAGCCGAGTGTTGGACTCCGAACCATCGGTAGAGTTCAACGGCTGTGGGAGCAATTCCGAACGGCGATCTACCCCTGGTTCGTCCGGGGACGAACCGAGGAAGTAAAGTCGAGCCGAGTGTTGGACTCCGAACCATTGGTTAAATAAGAGGGGAGAGAAACATGCAAATTCACAAACATAATAGAACTTTTCTTTATTGATATTTGACGGCGAACCGTTTTACATAGTAGGATTCATAGAACAGGTTACAAGTGTAAAGGAGAGGGATGGCGCGACACCTCGGATTACTTAGAGAGGCGCCGGGGCGCTCTCTTGGTATTTCAGGAGGTGATCGGCATTCCAGGTCCTCGGGAGCTCTCTACCATCCATGTCCTCAAGTCGATATGCTCCAGGCCGAACAACTTTTGCGACCCGGTACGGCCCTTCCCAATTCGGGGCTAGCTTGCCCTTCTGACTGGGGAGGGATATGGCTAGCTTTCTCAACACTAGGTCTCCCTGTTCAAGGTTGGCGGGTCGGACTTTCTTGTTGTAGGCTAGCTCGACTCTCCTTCTGTAATTCTGCTGCCGAATCGATGCCCTCTCCCTCAGTTCATCTATCAGGTCCAAGTTTCCTCTGAGTTCCCTGGCGTTCTGTGCTTCGTCATAGGCGATGAGCCGAGGGGAAGGAATTCCGACCTCGAGGGGTATTACGGCTTCGGCCCCATAAGTCAGGCTGAAAGGGGACTCTCCAGTGGGCGTCCGCTTGCTCGTGCGGTAGTTCCACAACACATTAGGGAGTTGATCGACCCACTGTCCTTTGGAGCACTTGTGCAGCCTCTTCTTGATCCCCGCAAGGATCTGCTTATTAGCGTTCTCGGCTTGTCCGTTCGACTGGGGGTGCGAGACGGACGAGAAACGCTGTTGAATGACGAGGTCGTCGCACAGGGTTCGGAATGCCGAGCCAGTGAACTGGGTCCCATTATCTGTTACGAGGACGCGCGGGACGCCGAATCTACATATAATGTTTCTCCAGAAGAACTGCACCACTCTGTTCTCGGTTATCGTGGCGAGGGGCTCGGCCTCAACCCACTTCGAGAAGTAGTCGATAGCTACGACTAAAAACTTGAGCTGACCCGGAGCTGGAGGGAAAGGCCCTACTAAGTCCATTCCCCACATCGCGAAGGGGATAGGGCTCGATAGGGAGGCGAGGTTGGCTTGAGGGAGGCGTCGGATGCTGGAGTGTCTCTGGCAGGAGCCGCACTGCCGAACGTGTCGCTCGGCGTCTTGGAGAAGTGTCGGCCAGAAGTACCCATAATTCAGAGCTTTTCGGGCCAGGGACCTAAATCCCGAGTGTGCCCCGCCGACCCCTTCATGGAGCTCCTGTAGGGCATATTCGGCCTGTTCCGGAGAGAGGCATCGTAGATATGGCCGGCCGTCCAGTTGGGAGAAAGAGCGCTTGTATAGGATGCCCTCGATTAAGACATAGCGCTCGGCTCGGGTTCTAACTCGGCGAGCTTCTTTGGGATCTGAGGGCAGAACTCCATCCCTTAGAAATTCTACCAGTGGCTTCATCCAGTTGTCTTGCAGCATGACTGGTAACGACTCCGCCGAGCCTAGTGCCTCGTCTTCGATGCTCGGCTTAGTGAGGACTTCAATTAGTACGGTCTGCTCGAGTCCTTGTAAAGAGGACGAGGCCAACTTGGAAAGTGCATCGGCCTGTGTGTTTTCTTCCCGAGGGACCCGCTGGATGATGGCTTCTTCGAACCGACCCATGAGATCCCAGACCTTGGCGAGGTACTTCGCCATCCGCTCGTCCCGGGCTTCATATTCGCCCAAGACCTGGTTCACAACCAGCTGGGAATCACTGTGAATCCGGAGACGATGTGCCCCGGCGCTTCGCGCGAGTCCGAGACCGGCTATGAGTGCCTCGTACTCCGCCTCGTTGTTCGAGGCCTTGAAGTTCATGCGGATCGCGTACTGTAGGACGAAGCCATCAGGGCCGTTCAGGATGATGCCGGCGCCGCTTCCCTCACTGCAAGAGGATCCGTCCACAAAGACTGTCCAAATGGGGGGTCCGCTCGGGACGTGGTCGACCTCGGGGATGGTGGATTCTACAATGAAGTCGGCGAGGGCCTGCGCCTTAATTGCCGTCCGAGGTTGATAGGAGATGTCGTGCTGACTCAGCTCTATCGACCACTTCATCAGCCGGCCCGAGGTTTCGGGTTTATGGAGGACTTGCTTGAGCGGTTGGTCGGTGAGGACTATGACTGAATGAGATTGGAAGTAGGGCCGAAGCTTTCTTGCGGCCATGACGAGGGCGTAGGCTATCTTTTCTATCCCCGGATAACGGAGCTCGGCATCCCGAAGTACCTTGCTCACGTAGTAAATCGGCCTCTGGGTCCGGTCCTCTTCTCTGACCAGGACAGCGCTCAGGGACTGCTCGGAGGCTGCCAAGTAGAGAAAGAGAGGCTCGCCTGGGACCGGCTTACTGAGCAGAGGGGGGTTCACCAGATAGGCTTTCAGCTGGTCGAACGACGCTTGCTGTGCCTCGCCCCATTCAAATCCCTTAGCGCCTCGGAGTGCCTTGAAGAAGGGAAGGCACTTTTCTCCTGACTTGGAGAGGAACCGACCGATGGCTGCGAGCCGACCGGTGAGTTTCTGTACTTCTCTGACGTTCCGAGGCGGGGCCATGTCTAATATGGCTTTGATCTTTTCGGGGTTAGCTTCAATCCCTCGCTGGCTCACCATGAAGCCGAGGAACTTGCCAGAGGAGACTCCGAACGCACACTTGTTCGGGTTCAGCCGCATGTTGTACTTCCTCAACACGCCGAACGCCTCTTGGAGGTCGGCTACATGGTCGGTGCCGTGGATGCTCTTGACGAGCATGTCATCGACGTACACCTCCATATTTCGGCCGATCTGATGCTGAAAGACCTTGTTGACGAGGCGCTGGTAGGTGGCTCCCGCGTTCTTCAAACCGAACGGCATTACTCGGTAGCAGTAGAGACCTTGGTCGGTGACGAAGGAGGTCTTCGGGATGTCCGGAGGGAACATCCGGATTTGGTTGTAGCCCGAGAAGGCATCCATGAAGCTGAGGAGCTCATGGCCCGAGGTGGCGTCGATTAGGGTGTCGATGTTCGGGAGAGGGAAGGGATCCTTCGGACACGCTTTGTTGAGGTCGGTGAAGTCGATGCATATCCTCCACGAGCCGTTGGACTTCTTGACCATCACAACATTCGACAACCACTCGGGATAATTCACCTCCTGGATGAACTTGGCCTTCAACAGCTTGCTCACTTCCTCCTTGATTGCCTGCTGTCGTTCGGGAGCGAACTTTCGCCTCTTCTGCTGAACCGGTCTGCACCCCGGCTCGACACTTAGGCGGTGGACGAGCAAGTCTTCGGAGATACCGGGCATATCCGCGGCCGACCAAGCAAATAGGTCGCGGTTATCCCGGATGCATCTCACAAGGTCGGAGAATAGCACGGTCGGCAAGGACTTGCTGACGAGGAATTTTCGGCTCGGATCCTCGTCGGAGAAGGGTACTTCTTCTAACTCGTCCGCTGGTTCGGACGTTGGGCGAGCCTTCGGCTCGGGGATCTCGAGAGTCTCGAGCGAGAGCACTGGTCCCCCGGTGGAAGTCATGTAGCACTTCCGAGCTGTTTCTTGGCTCCCCTTGACTTCCCCTACTCCCGACCGAGTGGGGAACTTCATCTTCAAATGGTACGCTGATGGGACGGCCTCAAGGGCGGCTAGGCCGGGGCGACCGAGGATGACATTGTATGCTGCCGGGACGTCAACGACCATGAAGTCCATAGGCTCGGTCCGGGTAGTAGGGGTGCTTCCCGCAGTAACGTCGAGGGTTATCACCCCTTCGATGGTTACCGGGACCCCCGTGAACCCGTGGAGAGTGTATCCGGCCGGTTTGAGACGGTCCCGGGACAGCTGGAGGCCCTGGAAGGCCGAGAGGAATAGAATGTTGACCGAACTCCCGTTGTCAACCAAAATCCTCTGCACCTTGTAGTTGGCCATGCGGAGGTCGATGACGAGGGCATCACAGTGAGGGACTCGGACTCCTTCGAGATCAGCGTCGGAGAAAGACACGGGCACACCGAAGCCCTTGGGAGGAGGAGCACTGTGGACCGAGTTCACCTCTCGGACGAAGGCTTTCCTCGTCGTATTAGAGGGGCCGCCCATGGGGCCCCCGTGGATCATATGCAGAACCCTTTCTTCTTCGAACTCAGGCGTTACTTCGCGCCGCTTGTTAGCCCCCCGAGGGGGAGGAGAGTTCCGATCTGTCCGATCATTAGCCTTCACGAACTTCGCCAACTGCCCCCTTCGGATGAGGGCTTCGATCTCATCTCTCAAAGCCCGACAGTCATTCGTCTCGTGCCCGTGGTCCCGGTGATACCGACACCACTTGTCTTTGTCCCTCCTCTTCGCCGGTTTGTGCATCCTCGGGGCTGGAGGGAGGACCCCCTCCTTCTCTACTTCCATGAGGATGGTGGAGACATTAGTTGTGAGGGGCGTGAATTTCTCGAACCTGGGGGGAGGACGACGCTGGCCGCCTCCGTCCTTCATAGTCTTCTTGGCCCCCTCTTCCTCCGTTGCCTTCCTTTCCGAGCCGGAGGAGGGTCCTCCGAAGTTCGGGAGGGACTCGGCCTCCTCGGCTCGGATGTATTTCTCGCACCTCAGTAGGAGGTCGGCGAAGTTGGTAGGCGGCTTCTTTGCTAGGGACGAGCGGAGGTTGGAGTTGAGGACGTTCGACTGGAACGCCACTGTTGCCACGGATTGGTCTAAGGAGGCGATCGACCTGACTTCTGCGGTGAACCTCTTCACATAGTCACGCAGCTTCTCTCCCCTTTCCTGTCGGAGGTTCAGAAGGGAGAGACTCGTCTTCTCGGCACGTCGGCTGCTCACAAAGTGAGTTATGAACAGTGTCTCAAACTGCTCAAATGAAAAGATGGAGGCGGGGGCAAGCCTGGAATACCATTCCCGAGCCGAACCCCGAAGGGTGGCCGGGAAGGTCCTGCAGAGTATGGCATCGGAGACTTGGTGGATCAGCATCAGAGTCTTAAAACTCTCGACGTGGTCTACTGGGTCGGACTCGCCTGAGTACGTTTCAAACTGCGGAGGTTTGAAACCCCTCGGTATGCGAGCTTCCATGATTGTCCGAGAGAAGGGCGGTCGGTTTGGGCGAACAGTCCCCGCTCTGGACTCCTCTTCTCGGTCCATACGGACAATGCGCCTCTCCACCTCATGGAGGCGGCGGTCAAAGGCATCGTCCCCTCGCCGGTAACCGTATGACCCTTCGGACTCTTCATCATAAGAGGGAGAGCGTGGACTTCGGCGCCGGTATCCCTCGGATCGGCGGGGACTGTAATGTTGCTGACGACTGGGAGCCTGGAAAGGTCTTCGTGACCGGCGGTGAGGACTGGGAATCCGAGGGGGCGTTGGGACCCTCGGGGGGTTTTGGTTGTTGGCACGGGCGTTCAGGGCCTGCAGCACAGTCTCCTGAAATTGGAGGAATTCGGCACGGCTGATAGGTACCTCACGGCCCCTCGTATGATGCCGATCCTCGGGGGAACGCGGCCTCCTCCTTCGGTGTTCGGGAGATGCCGCCCGGCCTCTCCGGTACGGAGATCTCTGTCTGTCCCGGTGACGAGGTGACCGCTCGCCCGGGCGCTGTCGGGAGGCCTCCGCTCGGGCCCGCCTCTCTTCAAGGTGCGTGCGGAGATCATTCTCCTTCTGGCGGCTCCGTTCGGGGTGATGGGAGGCCATCGAGTCCGAGGACCCGTTACGGACCGAGACATGGTCCTGGATGGGCTGCTTCAGCTTCTGGCCGTTGAGACCGGCGGGACCATTGTTGGGTTGCTGCTGAGGACGAAGAGGCTGGACCGGTTGGGTCGGCGGAGGAAGCCCAGATTGGGGAATTTGGTTGACGGGGGTATCCTCCGTAGGGTCGGCTGGGTTGGTCACCCGGTTGGATCCTTTGGATCTGTTCTTCTTCGGAGGCATGGCGATGGGAGGCGATGAAGGAGAAGCTGAGGTCGTTCGTGTGGTGGTTTCCCACAGACGGCGCCAATCTGTTACCGCTGATTTCGGTGTGGGGGTAAACAGATAGAATTTGTGAGTCCGGGATACACCTGAACGATTGACTCGGCCTTCTTGCTCCTGGCACAACCTGCAAGGAAGTGCGAAACACCGGGGTTGATTCCGGCGACGCACCCTCCGACGCTCTTGTCAGTAATCAGGAAAAGATTAAGAAAGAGCTTAAGTGGTGAAAAAGTGATTAACCTCGTCTTGGTGGTAGAAGGGTCGTATTTATAGTCGCCCAGAGAGAGATTAGGGGCTTGATTCCTTGTATAACTGTTCGGAGCAAAATCCTCACAGTTTGTTAAGGAAAGTAGATCTCCTAATTCCCGGTGAGAGCAAATCAGGCATGCTGATTTGGTCAAATCAGGGATCCTGATTTGTCTCTTGCTGATGTGGGTTTTCTTCGGGTCGGAACCCGAACCCACTAAGAGTGGGTCCGTTCGCGGGTGATTGGTCCTGTGAGAAGGGGACCCAATACCCATTTAGGATCCACTTGTATGTGAAATTACCCTTTTACCCCCGTGCTTCAAGATTCGCGCTCGATCTGGACGGTCTCGATTTAACCCCATTTTTAGCCATATCACCTACCGAACCCCTACTTCACCTTCAACCTCCATCCTCGACCTCGACTGAACCCAACTCCTCTGCTCTTCATCTCTGACTGCACCCGAACCCCATTGCCGACCACCTCATTACCATTACTCCAAGCATTGAGCTCCATCTCTCTCTCCGTCCTCCCCGTCCCGGCACCGATCAACAACAGCAATTGCAGGAGCAGCGACAGCCAGCAAGGGCCAGCCGCCGCTTCCCTCGCTCGATCTCTTTCTCTTTTTCGTTGGGTTTGTGCGTGTGCGATCGTGTGTTGCTTTGGATCGTGGATTTTGTTCGTGGTTTTGTTCGTCGCCCAGGAATTCATTCTCGTTATTCTTGGTGTTCGTTTCGTCTTCGGTTAAGGCAAATAACACTAGTAGAAAACCTTGCAATAATAATGGATTATTTGCAAGCACAAAAAATCCCTTGTTGGTGCTACCATCAACAATAAATTAATCACAACAAACTCATCCATTGCAAATGTTTTAACATCCGCAAGAGATTCTATTGAATTGTTGCAGATGTTGATAATTACAAGGGAACAATTGTAACAAATAATATTCCATTACCAAAGTAGAAATAAAATATTTAAATTTTAAAATAAATTAAGTATGAACACGTGCTTTACACATATAATTTTACCGCTCAACAATTTGATATTAAAAAGATACCCATACTTCTCAAATATTGAGCGGGTAAAAAAAAAAAAAAATCAAAACCCTCATCTCTTTCCGATCCAAAACAGAAGAGAAAAAATGAAGGAAAAAAACCAAAACCTCTCCCCAAAACCAAAACCTCCGTCCCATTAATACTCCACTTGTCCCGTTAATACTCTACTTGCTGATTCCTTTCCTTTTCTCCCTCTATTTCCCATCTCTTTCTTCATTCCCGGGCGATCCAAAAATCCGCTAATTTATTCAAAAACCCCAAATTCCTCCCCCAAACTAGGGTTTCGAACCACCGATTCTTCTCATCTAATGGGCAATTCCGACACCGTGAACGTGCGGTGTTCGAATGGTTCGAAGTTGTCGGTGGAAACGCCGCTCGATTCGACGGTGGTGACGTTTAAGAGTCTTGTTGCTACGAGGAGCAAGGTTCCGGCGGCGCAGCAGAAGCTGATCTATAAAGGACGGATCTTGAAGGACAATCAAACCCTAGCCAGCTAAGGTACTGAGATTTTTGTTAATTATTTTATTTGGTTTTGTTTGTTCATAGATAAAACTGAAGATTACATAGTCAGAATTACTAGTGGACCTGATTTACATAGTCAGAGTTATTGAGTTGTGAGCCTTTCCTTAGTTACTGAGCTTTTCCTAATTCCGATACTTTGCTTATGGGGTTTAACTGATCCAATTTTTACTAGGTTGCCTGAGTTTAACGTCATGAATTGCTATCAGTTGAATTTGCTATCACTACAAAATAAAATGTCTATCCCGGCAATTTTACTCCGGCGTTTGGTAGAAGCGTCGGGTTAGAATCCCAAGGAAAAAAAAATAAAATTCCCCCTTCCCTACACCGGCATTTGTAACAAACGTCGAGGATAGTTGGTGCTATGTCGGCATTTTTCATTCAAAACGCCCGGCAGATATCGGAATATTAAATATCCTCTTATCCCCCGGCCCCTCTCTTATTCGCTCTTCACAATTTTCACTCTCTCCCTCTTTCCCGCTCACTCACAAACCCTAGCCTCACCCAAATCTCCCGACCACCACACCTCGTCCTTGTCGTCGTCGTCTTCCCCGGCCCCCCGTCGTCGTGCCCCCTGGTTTTTCCACAACAACCCAAAATCCAACACCCTTTCATCTCTGTGCCCCCTCGCCGTCGTCGTAGTACCCCCGCCCCCCGTCGCCTCCTCCCATCATCTTCGCTCCCTTACACCGAAACCCAACTCAAACTCCATCATCATCACCTCCATCGCCAGGTCGGTCCATCGCCAGCTCCGACCTCCATTCCAACCCGGCCTCCGCTCCAACCCGACCTCTACTCAAACCAGACTCCAAACTCCTCCCTCTCAATCTCGAACCCTAACCCCTTTTCTCCATTCATTCTTCTATTCTACTCCGATTCTTGCGTCACCTCAAACTCTTTACTTCCCCGATTTCTAAAACAAGCACAAATTCCTGATCTAATTTACGGTTCCCATCGATTTCATATCCTTCCGACATTGTGTTCCATCAATTGCAGGTTATTGTAATGTTTATTAGATCTTAATCTTTTGTTTGGAATTTAGTTAATTAATTGAAGGTTCTTTTGTTAGATGCTTATAGTTTTTTTGTTAATTTTTCTTTGCAGTTTATTTCGGTAGTTCTTTCAGTATGCTGCCTTCGCTGAGTGCAAACGCCGCGTCGGTGACGTCTCCTTCTACTTGTCCTCTTGGTATGTCATCAGATAATGATACATTCTTGAAATTTATAGAGTTGAATGGTTCATTAACTGACTCATTTATCCAGTTGCGAATGTTAGTTTGGAATAGTTTGATTGGTTAAGATGTTATGATCTTTTAGTTTATTTGGGCTTGTTCTTGTAGGCACATTCGATGGCTAGAATAGTGTTCTTGCATCTCAAACTTTTTTGGTTATGTCGTGTCATGCATCTTGTTAGCAGTAATTCTTCTTCCTAATGAGGAATAATGGGCTTGAACTGTGGCTGTGGCTTGAAGGAAGATGTAAAGTGTGTAACTTAACTAACTGAAGTCATTTCCGTTATTAGAGTTGAATTGAGCAATTTAAAATTTTAGTAGCCAACTCATCAACCAAAATGGATAATAAAGTAGGCCAAAATTGTTATGGACTTCAAATATCTTGTTTTCAGGAGATTATAGAAAGTTAGGTTAATTGGTAAGCACGTATATGCAGATGTCCCTGTTGGTTGTTGTATTTGCATACAAAATGTTTAGAGATACACAAAACCAGTAAAATACAAATGATGATAGTATTGTCAGGTCATCAGCTCTAGCTAATACCCTTCAGTACGTTGCCTCTTATCTGGATATCTGCACATGTCGGCATTTTTTTTTGTATCATATCTACAGATTGATGGTAATTTTTCGTATTGTAATTGCAAATTTAAAAGTAGTTTTCAAAACGAAATTTTGGTGGTTTAAACGAAGAAATAAGAATTGAGGGTGTATTAGTTTAGCGAGAGTTGCGGATAATTAATTAATAGAACCCCAAATTTGAGGGTGTTTTATTAATTTAGTCTCAAGTTAGTGATGGATAGAAATACATCCAATGCTTCCAAGGGAGACGTGTGGTATGAATTGACTAAAATGTTGTGCTTCTGGATGCAGATGCAGTCCATTAAAGTTCGTTGTCAATTCCAATAGCCTACATGCTATTACTAAGCATATAGGCCAAAACTGACACTCAATGGTGGCACCGAGTGGCGGTTTTTCCTTCAGGAACTTTGGGTATGGATGATAATGCAAATACATGACAGGTATCCATGAGCTTGCCTCGTATCTTATCTGATTCAATTTACTATCAAATTGACTGAAATTTTCTCTCTTCTTTTTTGGCGAAGGTTACCACTTGAGCAACTTCTACTGTAAATAGGTGATAGACTAGATAAGGATCATTCTCAAAACGTCCATAGGTAACTGCTATGTTGCTTGTTTGTTAAATGAAGTTAAATGAAGCTTAAATGAAGCTTGTTTGTTTTAGAGAAGACTAGAAGTTACTGCAGATACTTTGTTTTAGAGTTACTGCTATGTTTTAGAGTTACTTTGTTTTAGAGTTACTGAAGTTACTGCTATGTTGCTTGTTTGTTAAATAGGTGATAGACTAGAAGTTAAATGAAGCTTGTTTGTTTTAGAGAAGAGAAAGAGAAGAGTAACTGCTATGTTGCTTGTTTTGGTTTGAGGGCGGGCATGATCGAGTTTATGGGAATATTGAAGGTGAAAGTTTTGAAAGGCACAAATTTGGCAATAAGAGATTATATGAGCAGTGATCCTTATGTTGTTTTGACTCTTGGGCAGCAAGTAAGTATTATTTTAGGACCAAAATATGGTTGCGTGTTTCAGTGAGCAATTTGAGTTTATGTTTTATATCAAAAACTGATGCTATTTATCTTCGTCAATTTAACTACAGACAGTACAGACAACTGTGATGAAGAGTAATCTGAACCCAGTTTGGAATGAGGAGCTTAAGCTTTCAGTTCATGAATCTTACGGCCCTATAAAACTTGTGAGTCCAATGAATTCTTCCGGTCACCACCTATTTACTGCAGATACTTTGTTTTGTTATGCACATGCACATATGTAGTGATCCATGTTACTCATGGACGAGGATTAAACATTTCATCAAGTTTTAGAAGGATATATGATACGGTCATAAGATGTGCAATTTGTGCTTTCTTTACCTTTTGGTGCATCTAAATTTTCTTGGAAAATCCATTAGCTTTTTACGAAACTCTTAGCGAATCCAAATGGAACAAGAGTGGTTTAAAAATTGAAGAATCTTCGAACTCCTAGTTGCAAAACTTTTTTTCATTGTACTGATAGTTCTCTCTTTATAACACTACAGCAAGTGTTTGATCAAGACATGCTCTCTGCGGATGATTTGATGGGCGAGGCGAAAATTGATCTACAGCCAGTGATTACTGCCGCAATGGTATTAAATTGAAGTGCACTTTCTGTGTTATATATCATAGATCATATCTGGCTATATGGTTAACCATGAGTGCATAATGGAGAAACTGTTATGATCTTTCATTTAGCGAAGTTTCTTTCTTTTTTTTTGAAGAAAAGTTATTAAATACATGGAACTTACTAGTAATAGTGTGGAAAGACTTGAGAGTGAAAATGCTTACATATAATTAGAACAAATGCAGTGAATTGTTGACAACATTAATTGGCTTCTTTCATGTTGTCGGTACTATATCTCTGTCACCTTTACTCAAAATCTTGAACTACTATCTGTAGGTAGCCCTTTCATTTTTTCCTTCATTAGCTGACACAAGAATCACCGAATTCAAAATTCCCCTAGACCAGGAAATATGCAAAGGGTATTTATTTCCACTTTTATATTAGTACATGTTCCCAAATGGACTTTGCTGCGAGAAATTAGCTGGTGGATGCTACAATCCAAGTTGGAATGTTTTATTTGAGTCAGATACTAATTTCATCAATGACCCTCATGTTTTTTCCAGGAGTCTCTGCTATCAACTGCAATAAAACTTTGCCTGAAAAGCTTGCAAGAGGTTGTACGACTCCAAACTTTTAATCGTAGTGGATATCAGCAGATTCAGTAAGACATTGAATTCTTGAAAAACCCTCTGAAAGAATTTGCTGTTGATGATTCTGCAATTGAGCTAATAAGAAGAGCGCTTTCTTCGATTCTGTTCCAAGCTTGACCTTGGGTAATGAGGAACATGCAGAAGACCTTACGTGAAAAGTGAAGTTGGGGATACATGGAAGCAGTAGCGGGTTAAAAGTTATTTTGAAAATATTTTATTTTGTTTCTTGGAGTTTCACAACTTATCTTTTCTTCTAGAATGTATTGTTGTTTTGGCACTATGAAACAAACAAAAAGTTTTGTAATGAGAAGGTTCTGAATTATATAATATTCAAACTTATTTTGCATTATTGTGTTTTCTTTATATAATTGTGTGAATCAATATGTGAAATAATTATATGTTCTTCATTGTCAAAATACATTATTTTAATTTGTAAATTTGGTTAAGCCATTCAAATATAATCAGTAATGAAGAAAAAATGTGTGCAATTGCATTCGCGATATAGCAATTGCAAGAGAATCAGTATCTTGCAGATCTCTGTAGCAATAGTTCATTAGCAACGGAAAAAATCCCTTTTAAAACACACTTGCAAGAGACGAATTTGTTGTAAATATTCTCTTGTATATGAAGATAGCAAGGTACAACTTCCATTGCAGATATTCTATTGTGGCTAATATTCGCAAGGGATAGTTAAAATTCCGTTACGAATGTATACATTAACCAGGAGAGATTTCGCAACAGCACAATTACAAGGGAATGAAGAAAAATCCCTTACAAATGTACACTAACCATGGAATTGTACTCTTCTACAAGGGAAATTTCTATTGCGACTGTAGCATTTTCTACTAGTGTAACTTGTACTCCAATTTCTTTGTATGGTACAAGTCAAAAATACCGCTTATAATATAGTTGGATTCTAGAGACAACTCGTGTGTGTGTTATCATTGATGAGTTTTGTCTCTATAGTGCTTTTGACCATAGTTGCCTCACGACACAAAAATCGACGTGAAAACAACTCGGTTGGACCGTTCTTGATCTATTCATATATGTGAGATAATTAGGTGAATTATGTGTTTTATGAGATCCATGTGATATGATGGTTGTGAATATGCTATATACTCTATTTCATGTTATTTGGACACTTAGTAGACTCTGTACCATGTTTGATTGTGATTAGAACGAGTTTCGTGTGGTTTATGTTGATTTTGTTTTCAAGAGAAAATATGTATTTTGCCGAAGATCAATTTTGATTTGTATTTTAGACCCTATTAAGGTCAGAATCCTTAATTTTTGTATTAGACATGAATTGTAGAGAAATCTGTCTTCTTTCTAAACTCTCTAATCTTGATCGATTTCGTTTTTGTATGAGTGAGTTATGGCTATTTTACTACAGAGGTGTATTCTATTTTCAAATTTCGTTTCTTGATGATTTTGATGATTAAACTATTTTGATACTAGTCCTAATTATATTATTTTGATCTGAAACTTTGTACAGTATTTCTATACCTATCTAGGAATTATCCAGAATTTTTGTGGATTTTATTGATGAGTTTTATATGCCGTTTGATGCTTGTTTATGAAAGCTATACATGCTGTATTTTGCTCGTTGTTCTGTAAAGAATTGTATTTTCACCCTAATTTCTTTTACTGTATGGAAAATATTTGTGAAATATGAAAGTTAGCTTATTTTGTCTATTTTTATCTCCCTTTGACGGATTTGGATTTCGTTTCACGGTTTACGAGATATCACAGTTCTCGTACCGCAGTGTTAGGAATCCAGATTTGCCAAACTATCGTTTCTCGATATTTTCTGATTTTTGTTGACTGAATTAATTTTACTGGAATATTATGAAACTTTATATTCTGATATCAGACATAGGGGATTACCCCAGATTTTTTCTGGATTTATTTGAAGAGTTTTAATGTTGTTTTTCTGACTTTGAATACGATTTACTGATTTCTGGCTGAACGTATTTTCTGGATTCAAATCAGTTTTGAGTTATGATTTTGTGAAATACTATATGACTTATATATAATCGCTGGATTCGTGTGGAAGTCTATTTTCTAGATTCTTCAACAGATTCAGATTTGGATTTCTGTAGTAACGGGAATCACTATTTTAGTACTGTACCTGTCATGCTGTCCTGAATATGAACATACACTGTTTTGCTCGTTTATGTGACCGTATATCACCCATGCATATTTATTTGTTTCCCTGAACCTAATACTAATTGTACCATGTTAGTTTGACACTATTTCATGTACTATCATGTCTGTTGATATCCTTAATAAAAGTGATCAAGCCGAGGTTTCTTAAGGAAAGATCTAGTAGTGGAAAATATGGAAACGCATACTTGGAAGAGAACTAGTGTTCCATATTATTACTGTTACTGTTACTGTTACTGTTACTGTTACTGTTACTTTTACTACTACTGTTACTGTTATTTTACTGTTACTGCTACTGTTACTGATACCTGAGTACACTGCTCCATTATGGTCCACTATGAAATCTAAAAGCGAAACTGTTTGTTGTATCAACCATGTGTTATATTTTGGGGCGCATGAAGTGCTACCTAGCTAGTAATACACACAAGACTGTAAGAACATAAGACTGATAATGTTAGACTGGTATTGTTAGACTGATACTGTTGGACTGATACTGTTATACTGTTACATTGATATACTGAGCTTACTGTTACTGGAGACTGTTAGTTGCCATATGACACTATATTTGACACATTCATTGTACTGTTAGTATACCATGCTAGTTGACTTTGTTTTACTGATTCATGCTAGTTATTACTGTTGATGTATTATTTCATACTATTTGTTTATCTTTTCCATGTACTTGTATCCTACATTATAAGTGGCCCGTAACTTGCATTGACGGATACTTGTTTTCTCTTTCCTTCTCCCGTAATTATTAATTGCAGATCAGGATGGTCAGCTGCCCGACGACATTGGCGAAATGAGATATTAGTGCTAGATTTCTTGCTTATTAGTATTACTATTATTGTTGCTTTGAATAATGTATTTTGAGTACTTGGATGATTACTTTGTATTTTGGGCGATGTGACCCAGGATTTTGTCGTGTCCAGATTCTGATTTATTTGAGATTAATACATTTTGTTTCAAGTAAATTCTGTTGGTTTATTAATCCAATTTTGCATGTGTGTGGTTGATTCTCTTTTGGCTTCCGACTCTAATTATATTTGTTAGATGTTGTAAAGATTCCTGAACAGCTTATGGATGATGCAAATCATTCGCTGGGTTGAGTCGCGTATCCGTATTCCGTATTCTTTTTGGGAAGCGGGGCGTGACAAAGCTTTTGACTCAATAGCTTTTAACTTCATTTTCCCCATAGTTTTGATAATTAGAGCACTTTCAAGTCTCTTAGCAAGAGCATTAGCCATACTTGTCGTAAATTGCACTTTATCTATGAGGAAATTCAACTAGGCTTCTTTCGGCCTTAATGTACTCCTCTTACTATTATAGAGTGAGTTATGAGCTACAGTGTATTATAACTTGGTAGTCGCATAACAGAATTAGAGAACATACTTTAAACTTCTTCATGAATGATTAGCAATAAGTCATTCAATCCACTCAGCATCTTTCCCTACAGAGGATAACACATAGTGGTCTGATTTCTTGGATGAGAAGCAATGCTTATTTGCCTTTTAATCTCCATAATTTTTTTCTGCTCCTCCTAGTGTGAACACATATTCACTAGTTGTTGACTTCCACTAAACTTTGAGTAGCACAAAGCAAACTCTTGAGTACCACTCAGGTATCTCATTAGCCTCTTAAGGGCACTCAAATGTGTACGGGATTATTAGTGAATCTGCAGATTATACCCACCTCAAAGGCTGTCTATTCTAGTGCAGATCTTTGTATACACGAGACTTTCAATTCTTTTAGAATGATCTACCTGTCTCATAGTTGCACCATCATTAGGTGTCAACCTTTTATCATATTTATATGGTGTTTCAAAACACACTTTCAATCACTATATCCCCACTTTTGAAACACATTATTGATTTATCGAGTTTGACAAAGGGTTATCTCTTGCCAACCAAAACTCACCCTTATACATAATATGGTGTCCACAACACTTAGGTGTTTCATGCTAAATTTATTTGGATAGCACAATTTTAACTCTATTTATAATATAGATGTCACTTCCAATCTACAAGCATGTTAATAAAACTAAGTAAATAATAGCCATTATATTTGACACACCACAAAGTTAAAGGCACTGATCTGAATTACTTGATTCATATACTAGGCTTTTAGATAAATTTGTCAAATTATTTATATGTTAGCTATATTACATGTTTTAAAACATACGATGATTTTACTCAATTGTAAATCTTGTTCACTAAACATATTAGTACAAAACTATTCAGTACAAAACTTTTCAATATAAAATGTTCAGTACAGAACTTTTCAGTACAAAACTGTTTAAAATCTTTTATGAATAACAAAATTTTCAAAGGATGTAAGGGCAAGAAGAATCCTTATTGTAGCAATATGACAAACATGTGAGTAGACAATAAATCAGTCTACCCAATTTATCTCAGTCAATTCTTAGCTATTAGAAGTGCATTAAAATTACTACTGAATAATCAAAATTAAGTTTCTTCTACAAAACCCCACTTACTTACTATAGTTTTAGCCCATTTCGGCAGATCAACTAATTTAAAGTATTATTGTATGACACAAAATCATCTCATTGTCTACTAAAGACTCTTCTTAGCTCATTTGTCATTCAAGTTTAAGTGTCAGTAGGACTGGTTCGTGATTCAAACTGTGAATCATTGATCGTGATAGTAGGACTGATAATTTCATAGTTTGTCTTTGATGAACACATCGTCAAAGAACTTTGCAAGTCCAGATTCTACTAACCCAAATTAGAAAGATCCAAAACTGTCCATAGAACCACATTCTGCACTTTCTAAGTATACACAAATATTTGTTATAGGTCCTACTTTAGGCCTTCTGGTATCATGTACTTGAACAAATGTATCATACCACATTTTTCACTTTGACAAAATTATTTGTGTTTTTATACCATTAATGTACAAGGTGTAAGTAACTTAGAGTGTGGTAACAAGTTAGAAATATGATTGATAATGTAACATCACTCATAATTATTCAAAGTCAAACTAACAGTCAATAACATAGATTTCAATATTTCACTGAGTGTTTGATTCTAACTTTATCAATGCTGTTTGACAATGGTAAATATAGTGCACTAGAGATTATGCTAAATGCAAAATACTCTAAAATTATTAAACATATTTACCACCTCCATCAATACTGAACCCTTGATTTTTAGCATTCAACTAGATTTTAATTCATCAAAATAGCAGTGCTACATCCTCCATATATGTATGACAAACATTCAATAATCATCTACCTTGGTGATTAAATACTTCTGACCAATTATCGTCTCATCTAGTCACAACGCTACTGAAATCATAAATGTCAGAATATATTGACTCAAGAAGTTGTGTGCTCCTATAGACCATAATAAATGATTTTCTAGTGATCATAATCTGAGCACAACTTTCATATTTTTCACATTTAATTAAGTGTCATTAGCAGAGTTATGAGTTTTAACAAGAACAAACAATTTAATATATAGTTCTAAAATCCTAGCCAATTTGCTATATTTAGGAACAATACACAATTAGAGCATCCACAGTCGTTTTTCTCATTTGTTATAAAATGGCAGCTACAGTAATAGCAATTGGATGCGTATCGTGCAGTCGTGCTTTGCTATATTTTTCTCATTTGGATTAGAGACGGGATATGATATCCCGTCCCTTTTTTTTAAATTTTAAAAAGGCGGGACGGGGAATGATTCCCCGTCTCTCAACAAAAAAAAAAAAAGGGAAAAGCGTCAGGGGTATTGCATCACCCAAACCACCGAAGAACCCCTGCCTCATCCACCTCGTCGAGTCGCCAGTATTGCACCCCGCTCGCAAGTCGGCTGCCTTCCACCGCAGTCACGTCGACCTCCTTCCCTGCTCGTCTTCAACCTCGGAACCCCATTCCTCGTCGAGATCGCCACCCAACCACAATTCTCTCGTCGTCTTCATCACCCCATCGCAAACCTAGTCGAGTCATCATCTTCGACGACTGTCAACCTCCCGAGCACGTCGCCATTACAGCACTCCCCTTGCCGACTTGCTGCCCTAGTCGACTGCCCTCGACGTCCCTCAACCACTGAGCATCCACCCCGTCGACTCCTTCACAGCCAAAGCCCCTCACCACCGTAGTCATCCTCCCGCCATGGCCCTCCTTCTTCCTCTGTTTTCTCCCCGAAAAAAAGAGCACCCTGTGCTCCAGTCGACCGAAGCCTCGTCGACCATTCTCCCTGCTATCGACTGCTTCAACTGCAGTCATTGTTTGTACCCACCGCTACTCAGGTGGCCACTATCTCCCGCCGCTGTCGAAGTCCACCGCTAATCACCCTACCCTCGTCGAGCCTGGTGTCGATCGCCACAAGTCCCCGCCTGTGCCTCTCACCTCCATTGACTGCTCCTCAGTCGAGCCCCGCAACTACACCACCAAGTCGCCCTGGCCTCCCACCGAGCCGCCCTACCGCCGCTAGTCATCAATGTCTTCGAGCTGAAACCCATTGCCATTGAGGTTGTTGTTGGTTTTGATCAAGTGAATAATGGCCGCCCGATCTCCTCGTGATCATCATCACCATCAGACCATCATCATCAGCTCTGATCTGGGCCATCCGATTCATATGCTCTCTCGTCTCTCAACAAAAAGAAAAAAAAGAAATTGGGAGGGACGGGGTTTGATACCCCGGCCGGGGTATCATTCCCCATCTAAGGAATTATTAAAAAAAAATTATTTTTTAAGGGGGAGAGACGGGGTACATACCCCGTCCGGGGTATGTATCCCCGTCCGACCTTTTTTTTTAAA
Organism: Hemerocallis citrina; assembly: GCA_017893485.1. Taxonomy (NCBI): domain Eukaryota; kingdom Viridiplantae; phylum Streptophyta; class Magnoliopsida; order Asparagales; family Asphodelaceae; genus Hemerocallis; species Hemerocallis citrina. Next base: position 45,962,988 of record CM030361.1, read on the forward strand.
AAAAAATAATTAAAATTATTAAGACGGGATATCATCTTCCGTCTGAATCGATTAAATAATCATTAAATTGGAGGGACAGGATATGATATCCCGTCCTTTATAATTTGAGAAACTACATTTCATTTCTCATATTTGAGAAACAAGAATAGAACGTTTGCTATAAAATTGGAAAATGAGAAACGATTGCAGAGGTTCGTTTGCTATAATATGGCAAAATGGCATATATAGCAAACGACTGTGGATGCTCTTAGAACTATTATTATTAATTGTCTCATTTGTTACGCTCAACTTATACATGTGATTGACAATATATGCACATTATAAGAGTTAAAACAAAATTACTCTATCACATTTTACAAAATTGTTTGCTTTCTCTAGTGATTCTAACAATGTCCACTTGTTCAAATAAATTGAGCTATATTTTCCTTTATTCGTTCTTCATCATCTTCGGAACGTTAAACGAGATAATGACCAATATTTTATAATTCAATTTTGCACACACAGTACAATGAACGAGAAAGAACAAAACGTAACTAATGAGTCATATGCTGCATTACAAAATGCTCTTATCTAAGTTACGGACATTTGTTACATATCTTATGCATCATTTATTTATTTTTAATGAGAGAAGCAAATATATAATCTCACACAAACTGCTGACAAAGGATTTGTCAAAATATCTATACACATAGTATGATAAAACACTTAACAACCCTAAACATGCTAGTTTTCCAAAGCGAGAAAAATTATGATCTAAAACTCTCAATCATATGATCAAACGCACAAAACGTTAACACATTCATCACATGAAAATACTAAGAAAGATTAGAATAGATCATACCGACACTTCAAGTTAGAAGTATTTTCCAAATTCGATGAAGAATTCTGCATAGTACAGACTTATCATACCATGATGCAAATCCATCGTATCCAATACACACAATTTGTAAGTAACATTGAAGTTTCTACATTCATCAAATCGTTAAAGATTAGTCAATTAAACAAATTATTAGTACTATTTAATTCACAATAATTTAATTGGAGATTCAATTTTATAGTCATAACATACAGTTTAACTTATCAAAAATATATATTTGATCCTTAGCACATAGCCAAAACAGTTATTCAAACATGTATTTAATTAACCAATGATCAACACGGTTTTAAAACTTTTGCACTTAGCAACAACAGATAATTAAAATATATATGCAGGTAAAGAACTTATCTTTAATTTTAGATCTGATCTAGTCCAAACATATTTGGATCTAGTCCAAACATCATCCCCATTGCTCGCACTATCTCCAGCAATTACATCCACATCTCTTATTGAGCTTTTCACTTTCCAACTGTTAAATTCAGCTCTTCTGAATCCCTCTAATTTAGAAACCTCGTACGGATGATTATGTTTTTCCGTCGCAAAGGAATAAACAATAGATTCCAAACCATAGAGTTCTTTTCTGAATAATTACTACTTATGTAATTTAGTAAAGAGAATATAACTGAGTTTAGAATGGACCAAATCTGAAGAGCACACAGCAGTCAGTCAAGAGGAAGAATAGAACCCAATCTGATCTGATCAATGCCCCCAAACAGCAACAACAACCGATCAAGGAAAGAGCCGCTCGATCTGATCCCGATCACGACCTTAATCACTAACAGCGGCCAGTCAAAAGGAAGAAGACGACCGGAAGACGACGATCGGGATCTGGCGACGATCAACTTCGAGAACGCGGCCAAATGGGAAGGAACCACGCTGGTGATGAGCGACGACGAACTTAATCTGCGACGACAACGTCAGTCTGAGATCTGGCGATCGATCTGAGATCTCCCGATCTATGTGAGTGGATATTGGGACTGCAACGACAGTGATCACGCCGACGATGCTGACATTGGTGACTACGGTGGCGTCCACAGTCACAGACAGTTGCGACGGCGGCAGCTCCGGTCGGAGACGGAGGCGATGCTCACTCTGGTCGAAGATAGCAGCGGTGGCCTCGTGTGGTGGCATGCGGCGTCGAGCGACGGCGAACGACGGGGGTGAGATTCCGACGAACCTTCTCTCTCTCAATCTCAGTATTTTTACTTGAGTAATATCTTAAGATTGTTCGATGTGGTTAGGAGGAATTAGGGTTAAGGTTTATCTCATATCCGCTTAAGATATTATACCCTGTTTATCAATATTGGAATATCACAGAGCACTACCACTAGACCAGCTTTTATATGAGATGAACTGGGTTTAGGGTACTAGGCTTTATGTCCACTCAACCAGTCAACCCTATCCAACAATTAAACAGATAACACGTGCTTTGCACGTGTTGCCCCATATAACATTATACACAATAATATTCTGTTATATTGTGAATATACCTATATATATCCAACAAACACTAGTAGAGGCTGATAGAGATAGGATATGGTGGGTGGTGAGATGGACACCATAGCACTGAATATCTTACTAAATAGAAAAGAAGAAGATAATAACAATGAGATAATATTTGAAGGGGACGTTTTGCAGACTGAGAAATTTCTTAGACTTTATCGGTGAAAGTAGTGTATTCGTTTGAAACCTTTTCAAGTATATATAGTAATGACAGTGTAGTAGTGCCCTAATGCTCACACTCAGTTATTATATTTCTAGGTGGAGTCATTTAAAAGTTAAAACCAAGTAACTTGTATATATTATTCTATATATATATGTGGATCAATATTCATGCATGATGAGCACATTATATCCTTACTTTCTTACAAACCCTTGTATACGTGTATATATTTGTATACATTTATCAGTGTGCATGGATCAATATACATGCATGAAGAACAAACACATCTATTCATTCGTACATGTCCTTGTTTGCCTACCTTTATTGTACATATTTATCCCTAGATCAATATATATACACATGAAGGCAGACATTTATCAACCATATGCTGTCATGGTAACACTAATGGTCAGGTTAATTGTTAATTACTAACTCCTTCCTAGGCTTGCTTGGAGCAAGACAATGGAACTAATTACCACTAGGAGAAATTATGCTATCGGTTTTGAAAGATTTGCCATTATTGGAGGCTCAATTAATAATTATTTTATTTGTGTTAATTAATCCTATTGAGGGTGAGCTCAAACTTAACTTCGACCGATGATTCGTTTGATTTACTTTCTTGCAAGGCTGCGGTAGCTTTTTTTTTTTTTTTTTTCCCCTGATAATAGTGACGCGACATCACCGATTTCATTAATGAACGATTAACAAAACTCTGCGGTAGCTGTTGATATCAGAGAAGCAGGTGCTAGAGATTTACAGGGAAAAAAAACATTTCTCAAAACAGTTTACTGAGCATCTGATTGAGAATTACATGGCTATTTTAGACGACTCAAGATTGCACGATCTAGACTGAACGGGATAATTCAGCGGTGATTAATCTTGTAAAGGCGGTAGATTAATGCATGAAAGCTGAAGCATGATTTATATAATATATATATATATTGTAGTTATATATTATCATGACTTTTTGTTTGAAAATGTGAATTATGTGAAATTACTTTTCTTTTAATAATATATGAGTTTTGGAACTTGAAGGTAATTCTTCTACAGATATACATAAATTTTAAAACAATATCTAATCAACTGGGGAACTCTGATGAATATAGCAAGTTTGTCAAGAGAACTGCAACGATCATTTTGTTTATTGGGTGAATGAATCTTTATTTGCCCTACTAACATGCTCATCCAATCACACAATTCCAAGCTTATCCTTCAAGTATCAACAAACCCATTTCTGATTATATTATCATTGACCAATGAACATATTCTTGATTAATTAGCTCAAAATCCATCAATGTACGTAACTTCTGAGTTCTGATTTTTTTTTTTTTTTTTTAATAACTTTTTGCTGCAAAAGAATACGAGACGTGTGTTCTCTCACAAGTTGCAACACAATTTGTGCTGCTTAGAAGAGACGTATTATAAACGAGTTACATACAGTACTCTTTTTCCTTTTCTTTTTTTTCCTTTTTAGTGCATTTTTCATAACCTATATATAGTTTTTACTAGGCTAAGTCTAACACAGTTATTGTTGCTCTTACTAAAAATGTTAGTTTCCATTTCATTCAGATACGTATGGCTCATAAGTTAGTTTCTATTGTAAAACCTTTAAGACGCTCGACAAATGAGTTGGCATATCCTCTAGTATTTCCTTTGAGAACAGGACACCAAGAATCTCTAATTAGATATATGTCCATCAGCTAGGAAAGACTACTTTCAGAGCACTGCTTGATTCGGAAGTTGGCAAGCTTCACTTTGTAGCACGGAAACATGGCGGAATCGTTGAAGCAGCCGTTTATTCTTATTCATTTAATTTCGTGAAGAACACACTTCACAGATTCCGCCCTTAATTTCAGCATGCCTTATGCCAAACCCTGGCTGATATTCTTTAGCAGATGCAGTGTTTCTATCGCATCAAACTCAGGTATCGCCCTCCTTTTGGCCAAAATGATTCGAGTTATGCAACCATATATACAAATCAACTCAGGAATAGTTTAAATCCGCACCCGTTGACACTGGAAAACAGAAACCACGTAGTTCATGACACTACAGTAAAGGTACTCCTTGATGATAACTAACTTGCCAGTGAGGTGAACATTACAACTTCTCATCATTTGAAACCCTGAAGTTTAAACATGATATAACAAATAATCACTAGGATTTTGAGACGGAATATATTCTTTACATGCAAATCCGTCAAGCAGGGCACACAACAAACTTTATTGTCAAGGATTTAAAAGCATTTACAAGCAAAATGTAACCCTCGCCAAGAATCCAACTTCAACTTTCAAAATGATCACGATGATATAACATTCAAAGAAAGATTTCGGTTGGTGAAAAGAATTCCAAGAACAAGTATAGATATGAGAAAGACAACAATCTTATCGATTCTCTATTGATAAACACATGGGAGTATGGAGGGCAAAGGGAAAGGAAAGGGGGAAGTGAAATCATGGTCCCCGACTTGTAAAGAATAAGGAACAGCATCTATTTGCTTCATCTTCCGGAATCATGCCGCCTCCTTTGCTTGTGTCAATTGCTTCCAAAAGCCCCACCACCTCTTCCATGTCAGGTCTCTTATCAGGATTTGCATCCCAACATCTCTTCATTACATTTGCCAGAGCACTTGGACAGCATCTTGGAATATCAGGTCTTAGATTCTGCCACAAATTATATATAGATTTAAATGACATGTGTTCGCATGCAGTGATCAATTACAGTCAAAAGATACACTTAAAAGCAAATTCAAGCAGCCCCCATAAGAATTAGATTCTAATGTAAAAAATTCAAATAATTGTTCAAAATTTGGATGCAAAGGAATAAGCTGACATGAGATTTGTTAAAGTATTTTGTTGGATGGAGTGATAAGTAACTAAGCAGACATGAGAGAGGGAAGATATGATTAGTTAGGGAAGTTATATATAATATTTAAAAACTACGGATTTAACAGCGTGACTATGACACCATGTTTTAATCATTTATAGACTTACTTGATACAAAGTTCTTTTTTAATATGTATATAGTTCACATTTTATAGTAGGTATAATTTAATTCATTTTATACGCTTACATATAGTTTTGTGAATACTCTTCCACTTGATCCCAACGTTTTAGTTCATGACTTCATGTTATACACTTATACTTGACAAGGAACATGCACTCAACTCTCACTTTCTGTAGCTGGATTGGTGTGTAGATATGTTACAAAGGTTTTCAATTAATTTTCTATGCCCTCCCATTAGGAGCAAATTTGACTCATGGAATCTACTTGGAATATTCCAAACCCATTAACAGAAATGTATACTATTATTTAGATTTTGACTAGTTCTAGAAAGCACACAAGGAAAAGCTTCAACCTGACGGACAACAGCCGAAGATACTTCAGCAAAGCTGAGATCAGGATATGGCATGTCACAGCAATAAATCTCCCATAAGCATATGCCGAAACTGTACACATCGCACTTTCTGTTATATGGTTTACCATCGAGAACCTGATTATCATGATCTTCATAAGAGTATGCAACAAAACCAAAATAAATATAGATAAATTAATTTAACTTAAAAAAAGTACGAGCCTCGGGAGCCATGTATCCAAGTGTGCCTGTTTCACCAGTCATATCTTTAGGGTTTTGAGCCTCAACACGAGCCACTCCAAAATCAGCAATCTTGAGGGTCCTACTGGGATACTCAAGCAACATGTTTTCTGTCTTGACATCCCGGTGAACAATTTTTCTTGAGTGAAGATAGTTCAACCTACAAAATGTGAGAACATGTTTCCCAATTATTCACAAGGTATTTGCTTTTCAATTACAGCCATTTCCATAACTACTAACCCTCTAGCTAAATCCAATGCAAGTTGAATCACATTCTTGTATGTAAGTTTCTTTTTCCTGTTCTTTATCAAATATTTCTTCAATGTCCCACCAGAGAGATATTCCACAACAACGCAGCATGCACGGGCTGGAAGATGATTCTCGCCAGTGCTTGTAGGGTTCTTTAAAGGAATCTTTAGATCTGTTGTTCCCATTGATGCACCAACAAACTGTAATAAGAGACAAATATTGAAGATATTAATTAATGACCATTTCGCCCTTTAGAACATAATAGAGATATAGTAACATTAGGACCAATATTGTTTTCTCATGGATTAGATATATGAGGCTAGAACTAGGAAGCATGTTCACGTGTACAGGTATGGGAGGGAAAAGGTATGATACAGCCATAATATTTGTATAATAATACAACCCCCTTGTGACATCCACCGATATAGTCTTGAGTGGCATGCATAAAATATTTTAATACTTTATAGTCCTTAGTAGTACAGAATAAACAAAATATGAGACGCTCCATAGTCAATAGACAAGTAATGAAGAGTATACTGCTATAAGAAATGTGAAATGTGTATGGAAATTGTTGATCATGTTTAGTGTAAGTATTTGAGATGTGTTTAAGAAGGTATCTAAAATATATGCAATAAAATGTATCACATGAGTGATAAATGTCGGACACATGTGTGAGAAGTGTCGGACATATGCTGTGGATTGTCCATGAAGTGTTGGGTCTGATACAAGTACAGCTCTATGATAGAAGTATTTAGAAGTATTTAGAAGTGTCTAAAAAAGTGTATATAATATACGTAATAAAATAAAATGTATCACATGTATTAGAAGTGTCATGTTGTGGATTGTCCATGAAGTGTCGGTGTCTGACACAAGCAGAGCTCTATGATAGTAAGTATGTATGCTCCATAGTGATACACCCTAAATCTTGACCTACAAGTCACCTATGAGGTTACTTTTAATTAAAATGACCAGTTAAAAAAACTCAATCTATGAAACATGATATTGGGTACATGATTATATGAGCCTAGCTAAAAACAAGCCTAGGAAAAATGCTTACCCTGGTAACATTAGGATGATCAAGCTTATGCCAAACAGCAACCTCCTGCTGAAAAGATGACCGAAGGGCAGCAGTTTCAGCATCTGTTGCAAGACCATCTTCGCCCCAATCCAATAGTTTCACTATTATTAAAAAATTGTGAAATATTATGAAATGCAATCTTAGAGGATGAGAGAAGACTGTCTCATTAGTAATAATGACTTTCTGATAAAATTTACATTTCTCAACTATGTGAAACTAGCTACTAGTTTCAAGCATACAACCAGATCATTCATAGAATTAAAAATATAATTGGCAGTCTCTTAAATTAACCTGGTATGCAAAATCAAATGCAGTTTCCCGTTACAAGGAAAAAAAGATTAAATAATCATGAGAAAGTATTAGCTACTGTTTTCCTTTAGGTAACTGAAGTTGTTAATTACTTGAGACAGCAAATGAAACCAAAAAAACGAAGTGGTTTTCTTCTTGTGTTTCTACTGCCTTCTTTTTTTCAATTTCTGCACATCAGTTTTCTATTAGTGAAAACTAGGAGAAATTTATTCATTCATTAAACAACAAGCACGTAACTTTCTCCAGATGTAGTTTACTAATAACAGAGGAAAAGGCAAACACAGCATTCTACATGACTGGGAGAATATCTCTCTGTCTGCAACATTCCCAGGTGTTCTGAGAAAACCAGTTGTCTACGCACATTAAGCCCCATCACATGGACAGACAGAAACTGCAATAATCTAGCTAATGTTCTAGAGGAACTGAGAAGGTAACCAAATATCAAGATAATGAATCAGCTTATCATAGAATATGGCATGGTAAAGCAAGGCTGAAGATGAACAGTTAGCAATCTTATCAATCTCGACTTTTCGAGAGTATATATCTGTGATATCTGCCAGGGCAACCATGATACATAAGATCAAATTGAAACCTATAATAATGTTTGAAATGAGTGAACAAGCTAGCAGTGGATGAATTTTACTAAGAGCCGTACTGTATATGACATAGTGTATGATATGTTTCTTACCAGGTAAGAGTTGAAGCTTGTCACGGGAGATTCAAAAAATAAATAGCACACAAATCTTGTCAAATAACAGGCAAAAGTTCTTATCGAGGAAGGAATACAAACAGTAACAAATAAACAAATAGCACTAGGTAGCTTCCGTTCCAAAATTTGTGTCAGTTGCATGACTCCTTTTTTTCTCAATTTACTATAATATTTTTTTTGGGCAAATAAATTGCATCGATGCAGATCATGGATAATGGAAAATAACCAACACCACTACTTCCTTTTCTAGACACAAATTTATAATAAAGGCATAGTTAAAATAGCAAACAGAAAAATAAATCTGTTGTCCATCGTAAGAGTCAGAGTAGTGACCAAAAAGGTCTCCTGAATGACAGCTGCCTAGCTGAGAGACGAGTCAAAATGGTGGCAATCCATTGAGAATCATGCAACCATCCAAAACAGGTTGAAGCGTACAAAATCAATCCGACCATGCTAAACCCAAAATAGGCAGTACGTAAAAGAATAGTTTAGATTCTGAGCTTAAGAGGGAACAGAAAAGGGCTTTGAAATAATTGGTGCAAATTGTGTGGGTTTGCTGGTTTGTCTAGGTTAGATGCTGTCTCAAACACGACTTCAGATAGCCAATAACCAAGGCAAGGTACTACCTGAACACAGACACAAGATCCCACACTCCAACAGTCCAATGTTCCTAACCCTAATCCAGCCTAAGATGGGCCTATGGCCTACTAAAGTTTAGGCCAGCTGGGGAGGAAAAAATATAGAAGATATAGAAGAGGTGTGATAATGGGGTAACATTGGTGAACGAGGAAAGTGTAAAGAAAACAAAACCGGAGACCAGAAAGGAACATGTCCTGGTGGAGTGTGGGAAGACTTGACAAAGGCAAGATTGTCATTCTCAATATGAAGAGCACAAAAAGAGGAGAAAAGTAGAGAAGGGGAGGGAGGAAGTGGTGACGAAGTAAATCCAGCCCCTCTTCTTATATAAGAAACTAATTTATCTTAATTATAAATAGGGTTACCTCATAATGTGGCGATAAATGAATGATTGCTTTCTCGTAATTAACCTTTTCAATGAATACGCAGTTGACATGAACACCTATATGTTTAAATTTTCAGTTTAAAAGAAAGATGATGAAGTAAACAAGTGCTTTCAACGATCATTTAAATTCCTACAATCCTCTCTAAACATGTTTTCTACAACTTTCTTGCATGTCCTTGAAAAGATGTTTCTAAACCCAACTTCAAGTTAATTGTCAATAGTTTTCACCAGCTTTAATATTAGGGATGATATAATGATAGAACTTTATCTGTACAAAAAAAGATAAACACAAAAAGTGCCCATGATTTGTATATCTTTATGAGATTATGGTATTAAATATGTATATAGAGGAAAGAAACAGATGGTCAACATACAACCTTGACAGAGAATAAATTTTCTTTCATATCATCTATTCTGAAGTTAACTCCTTGATTTAATGTATCATATTCTGTCATGCTCACGTGACACATGAAAATAGGATAGACAGTGACACCAAGTAGCCACTTAAGGTACAAGGCATTTGATATGCAGTAGGAGACTTAGTGTGAATAGACAGCCTCACAACCTATACTACCAACTATACTGTAAAAACACCAACTACACCTTGCCATATTTTGACTATTTGGAACCCATCTTCGGGAAAGAATGTAAGAATTTGGCGGTCCTACAAAAAAAGTTAATAACTAATAATAATAATAATGATATCGTGAACCTTTAAATATGATTAACTGAAGGTGTAGGGCTGGTCTCATTCAATAAGCTCACCAAGAATTATTCCTACAAAAGGCAATGATATTAATACAGGGAAGGGCCAACATATGCAGCAATCCAGACAATGTAGCAATATGATTCATTCCAGCCACTATTTGAAGCTATTTTAGCAGGAAGCTGAAGGTATTTCTAGAGAGTTCTTTGCCTCTTTTATGATCCCATATTCTTAATAAGCTTGGAGAGTAAAGGGGACCTCAATTTATATGAGGTGATTTCCTCAAACATAATAGTTGTACACACATGATTGGATCCATTATGGTTGAATGGCACCATTCACGTTGATTTACATATCAGAATATCTCAGAATATCTCTCTGTATGCAAAATCAAGTTGTTCGGATACAAGTACGGAAAAAAAGGGAAGTGTACATATGGAACAAGGCAAGATATTTTATAATTCCAAGTTTCCAACATGAAATGAATTATTTATGTATGTTTAGGCAAAGAAGCATAAAACTAGTCCTTCTGATAATGCCATCACCTTCTTGCAGGTTCAAGATTTTTAAAACAATGAGAATACGTCATCCCCTTTTCCACTCCATGTTTATAGAGAATCCAAACTCACAAATTCATTTAAGTAAATACAACACTCAGAGCATCCACTATCGTTTTCTATGTCCATTGCTAAATATAGCATTTAGAAATAGCAATAGAAGGACCACGCTGCAGTCGTCCAAGTCTAAAAACAGAAGCGACTGAAGATCATCTTCCGTCTTTGTATTTATTTTTTATTTCTTTTTGGTATTCGGTAAACAAACAAACAAACAAACAAACCCAAAAAAAAAGTCAAAAACACACCAAACGGATGATGTTCATCCGTTTGGTGTGTTTTTGACTTTTTTGATTTTTTGAATTCTTGTTTTTTGTTTAAAATCATAAAAAATAAAAAATAAAAAAAAACACACCAAACGGATGAACATCATCCGTCTGGGTGTTTTTCGATTTTTTTTTTTTGTTTAAAAAAAATCAAAAAAACACACCAGACGGAACACCTTCATCCGTCTGGTGTGTTTTCAATGATTTTTTTTTAAAATTTGTTTTCGACGAGAGACAGAAGATCTTCATCCGTCTCTTTTTTTTTTTATATTTAACTAAACGGCATATCTTCATCCGTCCCTTTCGTCAAACTGATGAACATCGTCCGTCTCCTATATTTAGCAATTGTCTAAAGGCGCTGCTAAGTTTAACAGACTACTGTTCATTTCTATCCTAAATTATGGGTTTTTAGCAAACGGTTGTGAGGGTTTTTTCTAAAGCTATTGCTATTTTTTGGGTTTTTAGAAAACGACAGTGGATGCTCTCATGCATCTTAAGTTTCTAAAATCTAAATCCACCCTTGGATAGAAAGCTCATCCAGATACATAGCGAAGGGCAGATAAATTATGAGATTTCCCATCTCTCCCACGGTTGCTGCTGTAATTTAACCAATATCTATATAATTCAACTCCCCTTGAAATAATATGCTAAAACATATTTTTCATAACAAAATAACAGTACGCTTCATACACTTAAACATTGGTTTCAACTCCCTATCTACCACAACCATTCTGTTAATCCCCTACGGCAAAATCTTCTCTTCATACAAGTGGATAGATCATGTATCAAAAAGGTACAAAAAAGACAATGTCAAAAAGATATAGGAACAAGAATGGGAAGAAACAAACATGTAGCGAAATTCCTCATAAAAGGCAATTCGAGGAAGCAGCTCCTTAGGTCAAGTTACCAAAATAACAATCTTTTGCATGCATCCTCTCTCTCTCCCCGTCACCTTTCCAACATTAATTTCGTCAGTCAAATAAAAAATCCATAGTTGTCAAATTGGGATACCCATCCTGTATCGCTTTCTATATTTTTTATATCATGTTTATCATGATAGACACACCCCATGAATTGCATCGAATCGTAAGATATTAGTGATAGTAGCACAAATCTCGCTAAAAGTAAAACTTATTTCATCCATTATCCAAATCACGCATTATCATTGAAATCATGTAAATTTGCAATCTCAACTTCTCTCCACACACATGCTTATTAAATTAAACTTTACTAAAGATAGTAAAACTAAAATAACACTACGCTATGCTTCATACACTTAAGCATTGGTTTCATTTCCAAGTCTCCCACAACCATTCCGTTAATCGCCTAAGGCAAAATCCTTCTCTTCCCACAAGTGCTTTGATCACATATCAAAAAGGTACAAAAATATGTACAAAAGAAACAGAATGAAACAAAAATCCTCAGAAAAAGCAATTCAGCAAAGCAGCGCGTAATAATAAGCCTTTTTTTCCCTTTACAGACTTTCTTCCTATACCCTATTATCAATTTCAGCATTCAAATCAAATATCCATAGTTATCAAATTGGGGTACCTATCACGTAACGTCTTCTATATTCATCATACAATGTATCCTACGATAAATTCTCATAATAGATACACCTACGAATGGTATAGAATCCCCAAGCAGAACATATTCATCATTTATCCAAATCTCCGTTTATCATTAAAACGCACAAGTTTGCAATCTTAACTTCTCTGCACACACATGCTTGTTAAACTTAACTTTACTAAACATAGTAAAACTAACTACTCTCGCAATAAATACCACACAATCACAATCACATAATAAAACCTCATAATTTAAATTTTTCGATTACCTGCAACATCTTGGCCATCATAAGTCCCCCTATAAACAGTCCCATAAGTCCCCCTCGCAACCTCATACCTTATCTCGAGCTTCGACAAATCAATCTCCCACTCCTCCTTCGCCCTCTCCCCATCACCAGCACCCTTCCCCTTATTCCAAACCTTATTCAACTGATTCTCCCACTGAATATCCAAGCTCTTCAAATCAATCTTATCCGCCCTAAAAAACATATCTTTCCCCCCAAAACTGCTCCCAAAACTCCCAAACCCCTTCAGTTTCGACCGAAGGCCACCTTCTTTCCCGCTCCCAACTGATGTAGCTGCAGAACCCACATCCTTCTCCTCGTTCTCAATTGGTTCCATCAAAATTTTGCAAAAAAACTAAAAAAAAACTAAAAACCTAAAAAAATAGCAAAATTGGGCGGAAAAAGGAGGAGCGGGTGGATCGAGAAGTAGACGAGCTGGTGAGTATAAATTGGGGGACGGCCGCTCTCGTTGACCGAGACGGCGACGAAGGAGGGGTTCAAGAAAGTATCTTTGGATTCGATTTTGAGGGTTGAAGAAGTAAAAGGAAGAGAGAAAAAAGATTGGATTTTTATTTTATAATTAATTTTGTTTTTGTATAGTAAGAAGGCATTTCGAAATAACTAGGGTGGTGGAAAACAAGAGAGAGTTTAGAGAGGAGGGAAACGGATTCCTCTGTCCATCTCTCTCTCTCTCTCTATAATAACTAGTATTATACACGTGCTTTGCACGTGGGGAAAGGGGAATGAAAAGGAAAAAAACATTGTGCGTTGCACGGGTTGGGTTATGGACTAAGGCCTTCTCCCATTATAGTAGTAGAGATTAATAACATACACGTGCGATATATGTATTAATATTTTATTAAAAAATTTAAGTAAAAATTTTGATTTACACGTGCGATGTATGTCTTAATAAATATGATTATATATTTTTAAAAGTAAATGTAAAAACTATAATAGGAGAGTTGAAGTTGCAAGTAAGTATATAGATTTACAACTCTAACTCTTCCATAAAATAATAGAGATTATATATTATATTATGATAGATAGATAGATCGATCGATAGTAATTTACATGTGTGATGCACATTTAATACATTTTAAAAAAGTAAAAGTAAAAAAATCTTACGCAGTGAGGAATCGAACCTAAGCCTTCCTTTATATTAGTTATGCACGTACAATGCACGCGTTGGTAGATTTACAAATTTACAAATGATACTAAGGCCTTTTCCCATTATAATATCAGAAATTAGAGATAGAAATATATGCGGGATTTTGTTTGTTGACTGTTTTTTTTAATGGTTTGGTGTATAATTAAGGACACTAGTGTAATGCACGTGCGATGCACGTGGGGAAAATAGGGAGGGGAATGAAAAGAACAAAAAAAATCTACCAACACGTGCGCTGCACGTGTTGACACACACACACTAAGGAATAAAAAATTATTTATTTGTTAAGAACCCCCTCTCTCCCATTATAATAGTTACTAGTATCATGCACGTGCGATGCACGTGGAGGGGAATGAAAAGGACAAAAAAAAACCTAACAACACGTGCGCTGCACGTGTTGGCACACATACAAAAAAAGAATAAAAAATTGTTTATTTGTTTCCAACCCCATCTCTCCCATTATAATAGTTATAGATACTAGTATGATGCACGTGCGATGCACGTTGAGGAGGAAGGAAAAGGACAAAAAAAAACCTACCAACACGTGCGCTGCACGTGTTTGCACACATAAAAAAAAAAAATGTTTATTTGTTTACCAACTCCATCTCTCCCATTATAATAGTTACTAGTATTATGCACGTGCGATGCACGTGGATGGGGAGTGAAAAGGACAAAAAAAACTACCAACACGTGCGCTGCACGTGTTTGCACACATACAAAAAAGAATAAAAAATTGTTTATTTGTTTGGAACCCCATCTCTCCCATTATAATAGTTATAGATATTATAGATATAGATAGATAGATAGATAGATATAGATGTTTAGGAACAAAATTAGGGTAATAGAAGTTAAAGGAAAACTCTTTCTCTACTTACCTGCTTTAAGAACAGAGGTATACAAATTTTTGTGGTTATATTTTTCTTTTAAAATGATACATTTGGTGGCCCACACAAAAACTGAATGGTAACATGTGGTTTAGATAGTTGAAGTTGTAACTGTAGGTATCTTAAGAGAGAAAATGGTCTTGGTCTTTGTTAAGATAGCCAGTGTCTTCCAGGTGGAAGATTTTGATGATGAGGAGGTAGAGTTCGGGCCGATACTGCACTGAGGGGTTGGCACCATCCAGTCGCATCAGAATCTCATTAGCCGCAAGTCTCTGCTACTTTGTGTTTTGTACCAACCTACTGTACTTTTGGTTGTTTGATGTATGGGTAATTAGACCCACCCCCCATAATTTGTTGGGAGATTATGATTTTTTATTTCCTGCATTGTACTTTTGTTTTCTCCCGGTTCACCGGAATTGTTTTATTAATCTTTTATTAATGAAACAGGGTGGTATTATTCCACCTTTAACCTCAAAAAAAAAAAAAAAAATGGTCTTGGTCTCAAATGAATTAAGTTAGCAGTTGGGATAATTTGAATTTTGTAAAATTATGTGAAACAACCATATGGAACTAATTTTTCTAACATGACTTTGTTTGTAGAGGCACCCTAAGAACATCCATAGTGGTTTTCCCTATTTTCTATTACTGTAGCTGTCATTTTGTAAAAAATAAAAAACACTATTGTGGATGCTCAAAATGGTTGTTTTCGAGAGGGTTTTGATTTTAAGATAAATTTTAGAAAATCCTATACCCTAAACTTTGTTTTGTCCCGAGGATATGTAATATCTCGTATACATTGCACATATTATAAAGAACTAGTCATTTTGTCAGCCTACAAAAGGTTTACCAAAAAAAAAATATCCAACAAAATTTGGATTGGAATTCGAATTTTTACGAATATGGTAAGAGAAATATACATATTGTTGAAAATCATATCCAAATCCGATTAGATTTCTGAAATATTTTTGGATCCGGATGTGAATATAGTTATCAACGGAAAGTTCGAACCAGATCCAGAAATCCGGCAAAATATGGAGGTGATACTATAAGAAACTTATGTAGACTACGTATGTTTTATATAATCATCTTCCGCAATGCACTAATTGGATGCAAATTTTAGCATGTGTTATTAGATTGCATTATTATAGGCCCAAGTATTAGCATGTGCTTCACAGCAATATTCAATAACTATTTTCTGATAAAACTTTCATAAGTATTAAATTGCAATGGAAATGATGGTGTGGTTGTGGTTTGGTGTGGTGGTGGTTTGTCCAAAAACTATTCATATTCGCATCCGTAATTATAAAATACAAGTAATTTACATGTGTGGTGTGCGTTTTAATAAATATATATTTTTTTAAGTAAAAACTCAAACGTAGTCCGAATTCGAACCTAAGATCCCATTCATATTAATTATGTACGTGCATTACAGTGTTGATAGATTTACATATAACACAAAGTCCTTCTCTCATTATAAAATTAGAGATAGAGATAAAGATATTCTTACCAAAATTTAACTGTATTTGTTTCTATTTGTATTTGTTTTATGTCTGTTTCTATCACGCCCCGATTCCCAAAAATACGGAATACGAGTACATGACATTGGCCCAGCGAATGTCTAATGTCATCCATAAGATGTTTATCCAATTAACTCAACAATATAATTGATAAAGAATAATTGCGCAGGCAATAATAATAATCTCATGAACAATAATACTTGGAATGAAACAATATGAAATATCCAAATAATCAACGCCTGGAAACAATAATAAAATCCGGGTCATAAGCCCAATACAATAATAATCCAATCACAAATAGATAATAAGTCTCAATACATTAAGTTTGATAAAACAATAAGCAATTAAAAACATGAAAATCTTCAGAATTTTTGTTCTCCAATCCCAGCAGGAAATTTTCCATCATTACTGGTGAACACTTCAACCAAAAAAAATGAGAAAAAATGTCCTTAGAGCAAGTCATGAACAGCAAGTAGAGAAAGCAAGGAACAATGGAATAACAATATAATCAATGAATTCAATATATCAATATGAATCAATAACATGGGACAACAATCAATAATCAATATCATGATAATCGTTGCAATGGTTATAAACAATGATTCAATATTCGATAACAATATTCAATGGTATCAATAACACTTGGACAATATTTGATATCGATAAAAACAATGAGGAACAATATGCAATGTCGATGTTGTGTCAATTCTTAAGTTTACTAATCATTTAACCCTAACTAATGCACATATTACTGTGTCTCATATGTTCCATACCACAGATTCGAAGCATAAAATCAATTTCGTTTAGACTCTAGTGGTGAATTCTATATATCATGTGTCGATACGATAATCACTGATATGATGCAATATTGTTGCACGATACATTACGATGACTTACCGATTCACTGATACGATACACTGATACAATTCATTGATGCAATACATGAGAGATTGGGGTGCCGTAGTCAGCGCTCCACAATCAATCGATAAACCCTGGCCGACGTAGTCACTATATTATTCACTACTCAAGTCAATCCCTTAAACCCCAGCTTGTTAATTATTTTATCAATACAATAATACAATATGCAATTGGAGACATGAGATGAACAATAGTAACAATAGGAGAACAATAAGATAACATGAAGTAGGACAATTGGAATGATGACAATAAGACATTAGGATCATGCAATGCAACATACACACTTTAATTCATGCAATACAATGATATATGAATAATTAAACTATTAAAAATTGAAAAGTGAAATTCTGGACAGCAAGAGTAGTCTGTACAAAAATGCAATTTCCCAATTCCCGCTGTTTCAGAACTCGAAAACTGAATCCGTCAGAAGTTCTAGAAACTAGACTTCCACATGGTTCCAACGCATATTTAAAGTTTAAAATCCGACAACAGTAGCTAGGTTAAACACACCATTTTTTACAGATTTCATGTTCAGACAGAAATCCGACGTCATGTTGTTATAATTTTAGAATCAGTAAAAACTCAAAATAAAATTCATTAAAAATATTTATTAGATTCCTAAACATGTTAACTAATGTTCTGGAAATTATCAGAGCAAAATTTTTAACATTTGATCAGCCTTTTAACAATTTAAGCATCAAACATACAAGAATCTGAAAATCTGGAAATAAAAACACAACTATAGCAAAACGAGCAAAACCTTTGCTACACAATTCGGAATTCAGAAATTCAAGATGTTCTGGAAACTAGAAAGATGAGGCTACAATTCTTATTCAGAAAGTTATTCATTTTACGATCATTTACTGGGTCGAAATAGCAGACAACATACAGCCAGCAGACAACATACAGCCAGTAAGCAACATACAGGGTTTTGGGTATTTTTCATTAAATAATTTAATTAAACATGATGGGTATCAATTCTATTAGTCGATAAACTTCATAATCAACATGATGGCTGCAATAACATGATAAATAAAATTAGGAAAACACACATACACTAATTTAACATCAACCAATCAAACATACAACCTAGCAATTATTTCTACAATAGATTAATTGTGTCGTGATTATATATGTAACCCTATTATCAATTCTATAAGAATGCATGAAAGATTCAATTTTTAGAGTCAAAAAAGCACGAAGTCAAGAATATTGGGGTTAGCTCGTGTAAACCTTCAACATACCCAGCGAAAGATAATCAATACAACAAAACGATAAACGATCAAGATCTACTTGCGGAGTTTTAATAAAAATTCTTGAATTTGATTCAACTAGCAATTCAAGAGAAAAAGTACTTGCCTTTAGGACGACGAAATTGAATACCAAGATTAACGGAATAAGGATCCCGAAGCAACGAATCTACGAACACACAATTCACACGTGCGAACTATGTGCAATAGAGAATCAAGCAACCACAACAAAAGCAATAGACAACAACAACAATAAAAGAGACAACAGTAACAGTAACCACAGCAAGAGCAAAAAGCAGCAACAGCACTGAAGAGCAAGGGCTGGCGGGGGTCTCGGCGTTGCAGGCAGCGGCACGATGGGGATGGGAGCGTCGGGGCGGCGCAACAGTGTTGGTCGACGGGACAAAGGAGCAGCAGCGGGGGGTTAGGTTTTGGCGCTGCTGCCGATCGGAAACAGGGCAAAGGGAAGGAGATGTCGGGGTTGGGGTTTTGGCGTGTTGGGCGTCGACAGAGGGTTTCGACGGAAGTGGCAACGAGGGGGGTGGCCGGAGTTTGGTCGGGGAAGAAGCACAATATCGGGTTTCGAAAATTTGGGCGGGAAATTGATCGGGGAGAGAGAAAATAGGAGAGAGAGTAGATGGCTTTTAGTGTTTCACTTGTGCAATTTATACGATTTGCAAAATGATTGTATTTATAAATTGTAATTAGGATGTTAGGTTAACGGTTTAAGATCAACTAATAGCGGTTTTGGGTAAAAAACAATTGAAATTGGGCTTTAGGGTTCAACAAGAGATGAGTCTAAAATAATAGGGTTCAAATAAAAATACTCACAATTAAATTTTAAAAAAAATAAGATCAATAAGAATAGCTTAATCAAGAAGAACGAAAAATTTTATGAACAAATTTAATTAAAATAATCAAGGAAGAAAAACAAAGTATTTTATTCAATTACAAATAAAATATTACAAAATGAGAAAAAAATAAAAATAGCGGAAACAGTAGTTACAGTTTCCATTTTCTTCAAATATGGTAACGAGTATCTTAACTAATAAAAGTGTGTTCTCGTATTCATATTCCGTCTAAAAAACAATATGAATGTAAAATTATTAATATCCGCCTGTTCTGATCCATCTGCATCCCTACTTGTGACAAATGACATGTTATGCTCAAGAATATTTATAGTCACCTAATTGTAGTAAATGAAAATTTAGACAAAGAAACTAGTGCTCATATGAACGAGAATTACTGTGTCAAAGCGCGTGGCTGATAAGTACGAGTGAGGGGGCCATAGAAGAGACTGGGATGAGTCACTGAGATTTGTCTAAAAACTTGAGCTACCATCTGTATTTGTTTGTCAAATATCGATAAAATAGATATTTGACTGAGAAACGTACTGTACTCGTTTGTCAAATATTTATTTTATCGATAAATCGCTACAGTCGTGTGCCATAAATGAGAATCGATTTGAGAAATATTCATATTTGAGCGACGTCATTTCGAGTGCCGTCCTACCCAAAAAATAATTTTTTCCCCGTCGGACGGCACTTGCAGTGCCGTCCCTTGAAAAAAAAATTTTCAATTAAAAAACACCCCCAAATCCCATCGGACGGCACATGAAGTGCCGTCCGGAGGTTTTTGTAATTTTTGATTCTTTTTGCAATTTTTGAAAATGTTTTTGCAATTTCTAATTTTTTTTTGCAATTTCTGAAATGTTTTTGTAATTTTTTTTTTGTAATTTTTCGTAATTTCTGAAATTTCCGATTATGTCGGACGGCACATGAAGTCCCGTCCGGAGTTTTTTGCAATTTTTTATTTGTTTTTGTAAATTCTGAAATTTTTTGTAATTTTTTGTAATTTTTCGTAATTTCTGAAATGTTTTTGTAATTTTTTATATTTTTTCTGTAAACTTTTTTTGCATTCCAATGACGAATTTTTTTATGTGTCGGACGACACTTCGAGTGCCGTCCCTCCCTTCCATTTTTTTTTCCTCCGACGGCACTTCATGCGCCGTTCCGACGGCACTTCATATTTTACGCTTATTATTTTACGATAGAAAGCTAAAAAATAGCTTTTAACGAGTGCAGCAAAAGTTCGATTCTTATTTTCATTTATTCATATATCCATATTTTTACCTTCAACCACTACATATGCTCTTAAAGACAAGAATTTTTTGTTTACGTTTACAACGACAACTTAGCAGAATATATCATGTCGTGAAGTTAAAAACTAAATATACACATATATTGACGTGTAAGATAAAAGTATAAAACAAATCAATGTATTAAAATTGTGGTGAAGT
The DNA here is from genome assembly GCA_017893485.1 of Hemerocallis citrina. Lineage (NCBI taxonomy): Eukaryota > Viridiplantae > Streptophyta > Magnoliopsida > Asparagales > Asphodelaceae > Hemerocallis > Hemerocallis citrina. The sequence goes on from CM030361.1 coordinate 45,983,957, forward strand.
TATATCTTGTAAATTCGTTAAATTTTACAGCAAATAAAAGCAACGGACATTTGCATTTTAAGTACATAGATTTTGGGTTCGTACACTGTATAAACTATTAATAGACTTATAGAATGTTCGTTAATTAACTTTATACTATTATCTTCAGCATTGTTTATTTTTACCAGCCAAATAATAAGAGCATCCACGGTCGTTAGACATTCACAAAATAAAAAATTTAAAAACTTTAAAAATAATTCAAAAAAACATCAAAAAAATCATATAATATGGTTTTTGCTGGACCCCCAAAAATTTCTCATATAATATGTTTGTTACTTCAATTAATTTGCAGGACCTCCAAAACTATTTTATGTGATCAAACAAGGTGCACCGTTCCGAAGACGTACCGTAGGCACGTGTCAACGGGCAAACCTAGTTTATACATAAATATGCAAAATATAAAGAACGAAACATCATGTTTTGTCTGTAATATTTTATAATTTTTTATTCAATCGGTCCGATGATAGTGTATTTTAAAATAATTAAAAAAAATTCTCAGATGAAACATCATGATTCGTCCGAGAAAATTTTCGATTTCTTTTTTTTTACCGAAAATTTAGTATAATTAATTAGGTGATTAATTAGTTTAATTAGATATTTAGTTAGATAATTAGTTAAATAATTAAGGATAGCTCTAATTAATTAAATTAAACCTTAATTAAGTTAATCTCACCACTGAGATGAAACATGATGTTTCGTCCCCCACAGGACGAAACATGATGTTTCGTCATGACTGCCTTGTGAGACAAAACATCATGTTTTGTTCCATTGGTGGGTCCTACCAAAAATTTTAAAAATTTATTGAAAAAAATCAAAAAATTAAAAAACCAAAAAAATAAATCACAAGAATTTAGAAGCATGTTACGTCCATTCATTTTTTCTACAATTTTGTTATATTTTGTCATTGTCCCACTACAGCAAAATAACAAATTGCTATTTTAATTTATGCATATATGCATATTTTAGTGTTGGCTTTAATGTGTTGGCTTTATTGACAGCTTTATTTATGCATATATGCATATTTTAGTGTCGGCTTTAATTGCTATTTTGTTATATTTTATTCAAATATGTCGGCTGATGCTCATGCATCCCTTGCAGCCCAGCTACGTGGAAAGGATATTCCCTGGACCTTCGCTCTCCTCTTCGCTATCAGAACCCCTTAGTTCTATCTACCAAGTGCACTTTGACACTCTTTCTAATCCCGACATGCTTCTCATTACCAGGAAGATGGGTTTCCCAGTGAATACAAATAATTTTGTTAATTTTGAGGCTATCCGTAGCCGTGAAATCAAGAGAGCTTTTGAGGCTAAATGTTTTAATGATTAGTCTCTCTTGGAACATTTGTGGTTTACGGAGCGCGTCTAAGCAGCAAGCTGTGTTTCAACTTATTTCCTCTTTCCATTGTGATCTTATATCTATCCAAGAAACTAAACTTGAGGAACCTTCTTCTACGATCCTGCGCTCCATCGGTGGAGCCTTTATCAACAATTGGATCTCCCTTGGTGCCAATGGATCTAGAGGAGGGATTCTTTTTGGGTTTAAGGACTCTAAATTCACCCTTATTTCGATTCGTCGCCTTACCTTTTTTCTTTGTGTTAGCCTTCGTTGGGTTCAACTCAATTGTGATCTTACTGTGGTGTCCGTTTATGGACCGTCCACCGCTGAGCGGCGAGAGGAGTTTTGGAACGAATTTTGTTCTTTCAATAACAATATTCAGGGTCTCCTTTTGTTCTGCGGCGACTTTAATGTCCCCAGATTTGCCTGGGAAAGATCAGGGATCTCTTCCAACTCTTCAGACTCCTCCCGTTTCAATGATAGCATCTGTTCCCTTCAATTGTCTGATCTTGCCATCAATGGAAGAGCGTTCACTTGGTCTAATATGCGTTCTTCGCCGACCATGGAGAAGCTAGACCGTTTTCTGGTATCCAGTGACTGGATCAATCTTTTTCATAACTCCTTTGTCTCAGCGTTGCCCAATCCTGCTTCGAACCACGTGCCGATCTCCCTCAATGCTAATTTTAACTTCTCTAAACCTTTCAACTTCCGTTTTGAAAAGTTTTGGTTGCAAGATCAAACCTTTGTCAATCTCATCACAGAATGCCTCTCCTCTATTACCAGCTCTTCGGGGTTGGGTTGTATTCTGATTAAGATGCACGCTATCAAATTTGGTTGTAAAATTTGGCGCAAAGAGAATATTGCTAATGTTAATTTCCTTAAAAACATTCTCCTTTCTACCATCGATTCTATTGATAAGCTGGAGGAAAGTGGTTCCATCTCAGATTCTCTCCGTTCTGAATGAGTGTCTTGTAAAAGAGATTTTGCTACCATTCTCCACAACGATCATATAAAATGGGCCCAACGGGCTAAGTTCCGTTGGTTGAAGGAGGGGGATGGTAACACTGCCTTCTTCCACAACTTTACTTCGCACCGGCAGCGTTGCAACCACATATCTTCTATTATCGGTGATAGCTACGAATTCACTTCTACCTCGGATATTCATGCCACTTTTCTTCGTTTCTATAAGGATCTTTTGGGCTCCCCGAAACCTTGATGGATTCATATGGACTGGAACCATCTCTATGGTCCTCAGCCACATGATCTTTCGAGCTTAGAAGTGCCATTTTCTTTATATGAGATTAAGTCCGCAGTGTTCGCTTTAAAAAGCGACTCTGCCCCCGGACCCGATGGGTTTCCAGCTTTTTTCTTCCAACGCTTTTAGGATTGTCTCAAAGACGACCTATTCCGGATATTCTCTGATCTTCATCAAGGGACTTTCTCTTTCGATAGGATCAATTATGCTTACATCGTCCTCATTCCAAAAATTTTGGGAGCCAACTCTGTCTCCAATTTCTACCTGATTAGCCTTCTTAACTCGACCTTCAAGATCATTATGAAAGTCCTCGCCAACCGTCTCGTTCTTATTATCTCCCCTTTGATCGACCCGGCTCAATCCGGTTTTATTAAAGATCGTTTTATTCTTGATAGTGTGGCGTCGGCTCAAGAAATTATCTCCGACTTCCATAGATCCAATTCTGAGGGCATCTTGCTCAAACTTGATTTTCAAAAAGCTTATGATAACGTGAGTTGGGATTTTCTCTTTGAAATCCTTCTTCATCGAGGTTTCGTTTCCAAATGGATTGCTTGGATCAAATCCAGTCTTTTTGCGGGTACCTCGTCCATTTTTATTAATGGATCGGAAGGCCACAAATTCAAGTGCAAACGAGGCCTAAGGCAGGGTGACCCTATCTCCTCCCTTTTATTTTTTCTAGTTGCCGATGTTTTCAGTAAGCTCCTTTGTAACGCTTGGGAGGTAGGTATGATTGAAGGCCTCAGTAATTCTCATAGTTTCATAGGAGTGTTGAACCTTCAATATGCGGACGATACTATCATTTTTGCTAAACCCAATGGGTGCACTTTACGCAATTTGAAGTTACTTCTGTTCTTATTTGAAAGTGCTTCTGGCCTCGCTATTAACTTCCAAAAGTGTTCTGTTCTTTGGCTTGGAGGGCCACTTAACCGGCAAGTGGAAATTGTGCATTTCTTCAACTGTGCCTTTGCGTCGTTTCCTATCCTTTATCTTGGATTGCCCTTGAGATGGGGTAAGCTACACAGGTCGGATTGGTTACCTATGATCGAAAAAATTGAATCTAGACTGAACGTCTGGGCGGGTAAGCACCTCTCGCGCGGTGGTAGACTCATTCTGGTGAACTCCATTCTTTCCTCGATTCCCTTATACATGATGTCTTTCTTTTACCTTCCATCTTGGGTCATTAAACGTATCGATCAGATTAGAAGGAATTTCTTCTGGTTGGGTTCGGATGCGTTTAGACCGGGCACTCACCTTTGTAATAGGAAGTTACTCTGTACCTATAAAGCCGCGGGAGGGTTAGGGGTGCTGAACCTCAGGCATCAAAACTTAGCCCTCCTCGGCAAATGGTTATGGAGATTTTTGAATCTCGAGCATCTGCATTAGGCCCGCCTAATCTCCATTCATTGTTTCGCTCGCCGTAATATTTGGGAGTTTCCTTCTGCCCTTTCTTGTAACGCTTCTCCCTTCTGGAAAGAGGTTTGGAAAGCAGCCGGCCCTTTCCAGTGTGGTATTTCTCACGTTTGCGCAGACGGTTTTAAAACTAAATTCTGGGAGGACTTATGGTTTGGGAATATCAAGTTGAAGAGAGCGTATCCTGAGCTCTTCCTTTTAGTGTCCAACCCATTTGCTTTGGTGTCGGATTACTTAGCCGTCAGCAACAACCAAAAGTTCTGGTCTATTGCTTTCTCCGACAATCTTCCCTTGCAGCGAGAGAACGAACTGATCGAGCTCTTCTCTCGTATCAATCTCTACGACTGGCATCCTAGTGACACCTTCAAATAGCGGTGGACCAGTTCGGGTATCTTCTCTGTTAAATCCTTCTACAACTTTCTTAATTTTGGTGGGATCGTTTCCCCGCTCGCCAAGCCGTTATGGAGTAGTTGTCCTCCTCTGAAAGTTAAAATCTTATCTTGGCTGGCGCTTAATAACAAGTTACTTATCGTTGAGGTGCTAAATAAAATGAACTTAGCTATAGGTCAACTTTGTCCCCTCTGCGCTTCAGCTTATGAGGACGCCGATCATCTTTTTCTAAAGTGCGTTTTCATTAAACCTTTATGGATGTTTATTGATGTCGCTTGGCAAGCCGCCTCTATCCCCGATGATTTTCCATCATGTTGGATGTATCATTCCGTTAGGAAAGAGTACAGGAAACCCTGGTTTCTTTCGATTATGGCTTTCATCTGGGTTATTTGGTCGGAACGTAATAATCGGATGTTTTGCAGCTCCGCAACGCCTATCGATAAGCTTATCGATGAGGTTTATTTCTTTTCTAAGTTTTGGCCATCCACTTTGCCGCATGATAAAGTGGGTGCTTTGCACTTATCCCGTCGAGATGAGGCCTTAAGTTACTTGCGTTCTAATAACTTTTAATCTTTCTTGTATTGTTCTTGTTTTTTCTTAATCGATTTTTCTGCTTTCCTATTGCAGTCCTGAGGACGTGTGGCTTGTATGGCATCCTTCCCTTCAGCTTTTGTTGGGGGGTCTAGCTTGCTGCTTTGGTGAGTCTACTTCCCCTCTGGTGCCCCACTGTTTTGTTGTTTTAGTAGTTTTTGTTCCCCTGGATGCCTTTTATCTCTTGTTAAGGTGGGCATGTTTGGTTCCTGTTGCTGGTGGTTGTGTATATTTGGTGTTGGCAAGTGTTGGTTCTGACTCTCTTTTGTGGTGCTCTCTTTTGGCTAATGTGCCTATATTCTTGTGTTGGGTTTGTATCGGTGGATTAGCATTGTTTTTGCTCGGGCCTATTTTCTCTTGCTGCTACTTGTCTGTTATCTCTTTAGCGGTCGCCCCTTTGTTTTTTCTGTTCCAGTTTTATGGCCTTACTGCTTTTTGGTTTATGGCCTTACTGTTCTGTTGGCACTTAAGTGCCTTTGTTCTGGGGTGGTGGTAACTAATATGGGTTTGTTTTATTCCTGTTCTTATATTGGCTCTTCTATTCTTTGTTTTTGGCGTGGTTATGCGTCGTCTGGTGCGGGCTTCGGCCGGTTCTTGGCTATTGAGATCTCAGGGACCCCTTTTTTGTGGGTTGTTGTGTTTTGGTGAGCAAGCGTATCGTTACGGCCATTTGTTTGTTCTTGGCTTTTTCGGTCCCTTGGTTGATGCAGGTTGCTACGAGATCGGGTGGTGCATCCACCTTTTTCTCTGTTTCGGTTGTGTGGTGGCTAGTTGTTTCTTCGGTTTTTTTTAGTTTGATGTTTTTTCTGGGTTTCCTTTGGGTTTTGGGGGTCGGCTGCGGCTGTTTTGTGCCTTTGAGTGGGCCTCTCGCTTAGTCGCCGTCGGTGTTTTTTAGCTTGTGGGTGGCACCTTTTCGGAGATGGTCTCCTGGTGCTCTTGGTAGCCGGGTTGGTTTGGGGGAGCCAGGACCAGTCCTTTGATTGGTTGGTTATGTCGCTTCCTGCTCTTCTTGTGCTCATTGCGGCCTTGTTCTCTTGCTGCAGTCGTGGGGCATCGTCGGTCTTTTACGTTTGTTATGTTGTTTGTCATTCCCTATTTTACTCGTAAAATTTACTCTTGTACGTTACTATTATTTATGATATTATTGTTTTGCCGTTTCATCAAAAACAAATTTTTTTTTGCATATTTTAGCTCTTGCGATGTGGATGCTCTAACAACAAGACGCTCTAACAACAAGACTACAAAGTTTTTAAAGTATATATACAGAAATATATCACCATCGTTCTTTCCTTTTCTCTAAATGTCCCTAATAGCGAAAGCAAAAGATGCTAATCAAATTGATTAAAAGTATCAGCAAAGAAAAGACCTACATCAATAATTTTTGTTTGTGTACGATGGATGTTGACAACCGTGGTTTGAAAACCAATGGCAAAGGCCAATGGTTTTTCGAACTGTCTGTTTGATGCTTTTACACACTTAAAAGAAACAGCCTTGTGTTCAATCCTGGGTTCAACCCACAAAAACTTCTGAAGTATTTGCGTTGCCATATTCGATATCTATATAATAAAATACAAAAAAAGCTCTTATTCAGTAAGGTTAAAATCAATGATCCAGATCTAACTTTACAAAACATATTTTTCCGCACTAATTTTTTTTTCCAAAACTCAAATTCAAATCCCCAAAACAGCTCATTTATTTATTTATTTATTTATTTCGCGCGCTCTCTCTCTATTTACTTGGAAATTTATATTTTCAGATTTCTTCTCTCTTCCAAAACAACCCCAAATTTAAGAAATCTCTTCTCTCTCCACTTTTTCATATTTCTCTCTCTTCCCCTCTCTCTCTCTCTCTCTTTCTCATTCTCTCTCCATTTGCTCTTTCTCATTCTCTATCCATTTGCGCATAAATTTAGATTTTCAGATTTCATATTTGTAAATTTTCAGATTTTTTTTTACTCCTCATATTACATTAAAAATAGCAAATATCTTCTCAACAATTAAATTTCATCATTTTCCATTCTCAAATTTCTAAGAAGTTGGATTTTATACCCCCATTTATAATTATTTTTCAACATGGACTTTTATTTACAACTAATTATTGTCATATTATTCAAACTTGAACTACATAATTATTGTTTTACTGTTTACAAGGTTTAAACAAGGTTTTTCATATGCTGTATCGTTCCGAAGACGTGTCGTCGGCGCGTTACGGGCAAATCTAGTATATATATATTTCATCACCCACATTTAACTGTTTACCCAAAATCACATATTTCACACACGCAAGTTAGCTTCATACACCAGAAAATATCGACTTGTTAGAACCTTCGTGGGTTATAGAAAATATACAGATATGATATCTTTAGTGTCATAACTTGAGAACAGGTGATCAAAGTTAACCCATCCTCACTAAATGTAACTGTGTAAGGGCAACCTCTTCCTACTATTACATTAATATGCACATACTTCATCACAATCTCAAGCACACATTAGAAATTACCAAACATGATTAACATAATGGCAACTACTATTACCACCATAAAAAACAGGTGTACATGACCACCACCAGAACTGCTCTTTTTTTTGTGAAACCGACTAGAACTAACAATGCTAGTCAATCCAAACAAGTAACAAACTGATTAAATCTCCACCTCTTGTGGTGGGACAATGAGTGTACCAACAAACCTCAAATACTAGCTGACCTGACCTCTTGAGTGAAGGCTTCTCCTGAACAAAAATGTGGGTACAGTTTGCGATCTCTTTCATCACTTTCTACCAAAAGGTGATTTATACAAACCAGTAATATCACTCCCACATCACCTTCCATTAACCTATTAAGGTAGCCAAAGTCTTTATAACTTGATTGGCATAAAGAGTTGAAAATCCATCAGTAACAGTTCATGAGAGACTACTATACTATGAACCACTTGGCTCAGCGGGTCATGAAATAAACTCAAGAAGAATGACATGAATATAGGAATTAAGGCAGTAGGAGAGTCACTTTAGTGTAAAGGGCAAATACTAGTGATATACGCTTTGGTGTGGGTGGGAGGTTACATATTGTTACACTTATTATTAACATGAAGATTACATGCATCATGTACACTATATACATACTATGAACTGGTTGTCAACAAAGATAACCTTCCTTGAAAAGATTGCCCTTCAATTATTTTAGATTACCTGACATATATATATATATATATATATATATATATATATATATATATATATATATATATATATATATATGAAGACTATTTTGGTTTGCCAGCAAATTTGGCAGCTTTTTCTCAATCGGCAAGTTTGGATTTTGATAGGTCGTCGCTTGAATAAATCAGTTCACAGACAAATGAATTTTTCAACATCAACACTCTATTTTTCCTGGTCAAGTAGAATTTTGGAGGTCAGTAATCAGAATAAAGCTTCTATAAGATTGAATCATCAATGAATGAGCAAAGCTTCAACTTATACCAAGTAAATTTAGATTTTAATCTTTAATACTATTCGTAGCATGGATTTATAATTATACCATAATGAAAGCATGTCAATCCAGTAGTAACAACCGCAAAAATATCAAACTCATTTAAATTGAAGATGCATCTTCATAGCCAAAAGTAACAAAATAATTGTTTTATTTTTAATTTTTGTTCACCTTGGCTTACTTTTTTCCATTCTCTCGTGCTAGCTAAATTATAGCTGAATTGTCATCTGTAATGTATATATATATAATTATATATATGTTTTGTATATTCTGTTTATGTCAGTGACCTAAAATCAGCTGCTGCACGTGCGGTTCATATAACTGGTATGAGAAAGATCCTCTAAAGCTGTAATAAGGTTCTTCTGCTTCAGTTATGCCATATCTTTTTATACCTTTAATAAGAAGGTGGGGTCCATTCATTTCATAAGATTAACTACAGAATATTGACCCACTTAAAGTTCATAATAAGGTTTAGCTGATGATTCATACCAAAATTATCAATGCTCATTTAAATTTTCCTTCAAAAGAAAAAGAAGAAAAAAAATCAATGCTCATAACCTGAGAAAGTGTATACTGAGCTTTCAGTCAAAAGTGAAGAAAACTGTTCAATCTTTTTCTCAAACCTAATATTGACAATCACTTACTGGTCCATTGTTAAATAGTCTTTGTTGGGTGTTGAGGGTTGGTCTGAATTTGGTAGGGAATTGTGGAGGAAAGGGGGTTTAAAACAAATTTATATTGTCTACTGTCTGTGTTTCAATGCTGAATAAATCTCATCGTATCTGATAGTATCTTGGATTTCACTTCTGTACGCTGTTGCTTTTTGGTGACTTGGTCAGATCAGAAGATGGATGTCCAATTCAGCAGTTAGGTTGTTCTTATTGTCTCTTGCTGATGTACTCTTTGTCTTTGTCTTAGGCTGGTGTATGACTCCATTGAAACAGCCTTCAATTTACAAACATTTATGTAATATCCACTGACTTCACCTCTTGATGCCTTCTCACCGGTCACTGTCTAGCAGAGCATCCACAAATACACACACAAACAACAAAACCTCCATCTTAATAACATTCATGAAATATCTCCTCAAACCACTCTCAGATTAGGTCTATTCTATGCCTTGTCCTTCGTTAGTCTCTTTGCACATGCGCTTGAAGTAATTGAAGGAAAATTGGCAAGGCACGTCACTTGTGACCAAAAATAGTCAAATTCGAGGATGCTTTAACTAAACATTATGAAAGGAGTCAGTAGGGACCCGGACCATCCACCTAATATTCATTGAAAGTATCCATGTGTGAGGACCCACATGTCCAAATATCAATACAAGCAAGAGGCTACCTTCTCCCCAGCCAGTTTAGTTGCTAACTGCATTTACGATTTTAAACAACGCTTTTACCACATCATTGACTTATTTCAACTCCAATCAATCAGAAATGTCTCTACTACTAAACCAAAACTCTAGAGTTGTGGTGATGGTTGACGAATTCAGATTTATACACGTCATGGGGAATCGGTCCTAGGTAGCTCTGGTACAATGTGAATGTCCTTAGCAAAACTCCAAAGTTGGTTGTTCTGGAATTTATATGTCTGTTCTTACACGGTCAACTTGCCTGAGATTTCTTAACCTAACATGTGACATTTCCACCCGAAAGAACAATTAACTCTTGCCCAATAGGATGATGAACCCACTCTCATTAGATCAGTTATGCTCAAGACATGGTCAAGTACATCATATATATTGGAGGTAATAAAAACAAACAAACAAAAACCATTAAAATAATGTGTATCGTATATGCAGAGGCCAAGCAGATAATGCTATTGCCCTCTAGATCAACATGATAACAGATAGAGTAGAATTAGTGTCATAAGAGGGTCTCTACGAAGCCTGTTGTACCTTAATAGTGAAAAGAACACTTGTGTCAAAGACTTGCTGGCCAGGAGCAACCTGAAGGCCATCAACATAACCAGCATAGGGTGACTTGACAACATGCTGAAACAGTCGTAAAGTGATAAATTATTTTAGAACTACTTAAAAAATATAGCTGAAGCCATGAAAGAAAAGGAAAACATATTTCCTCATACCTCCATCTTCATTGCTTCAAGGACCAAAATAGGCTGGCCTTCCTCCACCAATGCATCATTCTCTATCAAAACTTTAACAACTAAACCAGCCATAGGTGCAACAACACTCCCTTTGGGATGAGAGCCGACCTCTAAACTAGGCTTATGTTGAGATTCATCATCAGAATAATGATTAAGCCTCATAGTTTGGCGGTAGTGATGGTGATGTTTTCCATGCCATATATGTATGTGCTTGCTATCATCCTGTTGTCATTTGAACGAAAAGCAACACTTGAGCCTCTCAGGAAAGTAACTCCAGTAAAATATATGCAGCCCTCCTTAAAAGGTTTTTTGGAAATAGAGAATTTGAAGAGAAATAGACAAAACCTTTGTGTAATGTGCCATAGTGACATAGGTGCTTAGGCCATTGGCATCAACCCTGAAACTATGGTTTCCTAGATGTGTAACTTTGACCTCCATACCAGGAAAATCTGAATCTTCAACCTGGATACAGTAAGATGAAACTGAGGTCCACTCACAAAGGAAATATATATATGGGTGAAAGTTTATATCGAAGAGGTTTAATACTATAAAGGACCAGATTGACACACAAAAGTATAATAAAATGTACGCATGAAAAGATGGAGAACGCAAAGTAAAATGCAGAGAATCAAGTAATTTACATAATCATACAACAAAAATGTTATTCTTACCTCATAAAGGTTCAATCCTGACATTGAGGATGGGAGGCCAGATAAACGCTATATACATCCAGTGTAGAGGTGATATAATTAGGTGTTCTATCTTTAATTATGTAGGGCTTGGAAATAAATTGTTGGACTTCATCTTCAGAAATTAACTTATCTCCATTTCATAGAGTCCATAGAAATCTCAAACCTAAGTTGTTCGTTTTTACGGGGGGATCAAAGCCTAAGGAAGCTAATTAAGAAATGTCTTCCAATTAAATTGTTCTAACAATTTTAAAAATAGTTGACGTTGCAAAATAAACTAAAGTTTTACTTAGCCCAAGCAATGCCTCCCTTATCCCATGCCTTTCCTGGTTGAACGAACCCAACCAGAAATTTTCCAACAAGTCTCCATTTTTAGAGCAAGCAGCAGAACACAAATACAAAAGAACGGAATATCGAAGTATTAGCAATTTCCGACTAAGGGATAAACCAATATAGTGTAATTTAGACTTCATGATAGATATGGAATGAGTTGAGGCTAAGGCTCTAATGACTGGCCAAGATCTTCAAAACACAGTAAAAGCACAAAAAAAGGTAGCATCGAACCAAGGGAAGTAAAATGCGAATGATAAATATTCACCACATAGGCCGAACATTTTAGTTCCTTACAGACTTACAACACCAATGAGGATATCAAACAAACGACTAGTGTTTGCTAAATCAGTTATATCACCAGAAAGGACAAACAGATCCATATGTACAAAGCATGTAAAAATATTATAAATTTGTAAAATGTTCCTGCCACAGCACCAGAACAGGTGAGGGTTGAAGGATTTATAATATTTAACTTCTCACAAAAAATCAAACAATATCCTCATTAAAAATGTTTGATACCTGAATGAGATAGCCTCCTTCAGGTTGATAGACAACAGCAACTTTGAATAGCTCCTGGCAGCCGCCTTTTAGTTCAAAATCCCATTCAAGTTCCATTGTACACCTTGCAGAATGATGCATACGGAAAGGTGGAGATGAATACCAAAGTGAAAGTAACCTATTTCCACCTGTACATGCTAAATGCTCAGAAGATAGGCTTTGTAGAACATCTGGTATTGCAACTAGAACAAATATAACAAAAAATAACCAACATACCCAAGAGAGTTCCCATGGAAGTAATTTGGTCCTTCTCACAAATGCAGGCAGCTACCAAGGTTGCACCAAGTTCAGCAGCAGTATAAGTTTCATTTGCAACCTCATCAGTTGAATCAATAAAAAGATCACTTTTAAAATGCTCAATAAAATGTGTTTCAACCAAGCCCTTTTCGAAAGCCCAGTGGTTTGCTAGACTTTGGAGGAAACTGATGTTAGTTGGCAAACCTGCAACCTGCAAGACAGTGGCAGTCAGGTTTATAAACCCCACACCTTTTCTACATGGGTTCCACATTCTCTGTTTAAGAGGGAGTTCAGGTTAATATTTTTATTTATATATAGATTTTCGTTCTTTGGGGTAGAGTGGAGTTTTCTGACTTTATCTATATGTTATAGATTTTAGTAGTTTTGCGATACCATAGTGGCTGGGGTTTTATAGGGTTGAACAGTTATCATACATCTTAGCGCCCCCTCTCTCTCTTTTTTTCTTTCTAGTATACATTATTACCAGAGTTGTAAGTGCTTAGAAGATTGCTATTACCAGTCTACCATAGGCATAATTGTATCCTAGAAGTTTATCACCACTAACTCATTTGCAAACTCATACCAAGGACAATGAAGATAGCATTGTGCCTCGATTCCTTCACTATCAATTTCTGTTTCTTTTTCTTTTTCTTCCATTTTATGGTTTCCCTTTTACATCATTTACTGATAATATTTCTCTGTTTTCTTCTCCATTTAACCACTCAATTTTCTAAGAGCTCACAGCGAATCAAAATCAAATTATTTCCTTAGAAATTATTAAAGGGAGATAAAAACAAACCTGAAAATTTTGCAAACAATTCTTTAATTTGACTAGTGCAGCATCACGATTTTCTCCCCATACAACAAGCTTAGCAATCATGGGATCATAATGCATGCTGACAGTGTCTCCCTCTTCTACCCCCGTCTCAACCCGAACTGCTTGGTAACAGAAATTTACTTAAAACGTACAACATGGGCATATAAATAACAGGATCACAAGTTAATTGATAAAGTTTTTGCTTCTCCGCTGCACCTGTTGGTGAAACCGAGCCTGGCTGATAATGATGTAGAGTTCCAGTAGCTGGAAGAAATCCTTTACTGACATTCTCAGCATATATTCGAGCTTCAAAAGCATGGCCTATCATCATAAGGAGCATAAATAAATTTTAGAAAACCAGATATAATGACTTTAAATTTGTGGAAATTAGATAGACATCTAAAGATCGTGGAAATTAGATAGACATCTATATTCTGCAAACTATGAATCGTAGAAATTGATTTGGGGAAACTGTCATAAAACATCCTAAAGGGAGATTTTGTGTGCAATCGGAGCAGGTTATTAACTTGAGCGCAAAGTGAGAATAGTAGTCAACCTGTCGTTCAGGTAGTACTAGTAGCATAGGTTTGCGATGGTGTGAATCAAATCATGGTTACAGTGTGTTTTGAGGAATTGGTTTACATAGTTAGCTGTTGGCCACATAGTAGTCGAGTTTCTTATCAAACATAATAATTATATGAAGAATATATATATATATATATAAAAAACAACAACAACAACAACAAAGCCTTTTTCCCAACAAGTTGGGGTCGGCTACAAGTATATATATCTATATAATAAAACACAAAGAATGCTATCAAGTGGCTCTCCTTCAATCCCCCCAAAATCAAAGGCCCAGATCTTAACCTCACAAAACACATTTTCCCCCCAAAACTCAAATTCAAATCCCCCCCCAAAACAACTCATTTATTTATTTAATTCTCTCTCTCTCTCTCTCTCTCTCTCTCTCTCTCTCTCTCTCTCTCTCTCTCTCTCTCTATATATATATAGAGAGAGAGAGAGAGAGCCATCTTCCGTTGCAAATGCAAATGTCGTGCAAACGCGTGCACACCACTTAACCCGTTATTGGGGATGACGGGTTAAGTGGTGTGCACGTTTACAACCGCTACAGTAGCGTTTGCAACCGCTACAGTAGCATTTGCAATGGAAGAAGCCTCATATATATATATATATATATATATATATATATATATATATATATGGAAACATGGACTTTTATTTACAGCTAATTATTGTCATACTATTCAAACTTCAGCTACATAATTGTTGATTTACTGTTTACATGATTTTTCATATGTTGTATCATTCTGAAGACGTGCCGTAGGCACGTGGCCACGGGCAAATCTAGTGTGTATATATATATATATATATATATATATATATATATATATATATATATATATATATATATATATATATAATAAAACACAAAGAAAGCTATCAAGTGGCTCTCTTTTAATCCCTCCAAAAATCAAAGGCCTAGATTTAACCTTACAAAACATATTTTCCCCCCAAAAGTTCCCCCCAAAACTCAAATTCAAATCTCCCACCCAAAACAACTCCTATATTTATTTATTTATTTTTCTCTCTCCCTCCCCCTTCTATTAAAAAATTAAGAAAATAAAAATTTTAAAATATTAAAAAATTGAAAAATTGAAAAATTAAAATTTTGAAAACTTTAAAAATAATTCAAAAAAAAAATCAAAAAATCATATAATATGTTTTTTGCTCTATGTTTACTACTTTAATTAATTTGCTGGACCTCCAAAACTATTTTATATGATCAAATAAGGTGCACCGTTCCGAAGACGTGCCGTAGGCACGTATCAACGGGCAAGCCTAGTATATATATATATAACAACAACTACAAAGCCTTTTTTTCAACAAGTTGGGATCGGCTACATGAATCCTAATTTTTCATTCTATATTATTAGGATTCATAGGATATGAAAAAATTTTGTGTTAGCTGTCAACTGCCTAACGCAACCCTCCTCCTTATCCGGTTTGTGGTCGAATTCCTGGCTTGGGACAGGCAATGGCGGAGTCTTCCATGGAAGTGTGCGTCTATATATGTATATATAAGAGATGTTCCAATGCAAACGCCTAGGCGTTTGCACACCGTGCAAACGCCATTCTAAACATCGCATGAATGATACAAACCATTGACATTGATCTACATGTTTAAATTAGTCTACATATGTATAATCAAGTCATTTGAAATTCATTTATTCATCCAACAGGTTACTATAAAAAAAAACGATATTCAGCCATACAATTTTGTAACACTTCAATGCATGGGCAAAATGGCAAATGAATTCCAAATGACTTAATTTTACAGATTTAGACTAATTTAGACATGTAGATCAAAGTGAACCATTTGGATCATCCATGCAATGGCCAGAATGACCGTTTGCACGATGTGCAAACGCCTAGGCGCTTGCAATGGAAGATTGTATATATATATAAGTCATGCTATTATGAGATGGTGAGATAAGTGAGAAGAAAATATTTTTTGAGAGAAGCGATTTGAGTCATCTTAATCTAGATCACACCGTTTCACATCACTCTACATATCATCAACATGATGTGTGTCAAATTTCAAACAATTCAGAGACCTGTAACCTATGCATCAAGACGTTCAAATAAATGCATATATATGTATTTCGTACCACCTTCATAATGTGTTGAACGTTTTGATGCATAGGCTAGAGATCTCCAAATCGCTTGGAATTTTGTACACACCATCTAGATGATATGTAGAGTGATGTGAACGGTGTGATCGAGATTCGGATGACTCAAATCGCTCATCTCTCAAAAAAAAATATTTTCATCTCACCCATCTCACCATCTCACATTAGCATTATATATATATATATATATATATATATATATATATATATATATAACAGCTTGCCACTAGTCTTGCCATGTTTTCATTTGATTCTCACTTATTTATAGGGCTACTTAGCAAGGTTCAAATTCTCGGTATTCGGAATGGTATAGGGTTACCAAAACTTTTGGAATATCGATATCAGCCAAAATCGGCTGTATTGTGTCGGTGTAACGAATTTTTGGTATAGGTAGTTTTTAATTAAAAATCATATTTAATTGGTTTTTTTAATATATTAACCGCAAAAAATTTAGATATTTATATATAACCCCCCAAAACTTAGTAATTCTGAATAACCCCCATTAAACAATAAAGTTATTCAAAAATCCCTTAAACATAAAATGTATTTTTTTTAAATACCTAAAGGTACCCCTCTCTCTTGTCATCTTCCCCACTTAAAACACTCACTATTGTGCCCAATTTCCCCCTCATTTCAATCCCTCCTTCCTTCCTCCCTTCTTCTTTCATTCTGTTCTATCCCGAATCGCCTCCTTCACCTCCTTTGCGAGATATTTCTATATAATTCTAAACAAACTTTTTACTTTTATATAACCCTATTAAAATGTTTTTACTTTTTAAAAAAAACAACTTGTTAACTCGTTAAAACTAATTGAAGAAACCAATCTCCTTAATGCATCCGTTTTCTTTCCTGAGAGCATGGAAAATGAGGAGGAAATTAGGTTCAATAGTGGATATATTAAGTGGGGAAGATGACAAGAGAGAGCGGTAGATTAGGTATTAATAAGTTATATTTCAGGTTTGGGGGATTTTTGAAGTAGCTTAATGGTTTAATGGAGGTTATTCAGTATTACAAAATTTCGTAGGGGTTATATACAAATACCTAAGTTTTATGGGGGTAATACCTAAAAACCCTTAAATTTTAATTTTTTTAAATAAACTATTTTAATTATTTAAAAAAAATAATTGATTAACTAAATACTACAAATTTAATATCTAACTTAAATGATTGTGTAATCGATGTACTATTATAACCTAAGGAGGTCATGTAAGTTTCTACTTTCTTGATGGTTTCATCTTTTTCTTTTGATTTATCCTCTTTCAAATTGTCAGATTGGTTGTCTCAAGGTTGGATCGAATAGAATGACCCAATCCATATTGCATCTCTGCCGATCCCAACTGTGGGTCGATGATTCCGATATTTTTGGAGAGCGGTCAGATCGCTGATCCCGATATTTTTGGGGGGAGGGGCACATCGCCCCCCTCCAAAACAAACTCAGATCGACCAGATCAGTTCAAGATCGGTAGTTCCTTTAAACTATGCTCTCTAAATCTAATTTGGTTGTGTTAATTTTTCAAAAAAAAAATCTAGCACTACAAAACAAATATGGTCGATATATCTTAGTGCATATACTGATAGCAACAGAAAAGAATGGGGAGGAAGAAATATATTAAAGAAGAATCATACAAACAGCGATAAAAAATTAACAAAAGCAAATAAACCATCCATTAACCTAGGATAATATCTTTAATATTTACAAGTACTGCAAATGAAAGATAAACAAAATAAGAGAAGAATGAACGAGATACAAATTCTAATCAACATCATCATAGTTCAATTGGACAGTGTTTTCTCGTACCAAGCATCATCTTATTAAACTGTATAGTCATAATCAAAAGAGAGGAAGAAAAAAGAAAAAAACTTAACAAGAAAAACTAAACATATTATAGAAACAAGACTAGTACAAAATTAATTTCTTGGAAAAAATCTTCTCTTGTTGAAAGATTGTGTAAACACACACTATAATGAGCCTTAGTCCGATTCTCTAAAGAATGGGACCACAGTTCCTACTTTTGATGATCAAACTAGATATGCTATGTTAATATCAAACAACTCTAAATCTAGTCATATACTCCAGCAGCAACAAGAGAGTAGAAAATATAACAGATAAAAGGGAAAGGAATGGTCCACTTTGAAGGGAAAGATATGATATGTCGGTTGATGCCCGCAGGCATTCAATCAAAATTAGCTTATTCACAATCATATTATCATAAATAAGTTAAATAGGAAAAGCACCTTATGGCATTTTAAATTATGAGATACATTTTGTAAGCAGACCTGATAAAGGCACCTCTGACTGAGTCAGGGGTAGATGTTCCCCATTTGCAACTCTAATCTGCCACTCCACAAGGTCTTGACCGACGACCATTTCAGTTACAGGATGTTCAACCTACAATTTTAATTTACAATCAAGAACTTGAGTTTTTTTTATCTATATCTACATTATGATGCTCTACTGTCTTGTAAAAAGTTATTAAACCACAACACTAAAAATAAAGAGATGCACTAGGTACATTAGAGTAAACATACAGAAATGTACTGGAATTTTCCTTGTCCCTAGTCTGGTTCAATGCTGATAAATTCGGGAATAGAGGTGTGAGATGGTCGGTACTAAATATATATCATATGCTACTCTCATCCAATAACAGTTCAATCCCTTCTCTTGTCCTCTGATTGATTATCAACACCGTACCAGAGCAAGGACAAGGAAAACCCTGATACAAAGACTACACTCTGATACAATGCAAATTACAATAATATACCTGAAGGCGAGTGTTCATTTCCATGAAATAAAATTGACCTGAAACTGTATCCATTATAAATTCCACTGTCCCAGCACTGTGATAACCAACTGCCTTCTCAGAGAGATAACAAATGCACTCAGATCAGTAAAAATACAGTGTACTGCAGAGAAGCCAGAGTATACTAAAAAAATAAAAGCAACGACAAAATATCATAGATTAAGAATTAGCAGGACAATATAATGGTAAATTAGTAAAGTCGACTGAAAAAACAGCAAAGCAGGAATTAAATTGCAAGGAAAGAACCAAAACTAAATGGTAAAAAGTGTGGTCGGTAGCCTAGTACGATTCCAAATTCAGGAGTAACAACTATGTGCTGATGTGAATTATAGACAGCTCAGTACAATAGTACAAATAAAGGTTTCAGAAATAGCAAAATAATACTTCATATGTCAAATACAGGCTCATATCATGATGCAGGACATCCGAGTCAGCAAGCTCATAACAGAATTATTCTCTTTACTGATTTTAGCGGGAGATTAGTTAATGAGGCCACAGTGTCAGAGGGTGTTACCAGCATCATTTTGGTTGTTAGAAGGGAGTACATGTGTATGGAGCTCCATCATTGAGGTCCTTGAGGACATTATAGTAAAATTTGTATGCATATATGCTTCTTTCTCTCGTGTTGTTTGTGGGCGAGAGTACCTCACCTTAATAGAAGGCCTTGTAATAAATTTATTCTTCCTCATGTTGAATTAATTAAACCTTAATTGGGGATTTGGAGGTTGTCGGTGAATCAAACCACTCTTCTAGTGCTCTTGTTCGGTCATTTCAATTCTAATTCCCCTTAATTCAATCCTAATTCCACCAATGAGGCCGTGTCTAAGCCAAACAACAGGTCCAACATTTCTGATCCTCATAAATCTAACATGATCTTGGGTGTATCCGTTATCAGGCCAGTGAAGACTTTAAGCTTGTTAAACAATAGCTATTTATCTGGTACTCTAATATATAGCTATTTGTAAGCCCTCAAGACTGCTAGCAAGTACCATATATCAGCAAAGAAAGATATATACGTGTGATGCTCAAACAACACTCTGGAGTAGTTTACCATAAACTGGTAATAATCTACTCCAACTAGCAGTAGATCTTACTCAGCCAGATGACAAAACAATAAAACGAAACCAAAAGGAAAGACGCAGCAGACGAGGAGCAATTTATATAAATGACTGCCCTTGAACTTTTATGCCCCAAATGTTGAGATAAGGTGTGTCAGATATGATACGATTTCCCAATATTTGTACGTTCAAGATGAACTTAGACAATAATATCCATTAAACTTCAAAAAAATCTCTGCCTTCAGATCTTAAGGATTCAATTAATTGAACTATTATGTCAAAAGCCTCAACTAACCAAAATTAATTTCTGTAGAAATATAGGCTCGTAAAGGTGTCATTTATTTGTGGAATTTTCCAAAGAAGAATCAAAATTTGGAAGAAACGTCATGCAATATCTGAAACATTTGGAACAACATTATCTATGGATAATAGGAGAAAAAACCTTAAAATGGGAAATTGTATGAGATGGGAAGCCATGATAAAGTTGGCATAGAAATATTGCAGAGGTATATACCCACCCTACGTACATGGATGTAGAAATTATCATCGTTCATGTGACTTGGATATTTCTAAAGCACATTCAATACTTAGAAAGACAAGTAATAATAGAAGGCAAAGTTTTTTGCATTGTAACAAAACTTCATAGAAAAAGAGAGAATAAATATTAAAAATCCTATTTCTATTTAACAACCAACCAATCACAGATTCACAATAACTAGAACAGGAGCTGATAAAAACAAATGTCACCTTGGCAGCAGCAACAGCAGCTTTCCCCAAGTGAGAACGGAAATCATTAATAATGTTTGGCTGCAGCAATGGAGAAATCAGAACTAGAATATTCCTCAGAATGGAAAATCAAAGTTAGAAACAGGATTGATGAGCTTAACTGCTGGAGCCTCTTCAATAATCTTCTGGTGTCTCCTTTGCAAGCTGCAGTCTCTCTCATATAAATGTATGACATTCCCATACTTGTCTCCAAATACCTTCATCACTCAGTTGTTCAGTGAAGTTAAAGTTAGAACAATTAATACAAATATCATTCATAATAGATGGCAGCGCTGCATAAATATCCAACTAATACGTCAAATTTTAAGCCTGACTGATTGAGTAGCTAAGTTACCAAGTATGACTCGACTTGTTTAGGCTCAATTAAACACATAAATTGTGAGGATAAGTATGTGAATATGAGTCCCAGCACAAACGCCACTAGGTGACGGGGTTTAAGAGCCATCTTGCCATTCCCAAGACTTCTTAATGATCAAAGTTATTATAATTTTGTGCTAAACAAGTCATAGCATGTTCTTTCAGCTTCAGTTAGACAGACTAATTGTTAGAAAATGGGTATTTTATACACCATTTACGAACCAGTTTTTGAGCAATTTTTTGAGTAAGATCCTCAATGAATTATTGAGAGATCTTGATTGATTTGTGTTCTCCTTCGTGAGTAGATCAAAATCATATATTTATTTACTAAAAACGGTTAAGGGGTGAATGAGAAATTGTCTCTCAAAGTAAGACGTTTTCATTTCTGAAAATGGGTTGAGGGAACATAATCCCACAATGGAAAAATTAAAGGAATTAAAAGAGAGT
This sequence comes from Hemerocallis citrina, assembly GCA_017893485.1. Taxonomy (NCBI): domain Eukaryota; kingdom Viridiplantae; phylum Streptophyta; class Magnoliopsida; order Asparagales; family Asphodelaceae; genus Hemerocallis; species Hemerocallis citrina. Next base: position 46,005,357 of record CM030361.1, read on the forward strand.
ATATAATAACTTTTTTCTAAGCATTGTAAGATAGCTTGGGGGGTACGAATCTCGGACTGGATTACATGCGGCTTGTCTGCGCCCACACGTCCTGCGGACACGAATGCCGGACCGACATAACAAATAAATGTCTCACTTTATTGGACTTCATCTCTATTTTATTTCATCTCTATTTTATTTCTGCAGACAAATAAATGTTGGACTTCATCTCTATTTTATTTCTCTATTTTATTTCTGCAGAGCCACTTTTTGCTACAGTTTTGATTTTTCTTGTGTAAACGACAGAAATAAAGGCAAAAACAGTTTGTCGTTACAGTGTACGCATTCAATTGATTATCTGCAGTTGCACTGAAGGCATTCAAAGGCATTGACTGCTGTCTGCCATTACAGTGTATGCATTCAATAGATTGTCTGCAGTTACACTGAAGGCATTCATAGCCTTGTCTGCCGTTACAATCTCTAACCTTGGCCCTATAAATAGAGCCCCCACCCCCTCACTTTCTTCCCTGCACAAAATCTCCTCTCTTCCTCTCTGTTCTGTTTTGATTTTGTAAGTTCATTCGGTAAGTTGGTGATAGAAGTCGGACGTTGTTTAGTTCTAGAGCGTGGCGTGGTGCCTACGTCGACACTCTGCAGTCGTTGCATCCTGGGAGACAGACACCTCAGCTAACTCCAGCACCCGGACGAGGCGAATCTGTTTTAAGGAGATTGTGTAATACACAAGTCTCGACATCAAATCGGTTTGATTTCATTGTTTTCATTTTCATTTCATTTTATTGGTTTTATTACTCTCCTCCTTCTCTAGTTTTTGTGCCTCTCAATCATTTGGATTTATGCCAAACTTTTTGTAACCAAAGTTGTAACAAAGCGAATAAATTTCCCGAAGTTGGTTTGATTGTAAACAATATATGTAACACTAATAACTTAACATTAAATGACGAAGAGAGGAAGACGTTCTAAGCTTCAAAGCACAATCACTGAATCCGAATTTCAAGCACAATTCTTATTAATATCAACAAAGTTAACTACCCCATATTCAAGGTTCCTAATTAGTCTTGCAAAAGTCTTGCAAAAGCATACTTCTTGATCAAACCAACATCTAGATGCCTTGGTCTAAATCAAGAAGGAATAGAGCCTCCTCTTGGCTAATTAGGGATAGGAGATATGAGCAAGGAATTACAAAATGCTGGGAAAGATGTTTCATTTGTTACACAATTACACCACCTTCAGTAAATACCAAAACCACTACCTAAAATTGTGCTGGTGCAGTGGGAAGTCATGGAAGTAATACAGAGCTAGTTGCGAGTTCGATTCCCTGTGATGAGAAATTTTGGGAGAAATAAAATCCCACAATTGTGGGAGCTGCATTTGCACCTAAGAGTCATTTTTTAAAACTGCTATGTACTTAACGTCTGTACAGTCTTAGAGATCATGAAAATCAGTTATTACCCTAAAAAATCTTTAAACAAATCATAATTCACATCCTAAAGATGACTGCCATTATTATACATACTATATAAATAAATCTATAACTATTATAATGGGAGAGTTGGAGTTGGGAGTTTGTAAATCTACCAACTTACGTGCATTGCCCGTGCATAACTAATATAAAACAGGTATCAGGTTCGAGGCCAAGGCCAGACTACGTCGAAATTTTTTACTTTAAAAATATATATTTATTAATACGTGCATCGCACGTGTAAATTACTAGTAAAAGTAAATAGAAACAGCAACAAAATTAGTTATGAATAGTGGAATTCAAGACAAGTTCAAATACTTAGTAGGTTAAGAAATTCAAAGTTATCCTGAATACAAGATGAAAATGGTAGATAAACTTAGCATATACATCAAATCTTTCAAAGATTTGTCTATTATTCACATGAATACATCTTAGGTATAAAGAAAATGACCTCCACTCCCAAGTTAATTGTTAGGAAATGGAATGCAATTAATTAAAGGGGTTAACTACTTGCAACAATGATCTGAATCTACTGCAATGATGACTAAGTGTTAATGACACTCAATAAAGTTATCTGAATACTTTTGTCCAAAAAATAATTTATCTGAATACTACATAATACTGATATTTACAGGGGGACTAAGCGCAGAGAGAGAGAGACAGAGAGAGTACCTGCACTTCTACATGCCGGGGCTCAGTTATATACTTCTCTAGTAATATTGTATCTATACCAAAAGAAGCAGCCGCTTCACGTTTGGCACCCAGAAAGGCTTCAACAAATTCATCTGGCCCTTGAACTATTCTCATACCCTTCAAATGAATACCACAGAAGTTAATGATTTTTTTCAAGTGAAATGCTTTTGGGTACGCATGTTATCAAGGCACAGAACATATAACTTGAAGCATTATTCAATTTGGATAATACAAGGAAGCGAACAAAGACTATAGAACACTGCCATATGCATGCAGATGCTAAAGAAGAAGATGTCGTGTATAAGCTAAGTATGTCCTCACAGTAATTTGTAAGTATCTACAAGTATAAGATGCTGTAAATAAGTTAAATGTCCTCACAGTAATTGGTAAGTATCTACAAGTATAAATGTCTCTTACTTTGCTGAGTATGTCATGTAAATACTGTAACATAATATGCACAAAAAAAATATTTTGAAAAATAAAATGAAATGAAAAATAAAAAAGTAAGTAAAAGAGATATTCCCAGTTAGAAGAAAGTGACTACAAAAGGCAAACTTATGACCAGATGACTATATATGAAAGAAACCACCAGTTACAAATCGTAACAATTCTTCCGGACAAAAGTTAGGGGAGACGGTAGCACAATCTATATAGAATTTATTTTTAAAAAGAAAGAGGTACCTGATCAGCATCAGAGCATTTATATACTGCAGTGTTTCTTTCTTGGATAGTGCCAGTGGCAATATGCAGATATTGCAGATATTACCACCAACACCAGAGAAAATATAGTAATGAAGGATTAAGTTACTAGTTTTCAATAAAATGATAGTAAAATCATTGTTTCTCTCCAACAGATACCAATTCATCAACTGGCATCCTTGTTATAATGACAAATTTAACAGATAGCACATATCAATACATCATCATCATACAACAAATAGTTTAATCATGAACAAATTCCATAGGAACTAAAATACAAAATCAATAACTGAAGTGTGTATCTTACCTTCCCTCCCCCACCATGTGTGGGTTTTATTAACACAGGATATCCAATGCTTTCAGCTTCTAGTTTTAAGAAGTCTACATCTTGTTGGTCACCATGGTAACCAGGCACAAGTGGTACTCCTGCTGCACCCATGATTTTTTTTGAAGCACTGGTGGTGATGTAAATGCCGATATACATGTAAAAGAAGAAATACATTACATAACATGGAATTAAAAGAAATTTGTGAAATTCAAAATATTAAATAACATATATGTTGAGTATATAATGTATGGGTGTAATAATGAGATTGTTGGGGTTATATTGAAAGTTGTCATAGGCTTTGCATATAAATATGAGGTATGAGGCTATTGCCCTCAATGTATTCGGGGCATTTCTAAGCTAGACAATTAGTTTCTCATTTCCTAACTAGGTATCAGAGCCACCTTGCTCTCGATCTGCAATCATGACAGAAAAAAAAATCCCAAATCAAGATCCAAACCTGGATCCCAAATCAAAATCAAAATTTGTATACCAAATCCAAATCCAAATCCAAATAAAATCCAAATCCCAAAATCCCAAATTCAAATCAAAATTCATATCCAAATCTCAATTGCTCTCCCCCTCATTGGAATTCATGGCGGCCACAACCAAACAAGAAAAAGAGAGGACGTCGGTGCACCATCCCCTTCCGCCAAATCCGCCATTGCCTACACCATTGACTTCTGCCGCGTCAACAAGGGCCTCGGCGGAGCCAAGCGCAAGCACTCTGAACCCGAACCCGAGAATCCATGGACTTCAATCTCGACCTCCCTGGGCCACCGCTGTCGCCCTCTTGTTATTGTCGTCGCTATGCTGCTGTTGCCACTGCTCCTCTATTTAGATCGGGATCCCACTAAGATCCAGATCTAACAAGAATAATAGATGCTCCCCCTGCGCCCGACTTCATCGCATAGAGGCTGTCGATCGCACCGTTGTCGCCCTCGTAGTACGGAGTCGCCCGGCTCTGCTTCCCCCCGCGCGCTGGCAACACAGAGCTAAGGTTTCATCAAAATCCTAGCCCTCCATCACTCATGTTCTATTTGTTTGGTTTTGTTTGCTGGACCCGACCCACAAACGCAAATCCGGTCCGACCCAAATCCAACCTCAGACCTGAACCGGCCAAACAGAACTCATCCAATCGAACCGAACCTTCGATATGAGTCTATCCAAATTAGAGGTTTCTTCTTCATCTTCCGCAAATTCATATCTTGATCCGATAAGCCACTTCTCATCTCCTTTCAGAACCTTCAGATATGCTTGTCTATCAGAACTAGAAGCCGCTTTTTCATCTTCTTACGGATCCATATCTTGATCCAATAAGCCGGTTCACATATCCTTTTGGAGCCTTTCCGATATGCTTACTTGATGGGATTCGACATCTTGCATCCTCAGATTTGATCGGTAGTTTTTAGCTCAATTGGTTTAGTTCATCTGTATACAAACTTATGTTGGCTGATCCACCTTGAGTTTGAAAGGGGTGCTGAGTATATAATGTATGGGTGTAATATTAAGAGGGGAGTCTATATTGTAAGTTGTCATAGGCTTTGCCTATATATATGAGGTTATTGCCCTCAATGTATTTGCTGCATTTCTAATCTATACAATCAGTTTCTCATTTCCTAACTATATAAATACCTCTTGTCGCCCATGTCCCGTATAGCAGATGCTGGAGGCCCAATAAATGTAAGGCCTTCCGCTTCACAAAGTTGGGCAAACTCAGCACTCTCTGAAAGAAATCCATATCCTGGGTGGATAGCCTACTAGGAAAAAACAAATACATTAAGGATCAATAAAATTATTCTATTTATGAAGCACAAAACCTAACTGTAACATGATGTGTCCAACAGTATTGAATATCAAGTGTTTTGATGAACTTAATTAGGCAATGTAGATCATGCATAACTCCTTAGGGAAACTACGAGATACTCAAATCCAATAAATGTTAAAGATCAGTTTAGATAATGATATGCAAGCAGAAAACACAAGTTACTTGACCACATATATTATCTATGCAGTACAAATCAAGCAATGTATATTTAACTCATTAATGTTTAGTCGTATATGATAGACAAATTTACAAAAACAAAGCCCGATCCAAAAAAACCTGATATACAGATCCGATACTATCGTTCTGGCCGATACCGACCCCAATCCAAATATTTGGAAAAACCCGATCCCGCTCCAAATTCTGAATTTTAAAATCTTGTGTAGAACGTGCATAGTTGACATGAGAATCATTACATCTTCCGTGTGCATCAAAAGATAAACCCAAAAAAGACATACTAGGTACCTTCTCCAACTGATCTCGACAAATTTACATGCTTTGGGAACCTATGATTTTTAGAACCAACACCATAAAAGATATTTTGTTAATACATGTAAACAAAAATTAGTTTAACTACCCATCTCTTAAATAATTAGAATGTTGTACTTCGCAACATTCATTGTTAAGAATACTCGTACCATCTAAGTCACTGTTTACACTTGTTCTACAATCAAGTTTGTCATTGTCTCACCAAGAAAGGGAGGACGAGAGAAAGATATGTGAGAGCATTGAAAAGCAAATGAAAGGTTCAAGAAAATGGTTTGGGGACCTCGAATTAGGACAAGATTTATATCTTGGGCCGAATTCTAGCACTAGCCCTAAGTATGAGGTGAGCGCAATTGTCGACCTTATACTATATGTAAACCCACCCACGTACATAGGGCAGCAATACCAACAATTTCACACTGAAGCAACTAAACTCACTATAAGTTTATCCCATCAACATCAACGCCACATTTAGTGATCACCTAGACAAAAACACCATATTCAAACATAGGTCCTTTATCCAAATTAGCAAAATTAAGGCGCACTTGACGATGAACTTTCTTCCTCATCATTTTTCTTAATATATATTATTTTTCTTTATTTCTTTCCTTTTCTTCATGATCACGGTGATTATAATCTACCAACTTAGCTTATCTCATTTAATAATTGATATGAACTATCCCCACCTAGTTGAACGCCATTATTTCAAAACTCCCAAATACAGTGACAATAGAAATTACTCAACCCACCAAAAAAAACAAACACTACTTTCAGTAGCTTAATCTTATCATACTTACTAAATATTTTGGTTTTTTGACAACTTTGGTTTCTTTCCGACCAAAGCTCTACCATTCCAACAACACCCTTACAAATTTGTTTAGGTTACGTTTGTGAATGGAATTAAGGTTGTGTCCGCACATACTTACTATCTAAATTTTCCTCCAAATTTCTTGATTCAATTACCAAAACAACCTCAATTTTCTCTGTTTTATTTAAAATTCCCAATGTACTATAACCTAAATTTCCCTCCAAAAGCAAAAGGAAATCTTGGTAGTTGAATCAACAAATGGAGGTAATTTTAAATTTATACTTGCACTTGCAACTTGAATTTGCACTTGCATCCAACCAAATACACCCCAAGAGTTACGATAATTCTCGACCCGGAGCTCTTTTTGGTGTTGAGTTATAGTTGAGATAACTGCAATATTCTAATAGGCAGAGTGGCAAGTCATTATCAGAATTGTGACTGGGCAAGTTGTTTCCGGTATATTGTTCTGATTAGGTGTCACCGAATGGGGTAGAGAAGTTGATGCTAAAGTGGTGTTCAAGTTAAACGTCGCTTGAAGGTGCATGGACAAGTCGTCACTATGGTTGGTGCTCGATGAGTCAGTATCTGATTGTTCAATAGGAATTTGCACGCGTCACATCTGATAGGAGGGAGAACAGAGTACAGGTGGCAGCGTCTACATGTTTAGCTAGGAGAGGGACTAGTTAATATTGTTTTTTATGGTTCTGTTCTAGGAACAGATAGAGGTTATTTATTTGTAATACTTGTTTCGTTAATATTTTATTAATGAAGCGATGACGTGGTCACCTTTTTTCTCAAAAAACTGCAATATTCTAATACAAAAGTCCACATTACAGAACTTATCTTAACTCTACTCCAACCAAAACTATCTCAATTACCTATTCCCTCTCCCTTTCTCTCATGTTGCTAACCACTCCATCACTCACATCAAAGTTTGCTAAAATTGTCTCTAAATTAAAGGTATCATTATGCCAAATAGCCAACTGAAGTCATATTTTCAACACAAACACGAGACACACATAATTAAGCAGACGCGCAATTTAAAGCAAAACAATCAAATCCCAAAACCCTAACCTGAGCTCCGGTGCGATGAGCAGCCTCAACAATGGCGGCGGCGTTGAGATAACTAGCCCTCGCCGGCGGAGGCCCAATCCTCACCGCCTCGTCGGCCGACTTCACGTGGAGACCACTCCGATCGGCGTCGCTGTACACCGCCACGGTTCGGATCCCCAGCCTCTTCGCGGTCCTCATGATCCGACACGCAATCTCGCCCCGATTAGCCACCAAAATTTTCTCTATGCTGGACGGTGACGATGAAGACGGCGGCGAAGATGAGTAAGTGCCTGAGAAAAGGAATTTAGGGTTAGGGTTTCGATTTGGGAGGATTTTTCGACGGATTAGTGACGCCATTAACGACATTTTTTTTTCTGTTGGGGTTTTACGGGGAGAAGGATATGGCCATATGGGAGTGGAGTTGTATAGAGCAGGATTTTGTAGTGCGAAATTGGACGGTTGGATTGAGGGGATTGGGGGATTTTGACGGCAGTGGTCTTTTGTGGTTTGTTTTTGGGGGTGGATAAAGGGATAAATGAGAATGCTGGTTTGGTGCTGGCCTGGATCTGACGTGTCGTGATAAGTTTATGTGGGGAGTCTGGAGTAGAACTAAGGGACAGGCATATTTATATTGATATAACTCATTTATAGTAAATCATAGTATTCATATTGTTAACTCGATCAGGATATATTGTTAACTCGATCAATCCTGAAGAAGAAAACAAATCCATTACAACATTCAGCCAGGTGAGGTGACCAGCCAGCCTCCAAAAGATATACTAAGAGCATCCATAGTCGTTTGCTAATTATCCATTTAATGCATTTTATAGCAAACGACGAGCTGCAGTCAGTTGCTATTTATGCATTTTTTGACAAAAATGTAACAGTAGATTGCTATAAATGTGAGGAGATATAAGAATTATGTATAATTTAAATGACGCAACTTCAACTCTAAAAAAAAAAAAATTTTAATACTCATACAGAACTACACATTCCGTCCCTTCTAAAAAATAAAAATCGTAATTAAAAAACCCAAAAAAAAGCCTTGTAGACCTGTCCCTCCATTCCGCTTTTGTCGGACGGAACTACTAGTTCCGTCCCTTGTGATTTTTTTATATTAAAAAAAAAACAAATTCGATGACTTTTTTTTCTTCCGACGGAACTTCAACTTCCGTCTAACTATAAAAAAATATTTAAATAATTTATTTCGCCCTAGGACGCAACTACAAAGTCCGTCTTGTAATTTTTTATGTTAAATTGCTATAAAATAGCATTGTACGCATGCAGCAAAAGCTAAAAATGCTATATGTAAATATGCATTTACTCATTTTTTGACAATCACAGCTGTGGATGCTCTAAGGAGAGTTGTGCTAATCCAAGCAAAAGAAGAACAAAAAATATCCACAATAGTGCTAATACTATATGGGAAAAAGGGGTATGAGCAACTTGCTCATTCAGTAAATAAGCAATTGATGATGTAGCATACATGTGACTGAAAAATCCTTAAAAGGGTTAGTTGTTCAATGTATCACATGCTTGCTACATAATCAATTGCTTATTTACTAAATAAGCAAGTTGCTCATATCCCTTTTACCCATACTATATATATATACTAGATTTGCCCGTGGCCATGTGCCTACAGCACGTCTTTGAAACGATGCAACATATAAAAAACAATGTAAACAGTAAAATATATGCAATTATGTTTGGCTAGCAAATCACAAAAGTATCAACATTTATATGTAATACTACCGCGCTAGAAATTTCACGATAAGTTATAAAAAAATAATCAAAATATCGTAAAACAATCACATAAGTATCTATGGAAAAAAAAAAAAACTTACGGATAGAGTCATCAAGGCTCCAATTAACAAATCTACATAGAATATGAAATCTGGAAAATCAGCTAAGCATAAAAGATCTGGAAAATCCAGAAATTTACAAACATGAAATATGAAAACCTTTTTTTTTGTAGAGAGAGAGAGAGAGAGAAATATGTGAAAAAGTGATGAGAAGAGAAATATAGTAATAAAGTAAGGAGGGTTTTAGTTTTAGAGGAAACAATTTTATTAAGTTTTTTGAAGAAAATATCTTTTGGTATGGTGAATATGAGTCATTCATTTTGTTTCGATTTATTGAGAGCCACGTGGTAGTTTTTTCTCCCCCAAATTGCATCATGTGGTTTGGAAGTCATTCATCCATGCATCATGTTGGTCCAACCTGTGGTTCGATTTGTTTTACTGTTGAAATTGTTCATTTTTCAACCACATGATGCATGGATGAATGATATTCAAACCACTTGATTTGTTCTCTACATACATCTATTAGTATGATAAACATGATGGACGAAGTGGATCTTTCATAATGGTCCCTTTAATATTATAATGGGAGAGTTGGGGTTGTCATTCGTAGACAACCATTCAACCATTCATTTTTAAAGTGGGAGTTATATTAACCATTCATTTACTCAACTATTGTTAGTTACCATAATAACCTCAAAGTTCAAATTATTTACGATATAATTATTTACAAAGTGTCACTGATATAAAATAAAAATTTGTGCCACTATGGGTAATTTGTAAAGAGTATGCGACGAGTAAAGAAATATCTTAGGTTCGAGGCCAAATTACATCTTATTATTTACTATATAAAAAATAATAATAAATAAAACGTACATCGCACGTACAGATTACTAGTATATATAAGGCCGGAGCCTTGTGATATATCTTATTTCTTAAAAAATCTATATAATAAATTACAAAGAAAGCTATCAAGTGGCTCTCCTTCAATCTCTCCTAAAATCAATGGCCCAGATTGATTCTCACAAAACATATTTTTCCGCTCAAAATTTCAAACCCAAAAATTTCAAACCCCAAAACCAATTTCTATCTCTCTCAACTCAGAACCCTTCTCTCTTACCTCTTCTCTCTCTCTCTCTCTCTCAGAACCCCCTCCTCCCCTCTCTCTCTGTCTCTCTCATCTCGAATCCCCCCTTTCTCTCTTCCCGAAATCCCGAACCCCCACCTCAACCCCGCCACCCCCTGTAACGCCCTGCCCCAATACTCAGACGATTTTAATATTTTTAGAAGACAAATTAGATACTATGTAGTACAACTGCCCACCACAGGCTGCCTTTCAAAAGGTAGTTAACCAATTAGGTGACTATTTATCATTGGCTAATTATATTTATACTCAAATTAGTTTTTGTGCACCTCCCATGTGGGACTAAATTTCTCAATCTCCTCTCAAATTCCACAAATCCCGTGTACGCAAACCAGTCGACTGTTCGCTGCAAATCTAGGGTATTACATACACCCCACCTTAGAAATCAGCGTCCTCGCTGAGTACAGGGCACACATCTAGTGTAGGATCCGCCCTTTCTAGCCGATATAGTATAGTCGATCCCGGAGATTAATCACTCTCAACACCGCAGATCAGATACCCGGCTATCAATCACTACCTGTGACTCTCAATACCACAGAATATACCCGACCCCGGAGATCAATGACTCTCAGCACCGCAGATCATACTGACCTCTACTACACCCGGTGTCGAAAGTCGGCTCTGATACCATTTGTAACGCCCCGCCCCAATACTCAGACGATTTTAATATTTTTAGAAGATAAATTAGATACTATGTAGTACAACTGCCCACGGCAGGCTGCCTCTCGAAAGGTGGTTAACCAATTAGGTGACTCTTGATCATTGGCTAATTATATTTATACTCAAATTAGTTTTTGTGCACCTCCCATGTGGGACTAAATTTCTCAATCTCCTCTCAAATTCCACAAATCTCGTGTACGCAAACCAGTTGACTGAACAATCGACCAGTCGACTGTTCGCTGCAAATCTGGGGTATTACACCCCCCATCCCCGCCATCCCCGCCACCTCACTGTGCACCCGACCAACCTCCAACCATTTGCACTCCCGACCTCCTTCGAAGCTCCGTCAACCCCGTCAACCCAACCTCCACCTCAGCGAAACCCACACTCGAAGCTTCGTCACTCTCATGTAAGTTCCGAGTAGCAAATTTTAGGATTTCATGGTTAAATAATTTTTGCTGATTTTTTATGGATTTTTGCTGATTTCATGGTTAAACCGCACTCAGGAGTTCACCTTAGTCACCTAAATGCATGATTTAGTGTTAGGGTTTTTGCTGATTTTTTATGGATTGGGGGGTTATGTAGGAGGTGGAGGGGGAGGAGGTGAATTGGGAGACAAGGAGGACGTCGATGATGATGTCCGTCACTCTCATGTAAGTTCCAAGTAGTCAAATTTTAGGATTTCATGGTTAAATTATTTTTCCTGATTTTTGATGGATTTTTGCTGATTTCATGGTTAAACCGCACTCAGGAGTTCAACTTAGCCACCTAAATGCAAGATTTAGTGTTAGGATTTTTGCTGATTTTTTATGGATTGGGGGGTTATGTAGGAGGTGGAAGGGGAGGAGGTGAATGGGGAGACAAGGAGGACGTCGGTGAGGATGTTGCATATGTTCTGCAAGATGTTGACTGCGTCGAATACGAGTACTCATGGGGGGTTTTCGGTGCTGAGGCGAGCGGCTGAGGATTGTTTTCTGCCACCGGTATTAATGTCTTTGTTTGTTTGTTGATGTTTGAAAATTGTTGGGTTTTTGGGGATGATTGATTTTGAGTGATGGAATATGTGGTGTATGATTATGCCGTCGCAGGAGCTGGTTGCCAAGGATTTGCACGGGACGGAGTGGATGTTTCGGCATATCTATCGATGTATTATACTTGATTGAATGTCAAATTTCTGGTTTGAAACTAATATTTGTCTTCATTTAATACTTGGGTTTTCTTACTTTTGTTAGACTTTCCTCCTTAAGTAATTTTTTTTTTGCTTTGAAACTTTAGTAGTTCCTTTTGTTTTCCCATATTATATTTCTATTGGGAAGATACTATGTTATTTATTTGCACTGCTTGAACAATGATGTTGATGGATGTTCAGAGATGTTGAAACTATACTTTTTAAGGTTGAATGTCTGTACTTCGATTAGTCAAACTTGACACGTCGTAATTTAAGGCCCTTGCACAACAAAAAATAAAAAAAACAAAATAAAAAATGAAATTTGCTGAAAGCAGGTTTGTTCCCTGCTATTTTCCTGTGTCAATCGTCCTCATGGAAAGCTAAGTTAATTAAAGTAATCTTACAATACATTGTTGGTTCTATTGAGATGGTTTGTATGAGTTATTGTTAAACTTGATCATGTTCTGCTTTTATTTCAAAATTAGTATCATGTATTTGATGGTTTTGATGATTTATCATATAGGGTATGTGCCTTCTTACTACTGCCTCTCCTACCCCTATTCAAGTAAGGCTCTTGAATTTAGTATATAATTTACAGTTCTTTTAATACTGGAAACATGTTATTTGATCTCATTGTGGAATAGATAGATTGGTGATTAGTTTAGTTTACAGTTTAGTTTTATAGTTTAGTTTAGTTGTGAAATAGACAGTTTAGATTGGTGATTAGTTTAGATAGATTGCTGAAAATTCAAAGAACATTGTGGAACAATGATTTGCAGTTTAGTTTAGTTGCAGTTTCGGGATAGTTTAGTTGCAGTTTCAGGATAGTTTAGTTGCAGTTTTGGGATACTTCAATTTCAAATTCCCCAACTCTTCTGTTTTGATAGTTTAGTTGCAGTGGAGGATTTTATGTACTTGGATGATACACAGAGGAGGATTTTATGAATTTGTTGGAATAATATTTGATTGCAACTTGGAATAACTCAGTGCTCTTTTGGCTGAATTGGGATGTCGATTTGATTGAGTTGTGATGTTTAGGGTTCTAGCATGTGTAATTGCCCAAATTTGGTACTTGCACATTTACCTTTTGACATGAGTTTTTAATTGCTATAAGATCATTATTTAAGCAAATCTTCCTAAAAATAAATATTAGGATTGTATTACTTCTTTGTTTGTGTATTCTGAAATATGACAGACAGTTCAATGAGTAATCTTCGGAGGAAATGACTGAAATATTAAGTATTTCTGTCTGTAACTTATTTCCCTTTAATTAGAGTCCAACATAGGATTGTTTACTATGTTCTGCACTGATTTCTCCCTGTTTGCGGCTTCACCTTCATATGGGATTACTACAAGTTTGTTTTGCATAAGATTCACGCTATATCCTTTATTTCCCAAATTTTATTCTACATGTTTGTAACATTCAAAAGTTGTGTTTGGTTTTGTGGAACCTTTGTTTCCCATATTTTATTTATCTCATTCTGTTCTATAACTTTTGTTCTCTAGATATTGTAACTATTGATAAAAAAAATCTTATGGTCTCTATTCTTTATATCTTTGCAGTGTACTTTTAAAGGGAGTATCGACACGAATCACATCTAGAATTTGAAAATTCCACTATTTTTGTGGGTGCTATGGGTTACATCAGTAGTCTAAGAACTCTTTATCTTTGTTTTATACTCCCCCATGTACCTTAATTATCAGGATTGTTTTAGCTCTGAAGTTACTATGGAATTGGATTATGTCCTGCCATTTTAGATTGAAAAAGGTTTTAAGTTTAGAGTTGACTACCATATAGTGGAAGGAAAGGGAATCTGTTGGGATTAAATATAATCTGTTGGGATTAGCATTTCGATTTATGTGGAAGGGGCAGGGACAAATTTACCAAAACTATATAAAAGTTACCAAATATGGTTCAATGCATAGCCAACTTCTTGGCATATCAAAATTTGATTATAGGCATCTGCCATGGGTGTGTGCCCGCCACTGCCTTTTGTATATATGGTAAAGACTGTATAGAGATACAAAAATCATAATAAAATTGGTGAATTGGAGAGAGAAAAGGGTGAATTAGAGAGAGAGGGGGTGGTCGGGAAGTGAGGAGAGAGAGGGAGGGGCGGGATGGATTAGAGAGAGAAAAAGAGAGAGACGCAACTGGGGAAGAGGGAGGGGGAGAGAGAGAGATGCTTGTTTGAGTTAATGTGTTTTGGGGTTTAAATTTTTGGTTTTGGGGTTTGAAATTTTGGGCAGAAAAATATGTTTTGTGACAATCAATCTGGACCATTGGTTTTAGGGGAGATTGAAGGAGAGCCACTTGATAGCTTTCTTTGTAATTTATTATAAACAATTCAATTTATAACTAAGTTTTACAAAGCTGCTTTACAAAAATTAACTGCAATTCAAATTTTCAGTCATAATAAAAGACATACTTTAACTCAAAGTCTCAAACTATCACTATTCAGTTCTCGCATTGTAAGGACATTGCATTTAAAACACATCTTCAGGTAAAGAAATTACATTTAATATACCAGGGTGATGTGCCATTGGCAGTATCCTATGCTTGAATCCCATGAACACGAGCAAATGCCTAGAAGAAATTCTCATTCAAATCCTATCCCCTCAATACATTCATCTTCTGTCTTCTCTTCTTATATTATGCACATCAACACATGCCTACGCATCTCTATTATTACCATCTTCTTTTTAATTAGTTGTTTTGTTACTGATATAGGTTATAGCTCTCTCGCTCTCTCAATAGAAACTTGACCTATCAACTAATAATTGGTTCATAGCAAATTCAACAACAATGGTGCAAATTAGGATAGACTCAAACTGAGATGGATTTAATTTGTAGTTTGTTATGTCGCAATTGCTGATGATGGATTTAATTAGTTACCCATTATCCTGATTCATGCAAACAATTACTTCCATCATTTCTCAATGGAAATCTCTTTTTTATTAAATAAAATAAAATTTGATCATAGTTGATAATCCTTCAGCATTACATTTGCTCAAAATCTATGCTTCTCAACTGATTTCTTGCAATGGATTTTGTAGCTTATAAATTATATTCCATTTCAGGTATTGTTTACTTCACAATAAGGTGGTTGGACCCTGAAACTTTTGCTGCAATGCACCCAGAGGGGAGAGCAGCGAGAGTAACAGGCCATATGTGGATGATAAATCATTTATATGGACATGGCTTTTTGTTGTTCCTTTAGTTGCTTATACTCTGTTGCAGCTTCTATATTTCCTCATTGTTGATGTACTACGCCGACAGAGGCTGTTGCGGGACCCTGAAGTTATGACTTCTTACAGGTCCTACTTCAGTTTCTTCACCACTCTTTTTCTGCATCATAGTTATATTTGAAGATAGAACTAGGTTTCTGGTTTATTTTAATGTTACCGCTGAATGTGGTAGCAGTCTCATCAGTTTAGTTCTAAGGCTTACTGTTGATGCTCAATTTGGTCATACTGATTCATAATTTGATAAGCATCAGTTCTATAATTGTAATACCCCGTATTTCTGAAATATATATATATATATATGATTTGAAATATATATATGATTTGAAAAATATAATAAAAAGGGAATTTGAGGTTGGTCCTATAGAATTGCTCTATAGGAGGGATTTATATAAAATGTTTGGATTTGAAATAAAGGGGATTCATTAGAATCCGGTTTGTGTGAAGGTTGGGGGGCCCACCGGTTTGAGAAAGAACAGCACAGGTGTGCTGGGATTGTTGAGATTTGTTCTCTCTCACGGTGACGTGGGGAGAGGAATGGTGGGGCCCGCCAAAGGTAAAGTACTATTCGGTAGTGCTTTGAGAAGTTGTGAAGGGATTTAATCCCATATCGAGATTTGGATATAAAATAATATAGTATAAATAATAAATGCCAAGGATCAAGAGTCACCAATTCGGTTAACCACCTTTTGAGAGGCAGCCTGTAGTGGGCAGTTGTACTACATAGTCTCTAATTTGTCTTATAAATTGTATTCTAAAAATATTAAAATTGTCTGAGCTAGGGGCAGGGGCGTTACAATAATTCTATTAATTTTTGTTGAATGTATTGTTGAAGTGAGAACTAACACAAAGTTGGGATTTCAAATTATAAGCATTGGATTAGGTTCTTGGATTATGAGTTTGTGATTTTTTAGCTGCGATTGGGAGGACGTGAGTGAATCTGAAATAAGCATGGCAAAGTGGGCTAATGAAAGAACGCTAAAAGTACTGACAAAAAACTACAAGTATGAGTGCATCTATAAGAAATTAGAGGTAGCCCTGGTTGGATATAAAATGAGGAAAGAACCAAACTGAGATGGATCAAAGCATATGCAACGAAGACCAATAGCACTGCCAACTAAGAAGTGTGAAATATAGTTTTGGGAGTAGACCTAAAGACATTTGAATTTTAGCAGTTTGGGAGGAAATGAGAGGTGCTAATTTGATATCGGGCGACTACTGAGTCGCATGGAGAAAGTGTCTCATGTGGCTGACCTCCATGATTTGACATAAAGGATTTACTGCTGAGTTTTTTTTTTTTGGATATATATGGTAGCAAATTAGGAAACAACAACGGTGCAAATTCAACAACTAATAATTGGTTCATAGCAAACTACCAATCCTAACTACTTGACTTCAACTCGAATAGCTCAAACACATTCCCAACTTCCCAACCAAAAAAAAACCGGGTGATGCGTCCTCAGTAGTATCCTACAATTGGTGTGAATTTCCTGCACATGCGCCAGCGCCTTAAAGAAATTATCATTCAAATCCTTTTCCCTCTGCGCATTAATCTGCATTCATCCCACACATTATCCCAAAATTTAGCAATTTCATCGATTCTATTACTACACAAACATCATATAAATCCTACAATTATAAGCATAAATTATATGTTTATTTGGCATAAATTACTTTTGTCCATTTTTAGATAAGGTGGGCTAGGAAAATTAAATAGTTTTTGTTTTTCAGTAAGTTTCAGAACATTTGCCATTTCTGGCAAACTAATTCTTAGTCCATTCTGGAAAAAGACTAATTGTATGTAGTAACCTATGAATTCATTGTGACAGTGATTGTATTTTTAGTGGAAGCAACATAGATAGATGTTATGTAGTAACCTATGAATTCATTGAGACAGTGATTGTATTTTCGAAACTTCAAGCGAAAAAAGACGGATTGTTTTACAGATAATCCTTCATTTTTTTGTGGTACTTTGTTTTTTGTTCTTGGAGGTGATGATGATGGTGCATATATGTCCAGTGCTAAGGTGTGAATGAATTTTTGGTTATTTGTTAAAACATGTCAATGCAATCTTATTGCTTGTTTAGTTCTTTCTGCTGCTACTTAATCTATAACGCTGGCGAGGCAGTAGTAATATTTGTAGTTGATTCAGGTGTAGGAGAGAGACTTTATTAGAAATAAGAGCAGTGATTATACGTTAACTTGAACCTCATCTGAGCCTAAATTTTTTTATCTAAATTTGTGATTCATTTCGCTTTATAATCCTTATTTTTTGAATAGGCATTTGTTATGTTGTTCCTACTTACGATTCGTTCATTTTAGATGATATTATATTCTTTGTTTTCCCAATAGCAAGCACAAGAAGATTATACATTTTTCGCATTCCTGTTAATCAAGATGATCCATTAACATTCAGTGCTTCTACTTTTGACGATCACTCTGTTGGATTAACTGTATTCATATGCTCCAATTACATTCAAAATTGTTTTTTTTCCATTACAAGTGCAATTCCTACGACAAAAAAATTGTACGGGTTACCTTTCCAGATGAACGCGTGCTTAATCTGATATCCCTTCGCAAGGTATGTTTAACCCCTTATGTGCATTAGATGCTCATTATTGATATTTTTTTAATTCCTACTTTTTTTTAACCAACCAATGTAGAGAAAGGAAGCAACGAGTTATTCTGGCAAAGGAAATGGGAAGGAAAATGAATGGAGAATCTTTTTTTCGTAGTGTTACTTTTTTTGGTAATTAACTTCAGTTATGTAGAATGAGGATAGTTAAGAAAATCTGTGTAATATTTAGTATTTTGGGAGATTTTGTAACAACTGTATGTAATGATGATATATAGTGATGGGATATAGTATGTTAAAACCCGTACCCGCAAAGTTGTGGAGTATTGGGCTCTGTGTGTATTTTTTCAAAGATTTTTCTAAAAGTCCATTACGTTTTCAAATGAAATCTTTGTTTTTAATTTGTATCATGCATCATGTGAAGATATTTGACCCCAGAGCCTTATATATATGATGTCTGTGTGATGTTGCTTGGATTGGCCTGGGGATGATTGATATTAACTGCCTGTGATGTGATATTTTTAATTGTTAGCAGAATTCCGTAAGGAATTGCTGTAAAAGGGTTAATATTTTAGGGGAGATTCTGCCAAAAATTTTACTAAAATCCTATTAGTATTCTAGAATAGAAATAAGGATTTAATTGAGTAGGTGTAGAAAAAATTTAAAAATAAAATCATACATGGTAATAGTTAACTAATAGTAAGCTTTATTATGCAGATATGTTGGGGTGATAAAGAGCATTTTGGGTTCGAACCGTCGAGTTTGAAAGCAATCGCTTTTACACATCAATCATTTTGAAAGGTATTGGTTTGAAAATGCATTTTCCTACAAACTATTAGTGTTGGTTTTTTAAAGTTCTCATTGGTTTTGACTTGATTGATTCCTTTTTCATTAAAATGATTTTTCAGGTCTCTTCATTATGGTGGGTTTAGTCGTCTATCCATCTGCAATTTTCATGTTCTCAGAATGTTTGTTATGCCTGATAGTTGGGCTTATGTATTTTGTGTGAATCACTCTGTAATTATTTTGAGGGGTTAGGGCCAATGTTAGTTCTACTAGCATGTACATCTTTTTTTTAAAAATCTATAACTTTATTCAAGAATGTAAAATATCTCATACACTGAAATATATAAAAAATTGGCGCCAACAAGTAGATTTCATATCAAATTTGCAGTACGCTGTCCAGTATATGGATATAGATATATTAATATAGAGACGTAATAGTACTTGATCACATTTAACAAAAGGTGATAACATGTACATCACAACAAACTTTCTCTCTCTCTCGCCCTCTCTCTTTTTAACCTCTTCTAAAATCATACATGGTTAACTAGATGAAAATATGACAATGGGGAATTAACTCATGCAGTTTGAGGCAATAACTGCATTAGCAACTGAATTGCTACTTATGGTAGGCTACAAATCAAATATGAAATCTCTTATGTTGAAGTCACACTAGTAAGTAATTTTGATCCACTATTGTTGTAGATTCACAGTACTCTTTTTCAATCTCAAGCTCCTGACAAATGATCCTGCAAGATATAAACCAATAAACAACTTAATTCATAATATATCAATGTCTACTGCCAAATACACATCTATATAAATCATTCTTCACGAAGACGTGCATATATTTAACTTTTTACAGGGCTTTTATATACTGCATCGTTCTCGGAAACGTGTCGTAGGCACGTATCCACGGGCATACCTAGTAATAAAATAAAATCCAAGCAAAAGACTACTGAAACTGACATAGCATGCGTCATCAACTATTTAAGTCAATTAAGTTTTTTTAATAAAATTTAAATTGGAATACAAGTATAATTCTCCCAACCATTCTACAAGTTTAAAGTTTCGGCATCAAAGTAGTGCTACATCCGTAATATTGTTTGCTACTAAATGAATACACCCTGATGTGGCAGTCCTGATATGAACTGCCACAATATCAGCCTAATGAAAATTCAACTCGAATCATCAATAAAATCATACTCTAATTCATTTTATTTCAATGTTTATTACTCAATGATTAATTTCATCAAGTTTACGGTGTAAGCTGAGATTAATTTCATTTATTCTGATGATATGGTAGTGTGATCATGACAACCACATTATGATGTGTTCATTCGGTAACGTATGAGGATGTGGTTGTAACATTATTCTTAGCATAGTGGCAGGGTCTTTCGCCGTGCCAAAATCAATGGTTTATCGATCCTCTCCAAAATCCATCATCCAATGAACCCATCTTCAAACCGTCTCCAACCATGTGAACCTCCCACCATGCCACCCACCTCGATTTTGGATCCCAGTAGCCACCACAGCCTTTATGTCAATATTCTTAATTAATAGCCGTTTCATTGATCTCTCTAATAGGTTCGTTCCTTTCCCAAATATTTTTTGAGGTTGCAGAAGTTGGGATTAGCGGTTGGGATATGAGAAAGCTAGTGTGGAAAAGTGGGTGATTAGGGGTTTGAGAGGAGAAGTGGTGACACACGAGGAAGATGAGGTGATGGTGTCTCCATAGGGGTTCCAAGTGGCCAGAGGGAGGTGTTAGGGATTTGATGAGTTATACAATAACCGATCCAATGAACAACAAAGCAAGTATACCACACCAAACACACAAGTACATAATTTTGTCCCATTTTGGCTTTGCCTAATCCGGGGGATAAATAATCGAGATATTATTTAACTATAGAAGATATAAGAGTTACAATTATTAAAAACCTATAGATCTCTCAAGGCTCACTATAATATACACTATTATTTACAATGTAAAACTCTCATATGAAATACTAACTCTTAATGGTGGCCATCACAATATAATATAATTATCTAAAGAATCACTAGGTTGTAGACTTGATCCAACACCGCTCTATATGCCATGCAGAGAAATTCACACGAGAGAAGTCGCACGATATAACTTAGAGAGTAAACTGAGCTCGAACAGATTCATCCAAGACCATACCCAATAATTGTTGCACCACTGTCGGTCGCCTGCTCCCAAGAGCAGTCGACTGCACTCATAAGTCGAGCACAACAGACCAGGTTGCAATCAACTGCTATTAACTATCACCTTCAGACATCTCGAAACGTCAATCTATTTTATGATCCACTTTTGCGTTAAACATCTTATCACTTTACTGTATTCTATTCATATCTTACATAGTATGATAGAAGATGTGGGTGATCAATAGAGTATAATTGATTTTTTTGATTGATATTTTATTAATTAAATTGTTGATGTCGGTATCTTATTAGAGCATATGCAGTCGTTGTCTAAATATAAAAAAAATGGATAAAAACGTCTGCAGTCGTCTTCTATTTATCCATTTTTTGGGTATTCGATGAACAGTAGACGGCTATATTTGGCAACGAAATTGGCTTCATGCATATTATAGAAATCGGAAGATGATTTACCGTCTATGTGTTGGACGACATATGATATGCCGTCTGAGAGGAATTTTTTAATAGCGAAATGAAGAGACGACATATGATTTACCGTTTGGAAAAAAACATTTAAAAAAAAACTTAGTCAACAACTCTGTTGACATTTGAAGAAAAGAAAAAAAATTTGGAGGAGGTTGTTGGACTCCCGTCCTTAGAATTTTTTAAAAAAAATTCATTCACACACTGCACAATATTAAAAATAATATAAAAAATAATAATTAAAAAAATTTGGCGTAAGACGGCAAATCATATGCCGTTTGAGAAAAAGGAAAAAAAATTATAATAAATGTGTCGGATGGGAGATGATCTCCCGTCCTTCACAAAAGGTTTAATTTTTTTCTTTTTTTCATTAGACGGCAGAACATCTGCCGTCTCACAAAATTTTTTCTTCCTCTATTCACCGACGGTAAATCATGCTCTGTTTCATTAATAAAAAACAAATTTTGGGTTTTGACGACTGCAAGGCTACCCCTAATTCCTATTTCTATATTTTCCATATACCCATTTTTTTAACAAAACGACTAGAGATGCTCTTAAGTGTACCATGCCAGTTAGTGCAATACTTTTGGTGCACCTTTTAGTTATATAAACTATTATATCAACCATTCAACCAGATGACTATGACCAGCTAACCATAGACAGACATTTCATATAACCCCTGTTTTTCATTTTGTGTATTTGTGAGTGTATTTTTCGTTTTGGTGTATTTTCTCTCTTGTATTTTTTCTGAACCGTATATTGAAGTTGTTTTCAATATATATTCGTTTTATTGCATTTTGAGCTCTTTGTTTTTGATTTGTTGTCTCCTTGGGTTCGTTCTTCATTATTTTGTTCTTTCTTTCATTTGGTTCTTGTCTTCTTTATTTTATTTTCTTGGGTGCTTGTGGTGGTGATTGGTTGTGATCCTCTTCCCAATCCTATTTTTGTTGATCCCTAATAAGATTACCAAAGCCAAATTAAAATCCACAATCCTATTTGAAATCCAATCCAATTTGTATCCTATTTGAAACCCATTAATTCAAATCCTACTACTACTCCTAATACCCAATTAAACCCAATACCCGCTTCATGCTATTAACCCTAAACCCTCCATATAAATACACCCTCCTTCACACAAATCCTAACCCTAATACTCTACCCCTCTCACCCGGCCTCCCTCTCCCTCTCCCGCTGCTTGCGCCCGCACACAGAAACCCGACCCCAGGCCGACCACCTCCTCCCGGCCTGTGTCCGGTGCCGCACACCCCCAAACCCGAGCCCCATCTCCTTCAAAATCGAGCCATCATCTCCTTGGCCATCTCAACCTCCTCGCACCACCACATACTCCCTCGTCTCTCTCTCTTGGTGTTCTCTTGTGCCCGCAAGCCACTATTGTCATCATCCCTCTTGAATCATCTCGCTTTTGGAGTTTTTGTTCGTGTGGGGATTTTCGCTCGAGTTACTTGGGTTCGTTAGTTCGTGAATTTTTGTTCTTGGATTTTGCTCGTTACTCTTTATTTTCGTTGTTCTTCATCTTCGGTTAGGGCAAGTAACTTGTATTCCAATTCATTTGTTTGATACAAGTCAAAAATACCACCTATAGTGTAGTTGGGTCTAGAGACGACTCTTATTTGTGTTATGTTTGATGGGTTTTGTCTCTATTGTAAAAATTTGACCATAGATGACTCACGACACAATATGGACATGAATTAACTTAGGTTTTACCCGTTCTTGATTTTGATCATGTATGCGAGACTTTTGTGAGAATTCGTGATTTGGTTGAGATCCATGTGATATATTTGGTGTAGACATGCTAGATATCCTAATTCATAATGTTTGGACACTTGGTAGACTCGATTTCATGTTTGGTTGTGTTTTGAACAAGTTTGGTATGATATATGTTGAGTTGTGGTTAAAGGAAAAAAATCTGTATTTTGTCGTTGATCTATTTTGTTTACTGTTTTGGACTGTCTTGAAGTCAGTATCTTAATTTCGATATAAAACATGAGTTTTAGAGAATTTCGTCTATTTTCAAACCCCTCTGGCCTTGCTCGATTTCATTTTCGTATGAGTTAGTTATGACTGTTTTACTATAGAGATGTCGATCTTTTCCAGATTTCGATGATTTTGATGACTAAATGATTTTGATACTGATGCTACATATATTATTTTGATCCAAAACTTTGGTCAGTGTTTTTTTATCTAGTTAGGGATGACCCAGAATTTTGGTGAATTTTATTGATGAGTTTTATGTGTTGTTTCATGCTCGTTTATGAAATCTATACTTGCTGTATTTTGCTCGCTGTTCTGTGAAGAACCTTATTTTCACTATGATTCCTACTATATGAAAAAATTTGTGAAATATGAAAGTTAGTATATTTTATCTATTTTTGCATCCCTTTGGCGGAATTGAATTTCGTTTAACTGGTTACGAGATATCCTAGTTTTCGTACAGCAGTGTTGGAAATTTCAAATTGGCCAAACTATGGTTTCTTGATGTTTTCTTATTTTTGATGACCGATCTACTTTTATTGGAAAATTCTGAAACTTTATATTTAGATACTGGACATATAGGGAAATACCCCAGATTTTTCGTGGATTTATTTAATGTGTTTTCATGCTTTTTTCCTGTTCTTGAATTCGTTTTCCTAATTCCTGGCTGAACCTATTTTCTGTATTCAAATCAATTTTGAGCTATGTTTTTGTGAATTAATATATGAGTTATTTATATTCGCTGGATTCGTGTGGAAGTCTATTTTTCATATCCTTTGACGGATCCAGATTTTCTTGTTTGTAACACTGGGAATCACTGTTTTACTACAGTATGGTCTTGCTGTTCTGAACTTGAGATTTGTCTATTTTAGTCTTTTATGAGATATCTTGCACTCGTATATATTTATCTTGCAACTTGCACTTGTCACATGATCATGCCATGTTATTCTTAATATATTTTGCACATATACATGCTTGTTTGACATTAATAATAAATAACCAAGCCGGGATTTAAGGGACAGATCTAATAGTGGATAATTCAGAAATGCGTACTCTGAAGGGGATCCATTGATCCTACGTGATTACTTGAGACATGATACTTGACACGTGATTTCTTGATACTTGCACGCAAGACACAATACTTGCCACTTGCACAATTGACACGTGATTACATGATACATGATACTTGGAGCTTGGAGCTCGATTACTTGACTTGTCCCCGAGTATACTGCCCTCTATGGTCCACTATGAAATCCAAAGTAAAACTGTTTGTTGTAGCAACCATGTAAGGTGGGTTGCATGAAGTGCTACCTAGATAGTAATTACTACAAGACTTGAACATGATACTTGAACATGATCCTTGAACATGATACATGCTTGCTTGATACTTGACTACATGATACTTGAGACTTGAAACTTGGCACTTGATATATGATTACATGATACTTGACACTTGATGCATGTTTACATGATACTTGATTACTTGACACTTGATTCATACCATTTACACTTGTTCACTTTACCATGCTAGTTGTTCTGTTGACATCACACTTATATCATGTTGCTAGTTAGTTTTTCCATGTGTTTGTATCCTACATTATAAGTGGCCCGTAACTTGCAATTGACGGATACTTGTTTTTCTCTTTTCCTCTTTTCTGTATTCGTTGAATTGCAGATTTTGGAGAACATGTTCCAGATGGTATCGAAGACATAAAGTATTAGTGCCGTTTTTTATTAATATTATTTCTTGTTGCTTGCTTGAACAATATTGTATTTTGAGACTTTGATTTATTCTTGTATTTGGACAATGTGACCCAAGATATTTGTTTTATTCACATCATGACTATTTGAGATTTATATAATTGGTTTCAAGTATTCTTGTTGGTATTTTGGCTCATATGTGCATGTGGTTGATTCTTTTGCTTCCGACTCTGATGATTCTTGTAAATGTTGTAAAGATTTCTTAAACAGCTTATGGATGATGAAAATTATTCGCTGGACTTTTGTTGTGTATCTGTATTCCATATTCTTTTTGGAAAGCGGGGCGTGATAGGGTTTTTAGTGGTATCAGAGCATCAGGTTTGGCTAATGTATTAGTTGCCTAATATATTAGACAAGCTTGGCTCGAATTGGGGTCTGCGCAATATTTCACCAACCATGTATGCATAAATGAATCAAATATTAACAACATTGATCTGGATATAGTCTTATTCCATTCTTTTTTATCCCTTCTTATTTGATTTCTTTTTGGGTATGAATTCATTCTTCTCGTACCCATATTCCTTGATTTTGGTGCCATCCATTCTTTTCTTTGTCTCTTCTGTTTTTCTATCTTAGATGTTGTCCTTATTTGCTCTTTTCCTGCTCATGTTCTGTTTGATTCTGGGGCAACCCATTCTTTTGTCTCCCCTCGATTTGTCGCTCGTCATCAGTTGGAGTGCAGCAACATGTCAGAGGCTTGGAAGATTGTGACAGGTGGTGGAGTTTTCATTTGTTCTCGGGAGTGCAGGCAATGTCTCGTGATTATTGGCAGCGTAGAGTTCAAAGCCAATCTGATTGTAATTGGAAATTCGGGATTCGACGTTATTCTGGGTATGGATTGGTTGGGTGAAACCCATGCCATTATTGATTGCCGTGCCAAGAAAGTTGTGTTCTGAATTTCAGATCGCACAGAATTTGAGTTCCATGCCGGGAAGTCTTTCCTTGACCGAGCTGTAGTTGATCAGGAGATTTGTGCAATGGAGTTGCATTTAGGCTGTGAGGCTGCGTCTCTAATAGTTCGGGATTTCTTGGATGTTTTTCCAGATGAGTTGCCTGGCTTACCCCCTGATAGGAAAGTGGAATTCGGTATTGATGTTCAGCCTGGAACAGCACTGATATCGAAGAGTCCCTACAGGATCGCACCGGTTGAGCTGGCAGAGTTTAAGGTGCAGATTCAGCAGTTGTTTGATTTGGGTTTCATCAGACCTAGTGTTTCGCCTTGGGGTGCTCCGATCCTTTTTGTTGACAAGAAGGATGGTGGTTGTCGACTGTGCATGGATTATCGAGAACTGAACAGAGTTACTGTGAAGAATCGGTATCCGTTGCCCAGGATAGATGATTTGTTTGATCAGTTGAATGGGGCAGCTGTTTTCTCGAAGTTGGATCTTCGTTATGGGTATCACCAAGTCAAGGTGAAGGCTGCAGATATACAAAAGACTGCTTTCAGGACTAAATACGGGCACTATGAGTATCTTGTGATGCCGTTCGGAGTCATGAACGCGCCGGCTGTATTCATGAGTCTTATTAACCGGGTCTTCTCTCAGTTCTTGGATAGATTTGTGGTGGTCTTCATTGATAATATTTTGGTGTATTCTCGAAATCGGGAAGATCATGCTGAGCATCTTAGAGTGGTTCTGCAAACTTTGAGGAAGAATCAGCTATATGGAAAACTTAGCAAGTGCGAGTAGGATGAAGGGCTGGATAACCCAGCCATGTAGGAGTGAGTTTGCCTCTGTAGGAAGTGCGAAGCGGTGTGTACGGCAAAGAATGTGGTTCGTATCTTCCTGGAGAGGTCAGCGGAGTAGGATGAATGGGATCTCCTTTTAAAGTCATGAGGGGCGTCGATTGCCAAAATAGGGGCTCGCTTAGCTGAGTCTCGAGGGTCGGGAGACGAGCCCCACACTTGTTGGAAAAGCTAGGGGACGTCGAGATCCGAATAGTAGGAGCTCGCTTAGCCGAGCGTCAAGGGTCGGGAGACGAGCCCCCTCGCTTGTTGGAAAAGCTAGGGGCGTTGAGAGCCGACGAGTAGGAGCTCGCTTAGCCAAGCTTCGAGGGACGGGAGACGAGCCCCTCACTTGTTGGAAAAGTTGGAGGTCATCGAGAGCCGAAGAGTAGGAGCTCGCTTAGCCGAGCATCGAGGATCGGGAGACGAGCCCCCTCACTTGTTGGAAAAGCTGGGTGGCGTCGAGAGCCGAAGAGTAGGAACTCGCTTAGCCGAGCGTCGAGGGTCGGGAGACGAGCCCCTCACTTGTTGGAAAAGCTGGAGGTCGTCGAGAGCTGAAGAGTAGGAGCTCGCTTAGCCGAGCATCAAGGGTCGGGAGACGAGCCCCCTCACTTGTTGGAAATGCTGGGGGGCATCAGGAGGCAAGAAGTAGGAGCTCTCTTAGCCGAGCATCGACGGTCGGGAGATGAGCCCCTCACTGAAAAGCTGGAGGTCGTCGAGAGTCGAAGAGTAGGAGCTCGCTTAGCCGAGCATCGAGGGACGGGAGACGAGCCCCCTCACTTGTTGAAAAAGCTGGGGGGCATTGAGAGCCGAAGAGTAGGAGCTCGCTTAGCCGAGCGTCGAGGGTCGGGAGACAAGCCCCCCTGTCTGTTGTGAAGGCTAAGGGACGTCGAGAGCCGAAGAGTAGGAGTTCGTTTAG
This sequence comes from Hemerocallis citrina, assembly GCA_017893485.1. Lineage (NCBI taxonomy): Eukaryota > Viridiplantae > Streptophyta > Magnoliopsida > Asparagales > Asphodelaceae > Hemerocallis > Hemerocallis citrina. The sequence goes on from CM030361.1 coordinate 46,033,115, forward strand.
CCGAGCGTCGAGGGTCGGGAGACGAGCCCCCTGCCTGTCGTCGAGATGGTTGGTGCGCCTCGCGGTGACATTCAAGCGTCGAGCCCCAAACTGTTTGAGAAGCTTGGTGCGGCTCGTGATGACATCCGAGCGTCGAGCCTCTGACTTGTTGGAGAAGCTTGGTGTGGCTGTAACCCCTATTTTCCATTTTGTGTATTTTTGAGTGTATTTTCTATTCCCTTGTGTTTGATTCCGTTGTATCTCTTTTGGACCGTATATTAGATTTTATTTTCAATATATTTTTATTTTATTATTTTTGTCTTCTTTTATTTGAATTCTTGATTCTTGTTCGTCTTTTGTTTCGTTTCATTTTGATCGAGCTGATTATTTTTTATCCTCTTTATTGTTGTTCACACCCTATATTATTTTTTTCTATTATTTTGTTCTTTTTGTCCTATCTATATTTTTGCTTGAATCCCTAATACCCATTTTAACTCCCTAATTACCGACTTTGTTATCAACCTAGTATCCATTCCTATAAAAATCCATACCCTGATTTCTATCCACTAATCTATATATAACAAAACCCATATAGCCATACCCATCTGTTAACCCAACTAAGCCAAACCCATTATAGATTAATCCCTAACTACCCAACCCAACCCGTTAGCTATTGATACCCAACCCACTGCTCCCCTTGCACTGTGTCGCCTCTCTCTCTCCATCACCTAATCCTAATTCTAGCGAACCCATATATATATCCTCCTACTCCTTCCAGCCATCGCCTCTCCCTGTGCTCTCTCTCTTTCCCCCGACCTTGCACCTTGACTCCCGAACCCATCTCACCCTGCTCCACAGCCTTCCCCTCCACCTACAGCACCTCCCAACACCGTACTTCCCATCCTAAGCATCCCTCTCCATCGTCTCCATCTCTCTCGTCCGTCCATCCCTGTCTTTGCCTCCCGCTCTGTCTCTGTCTCTGTTCGGCGTGCCTAGCAGCAGCACGACATACATGACATGAATCTGTTCGTTGAGTTTCGCTCGTGGTTCGTGGGTTTTTGCTCATTTTTGGCTCATGTGTTCGTTGAGTTCGTTGGCAGGAAATCTGTTCCCGTTATTCTTGCTTGAAGTCATTTTCGTCGTTGGTTAAGGCAAGTAACTTGTATTAAATTTCTTAGTAAACACAAGTACTAAATACCACTTGTGTAGTTGGGTTCTAGAGACAATTTGTGTGTGTATATCCTTGTTGATATTGTCTCTATAGTGATGATTTGACCATAGTTGCCTCACGACATACATGACATGAATTAACATAGGGTTTATTTATGTGTTATCTTGTACTCGTTCGTGTTATTCGCGGTAGACTTGTTGTGGACGTGTGAAATACCCTATAACATGTTTCTTGGACATCTAGTATACTCTATTTTGTGTTTGATTATGTTTTGGATGAGTTCTATGTGAACTAGTGGATTTTGTGCATATGCGATATTTTCAGTTTTGCTGACTTTTCAGTTTTGATCAGTATTTTAGACCCTATTAAGGCTAGTATTTGAAAATATTTTGTGAACATGATTTGTAGACAATTCGGTCCATTTTTCAACCCTTTTGACGGATCTCAGTTTCGATTTACGGTTGGAGAGTTATGTCGATTTTACTACAATTGTGTCGAAAGATTTCCAGATTTTGTTTTCTATTAATTATGAAGAGTAATCTATTTCTATTATGATATTAAAATTATTATTTTGATCTGAAATTTTGCACACTACTTCTATAATTGATTGGGGTTTACCCAGAATTTTTGTGGGTTTATTTAAGATGTTTTACAAACTTTTTCAATGCCTGCAAATAAAGATTTTACATGCAAAATTTTACTACTGTTCAGTAAAGAACTTGATTTTCGACCTATTTCTACTTTCTGTTTCCAAATTATTTCCCAATATGAAAGTTAGCCTACTGTATCTATTTTATTATCCTTTTGGTGGATTTGGATTTTGATTTATGGTTTGTGAGATATTGCTGTTTTCGTATTGTAGTGTTTGTGATTTCAGATTTACAAAACTACTGTATCTTGATGTTTTCTAATTTTACTTGACTACTCTATTTTTGTTGGAAAATCATGAAACTTGTTTTTCTGTTACTATACATATAGGGGAATACCCCAGATTTTTCGTGGATTTATTAAATGAGTTTTCATGCTGTTTTCCTGACTTTGAATACAATCTTCTGATTTCTGGCTGAAAGTATTTTCTGATTCAAATCAGTTTTGAGTTATGTTTTTTTGTGAAATACTATATGACTTATATATATTTGCTGGATTCGGCCGGGAGTCTATTTTCTAGACCTTTCGACGGATTCAGATTTGCATGTTTGTAACAACGGGAATCTCTGTTTTACTGCAGTATGGTCGTGCTGTCCTGAACTAGAAATTTGGTTATTTTATCCTTTTGTGTGTTATCTTTCACCCGTACATGTTTAACTTGCAACTTGAACTTGTTACTTGACCATGCCATGTTATTCTTGATATTTTTTGCACACATACATACTTGTTTGGGACTAATAATAAATAACCAAGCCGGAGTTTAAGGGAAAGATCTAATAGTGGATAATCCAAAAACATGTACGCAGAAGGGGATCCACTGATCCTACGTGATTACTTGATACATGATACTTGACACGTGATTACTTGACACTTGCACGCAAGACACGTGATTACTTACCACTTGCACAACTTGACATGTGATACATGATACATGATACTTGGAGCTTGGAGCTCGATTACTTAATACTTGTCCCTGAGTACACTGCCATTTATGGTCCACTATAAAATCTAAAGTGAAACTATTTGTTGTAGCAACCATGTAGTAAAAACTGGAATGCTTGAAGTGCTATCTAGATAGTAATAACTATAAGACTTGATACATGATACTTGAACATGATAAATGCTTACTTGATACTTGACTACATGATACATGAGACTTGATACTTGACACATGCTACATGATACTTGATATGTATTACTTATTTACATGATACTTGTTCACTTGACACTTGTTACATGCTACTTGTACTTGTTCACCTTATCCTGCTAGTTGTTATACATTATTATCATGCCTATTCCATGTTATTTGTTAGTTTTTCCCATGTACTTGTTTCTTGTATTACAAGCGGCCTGTAACTTGTATTGACGGAAGTTTGTTTTCTTTTTCCTATCCATGCAATTGTTAAATTACAGATTTTGGAGAACAAGTACCAGATGGTGTTGGTAATAAGAAATATTAGTGCTGGATTTTGCTATTATTATTCTTGTTACTTGCTTTGAACAATTGTATCTTGTACTTGGATTTATTTGTATTTGGATAATGTGACCCAGGATATTGACTTATTCAGATCTGGATTATTTGAGATTAATATATTTTGGTTTCAAGTATTCTTGTTGGTATTTTGATTCATATGTGCATGCCTGGTTGATTCTTTTGCTTCCGACTCTGATTATTCTTGTGAAATGTTGTAAAGATTCTTGAACAACTAATGGATGATAAAAAACATTCGTTGGGCTTATTCACATATCCGTATTCCCGTATTCTCTTTTGGGAAGCGGGGCGTGACAGTGGCTTGCAGTGATATCCGAGCGCCTGAACCTCAGACTTATAGGAGAAGCTTTTGTGGCTCGTGGTGACATCCGAGCGTTGAGCCCCAAACTTGTAGGAGAAGATTTTATGGCTTGCGGTGACATCCGAGCGCCGAATCTCAGACTTGTAGAAGAAGCTTTTGTGGCTCGTGGTGCGTGGTGACATCTGAACACCGAGTCTCAGACTTGTAGGAGAAGTTTTTGTGTCTCGCGGTGACATCCGAGCGCCGAGCCTTAGACTTGTAGAAGAAGCTTTTGTGGCTCGTGGTGACATCCAAACGCCGAGCCTCAGACTTGTAGGAGAAGTTTTTATGGCTCACGGTGACATCCGAGTGCCGAGCCTCAGATTTGTAGGAGAAGTTTTTGTGGCTCACGGTGACATCCGAGCGCCGAGCCTCAGACTTGTTGGAGAAGCTTTTGTGGCTCGCGGTGCCATCCAAGTGCCGCCCTCAACCTGTTGGGAAAACCTGGTGTGGCTCGTGGTGACATTCGAGCATCGAACCTCAGCTTGTTGGAGAAGTTTTTGTGTCTTGCGGTGACATCCGAGCGTCGAACCTCATCTTGTCGAAGAAGTTTTTGTGGCTCGCGATGCCATTCGAGCTCCGAACCTTAGCTTGTTGGAGAAGTTTTTGTGGCTCGCGGTGCCATCCGAGCGCCGAACCTCAGCTTGTTGGGAAAGCCTGGTGCGGCTCGCGGTGACATCCGAGCGTCGAGCCCCAAACTTGTAGGAGAAGCTTTTGTGGTTCGCGGTGACATCCGAGCGCCGAGCCTCAGACTTGTAGGAGAAGCTTTTGTGGCTCGCGGTGACATCCGAGCACCGAGCCTCAGACTTGTAGGAGAAGTTTTTGGGGCTTGCGGTGACATCCGAGCACCGAGCCTCAGACTTGTTGGAGAAGCTTTTGTGGCTGGAGGTGCCATCCGTGCACTGACCCTCGGCTTGTTGGGAAATCCTCGTGTGGCTTGCGGGGACATCCGAGCGTCGAACCTCAGCTTGTTAGAGAAGTTTTGTGGCTCGCAGTGACATCCGAGCGTCGAACCTCAGTTTGTTGGAGAAGTTTTTGTGGCTCACGGTGACATTCGAGCGTCGAACCTCAGCTTGTTGGAGAAGTTTTTGTGGCTCGCAGTGCCATCCAAGCACGGAACCTCAGCTTGTTGGGAAAGCCTGGTGTGGCTCGCGGTGTCATCCGAGCGCCGAGCCTCAGACTTAATGGGAAAGCTTTTGTGGCTCGCGGTGTTATCCGAGCGCTGAGCCCCAAGACTTGTAGGAGAAGCTTGGAGTGGCTCGTGGTGACATTCGAGCGTCGAGCCCCAAACCTTGTAGGAGAAGCCTGGGTGTTCAAAAAGGGGTAGTACTCGAGTAGTTGGTCATGTGTTCCGAGCCATTGTACCGGCTGATAAGGCCGAGGATAAAGAGGTATTTTTACACTCTAGACTGACGTCATGGGCGTGAGAATCGAAGCGTTTCAGATCCTGGTGGCCATTAGATCTTGTTGATCAAGATCCAACGGTCAGATCTTCTCGCGGATTTCGAGGAGTCCCTTCCCCTATTATAAATCTCCCACCCCTCCCTTCATTTCTTCACCTTGCACTCAATCCCTAGAAAACAGGAGTTTCTTTCATAGTCGTTTGCAACCATTTTTCGGTGATCTTCCCATTTCCCGGTATATCAGGTTAGTACTTCTATTTCTTAATGTCGCGTTCTCAATCCGGCTCCGAGGCAAGCTCTTCAGGCCGTGCTGTGGACGAAGGCCAGTCGACATCTTGGTATCTTGGTGACTTGGAAGTGAAGGAAAATGTCTAGTCGGATTTAGGATCGGGGGGGGGGAGGGGTGAAGGTGTCATGATTTATGACGTGCCCCCTTTACGAATCCGTAGGTCGGAAGAGGAGCTTGTGGTGGAGGGCGAGCATGAGGAAGGAGACCCCGAGGGAGAGAAGTTTGTTGAGGAGGGGGAGCATGAGGAAGGAGACCCTGAGAGAGAGGAGTTTTTTTAGGAGGACGACTATGAGGGGCCTGAACGAGGAACCGAGGGAGGCAATGATCGGGGAGAAGGGGAAGGAGGAACCGCGGGAGAGGTAGCTGAGGAAGAAGTAGATCTTCCACCTTTGCCCCCGTTATCGACCCCATATCCGGAGAGGAAGTCTCGCCCTCGTAGGAGAAAAAGGAAGTGGATTCGTCCCGATAGTCCAGGCGAGCCAGAAAAATACGAACCAGAGGTTCAAGTTTCCCCCTCTGTCCAATAAAAACCTGGGGTCGATCAGGATGTATCCCAACGATGTGGAGGGGCTTCTCGCGTTTACCTCATTGCTGCAGGACTCGGGTCAGTCCATGATCAAGATCGACAGCGTCTAGTGTGCTTTGAGGGCGGACTACCTGCCTATCTTAAGGGCCGCCAACTTCATTCCGATGGAATTCGAACTTCTGGTGCCGAACCCCGGAATTCGTCCAACTGCAGCGTTGGAGTCGAGCTTCAGCATGTTTCCCGAGGCCGCCTTCGTCTCGGGATTGAGGCTGCCGCTGCACCCGTCCATTGAGAGGGTGTTGAAGTGGGGAGAGCTGAGTCCAATTCAGTATGACCCCAACTTGTGGAAATACCTGGTCTGCTTCGTTCTGAAGTGCCAGGAGAAGGGGATTAAACCGAGGTTCACGTACTTCCGTGCCATCCTAGGGATGAGCTCTGTTGTAAGTCTCAGCTATCTAAATAAACAGATAAACTAGACACAAATTAAAACCTCGCAAGTGTACGAATCGTTTATAGAAGCGTAGTGAAAAGCAAGGGTCGATCCCACAGAGATTGTAGTAATTAACTCATTAATCAGCAAAACAAAAAGAAAATACTTATCATAAAGTTTTGTTCTAAAGTACGTTTGAAAGGAATTGAAGAGATTAAAAACTAGATCAAGTAGTATCTCAAAAATATCAATTAAATGAGTTGGGCATAATTTCCACCTATAGTCAAGAATGTTAGATCACCTTCTACACTACTCTAATCACTCATGTTTATTCATTTAAGGGCATGGTATCTACTCCTTAAAGTTAAGATTTCCCTAGGCCAAGAATTAGGCATGGTATCTACTCTAATTCGTTTCTTTCCTTAAGTATTTAGCATGGTATCTACTAATTTACACTTGAAGAAAGCATAGGAACGATGGAAATAACAAACACTCAAAGTTCTAGAAGTTGGTATCAAATCTCGATCCTTCAAGTTGATCAAACCAAGAACCCCTAAAGATTCCTGTGTTACAAGTATGAGCACAAGATATGGGTCATCTCTATACTCATATAACAAGGTCAATTTTATAATAAGTGTTGCCGCTAAATTTGGTGTGGGGGCACACAGATAGAACTTGTGGATTCTTTGGGAAACTGAATAGAAAGACCTGTGTACCTGTTCCGTCGAGCCTCGATCGTCGTTCCCGCCGTGCACCTGCAAAAAGTGCGAGACACCGGGGTTGTTCCCGGCGACGCACCCTCCGACGCTCAAGTCAGTAATCCGACAGACTATGAAAGAGCGTAAAAACTGGTGAAAGATTGATTACCTCTTAATGGAGATGGGTGGGGGGTATTTATAGGCGTCTTAGGGAGCGGATTAGGAATGTAATCCTTGTGATCTGATATGGAATATTCTTCCTGTGAACAGATTAGGAATGTAATCTGATAAGGTATATTCCCTGTAATCAGATAAAGAATTTAATCCCATACTTGATCTTCTTTCGTTGATTCCTTCTCTTCTCTCTCTCTCGATCTGATTGTCACTATCAGATATCCCGTGATTGAGAGATGTAGCGATATATATATTCTAAACTGTGTACTCCAGCCTTTTTATAGTTTCTTTTGCCCACATCTGTAGATCTCAAGCTCCTGCTTCTATCTCTTCACACGTAGAATATGATTTGAGTCGATCTTCATACTTGCCAATCCCGGATCTCTAACTTGATTGTTGGGAAGTTGTTATTTGCAGTTATCCCATATCTGTTCCCTGGATTTTGGCAGCTCACTTTGATTCGGATTTGGATGAGGATGAATCTTCAACTGTTCTTATCTTTTAACTCCCGCTGAATGCCAGTCGTCTGGTTTTGGAATCAGTCGACTGTGTCGTGAATTCTGGAGATTCAAATTAGTCAGTCAAATCGATTGTCTTTTGGGTAAGTCGACTGTACTGCGCAGCTTCGGAAACTCAACCTCCTCTGTTCAGTCGACTGTCGTTGAAGGACCAGTCGACTTGTGTTCTGCAGCTTCCTGTGTATCATCCTCACAGTCTGGAGTAAATCTTGAATCTGCTTCGTTCAGCTGCTTTTAGGTTGTTTCCTATGAAAAAGAGAAAAGAAGAGTAAATTACCACATATAGAGAATTTAATTGTCTAATTGTATTCAGATTATTGCTCCAAAATGTGTATATTATTGGATTTATCAAATACCCCCAAACTTGGCTTTTGCTTGTCCTCAAGCAAAATAAAACTACAAGCATTGCTTGAACATCTTGACCCTCCCAACATTTACCTAAGAGAACTTGCTACTTTGGTGTCAAGGTTAGAACAAGCATTAAGATAGGTCTAAACAAGTTTTAATTTAAATGTTAATCACTTATTCACAAGAATACTCAACTTGATTATCAAATAGTAGTGTGGTCAATGCCTATGCAACATACTCATGATTAAGGCTAGCAAGTTCAACTACATTTCAACTCCAAAATCTCACCATGGCATACACTCCCAAAAAATATAGCTCTCATTAACATGGGAATTTCAAATTAGATATCATGACAAATTTCATTACTTGGATGAAACCATATGCTTGATCTTGCTACTACATCTTCACACCATTGATTTTGCACACTACTTGGATCAAAAGGTCTTATATAGGTTGTAATGGGGCCATGGGTGCGGGTTTAAACAATTGAAGGGAAAAATGAATACAAAATTTCTAAAGAACTAGTAGAGCAACTTATATTGTTTTTAAGAGATTATCTTTCTTCCTTCCTTTTTTTTTTAGTTTTTTTTTTCTGCACATATCCTCCAACTTTACTTTATATTTCAACCCCTTTACTTTGGCATACCACATCTCTTTTACAATTCTTGCTCTACTAACTCAATAGATATAGGTAAGGTACCATATTCATCTAGGCATGATTAAGGATGATGTGTCTTACAAAAAAAGAAAGCTTTTATAGGCTTCAAAGGGGCAACTAGTGAATAATTAATGTTGGGTAGGCTATTTGTCTTTGGTGATAGATTCTTAAGGTGCCTTAATTATTTCCAAGTTTTCAGGCAAAAATCAAAACAAGTTTCGAAAAGTAGCAAAAATAAGTTTTAGTTCACCTCAAGAATGCAGTCAACTGAGATCTTCAAGTGTATGACTCTCTTTAAAAAAAATAAGGCTCAAAACTCACAATTTGTGTATTTAAGTTTACTCACAGTCGATCTTGCTATTCTCTTTCAGAATTCGTCGAATTGACATGACCACATGAATAAAAGTTTCAAGTATGATCCATATGATAAGTTATTAATTTTTTTAAAGATAAAGACCACACTTAATTCTTGTTCTCCACTCTCTACCTATAGTAACTGAGCTCAAATCATTAAATGTTGGACTGGTCAAAATCAAAAGACTCCAAATGTGAATAAATACCCCCAAACTTAGATGGAACATTGTCCTTAATGTTTGCACAAAAACTTAAAATAGGCATGTGTCCATCCAGTTTGAAGGAAAGAAAATGAAATAAAGAAATGAATAAAGAAAAATAAAGAAAAATAAAGAGAGAGTGTAAGTACTCCCCTGAAAATTGGGTTGCCTCCCAATAAGCGCTGTGTTTCTTGTCTTCAGCTAGACTTGATGAGTTTATGCAATGTATTGAATGGCTCGCGGCTCAAAACTCATCTTATTATAAGGTTTCCCCCAATGCCCATTCACCTTGAACGTTTGATTTTCCTTTTTGCTATGAACGTCCAACGCTCCATGTGGGGCAACCTTTGTAATAACGTACGGACCGTACCATCTTGACATAAGCCTATCCGCAATGGTCCACCATAATGCACCCTTGTGTTCTTGCCATATTCTCAATTGCTTCTCTTCTTCCTGCATCCTCAAGTTTGCAGCAACTATCACAGATAACGTCTGGTTTTCACCCACATATGCATACTTCAAGTGTTCAGGTGGCGGCTTTAGTTCCACGTCTGGTGTCCTGGTAACAGAAGAAACAAAAGTATTAATAGACACAAGATTTTCAAACACAGGTGCAAACTTACCTGAATATGATTTTGGATTTGCAAGGTAATGTATTGTCTCTGCACTCCTCCAATCATCATATTCCTGTTCAACTTGAGATAGAGAGTGTGTAATTGTGGCTTGTAATGGATCGACACTATGTTCCTAAAATGTTTGGTCACAAATTTCCTGAACCACATCAACATTATAACATTCATGATCATCGTGTGGTAATTTTGGTGCATCAAACATTTTAAACTCAATCTTGTCCTTTAGGGTTGTCACCGATTGGAGCTGTTCTTGTCCTCTAGGGTGTGGTATGGTTTGTGATGGCAGTTCTCTTGCCTTTCTTTCACTAACTCCTTAGCAATTTGACCAATTTGAGTTTCCAATTTTTGAATGGCCTGCCCTTGTTGGTTGCTTGTTTGCTGTTGCTGTTGGAGTAATTGAAGAACGGTGGATTCGAAATCCAACTTCTTCTGTTCTTGTACTGGTCGATTAAACCCATTCTCAATCTGGAATTGTTGCGCATGCCCTTGTGCGAATTGAGTGCTTTGATGGTTTTGATTATTGCTCCATGAGAAATTTGGATGGATTCGCCATCCTGGGTTGTACGTGTTTGAAAAAGGGTTGTTCTTGGGTGGGTACATTCCCTGTCCTCCGTAGTTTGCGTGCTCCTGATCTGTGAAAGAAGACATGGGACATGTATTAGTTGTATGATTAGAATGAGAACAAATTGCACAAATTTCTTTTGTTTGGTTTTTTACGCCACCCAACGTCGAAATTGCATTAACAAGCATATCAATTTTTTTGTTCATGTTTACCATTTCTAATTGCATGTCATTATTACTAGAAATTTTGAAAACTCCCTGTTTTTTCGAAAGGCCCCTTCCCCTTGTTGAGAATTGTTGTGAGTTCTCGCTGAGTTCTTCGAATAGCTCGATGGCCTCTTCACCACTCTTCCTCATCAAGATTCCATTGCAAGCTGAATCTACAATCGCCTTGTTAGAGTCATTTAAACCCTCATAAAATGCTTGTACTTGATCATCTTTAGGCATGTTGTGCGTAGGACACTTGAGAAGTTCGTTCTTAAAGTTCTTCCATGCTTCGAAGAATAAATCACCATCTTTTTGTTGGAAGAGTTGAATTTCTCTTTTTAGTTGCTTGGTCTTCTGAGCTGGAAAGAATTCCTTCAAGAATTTTGTTGCCAATTGCTCCCATGATTGAATTGATCCTGGTTCCAAAGAATTATACCACAATTTAGCATTAAGTTTTAATGAGAATGGAAACAAAATTAACCTGATTTGTTCAGGGGTGAGCCCTTGGACGCTTTGTGTTCTGCAAAGATCAAAGAAATCTTGCAAATGGAGGTGAGGATCCTCGTCTACTCTCCCATTGAAGTGGGGAACCATGCTGAGTAATTGAGGTGATATGTGCATGTTCCCTGTGACATTAGGTTGATAGGCTATACAAGAGGGTTGCTCAATATTCTTCGGAGTGAATTTGCCCTACATTGGTACTCGATTTGGTACTTCCTCACCCATTGTTGCTTTTGAAATAATTCGCTGTACAGTCGACTGATCCTTGGAGACAGTCGACTGATCTGAATCTGTCTGTGCAGAGTGTAACCTAAAAGAAAATGTTATAAAAGAAAAGAAAAAAAAGAAAAAAGATTTGTATTGATTTGCAAGTTAAAATACTAAACAATCCCCGGCAACGGCGCCAAAAAAACTTGTTGTAAGTCTCAGCTATCTAAATAAACAGATAAACTAGACACAAATTAAAACCTCGCTAGTGTACGAATCGTTTATAGAAGCGTAGTGAAAAGCAAGGGTCGATTCCACAGAGATTGTAGTAATTAACCCATTAATCAATAAAACAAAAAGAAAATACTTATCATAAAGTTTTGTTCTAAAGTACGTTTGAAAGGAATTGAAGAGATTAAAAACTAGATCAAGTAGTATCTCAAAAATATCAATTAAATGAGTTGGGCATAATTTCCACCTATAGTCACGAATGTTAGATCACCTTCTACACTACTCTAATCACTCATGTATATTCATTTAAGGGCATGGTATCTACTCCTTAAAGTTAAGATTTCCCTAGGCCAAGAATTAGGCATGGTATCTACTCTAATTCGTTTCTTTCCTTAAGTATTTAGCATGGTATCTACTAAGTTGCACTTGAAGAAAGCATAGGAACAATGGAAATAACAAACACTCAAAGTTCTAGAAGTTGGTATCAAATCTAGATCCTTCAAGTTGATCAAACCAAGAACCCCTAAAGATTCCTGTGTTACAAGTATGAGCACAAGATATGGGTCATCTCTATACTCATATAACAAGGTCAATTTTATAATAAGCTATCTTGATAATATCAGGTTCTTCAGATCAGTCGACTGTTGCTAGCTCTCAGTCGATTGATTCTACGAACTTTCTAACAAATGTTGATATTATAATTTTGATCAAGATACCCAGATTTAATCAATAAGTGAATAAAGTAATTTTTAGAAGATTATAAACATTACATGACTATGGTTTCAATCAGCCCAACAATGAAATTAGTTGCACATAATACAACTTTTATTGATTAACAATTCAGAGTTCATGATTTTATTCATAAAAACAAAAACTAGAGAGAAGAAGAAGTAACACTGATTATTATGATGTTCAGCCTTGAAGTCGACTTGAACTGCCTCTCAGTCGACTTGATCTTGTCCTTCAGTGCACTTGATCTCCTTCCTTCGTTTGATTGTACTTGATCTTCTTTCGTTGATTCCTTCTCTTCTCTCTCTCTCGATCTGATTGTCACTATCAGATATCCCGTGATTGAGAGATGTAGCGATATATATATTCTAAACTGTGTACTCCAGCCTTTTTATAGTTTTTTTTGCCCACATCTGTAGATCTCAAGCTCCTGCTTCTATCTCTTCACACGTAGGATATGATTTGAGTCGATCTTCATACTTGCCAATCCCGGATCTCTAACTTGATTGTTGGGAAGTTGTTATTTGCAGTTATCCCATATCTGTTCCCTGGATTTTGGCAGCTCACTTTGATTCGGATTTGGATGAGGATGAATCTTCAACTGTTCTTATCTTTTAACTCCCGCTGAATGCCAGTCGACTGGTTTTGGAATCAGTCGACTGTGTCGTGAATTCTGGAGATTCAAATTAGTCAGTCAAATCGATTGTCTTTTGGGTAAGTCGACTGTACTGCGCAGCTTCGGAAACTCAACCTCCTCTGTTTAGTCGACTGTCGTTGAAAGACCAGTCGACTTGTGTTCTGCAGCTTCCTGTGTATCATCCTCACAGTCTGGAGTAAATCTTGAATCTGCTTCGTTCAACTGCTTTTAGGTTGTTTCCTATGAAAAAGAGAAAAGAAGAGTAAATTACCACATATAGAGAATCTAATTGTCTAATTGCATTCAGATTATTGCTCCAAAATCTAGATATTATTGGATTTATCAAGCTCGCTCAGAGACACGCATGGTTTTTTTTACCTCTCGCTGCGTCCTCACAGGGGGGTGATGCACGGCCACCCGGACTCCATTAAAGGATGGAAGGAGAAGTACTTCATCGTCCGGAGTGAGAAACCTTGGAAGATTCCAACTATTTGAAATTTCAGTAAGCCAAACCATAAGCCCCCAAAGCGTTGTGACTTGACGTATAAAGAGTGGGCAACTGTAGAGAAGATTGTGGAAGGGCATAGCATAGGGTGGCCGCGCGTCCCAAAGTTTCACCGGGCTCGAGCCGGACTGAGCCCAACCGACCCTAGTATGTTCTTTTTCTAATCTGTTTATCTTCTTGCCTTCGTGTTAACATTTTCCCTTTTTCTTTCTTTTTGTAGAGATGTCCACAAAGCAGCTCAACAATCGACAGGCCTTGCTGGCTATAGCCGCCAAGATGAGGGTCGACCAGGAGAAGAAGGCTACCTCGGCAGCGGGGCCCAATAAAGGGGCTGCCTCCAGGCCTTCGGAACCATCCCCGGAGAGGACGAAGAAGCACCACTACTCGTCGAGGTCGACGAAGGAACCGGGGGCGAGCTTCGGTAGTAAGAAAGTGGCTGCCGTCTTGGAGAAGGAGCTCCCACCACTCTGCCTCAATGCCGAGGAGATGGTGGGCAGGCAGTGCATGAGGCCGCACGCCCCGGACTGGGGGGTCAAGGTAGGGGATACCCTGACCGAGGGCCTGGTGGCATTGGAGGTGGTGGAGCATCTCGCCACAGAGCTGGATCGGATGACTCTGGCAACAGAGACGTCTGCGACGGCCTACAAGGTGGGCTCAAGCGCACATTTCGGTAAGTGTTTAGTATCCGCTTTATATGTAGAATTTAGGGATTTTTTCTAACTTGATCTTCCTCGGTCAGGCATTGCTTCACGGGCAACAATTCTACAAATGCCTAGAGAAGGAGGTCGTTGTCGAGAGGAAGAACGCCGAGAAGTATTTTCGTGAGGCGACTCATTTGAAAGATGAGCTGACGGATGCCCAGTCAGCCCAAGCGGTCTTCCAAGCTCATATGGCCTCACTTCAAGACCATCACGCGAACGAGCTGGCACATTTTTGGGCTAAGGCCAAGGCGGAGGCTGAGGAGCTACAGAACACCTTGGCGGACACCCTGATCCTGGCTCAGGACGAAGTCTATGCTAAGGCCAAGGAGCACTTCCTGCAGATCTACTCGGAGGCTCGGGACGACCACCTTCACTACAGGTGGCGGCTCCCCGTGCATCTGCCGACGCCCGAAGGCAAGGACGATGAGGAGTTGGAGGCGGGGGGGGGGAGGGGGGGATCAGGTTGTCGAAGAGGTGCCGTCCCCCTCTAAAAAGTAGTTTAGGAATTTTACTTATTCTTTTGACTTGTATTTGCCTCCCGCGGACTGGCCACCGCTTTTTGTAACCCAAAATTTTGAATTTATGAAAGAAAAGATTTTTGGTTGATCCTCTGTGACTTGTAGTTTTTCGCAAGCTTCTTTAGTGACCCGTTGTTTTCCCCCTCTTCTTGATAGACGCACGAGACCATCAGCGCTGACCTGTATTCTGTAGAGGTCTTCCGGCTTCGAAATGTGCTGGGGTCCAAGGAGAGTGTGCTGACTCGCCATCGTAAGCAGGCTCGTGATCGAGAGGCCGCGGTAAACTATTTTATGAATAAGTCTAAGGAGCTCAGTCTAGAAGTCGTTCGCCTGAAGAAGGCCATAGCCGACCGGGACTGGGGGGGTCGAGACGAACTAGTCAATCTCGGATGCCTCCACCGGGCGGCCGGCTTCGGAGTCCTTTTTCGCGAGGTCATCGTAGAGAAGGAGTTGGAGATTCGGAGGTTAAAGCTTATGCTAGGCACTGGTTCGCTCGAGGGAGCAAGCCATTTCGTATTGGGTCATTCTTCGACCTTTTATCTGGAAACAGCAAGGCCTACCGACGCGCAGAGTTTCGTTGCCGGGACGTCCTTACTAGCCGTACAGGTGGAGCATGCGGGGGGAAGGTCTCGCTCCGGAGGGCTCGAAGCGGGTGGCGTCGACCACGAGGGAAGCACTGAGTTCGAGTTTTGAGCCGAGTGATTTGTAATATCTTTATTGTATCGTGTGGCTATTTGCAGCGCTTCATGAGTAATAACTTCAATTTCTTAACTTTGATAATTTTTCAAGTAAGACTGGCTGGACCGTAGCTCGAGGCCATCGCCGAGTATGGCCTTGCTGGAGGTCGATGTCGATCCCCTTGTCATTTTTGAGAAAGCTGGAATGAGTGTAGCTGGAGGTCATCGCCGAGCGTAAAGGTCGTAGGACTTGAAAAAGCCAAGGCCTTGCTCGAGGTCGCTACCGAGGCAGAAAGAGTCGTCGGGTTGTGGCTCGGAGGCACTGCTGAGCGTGAAGCCCTGTTAGCTTGAGAAAGCTAGGCCAAAGATTGATAAGGGACGTTTCACCTTCCGATAACAATTAATGGGGACGTTTCATCTTTCATCATTTAGACTCCCCGATGTCATAAATGCGCCTCTCCAGAGGGCTATATAACTCTTACCCCCTATCAATTTTTCACCAAGAATTGTCGGTGACTTACCTGCCACCCTCTGAAAAATTGGGGTTTCGGCTCCGAGGGCCGATAACCCCGAGTTGTTAGTGGGTGAGAGGTGGGTCGATCCTGGGGGTGAGATTAGGGGTGCTTGCCGAAGGCGGGCGCCCTAGAAAATGAAATTTTTGGCCGAGACTCCCGGGTCAGTAGCTCCCCTGCCACCCTCTGACAATTCGGGGTTTTGGCTCTGAGGGTCGTTTGCCCCGAGTTGTTAGCAGGTGAGAGGTGGGTCGACCCAAGGTTCGGGGCTCCGGGCATTTTTCGAAGGTGAGCACCCTAAATCTTAATAAAAACTTTTTGGCTATGGAAGAGAGCTGGAATCCCAAGGGCCGAGCCCCCGGGGCTTGGAATAGCTATTGGGTCATGGCTCGGAGGTACTGCCAAGCGCGAAGCCCTGTTAGCTTGAGAAAGCTAGTGCGTGGCTCGAGGTGAGTGTCGAGGTTCGAGCGCCCTTAACGTAAGAGAAGTGTTGTCGGGTTGTGGCTAGGAGGCACTACCGAGCACGGAGCCCTGTTAGCTTGAAAAAGCTAGGGCGTCGCTTGAGGTGAGCATCGAGATTCGAGCCCCCTTAACGTAAGAGAAGTATTGTCGGGTTGTGGCTCGGAGGCATTACCGAGCGCAGAGCCCTGTTAGCTTGAGAAAGGTAAGGCGTGGCTGAGATGAGTGTCGAGATTCGAACCCCCTTGATGTAAGAGAAGTGTTGTCGGGTTAGGGCTCAGAGGCACTGCCGAGTGCGGAGCCCGGTTAGATTGAGAAAGCTAGGGCATGGTTCGAGGTGAGTGTCGAGATTCGAGCCCCCTTAACGTAAGAGAAGTGTTGTTGGGTTGTGGCTCGGAGGCACTACCGAGCGTGGAGCCCTGTTAGCTTTAGAAAGCTAGGGTGTGGCTAAGCTGAGTGTCAAGATTCGAGCTCCCTTAACGTAAGAGAAGTGTTGTCAAGTTGTGGCTCGGAGGCACTTCCGAAGGTGAAGCCCTTTTAGCTTGAGAAAGCTAGGGTGTGGCTCGAGGTGAGTGTCAAGATTCGAGCCCCCTTAACATAAGAGAAGTGATGTCGGGTTGTGGCTCGGAGGCACTACCGAGCGCGAAGCCCTGTTAGCTTGAGGAATCTAGGGCGTGGCTCGAGGTGAGTGTCGAGATTCGAGCCCCCTTAATGTAAGAGAAGTTTGGTGTCGGGTTGTGGCTCGGAGGAACTGCCGAGCGCGAAGCCCTGTTATCTTGGAGAAGCTAGGGCGTGGCGCGATGTAAGTGTCGAGATTCGAGCCCTCTTAACGTAAGAGAAGTTTGGCGCGGCTCGCGGTGACATCCGAGCGTCGAGCCCCCAAACTTGTAGGAGAAGCTTGGTGTGGCTCGCGGTGACATCCGAGCGTCAAGCCCCAAATTTGTAGGAAAAGCTTGGTGTGGCTCGCGGTGACATTTGAGTGCCGAGCCCCAAACTTGTAGGAGAATCTTGGTGTGGCTCGCGGTGACATCCGAGCGTCAAGCCCCAAACTTGTAGGAGAAGCTTGGTGTGGCTCGTGGTGATATCCGAGCGTCGAGCCCCAAACTTGTAGGAGAAGCTTGGTGTGGCTCACGGTGACATCCGAGTGTCGTGCCCCCAGACGTGGGTATGGCTCAACGCTACTGCCGAGGGTCGAGCCTTCTTATCTTGGTGGAAAAAAATTAAAAAAGTGTAGGAGAAAACATAAAGTTACACTTTGTCATTTACAAAAGGGAACAACACGTAAGTGCCGGTTACAACAGATCGGTTACATAAGTTTATCCCTCTCCTTCGAGGAACTTGAAGAGGTGCTCTGCGTTCCAGGGTCTCTTGATAATCCTGCCCCCCAGGTATGCAAGCCGATACGTGCCAGGACGGACCACTTCGGAGACCTTGTAAGGGCCCTCCTAATTAGGCAAGAGTTTCTGCTTTCCTCTGGAGTCGGAGACCGCAAGCTTTCTGAGAACAAGGTCGCCCTACTTGATGTCCGTCGGGCAGACCTTCTTGTTGTAGAATTTCTCGATCCTCTGTTGGTATATGCTTCTACAGATGACGAATCTTTCCCTGACATCGTCGATGAGGTCCAGGTTGGCTCTGAGGTCCGAAGAGTTGTCCTCCTGGCTGAAGGCCATGATCCACGATGAGGGGAGGCCGATCTCGATAGGGATAACAGCCTCGGCGCCGTAGGTGGGGTTGAAGGGGGATTCACCAGTGGGGATCCTCTTAGTTGTTCGGTGCGCCTAGAGTACGCTTGGTAGCTCATCGACCCATAGTCCCTTTGGCGAGTTATCTAGCAGCTTCTTGAGGCCGACTAGGATCTGGCGGTTCGTATTTTTGGCTTGGCTGTTGGACTAAGGGTGGCCCACCGACGAGAAGCGTTGGAAAACGCCGATGTCTTCACAGAACTTCCGAAAGTTTTTTCTTGCGAACTGGGTCCCGTTGTCGGTGATGAGTACCTGTGGAATCCCGAATCGGCAGATGATATTCCTCCAGAAGAATTGTTGAGTCTGATGCTCGGTGATCGTGGCCAGGGGCTCGGCCTCGATCCACTTTGTGAAGTAGTCGATTGCCACCACCAGAAATTTTCTTTGACCCGCTGCTTATGGGAAGGGGCCGACCAGGTCCATCCCCCACATAGCAAAATGGGTCGGGCTGGATAGGGATCGGAGGTTGGCCTGAGGAGGCCTCTTCACCGAGGAGAATCTTTGGCAGGGACCACATCTCCTGACGAGGTCTTGGGAGTCTTGCAACATTGTAGGCCAACAGTACTCATGATTTAGGGCCTTTCGAGCGAGTGGCCTGCTCCCCATGTGGCATCCGCCGATCCCCTCGTGCAACTCCTTTAGAGTTACTTTGCCTCATCTGGAGTTAGGCAACGGAGGTAAGATCTGCCGTCGGCTAGGGTGTACGAGCGCTTGAAGAGGGTTTCGTTGATCACGGCGAACCTTTCCGAGCAGACCCTAGTCCTTCTTGCCTCGACTCGATCTTGGGGGAGCTCGCCTTCTACCAGGAATTTTCGGATGGGAGTGGTCCAATCGTCCGGCTAAACTTCATCGCTTATGCAGAGGGTTTCGGGAGACCGACACTCGGCTTTAGCAGGACTTCGATCAGCACCGTGCGATCGAGGCCTTCAAAGGACGAGGAGGCGAGCTTTGACAGGGCATCTGCCTGCGCGTTCTTCTCTCTTGAGATCCGTAAGACTGCAGAACAGTCGAAGGATGTTAAGAGCCGCTAGACCACTGCCAAGTATCGGACCATCCGATCATCATGTGCCTTGTACTCTCCGGTGATTTGATTGACCACGAGCTGAGAGTCTCTATAGGTCCTGATCTGCCTTGCGCCCGCCTGGTGTGCTAGGGTGAGTCCCGCGATCATAGCCTCATACTCTGCCTCGTTGTTAGAGGTCGGAAAGTTAATGCGAAGAGAATATTGGAGAAGGAAGTTGTCGGGACCTCGTAAGATGATGCTCGTGCCACTTCTTGCTTCACAGGAAGAGCCGTCGACGTAAACTTTTCAAGTCTGGTTGGCCTCCCCAATTTCGGGTTGCTCAGAGATGGTGCATTTCGTGATGAATTCGGCGAGGGCCTGTCCCTTGATTGCTATCCTTGGCTGATAGCTGATGTCGTATTGACTTAGCTCGATCGACCACTTGACCAAGCGACCGGAGCTCTCGGGCTTATGGTCACGGCCTTGAGGGGCCGATCCGTGAGGACCTGGATTGAGTGCGCCTGGAAATAAGGGCGGAGCTTGCGGGCGGCCATGACCAGAGCATACGCCACTTTCTCCATCTTTGCATATCGGGTCTTGGCCGAGAGCAGGACTTTACTTACATAGTACAACGGCTTTTGGACTTCGTCCTCTTCTCGAACGAGAACAACACTTAGTACGCTTTTCGAGGCCAAAAAATAAAGCTAGAGAGGCTCGCTCGGCTTGGGTTTGCTAAGGAGCGGAGGATTGGCGAGGTACTCTTTTAACTGGTCAAATGCCTCCTGCTGCTGGGCGCCCCATTCAAACCCTCCGGTTCCGCGCAGAGCCTTGAATAACAGGAAGTTCTTCTCTCCAGACTTGGAGAGGAAACGGCCGATGGCTGCTAGTCTGACCGTGAGCCACTGCACCTCCTTGTTTCTAAGAGGGGCCATATCTATTATGGCCTGGATCGTCTTGGGGTTCGCCTCGATGCCGCGTTGGCTGACGACGAACCCGAGAAATTTGCCCGAAGAGACGCCGAATGCTCATTTGGAGGGGTTGAGCCTCATGTTATGGGTCCGAAGGACGCCAAGTGCTTCTTCGAGGTCGGCGACGTGGTCCTGCCCCTGTTTGCTTTTGACGAGCATGTCGTCGACGTATACCTCCATGTTACGACCAATCTGATCTTTGAAGACTCGATTGATGAGCCTCTGGTAAGTGGCATCGGTGTTCTTGAGCCCGAAGGGCATGACCCGGTAGAAATATAGATCCTGGTCGGTTACGAATGATGTCTTGGCGATGTCGGGAGGGAACATGCAGATTGGTTATAGCCTGAAAAGGCATCCATGAACGTCAGCAGTTCGTGACCTGACGTTGCGTCGATTAGGGCGTCGATGCTTGGGGGAGGGAAAGGATCTTTTGGGCACGCCTTGTTGAGGTCTATAAGTCTATGCAGATCTTCCAGCTTCCGCTGGCCTTCTTCACCATAATGATGTTAGCCAGCCATTCGGGGTAGCTGACCTCCTGGATGAAACGAGCGGACAATAGTTTTTGACCTCAACTTTTAGGGCTTGTTGCCTCTCCGGAGCGAACTTGCGCCGCTTCTGATGAATGGGCACGTGAGCCCGGGGCGACACTCAGTCGGTGCATGATCTGGTCTTCAGAAATCCTGGGTATGTCGGACGGGATCCACGCGAAAAGGTCGATGTTGCGGCGAATAATCGATTAGGCCTGGCTTCAAGTCCGGGGATAGGGTGCAGCTCACAAGGAAATGTTTGGATCTGTCATCTGTCTCGAACGAGACTTCCTCCAGCTCGTTCGCTGGTCTTGACTCCGGATGGTCCCTCTCAGGAGGGAGTTCAACAGCGTATAGAGGAAATACCCCGCCCCGACTATTTTCATGTAACACGAACATGCCGACTCCTGGTTGCCTCGGTTGACCCCGACCCCGAGGTCAGTTAGGAATTTAAGTTTCAAATGGTAGGCCAAGGAGACGACCTGGAACGAGGAGTCCGAGTCGGCCGAGGATGGCGTTGTAAGCTGCCTTCACGTTGACCACCATGAAATCCATCGACTCGTTTCGGAGGATGGGGGTTGTGCCTGCAGTCACATATAGTGTCACAATCCCCTCAATTTGTATGGGGACGCCCAAAAACCCGTGGAGTGTGTAGCCGGCTGGCTTGAGCTTTCCTCGGGGAGCTTGAGGTTCTCAAATGATTCTAAGAACATGATATTAACCGAGCTTCCGTTGTCACCAGGATACGGCGGACCTCGAAGTTGGCCATGACGAGGCTGATAGTGAGGGCATCACAGTGCGGAAGCCGGAAGCCTTCGAGGTCTTCCCCCGAGAAGGAGACAGCCAGCTACTGGACACGGGGGGAGGAATGGTCTCGGATAGAATTGACCTCTCGGACGAAGGCCTTGCCGGACGTGTTGGAGTTTCTTCCCATGGGCCCATCATGGAGGCAGTGTAGGATAGCCGGTCCCCCGGGTGACTCGGGTTCGAGGTCCCGGTCGGTCCGTCGGCCGGTCGTTCGTGGGGGAGGCAAAGGCCTCGGGCTCCTTGGCTCTCTTCGATCTTTGGGATTGGCCCGGGCGAACTCCCTCAAATACCCTCGTTGGATGAGGGCCTCGATTTCGTCTTTGAGGGCTCGGCAATGATCTGTCTCGTGCCCGGTGTCTCGGTGGAAGCAGCAGTAGAACCTTTGGTCCTGTTTCTTGCCGTTGTTCATCTTTCGGGGAGGGAAGCGGACAATCCCTTTGTCCTCGATCTCCATCAAGATGGCCGAGGCGTTCTGAGTCAGGGGCGTATACCTCTCGAATTGCAGGACCGGGGGACCCTCTTGGGACCAGTTGCTTCTTTCCCGGGCCTTTTGAAGGGCTCAGCATCATCGACCTTGCGCTTCCCCTTAGCTGTGGCTTCTTTCGCGCCCTCAGGATTGAGGGCCTCCTCGGCCCAGATATACTTCTCGACCCTGTTGCGTAGGTCGGGGAAGTCCACAGGTGGTTTCTTGGCCAAAGAAGCCTTGAGCTGGCCGCAGTGGACGTTGTGTCAGAAGGCTGCGGAGGCGACCCCTATGTCGAGGGAGGAAACCGACCTCGCCTCAGTGGTGAACCTCCGAATGAACTCCCAGAGGGATTCCCTATCCTTCTATTTAAGGTCCAGAAGGGAATAGCTCATATTTGCGACCTTCTTACTGGTCACGAAGTGGGTAAGAAAACCCGCCTCTAGCTGCTCGAAAGAGAAGACCGAGCCGGGGGTAAATTTGGAGAACCACTCCCGAGCCGGGCCACGGAGGGTAGCAGGGAAGGCGCGACAGAGGAGGGGATCTGCAGCGCTGTGAATTATCATGAGGGTCTTAAATCCCTCCATGTGATCAGCAGGATCCCCCTCGCCATTGTAGGTCTCGAACTAAGGAGGTCTGAAGTTCTGAGAAATCTCGGCTTGGAAAAAGGGGGGTCCGGTCGGACGATGACCGCGACTCGGCATTTGTCCGCCCTCCCCGAGATGGGCGAGGCAGTTCTCCATTTCCTCCAAACGACGAAGGACAGGGTCTGCCTGTTCTTGAGGACGAGTCGATTCGCGGGACTCGCCAGCTCCTGTTCCTGACCGAAGGTCGGAACTGTGGTGGACCTCGGTAGTTTGGCCGCCTCGGATGGCTTGGAGAATCTCGTCCCGAAAATTCTGGAATTCAACCCTTGTGACGGGGGCTTGCCCCTACTGGGTTTTGCGGGGGATCGCGCACCTGGGAAGGCTGTCGACGATGGTTCGAGACCGAGTTGGAAGCGGGCTCTCCCCTCATCCGGCTGGCCAGCTTGTCAGAGATGACGCAGTGCAAATCCGACGCGATTGATGGTCGAAATCGCGCCGTTGACCTGAGGTTGGTTGGAACCTAGGTCATTCGTGCGGCTATGATGCATGGGGTCTGGATGTCATGCCAAGGTGACGGCCCTTCGGGCTTTGGAAGCCATGGGGGTGGCTCGGACCCGAGGTGATGACTCTAGCTGAGCTCGGAAGGAAGACTGTACTCAGAAGGAAATTCCCACAGATGGCGCCAATCTGATGCAGTTTATTTTTGGGGTGTGGCTGCAACAAGTGTGAGTTCTTGTAATTTCTATAATGGAAGTCCTACTGCGGTACTGGTCTTGGTCCGACCCCGGGTAGCGGGAGCCAGTTCGGGGGTAGGAGCGGGGAGGCGGGGACCTGGTGCTCGACTCGGATCTTTGGGGCTCGGTTCGGTCTTGTGTACCTTCACTCTGCCTAGAAACACCGGGAGAGATCTCGGTGACAGGCCCTCCGACGATCTAGCCAGTCACTGGAAAGCAATGGGAGCTAGGGTTTTGGAGGAGAAAGATTGATTACCTTGCTAGTGGGGGAGGGGGCCTGGTATTTATAGGCAGAACAAACGGGTCTGAGATTCTACCGAGCCGGGTTTGGACCCGTTTGCTCGTGGGCCGGACATGGCAGAAGCCCATGGGACTCTGGGTTGATCTGATGATCAGGGGAGAGCGGGTTTTGAGGGGATCTGGTGGCCCAGAAGGGGCCACGTCATCTGACCCATATCATGAGGTACATAAAATTTAAATATTTATTTGTGACCCGTGTCAGGAAAACCTTAGAAAAATCAAAATCTTCATACAATTATGTGTTAGCTTCCATGCACTTTTGGAAGTACAGACATAAAAATTGACATTATCTACTACCCGCAAATGTTCAAGCTCGGACCGAAATTTTAGTCGGACGGGCTTATGTCTGGTTTGGTCCAAGTCTGACAAAAATTTTATAGTCCGAACTAGGTTTGGTAAAGCATCAGACCGCAATAATACTCGGACGGACGTATGTCCGGCTCGAGCTCGATAAAGAATCAGACCTAATAATTTGTTCAAGTTCGTTTCGTATAACTGTTCGGACGGTCCACAGTTGGGCCATTTCTCGAGCCGGACTCGGATGGATGCCTGACCGTCCTGTTCATTTTACACCCCTATGTAGGTGGGATTCTAGACATCCACCATAAGCCCTATTTGGGACTGTTTGGAAGGCAGTAAAAGTACTATAGGAGAAGAATTTTATGGGAGAAGTACTGTTTACAGGTTTGGTTGCCTGTTTTTTTCTTGAATTTGGATTCACACTATAGTGTAACACTACAATAGCCACTGTAGTGCAATAAGAAATCCGAAAAAACCTATGGAACTTTGTTGAAGAACACTGTATTTCCTAATTGTTTTACTTTCCATTTTTTTTTACGCTATCCAATAAAATAATTTCACATAATCATCTACATTAAATTATTGTCTATTCATTTTCTATCTTATACTATAATAAAACTACATATAAACAAAACAATTTTTTTGAACTCATTTTCACATATTTTTTGTTATCTACGGTAATCTTCATATATAGCTTGAAAATATTTTACAACTAACCAAACACTTTTTTTTGAGTTCAAGCTAAATGCAGAAGTACACTCCCATAATGAGCCGCATTTTTACGCTGAAAATTAAATAGGTACAACTTAATCACGAACAAATCATTTTGCATTAAAGTGATGAATAACAAACAATTAAGTTCCAATCACTAGTAGAAAATGCTACAGTCGCAATAGAAATTTTCCTTGTAGAAGAGTACAATTTCATGGTTAGTGTACATTAGTAAGAGATTTTTCTTCATTCCCTTGTAATTACGCTGTTGCGAAATCTCTCCTGGTTAATGTACACATTCGCAAAAAAATTTTAACTATCCCTTGCGAATATCAGCCACAATAGAATATCTGCAATGGAAGTTGTACCTTGCTATCCCCATATATAAGAGAATATCTACAACAAATTCGTCTCTTGCAAGTATGTTTTAGAAGGGATTTTTTCCGTTGCTGATGAACTATTGCTACAGAGATCTGCAAGATACTGATTCCCTTGCAATTGCTACATCGCGAATGCAATTGCACACATTTTTTCTTCATTACTGATTATATTTGAACGACTTAACCAAATTTACAAATTAAAACAATGTATTTTGACAATGAAGAACATATAATTATTTCACATATTGATTCACACAATTATATAAAGAAAACACAATAATGCAAAATAAGTTTGAATATTATATAATTCAGAACCTTCTCATTACAAAATTTTTTGTTTGTTTCATAGTGTCAAAACAACAATACATTCTAGAAGAAAAGATAAGTTGTGAAACTCCAAGAAACAAAATAAAATATTTTCAAAATAAAATTTAACCCGCTACTGCTTCCATGTATCCCCAACTTCACTTTTCATGTAAGGTCTTCTGCATGTTCCTCATTACCCACTGTCTCATACTCATCGCCATTACATATAGACTACATGAAAAAGAAACAATACAAAATTAGAACTCGTTATTCAATATATATAGATAATAATATATTATCCAATTGAGGCAATTAAATATATGGCTACCTCTTGTCGTATTTGACTATTGGATGAGTCGACAGTAGTATTTTCCAACCTTTGTTTCAAGGCTTCCATCTTATCAGGATGCAGCTCACAAAAAAAGTCCAGAAGAACTTGATTTAGTTGATCAAAACACTGAGAGAGCATGTGCCAGACCTAACTGGGATCCTCTTGAGTTGTAGCAAATATCTCCTTCTGCGTGTAAGCTGCATTATCATCAAAATTCAACTTAGCATCAGCTGCTACTAACTGATTATCTGATGTCTCTGTCATTGGATTGATCTGAACCAAAGAAATGAAGAAAGAAGCATTAATTTCATAAGAGGAGGTATGCTGGTGAGAGAAACATGAAAGTAAATGTAATTGGCAACTAAATGAAACTTCTCAAATTACCTCCAGCAGTGTGCAATCATATGCACGGAAAAGACTGTAAAGCTTCTTCACTTGTTCAATGGAATCATTTCTATCTGCTACCTTGGGAGCCAAACCATCAACAACTTTAGCAGCATCTTCATTGGTGATTCCCTTGCATACGTCAACTGAAACCTTTAAAACATTGAGAAAAATGAAAGTCAGTAACAATTCTATGATAACATAGTAAATTCTATTCAGGCATACAACCATATACCATTTGAATCGGGGAAAATTTATAATATCGACCAATTGAAAATAAAAAAGATTTCTAAGAGATGAGTTGCAAGCCTACAGAGCAATGGCGCAGCACATTCCTAAGTCGAGTTATATTAACCATCCGCCCTACACACTGTTAAGTATCAAGCCACACATTTAAAACAAAAACAAAACAAAAACAAAAAAAAACAGAACCTGTATAATCAACTGTCACGTAGCTTAGCACAAAAAAATAATGTCAGGAATAACTCACAGGATTGAGATAAGTACAACTTCCAAATCCTACTACATCAAGAACAAGTAATATCGACCGACCAGTTTTCATTGGCTGCTAGTTAAACTATTACCACTTCAATCAACCGGATGGGGATAAATTTTCGTTCAATCTATTATCTGTTTTCAAACAATTTCAAACCAGAACCAAGTTAAATGAAACAAAAAAGGGGAATAGTCTGCTCCAAGTTTTGGGCTTTGTATCAAAACAACCATATATCGTGGCTGTCATGACTTGGCCAACCTCAGAAATTGATGTCAGTTGATATTGATTTCGATACAAAGAACCAAGAATAATACCTTACAACAGCTGACTAAATGACACAATTCCTGCCCATTCCTATGTGACATTAATACTCCTATTCACCCTTTCAACTTTGCCTGTGTGATAAGTTCAAAGTCTTAGTAGATTGTTAGAAGAATGTTCTCAAAATTCGATAATAGATACCTAAACAATCATTGTAAGTCCGTAACCAAAATAATCACCCCCTCTGGGTTAATTTTCAATCAGTCCGTTGAATTATTTAAAGAAAAAATTAATAACAAGTTTGATTAAAAAAAGATTAATCAAAAGAAGAATAATGAATATGCATTAGCTACATTAAGAATACAGGTAATCCACTAATCTGTATAATCTTCCACATTACATAATAACAATGATATGATAACCATCAGAACAACATCAACATCTCCAAGACAAGCAGATCATGCAACACTCGCATCAATTAAACACTTAAATAGCACCAAAAATTGAAATGTGGAATTTCGGTACGATCTCGATGACCAAAATGCATTTGTAAAAGGTCTTAAAAAGACTTACATAATTTAGCACAATATTTTGAAAAGGCAGCAACCAAGACAGTAACTGTAGCATCTCAGCAAGTAACACGAAACAACTACATGAGCTGCATATCACAGTAGAACTCAAGTACTTTCAAACTATTAATTTACATACTCAGGAGCTGCATATCCAGGGATATACATGAATTGTTCAATAGTGCATCTTTTGGCTTGTATTTACTCTCACATTCCATACTTAGGGATCGTTTTAAAACCATCTCATTAATAAAATGCTCTCTGATTTCACATGGCATTGGAGTCAAGATCGATTTTTAGACCCATGTCTTATGAGTTATGAGTAATGCACCTCCATATATACATATCTTACCTTTTTAACAGGTAACAGAAGAGGCAACAAAATTGTTTACTTCTACATTTTCTAATCCAAAGATTTCAAAATCCATATACAAACTTAATCCCTTATCAAGCTGTTTAAGTTTTATCTAATCTTTCCTTCTCTCAAGGGGAAAATGGATCGTTCCTAGCTTCAGAAAATATGTAATCTTTAGTTCAGTGAGTAGTGTTCTTTGGTCCAAAACCATTCACTTTCTTCAAATTATATGTATAAAGTTACATGTAGTCTCTCATATTGGATGTTTCAGTTGTTTAGTTAAATTATATGACCAATTGAAAGCAATCACTCATATTCACTTGTGTCCCAATATGTACATGAGATGAAGTTAAACTAGTTAATGAGAAGATCCTCAAAATACTAACTTTGCTAAGAGTAGTAAAAGTGCTGAAATCAGCACTCAAAGTAATACTATTGAAGTATTGGAACTACCTTAACAAACTTGAACGGGGAGGGCTGGACTAAGATCCAAATGATGAATTTTGATAACAAAAATGGCAACTGCTTAGATACTAATAATCAAATGTTACCATGGTCCCAAAAATCAGCCCACGGTTGGTATCAGCCGTTTAATTTTGACATTGTTTTTGGCATTGTCGAAAAAATCATGCTTCTCGATTGAGTGTATCAGCCTTTTGGTATTGGCTTCTTATAGTGTTTGAATAGTAAAGACATGCTGTTCTAAAAAGTGGAAAAAATGGAGGAATCCGAGGAACCTGAAGAAAGAGAAGGAAGCTCCGGAGCCGTTGGCGTGGAGGAGGACGAGGCAGCGACGTGGAAAAAGAGGCATGGAGGAGGAGGAGGCGGCGCCGAGGACGAGGAGGAGGAGGAGGCTGCGGCGAGGAAGGTTTTGATTTTTGGTGGGATGGGGGTGTGAGAGGGGAAATAAGGGTTTACATTTTGGGGGGAAGTTAATTTGTGGGGTTTTTTCCCCCTCGTTTTTGGCCCCGATAAGAAGATTTAGTTAATTGAATTTTTTTTTTTTTTTTTTGCCCGCTCAATATTTGAGAAGTTAGGGTAATTTTTTAGCATCAAATTGTTGAGCGGCAAAATTATCTGTGTAATGCACATGTTTATACATAATTTATTTTTAAAAATAAATATTTTATTTCTACTTTGGTAATGAAGTATTGTTTGTTACAATTGTTCCCTTGTAATTGTCAACACTTGCAACAATTTAATAAAATCTCTTGCGGATGTCAAAATATTTGTAATGAATGGGTTTGTTGTTATTAATTTATTGTTGATGGTAGCACCAACAAGGAATTTTTTTTGCTTGCAAATAATTCATTATTATTGCAAGTGAGATAGGATAAAAATGAACTGGGGCCCAGGATGGCTCTCGCTCCAAGTCAAGCCGGCTCGGCCCCGGACCACCACAGGCTCGGTGTCGAGCCGTAAATTCACCACCACGTAACCAGCCCCCTCGTTCCGACGACCCGCCACTACCCTCGGTCTCCGATCCTCGGCGGTCTCACGGGCCGTCCACTCAGCCGGGTAAGGGAGGGGGATGACCTGGCGCAACCTAGGCCCTCTGATCCCCCAGAGACACAGGGCCCCTACGATCAGCCATGTCAGCTCCAAAGCCACTTGGGGCTCTTGCCATGTCAGCCCTAAACCGCTCTGGGCTCTGCCACGTGTGCCCTAAACCACCTGGGCCTCTGGCCACGTCAGGCCCATGGGCTTTCGGGTCCAGACCCGGCCCCCAAGCGGATCCAAATTCGGTTCGGTTATCTATAAATACCAGGCCCTCACCCACCTTCAAAGGTAATCAATCTTTCTCCCACAAAACCCTAGTTACTGCTACTCTCTCACATAGACTAACTAGATCGTCGGAGGGTCTGCCACCGGGATAAACCCCGGTGTTTCTAGACCACCTGCAGGTACGCGAGGCGAGGCAATCCGAGCCGCACCTCCAGTGCCGAGGCGAGCCTACGGACCACCGTCCGCTACCGAATCCTTCCCCTCTTACAAATTGAGTCCGAACTCACACCTGGTGCATCCACACTCTAGCCAAAAACAAACCGCATCAGGTTGGCGCCGTCTGTGGGAACCTCTACTTATTCGGTAGGGACGACAATCCGAGCCTCGCCGCCGACACTCACCCTCCAGTGCCGAGGCGAGCCTACAGCTCACCGTCCACTACCGAATCCTTCCCCTCTTACAAATTGAGTCCGAACTCACACCTGGTGCATCCACACTCTAGCCAAAAACAAACCGCATCAGGTTGGCGCCGTCTGTGGGAAGCTCTACTTATTCGGTAGGGACGACAGTCCGAGCCTCGCCACCGACACTCACCCTCCAATGCCTCCCAGGGCCCGGAGATCAGCCTCTTCCTCCCGCCGGAACGGGCCTTCTAATCAGGGCGCCCCCGCGGGAGGGCAAGGATCAAATAACCCGGGGGCGAACCTCGGACCCCAGCAAGGCGAACCTCACGTCGAGCAACCCGACCTTCGTCGGGTCATTATGAACCGAAGGGCTAGTCAAGCGAGGGGAGGGACCGCTTCCAACTCGGCCCCGAACCATTCCAGGCCATCGGTACTCAGCCGCATCGGCCGAATTCCTACGCCCCGACCCGACCCTTCCGACCATGGCGCGGTCACGAGGGCCGAGTTCCGGAGCTTTCGAGAGGAAATCATGGAGGCGCTTCACAGAGCGCCAAGGTCCGCGACGCTCGACCGACCCCGTCAAATGAGCGAAGGGAGGAGCTACACCCATGCGCCGCCTCCTCCACCGGAACGCGCGGACCAGGTACTCCGTCGCCTCGCTGAGATGGAGAATCGCCTCGAGCGCATAGGCGACGGGAATCCGAACCCAGTCCTAGGCCGAGCGCCCTCCCGGCCGCCATTCTCCGTCAACATTTTAGCAGCAGAGATCCCCCGGAACTTCCGACCTCCGCAATTCGAGACATTCAACGGCGAGGGTGATCCAGCTGATCACATGGAGGGCTTCAAAACCCTCATGATGATTCACAGCACTTCGGATTCCCTGCTGTGCCGAGCCTTCCCGGCTACCCTCCGGGGCCCAGCCAGGGAATGGTTCTCCAAACTCTCCCAAGGCTCAATCTTCTCGTTCGATCAGCTGGAGGCCAACTTCTTGGGCCACTTCGTCACCAGCAGGAAAGCCAAGAAGATGAGCGCCTCCCTGCTCGACCTCCGCCAGAGGGAGGGGGAGTCACTCCGCGACTTCGTCAAGAGTTTCACAACCGAGGCGAGATCCGTCTCTGCCCTCGACGCCGGCGTCGCCTCGGCCGCCTTCCGACACAATATCCGCCACAACCAGCTGAAGGTGTCCCTGGCAAAGAAACCACCTCTGGACTTTCCCGACCTTCTCAATCGAGTCGAGAAATACATACGAGTTAAAGAAGCTCTAAACCCAGAGGGCAGCAAAGAAGTCGTAGGAAAAGGCAAGCACAGGGTCGATGAGATCGAACCCGCCAGGAAGGCAGCAAAGGAAGGGGTCGGCGCGAAGAGGGTGCCTCCGGTCCCTCGCTTCGAAAGGTACACCCCACTGACACAGAACGTGTCTGCCATCCTCTTAGAGATCGAGGACAAGGGCCTCGTCCGACTTCCTCCTCGACCTAGCAACAACAGGAAGCGAGACCAACGCTTCTACTGCCGCTTCCACAGGAATCATGGGCACGAAACCGACCAGTGTCGGGCCCTAAAAGACGAAATCGAGGCCCTCATCTCATGAGGGTACCTCCGGGAGTTCACGAGAGAGAACCCACGGGACCGGCGAGATACTAGGAACCGGAGACCTTCGCCTCCGAACCCTACTCCTAACCTCATCCAGGGCCGGGACCCCGACCCCGAGGAAACCGGAACCCCGGCAATACTACATTGCGTCCACGGGGGACCGATGGGGGGAGAGTCGAATACTTCGCGGAAGGCCTTCGTCCGTGAGGTGAACGTTGTTCAAGATCTCCCTTCACCTCGACTACAAATGGTACCCGTCTCTTTCTCCGGAGAGGACCTCGAAGGCGTCCGCCTCCCCCATTGCGATGCACTCGTCATTAGCCTCCACATGGCTAATTGTGAAGTACGCCGGATCCTCGTCGACAACGACAGCTCAGTAAACATCCTTTTTCTCGAAGCCTTCGAGAATCTCAAACTGCCAGAGGCAAGCTTAAACCAGCCGGATACACCTTGCACGGGTTCTCTGGCATCCCTGTCGTCATAGAAGGGATCGTGACCCTCGACGTCACCGCAGGCTCGGTTCCTATTCAGCGGACCGAGTCTATGGACTTCATGGTGGTGAACGTCAAGGCGGCGTACAATGCCATACTTGGCCGACCGGGGCTATGCTCCCTTCAGGCGGTACCGTCGGCCTATCACTTGAAGCTAAAATTCCCCACCCAACAAGGAGTCGGTGTCGTCCGAGGCAACCAAGAGGCGGCGCGGTCCTGCTGCATGACCGCCGTCGGAGGTGGTGTCTTCCCCCTCGACGCCGTCGAGCTCGGGTCCGAGGGCAACGGTTCCACTCCAGAGCCAGCCGACAAGCTGGAAGAGGTCCCGTTCGGGGCCACAGACGAATCGAAGTGGTTCCGAGTGAGCCGCTCGCTCTCCGAAGGTCTGAGGGCGGACATAGTTGATTGCATCCGCCGCAACGTCGATCTCTTCGCCTGGAAGCCCTCCGACATGCCCGGGATTTCCGAAGACCTGATTATGCACAGGCTGAGCGTCACCCCGGGATCCAAGCCGGTCGCTCAGAAGAGGCACAAGTTTGCCCCAAAGAGGCATCAAGCTGTGAAAGCAGAAGTGGACAAACTCTTGTCCGCACGGTTCATTCAGGAAGTCAGCTACCCCGAGTGGTTGGCCAACGTCGTCATGGTTAAAAAGGCGACCGGGGGATGGCGGATCTGTATAGATTTCACGGATCTAAACAAAGCGTGCCCCAAAGATCCTTTCCCCCTCCCCAGCATCGACGTCCTGATCGACGCGACCTCGGGACACGAGCTGTTGTCCTTCATGGATGCATTCGCAGGGTATAATCAAATCCGGATGTTCCAGCCCGACATTGCGAAAACGTCGTTCGTCACCGACCAGGGTCTTTTTTGCTATCGCGTTATGCACTTCGGGCTGAAAAATGCCGGAGCCACCTATCAACGGCTCGTGAACCGTATCTTCAAAGCCCTAATCGGCCGCAACATGGAGGTCTATGTCGACGACATGCTCGTCAAAAGCCAGGCCGGGCCGGACCACGTCGCTGACCTCGAAGAAGCCTTCGGAATCCTCCGGCGCCATAACATGAGGCTCAACCCGGCCAAGTGCGCATTCGGGGTCTCCTCCGGAAAGTTTCTGGGGTTCGTCGTCAGCCAGCGCGGCATCGAGGCGAACCCAGAGAAGATTCAGGCCATAATAGACATGGCCCCACCCCGGAACGTCAAGGAGGTGCAGAGACTCACGGGCCGGTTGACGGCCATCGGTCGCTTCCTCTCCAAATCAGGGGAGAAATCTCTCCCCTTCTTCAAGGCTCTGCGCGGCAAAGGGGGCTTCGAGTGGGGTGCCCCTCAACAAGAAGCCTTCGAGCAGCTGAAGCAGTACCTCGCCAACCCTCCTCTCCTCAGCAAACCCGAGCCGGACGAACCCCTGTGGCTCTACCTCTCCGCCTCGGATAGCGCCCTCGGCGCCGTCCTCTTCCGAGAAGAGGACGGGGTTCAGAAGCCACTCTATTATGTGAGTAAGGTCCTACTCCCCGCCAAGACGAGGTACGCAAAGATCGAAAAGATGGCCTATGCTCTGGTCATGGCGGCCTGGAAGCTCCGCCCTTACTTCCAAGCTCACTTCATCCAAGTTCTAACTGACCGGCCCTTGAAAACCATCCTCCACAAGCCGGAGAACTCTGGCCGCTTGGTCAAGTGGTCAATAGAGCTGAGCCAATACGACATCGGCTATCAACCGAGGACGGCGATCAAAGGTCAGGCCCTCGCCGAGTTCATCACCGAGTGCACGGCTTCTGAGCAACCAAGTGTCGAAGAGTCGGACCCGATCTGGGAAGTCTATGTCGACGGGTCCTCCTGTGAAACCGGGAGTGGTGCCGGAATCATCCTTCGGGGTCCTGACCAATTCCTCCTTCAATACTTCCTCCGCCTCAACATCCCGGCCTCTAACAACGAGGCGGAATACGAGGCCATGATTGCCGGACTGACCCTGGCACACCGAGCCGGAGCTAAGCAGATCCGAGCCTTCAGCGATTCTCAGCTCGTGGTCAACCAGATCACCGGAGAGTATGAGGCTCGCGACGACCGGATGGTGCGATACTTGGCCGTGGTCCGACGATTCCTAGCATCCTTCTGTGGCTCCACAGTTGTTAGGGTCCCCAGAGAGCAGAACGCCCAAGCGGACGCCTTTTCCAAACTTGCCTCTTCCTCCTTCGAGGGTTTCGACCAAACGGTACTCGTCGAAATCCTCTTAAAACCATGTATCGACGACCGAGAACAGGAGGCAATGTGTGTGCAGAACGGTGCCAGTCCGGACGACTGGACCACCCCCATTCGGAGATTCCTAGTCCGAGCTGAGCTCCCCGAAGACCGGGCCGAGGCAAGACGAGTCAGGATTCGAGCTGAAAGGTTCGTCATGATCGACGACATCCTTTTCAAACGCTCGTACACACTGGCCGGTGGTAAGCCATACCTTCGCTGCCTCACCACTGACGAAGCCGGCTACGCACTGAAAGAACTTCATGAAGGGATCGGAGGATGCCATATGGGAAGCAGATCCCTCGCTCGCAAAGCCCTGAATCAGGATTACTATTGGCCCACCATGCTCCAAGACTCCCAAGACCTGGTCAGGAGGTGCAGTCCCTGCCAGAGGTTCTCCTCTATCAAGAGGCTTCCTCAAGCCAATCTCCGATCCCTGGCTAGTCCTACGCCATTTGCCATGTAGGGCATGGACCTTGTGGGCCCCTTCCCCGTAGCAACAGGGCAAAGAAAATTCTTGATAGTCGCCATCGACTACTTCACAAAGTGGCTCGAGGCCGAGCCACTGTCCAGCATCACCGAGCGCCAAACACAGCAGTTCTTCTGGAAGAATATTGTTTGTCGATTCGGGATCCCTCAGGTCCTCGTTACAGACAACGGGACCCAGTTCGCAGGCCAAAACTTTCGAAAGTTCTGCGAAGACATCGGCACCCAGCAATGCTTCTCCGCTATATGCCACCCTCAGTCCAACGGTCAAGAGAAAAATGCGAACAGACAAATCCTCGACGGCCTCAAGAAGCGCCTCGACAGTTCCCCTAAGGGGTTGTGGATAGAAGAGCTGCCCAGCGTGCTGTGGGCGCACCGGACCACCAAGAGGATCCCCACGGGAGAGACACCCTTCAGTTTAACCTATGGGACCGAGGCAGTGATCCCCGTAGAAATCGGTTTGCCCTCCCCCCGGATCATGGCCTTCGACGAAGCCGACAACTCATCCGGCCTAAGGGCCAACCTGGACCTCGTCGCCGAGGTCAGGGAAAAGTCATCCGTCCGAAGAAACATCTATCAACAGCGGATCGAGAGGTTTTACAACAAGAAGGTCCCCCCAACAGACATCAAGGCCGGGGACCTCGTGTTGCGCAAATTATCCGTCTCCGATCCCACCAAGAAGAGGAAGCTGGCCCCCAACTGGGAGGGCCCATACAGGGTAGCCGAGGCCATATGGCCCGGCACTTATCGGCTGGTGGACATGGAGGGTCGAGCGATCAAGCGACCCTGGAACGCAGAGCACCTTATGAAGTTCTTAGAAGAACGGTCATAGGTCCCTGCCTGGCTAATGTAAATAATGTTTTTGTAAGCTTTCATGTGTAAAGGGCCGTTTTGGCGCCCCTCTCTATCATATATGAAAAGATCCCTTTTTATCAACTCCAAGCGCCTCGGCAGGCGACCTAACACCGAACAATGGGATCGGCACCCGAGTCCTCACTCCGGTATCGTCCCCAACGTCTCGGTAGGTCCGAACCGGCTTCAGGCCAGGGAGTCAACATAATGCCTCCCGGTGCCCATGATACCGCGCCCAGTACCGATCCCCCACGGGTCGGCAGGGCCTCACCTCACCTCCACCAATCAATAGACTATTGGCCGGGGCAACAAATGAAAAGAAACCCCTTATTCATACCCCCTTATTAAGTTCTGGAAAACAGATGGAGACTGTTACAGGACCACTCCACTCATCTCACAAAGAAGGAATTCACTCTTAGGGCCCCTCGGGTCCGAGGAATGGCAATCCCACTCCAATCGAACGACTTGGACCTCTCTCCTCGTCATGATGGTGATGAACACATTATTATTCACTTTTTAGAGCAATAATCTTAATATAATTAGACATTTAAAAGCTCTATATATGGTATTTAACTCTTATTTTCTCTTTTCCATAGGAAACAGCTTATAACAGCAAAACGAAGCAGATTCAAGACGTCAAGGATAATACACAGCAAACTGCAGAGGATCAGTCGACTGATGACCCAACACAGGCGACTGGACAGGAGAAGCTGAAATTCCACAACTCTCGTCACAGTCGACTTACTCTCAAAACTAGTCGACTGGTATGATCATATAGGAAATCTTCAGAAGTCTCGACTCAGTCGACTGGTCCGAAGATAAGTCGACTGATCTGCGGCGGAGTAAACAGATAAGATATTCGAAGATACACCTGAATCTGATTTCAAATCTATTTGAATCAAGATTTTATGCAGCGAATCAAATCTAAAGACAGGGTATTTTCCAAGTGGACGTGGTAAACAAATAAGGAAGGAAAGGAGAAAAGAGAAAGATATAAATCATCAAATCAAATAAAGAAGGATTTTCCTGAAAAAGTGGAAACCCTAATTCTCAGCCGTGTTCTATAAATATCAGAATACCATCTCTTGAACGGGCGGCACTCCACGACTCCCTCGGGGAGACGATCATCTATCTCTTGGACGCAACTTAATCACAAAGTTCCCAACCATCAAGTCAACCAGTGCATCACTCCATCATCATCGAAGAAGGAGAGAGAAGATCCAGCAACCAGAAGGCAGTCGACTGTGTGACAGACAGTCGACCATATTGCCGGAATCCATTAGTTTAT
This sequence comes from Hemerocallis citrina, assembly GCA_017893485.1. Lineage (NCBI taxonomy): Eukaryota > Viridiplantae > Streptophyta > Magnoliopsida > Asparagales > Asphodelaceae > Hemerocallis > Hemerocallis citrina. Next base: position 46,069,712 of record CM030361.1, read on the forward strand.
TTCTTCTTCTCTCTTTATTCTTTTATGTTGATCATGTATTTGAACTTGTTAAGCAATAAAAGTATTATTATGTGGAACTAATTTCATAGTTGGGTAGATCGAAACCGTAGTTATGTAGTGCTATATTCTTCTGAGATCTTCTAATTACTTATTGATTGAATCTGGTTGAATTGACATAGATTAATGATCATCAAACTTGGATCTTGAAGTCTGAGAGCAGTCGACTGAGGTGAGAGCCAGTCGACTGACATACAGCACGTGAGAATATCAAGTTTATGTTATCATTTATCTAAATCTGTTATATGAAGCATATTGAGACGACCGAATCTCGTGCCCATAATTTGTAACAAAGGAATCTTTAGGGGTTCTTGGTTCAATCAACTTAGAGGATCTAGATCTGATACCAATTTCTAGAACTTTAAGTGTTTGTTCGTTTCCACTGATCTTATGTTTTCTTTAAGAACAACTTAGTAAATACTAGGCTGACTACTTGATGAAAGAAACGAATTAGAGTAGATACCATGCCTAATTCTTGGCTTAGGGAAACAATACTTTAAGGAGTAGATACCATGCCCTTGAAGTGAACAAACATGAGTAATTGGAAGTAAATTCAGAAGGTGACTTAGCATTACTAACTATTGGTGGAGATCAACAACCCAACTATTCAAGAGATATTGTGATTCAAACTCATCTTTCTTAGTTTAATCTTTTTAATTCTTTTAGATTTCTACAACAACCCTTTATCATTTTTTTCTTAGTTTTATTGATTAGTAAGTTAAAGTCTACAATCTCTGTGGGATCGACCCTTGCTATTACTACGATTCGATTCGTGCACTTGCGAGGTTTTTATAATTTGTGTCTAGTTTTATCTATTTATTTAGGTAGCTAGATTCCAACAACAAGTTTTTGGCGCCGTTGCCGGGGATTGTTTAGTATTTTAACTTACAAATCAGTAAAATCTTTTTCTGTTTATTTTATTTTATTTCTTCTTTTTCTTTTCTAACATTTTCTTTTAGTTTAATTTCTACACACAGAGTCAGACCAGTCGACTGTCTCCACGATCAGTCGACTGCACAGAGGAACTTCTTTCAAAAGCAACAATGGGTGAAAGAATATTGAATCAAGTACCAATGCAAGACAAATTCATTCCAAGGAATATTGAGCAATCGTCTTGCATAGCTTTTCAACCCAAAGTCACAGGGAATATGCATTTATCACCTCAATTACTTAGCATGGTTCCCCACTTCAATGGTAGACTAGATGAAGATCCGCACCTACATTTGCAAGACTTCAGCCGGTTCGCCTTGGCACTCAGAGCCTTGGACTTCTCTCGATAATAGTTGAAGGCAGCATCCTGGTCGCGAGCCCCCTTGCGATAACGGACAAACGTGGCCTCCAGAACCTTGATTTTACTCCGGAGCCACGCCACGTCGGAGCGATGAGGGTCCGCCTCGGGAAGGAGAGCCGTTACCTAAAAGAGAACCAACCACGACTCAAAACGCATCGGCAAAAGGGGTCCGAAAAAATCCGAGTACAAAAGACTTGGCCAATCAAAAAATCCTCTTTTATAAATCAAATCCTTCATACAAAAATGCGGTGGCCAGTCCGCGGTCGGCAAATACAATTGAAAGAAAGAAAAAGACAGACAAGAGGCAAATAGCCTATGGTATCACCTCAGCATCAGCCGGGTTCACGGGTGGATCGGCAGCCGGACCCACGACGGGAGGGTCAACATCAGGGGTCTTCGATGGCCCCTCGATCTCCATGTCATAGTCAAGGCCGGTCAGGTTGATGTTCGGGTAGAAGTGCCTCACATGGCTGAGGGCCTTCGCGTAGACCGCATCCTGGGCCGCGATCACCAGGTCCTGCCCCGTCGTCGTCAGTTCCTCCTTCTCCTGCGCGAACTTCTTCTTTAAGGCGGACACCCTCTTAGCCCACTCGGAATCCCTGGCATCGAGCTCGACCTTCAGCTGCTGCTCCCTCTTGTGCGAGCCGTCGAGCTCGATCTTCATCTCCTTCATTTCTTGCAAGCTTTTGTCTGCCCGAACTCGCTCCCGTTCCAAGGCCGCCTCATAAAGACCTTTCACGTGGGCCCCCTGCACACAGGCCTGCAGTAACCAAGCACTACTAAGGAAACCTCCGCCACAATATATTCACAAGGCAAGTGGGGTCAGCGGACTTACCAGCACATTGGCCTGTGCAAGGCGCGTGTACGCCTGCTCCAATGACTCGGCGTTCATCTCCTCGCGGTCCCGGGGAGTCGCCAACTTCTCTGCCACCTCGGCGGCCTGGGGCCCACGGGTCAGACAGTCCCCCACCCGTATCGACCAGGCCGGCACCCACGGCCGCCGCAGCTCCTCCATTACGGTGTCCTCTCCCCCGGCTCTGACCAGGGGACCCTTCCCCTTACTACGTTCGGATGCCTTCGCCTGAGCCGAGCTCCCATGAGCGGCCACCTCCTTACTCGTCTCCGAGCGAGTTCTCTTGCCCCTCGGCTCAAGCGTTGCCTCGGATGCAACCTGACTCGGCCCCCTCACCCTCTTCACTTCTCCCTCCTCCTCGGCCCTCTTCTGCTTCAAAGCGAGCCTCCGAGCCTTGATTGAGTCTGGATCCATACCTGCAAAAAGACCCATTAAGGACAATGAGCTCAAAAGAACAGTAAAACTAAGAGAAATAAACAACTACATACAAGGCACGACCGAGCTCAGTCCAAAGCTCGCCAGGTGACCCTCCATCACCTTCGGCCAGCTGATGCTGTGCGACAGACGGAGGCGCTTGACAAACTTCCACTCATCGGCCGTCAGGTCCTTCGGCCTTGCCGCTTTGAAGCTCGGCTTATAATGGTTCCAACGAGTGGGAATATCCCAAGGCTCCTCGTTCCGGATCACGAAATATTTCCGTTTCCACTCCTTGATGGAGTCCAGATGGCCATGAACCACCTTCCCCTTACTCCGAGGCGAAACATAGTATACCCCCTCCGACTCCCCCCAACGAGCTGATCCCCAACATCGCCCGGAACACGCCCAACCTAAGAGGCACCTTCTGCTCCTCACACAGCAACACGAAACAGATGATCTGCTTCCACGAATTGGGCCCATACTGCATCGGAGCCAGGGATGCCCAGTTTAGCACATCCCGAATGAACGGATGGACCGGCAGCCTCAGTCCAGAGCCAAAGGCGTCTAAAGGGAAGATGCAGTACCAAGCAGACAGGGGGTCGGTAGGGCGGAGGCTAGGGCTCGGCAACATGAGTTCGTAACCGGACCCGATGTGGTACGCCGACTGTGCAACCTCCAAGTCACCAGCTTCCAAGATAGTCGGAAGCGTGTCCATCTTCACCGTCTTCCGGCTCGGCGAAGACGGCTGAACCCCATATAGCGCCTTATCGGAGAGGTCGTCGGGGTACCATCGGAACGGGTTCGACTGTACAGGCGACCCTGTCACCACATTCCGGAGGATGGGCGCTTGGCTCGGCCCACCGGCCTTCCCCCCCTTTTTCCTTGGCACCCTCTTCTTCTTGGCCCTCTCCGACGAGGGAGTGGATAAGCGCCCAAGACCAGCTGGCGTGGAGGACGAACCCACTCCCCGGACCGTGGATCTCCTCCCCGTACCTCCTGTCCGAGCCTCATCGGCTTCACCCTCGCCATGACCGCCCCCCTCTTCAGAAACCGATTCCAGAATCTGGACCTCGTCCGAACTGTCACTCCCCTCCTCAGAGTCACTACTCTCCACCACGTACGGCTTCCGGGAGCGCAGGGGCTTCACGTCATACACCGTCTCCTCCTCCCACGTTGTCGAGTCTAAGAGCCCGGTGGCAGGCGCCCCTTCCCCTCTAGACGTCGACGCCGAAGAGCCAGACTGAGCCCTAGACATGCCTAACTAAATAAACTTACCGACTAACCTTTGGTCGCTTCGGATGGACGAGCCTGGTACCGCAGACAGTAGTGACGAGCGCCGAAGTGTTTGGAAATTTCTTAGAGAAAGAAGCGAGAGAGAAGTGAGCAGTATGGGGGAAAGGTGGGGGTATTTATAAAGGAAGAAGCGACTCCTCGTTTTTCGCGTAACTGCTCCTCGATTGGCGTGAAACTGCCACCTATGAAATTGCGCCACGTCACCTTGGAACGTGCGCCGCTGACGTCACCCACGTCACCTGGGAACTAGACGCAAGGGTCGGTCCGGATGAAGTGCGTCGGACCCAGACACCCCAGCATCTGTCCCCGGAAACAAGGAAAAATTTAGATTAAAAGTGTTAAGGCACCCGCCCTCGGCGAGTGCCCCGGACCCCAGGACTCGATCGGTTCCCCTCTCACCCGCGAGCAACTCGGGGCTTACGACCTCAGAAGCTGAAACCCCGAACTGTTCGAGGGTGGTAGAAAAGCCACCATCGCCTGGGACCCTGTCAGAGAGCAGATCGGCCCACCTCCCATCTCTGACTCCTTCGGGCCGACCACCATCAGAAACCGTCAGCCCGGAAGGAAGACAGAGATCGGAGAAGACCCATCCGACCGAGGCAACCTACCCCCCGGGGCTGAACTTCATTGGTCATCCCTCCCGCCATGATCTCCCCTGACTCTGACTACCGCATCAGAGTCGTCAGAATCAGGAGAAGATCATGGCGCGAGAATAACCACTCGTCTGACCCTCTCAGGGTTAGAATTTTTCAAAGAAACAGGCGTCCGCCCAAGGCAGACACCTCCGGTGGTCGATCAACCACCATTGCTGTGATCAAAGCTAGAGGGGGGAGCAGGGTATTTATAGCCTCCCCCAAGGACCAGCCGCTACGCCTGGGGAACTAAAGCGCCGCGCATTTATTAGAGGAGCCATTTAATGACCCCGGGAAGTTGGAATGCCGCACGAATCCCGGAGCACCATTAATGCTCCACGAAGTCAGCCAGCATTAGCTCAGCCTTCTCACGAAGGCCCAAAGGTTTGCCATCTCCCTTGCCGACCCGTAAAACCCTCGCCAGCTCGAGGTAGGGTCTCGCACCAGGGTAGCCTTCTCACGAAGGCACAACGGTTCGCCAGCGCCCTTGCCGACCCGTAAAACCCTCGCCAGCTCGAGGTAGGGTCTCGCACAAGGGTAGCCTTCTCACGAAGGCCCAACGGTTCGCCATCGCCCTTGCCGACCCGTAAAACCCTCACCAGCTCGAGGTAGGGTCTCGCACCAGGGTAGCCTTCTCACGAAGGCCCAACGGTTCGCCAGCGCCCTTGCCGACCCGTAAAACCCTCGCCAGCTCGAGGTGGGGTCTCGCACAAGGGTAGCCTTCTCACGAAGGCCCAACGGTTCGCCATCGCCCTTGCCGACCCGTAAAACCCTCGCCAGCTCGAGGTAGGGTCTCGCACCAGGGTAGCCTTCTCACGAAGGCCCAACGGTTCGCCAGCGCCCTTGCCGACCGGTAAAACCCTCGCCAGCTCGAGGTAGGGTCTCGCACCAGGGTAGCCTTCTCACGAAGGCCCAAAGGTTCGCCATCGCCCTTGCCGACCCGTAAAACCTTCGCCAGCTCGAGGTAGGGTCTCGCACCCGGGTAGCCTTCTCACGAAGGCCCAACGGTTCGCCATCGCCCTTGCCGACCCATAAAACCCTCGCCAGCACGAGGTAGGGTCTCGCACCAGGGTAGCCTTCTCACGAAGGCCCAAAGGTTCGCCATCGCCCTTGCCGACCCGTGAAACCATCGCCAGCTAGAGGTAGGGTCTCGCACCGGGGTAGCCCTCTCACGAAGGCCCACCACGACCCAAAACTACTCCTCCACGGCCAACTCTCGCATCCCCGCAGGAGTGGGGGGCTTATGAGATAGGATAAAAATGAACTGGGGCCCAGGATGGCTCTCGCTCCAAGTCAAGCCGGCTCGGCCCCGGACCACCACAGGCTCGGTGCGGCCGTAAATTCACCACCACGAAACTAGCCCCCCCGTTCCGACGACCCGCCACGACCCTCGGTCTCCGATCCTCGGCGGTCTCACGGGCCGTCCACTCAGCCAGGTAAGGGAGGGGGATGACCTGGCGCAACCTAGGCCCTCTGATCCCCCCAGAGACACAGGGCCCCTACGATCTGCCATGTCAGCTCCAAAGCCACTTGGGGCTCTTGCCATGTCAGCCCTAAACCGCTCTGGGCTCTGCCACGTGTGCCCTAAACCACCTGGGCCTCTGGTCACGTCAGGCCCATAGGCTTTCGGGTCCAGACCCGGCCCCCAAGCGGATCCAAACCCGGTTGGGTTATCTATAAATACCAGGCCCTCACCCACCTTCAAAGGTAATCAATCTTTCTCCCACAAAAACCCTAGTTACTGCTACTCTCTCACAGAGACTAACTAGATCGTCGGATGGTCTGCCACCGGGATAAACCCCGGTGTTTCTAGACCACCTGCAGGTACGCGAGGCGAGGCAACCCGAGCTGCACCTCCAGTGCCGAGGCGAGCCTACGGACCACCGTCCGCTACAGAATCCTTCTCCTCTTACAAATTGAGTCCGAACTCACACCTGGTGCATCCACACTCTAGCCAAAAACAAACCGCATCAGCAAGGTTTTCTACTAGTGAATAAATTTGCCGATATTTATAGTCAAGGCAACATTGTTCTATAAAGCAACAACAAGATGACCTTAAACTAGTAGATATATATGATCACTTCTCCTTACTTGTATTTAGTTGGTTCTAATTAAGCCAAATGACACGAATATAAAAAAGCGATCACTGGTGAAATGATAATTATGTGATGGCTTATTCTTCTGACTTGTACAATTAATTGTCTCGACATTATACTGCCTACCTAGTTTTATGCATATAAAGGATCAATACATTAATGAGATCAAACATGTCCTTAGAAGTTCTGGTGGATGGAGCCCATTTGCATGTTTTCACTGTATATAAATTAATGGAGTATTATTCAGTTTCAATTCACACAAGTTTTAAGTTAATGAACTTGGAAAATTCCTTATCTCAAATTTTTTATTTAAGGTTTCATATTGCATTTCAATTAAACGTTTATAAGATCCCAGGCCTCCCTCCTCTTTGTTAAGGGTAAGCTTAGAGCATCAATGGTCCTTGGTCAATTTGTCAAAATTTACAAATTTTGATAAAGAAGGTGCAGTAGTCGTTGGCCAAATACTAAAATTTTGGATTGCGACGCTACAGTAGCCGGTTATATTTGGCAGCCAAAATGACAATTGTCAAAATATAGCTAACGGAAGATGATTTTTCGTCGGAGAGATCGGACGGAAGATGATTTTCCGTCGGAGAGTTTTTTTTTCGCGCCCACTAATCAGACGAGGGATTATTCCCCGACCGATGAATTAAATTATTTTTTTTTTTTTGAAGAACGGTAGACAATCTACCGTCCAACACAAATGTTGCTAAAGACAAAAGTCTAGAACGGGACTTCATCCCTCTTCCCAGGCAAGTGAGGATTTTTTGATTTTTTTAAATTTTGGCTTTTGACGATTACAGTGCAAATTTATTTTTTTCATTTCTATTTTGCCAAATACCCAAAATCTTATAATTATGGTCTCGAATCAACTTAATCAAAATTTAGATTGATTTTGGATGGAGAGTTTCAAAATACTAATCTTAAGACCTTAAAAGTAAACTTTAAACAAGTGGATCATACACGAGCATCATCATTATTTCAGTTGATAGCTACTTATCAATCAGCAATCATGTATTATCAGAACAAATTAGGGTATATGAGTTCACTGTTTTATGTCTTTCAAAATGTACTGACACTGTTCTAAAACTGTTTGTATGTTGTCAATTAAGCTAACTACATATGTGGCCGAAAAAGAAAACCTACAAATAATTGGAGTAGTGAGAGCATCTGCAGTTGTTTGCTAAATATGCATATTTAGTCAAAAAGAACGTTGTAGTCATTGGCCAAATATGCATATTATGCATAAATCACTATAAGAGATTGCTATAAATGAGAATCAAAATGAGAAATATGCCTATATGAGAGACGGGGCTTGAAGTGTCGTCGCACAAAAAAAATGTTTTTTTAATGGTCAGACGGCACTTCCAGTGCCGTTGCACAAAAAAAATTATTTTTTTAATGGTCGGACGGCACTTGAAGTGCCGTCCTTCACAAAAAAAATTAATTTCGTAAAAAAATAAATAAAAAACCCCACTTCTCTCGGACGGCACTTGAAGTGCTGTCCCACCCCTCTGTGTTGTTTTTGTAATTTTTTGTAATTTCTATAAACTTGTAAAACTTTTTTTGCACTTCGAGGACTATTTTTTCCCTCGGACGGCACTAGAAGTGCCGTCACACCTTTTTTTTATATATTTTTTTCCCTCTCCGACGGAAAATGAAGCACCGTCTCTTATTATTTTATTTTAAAAAGGTAAAAAATAGCATTCTACGACTGCAGCAAAACGCGACATTGCTATTTCTATTTATCCATTTATGCATATTTTTACCATCAACGACTGTGAATGCTCTGACACATTATATTATATCTCTATCTTAAACTAATAGGAGAGGCAGTCTACATTTTTTTTTCTATTTTAAAATAGTGAATAAAAAATTAAAAGTAGGGATTCTTATTTAATTAACACGTGCACTATGTATGATTTTTATTAAAAAAAAATTTAAAAAAAAAACATAAATCCTCAAACAAAGTATATTCTCCCCTTACTTTCCCAACTCACAAAATCTTATGGCTTTTCCCAAACCCACCTCCATTCCTACTCCTGCACCCCCAGTAGATTCAGAAATATTCAATTATATAATTTTATGGTTTGACAGTAATTCTCTAAACTATCTCACTTCGCTCATATTATTTTGTAGTTCTATATAAATTTATGAGTCACTCAAAAATATTTTATGTTATGCAATTTGCACATGGTAACATTAATCTCTACTTATAATATTGATTATAAATTTTAAGACCCAGCGGGCAATTTGAGAGGTGTATCTTTTTAATTTAATATTCAAAGCTACAATTTTCTAAATGCATCTAATCACATCATTAATCTTTAATTAATTTTTTTCTCCCGCCATAATCTCAACAAGCATATGTATAAAGTGATAACTGTAGTTTTTGAGTGAAGATAAAGTTGTGCAATTCTTTGCAATTTATAACTTGTAAAACATTCGTCTCCAAAAAAACAAAATAATAAAAGAGTAATGCTACACCTACAACCTTTACAACCTTATAATTTTAGGTGGCGCAATCTCATTGGAGATGTGTACAACCCACTACAACCTATTCTACAATACATTCCAATAAAATTGTGTCACCTAAAGTTGTAAAAGAAAGGTTGTAAGAAAAAATTGTAGGTGTAGCATTATCCATAATAAAAAATGACAAATAAAAAAATAAAAAATACCCAAATAAGCCAAAGTTGGGTCAGTAGTCAATAGTAAAACATGAAACTCCTATCTGCATCTTTTTTCCCCCTTCTCTCAGAGTTCAGACCTTAGGAAGTCTTGAGTGTCTGATGCCTATTTGTAGCCATACCTATTATATTTATAAAGATAAGATATAAGATAAGGATCTAAATACAGTAAACCAGATTCATATAATAACTATTCACAATAAAAGTATAATAATTTTGGCGGGATAAACTTAATCCCCAAGAAAATCGCATTTGTTGTCCTAAGAGCATCCACGGTTATTGAGGATCAAAATATGTATAAATGAATAAATAAATATAGCAAAGATACGTTTTGCTGCAGTCGTTGAATGCTATTTTTTTATAAAAGGTGTTATGGCACTTCAAGTGACGTCCGAGGAAAAAATTCATCCTCGAAGTGCAAATAAAAAATTACAAAAAATTACAAATTTTTTTAATAATTACGAAAAAATTACAAAAAATTATAAAAATATTACAAAAAAAAAAAAATTGCAAATAACCCCCTGCACGGTGAGACGGCCCTTCAAGTGCCGTCCGAGGGAGAGAGGTGGGTTTTTTGGTTTTATTTTATTAGGAAATTAATTTTTTTTTTGGTAGGACGGCACTTGACGACACTTCAAGTGCCGTCCGACCATTAAAAAAATATTTTTTTTTGTGCGACGGCACTTGAAGTGTCGTCCGACAATTATAAAAAAAAATTTTTTGCAAGTGCCGTCTCTCATATATGCATATTTCTCATTTCCTCTCTCATTTATGGCAATCTTCTGTAGCGAATTATGCGTATTATGCATATTTGGCCAACGACTGCAACGCTGTTTTTGGCCAAATATGCATATTATGCATGTTTAGCAAACGACTATAGATGCTCTAAATAGAACACTTTTTAAAAATATTAGTGATTATAGGCTAGTTTTGAAACTATTAGCGCTCGTGGGCTGGTGCCACGTCATCAGTAGCTGCTATTCTCATTAGCGATAGTGACATTTTTTTTAAAAAAAAATTGATTTTTTTTTTACTGTCGCTGTCCTATTAACGACCAAAGCATATATGAAGTTACTAATGAGATTAACGACCTTTAATGAACTGTATCAAAAAACCTAGCAAAATCAATAGAGCTTTTGATATCTGTAAAAAATAACAATCAATTTACTCTTGACAAATGTCGCTATTCGGAATATAAGTCTTTTATTAAACTAAAGTCGGTATTCGAAATAGAGATGTTAGTTGTGTGACTATTTTGTAAATTTTACAAATAACAGGGAGATTGAGTTTCATACTTAGGTCGCTATTGCCAACAGTGACGGCCTTAGTTGGGTGATGTGGTAGGGTAAAAATGGCTGGGGGCCCAACCAGGGCCCAATACAATTCTCACTCAAAATGGTAAAAATAGCTATCTAGCTCGGCCCCGAACCACTTCAGGGTCGGCGCCGAACCTCATGTCTGCCCTCACAGAACGGGCCTCCTTGTACCGACGAGCCTTGGTAGTCCTCGGAGTCCGACCCGTGACAGTGCCACAGGCCGCCCCCCCTCTCTGGCGAAGCAGAAGGATGACCTGGCGCAGCCTAGGCCCTCCGATCCCCCCAGAAGAACAGGAGACCCACGATCAGCCACGTCGGCTCCAAATACCACCAAGGGTTTCTCCACGTCAGCCCTATACCACTACTGGTATTGCCACGTCTGCCCTAAACCCTCTGGGCCTGCTGCCACGTCAGGCCCACGGGCCTTCGGATCCAGACCCGACCCCCAAAGGGAACCTAACCCGGTTGGGATCCTCTATAAATACTAGACCCACACCCACCTTTTGAGGTAATGAATCTTTTGCCACTTAAATATACCTAGTTATTGCTAGTCTCTCACAGAGACTGACTAGATCGTCGGAGGGTCCGCCACCGGGATAAACCCCGGTGTTTCAGGACCGTCTGCAGGTACACAAGACCTCGGATCCGACCCCTCAGATCCGAGCCCAGACTTCAACATTATTCCGAGCTCATCGTAGGTTCCAGAAGGTCAACCGAAGATCGGCAGACGAGCAGCATTCTCCTTCAAATACAAATCGAGTCCGAACTCACACCTGGTGCATCCACACGTCTCCCAGAAATAAACCGCATCAGGTTGGCGCCGTCTGTGGGAACACACTGCTTCAGAAGCCGATCCGGGCTAGACCCTCAAGGGACCTCGACAGCCGAACCCTCATGGCCTCCAAGGGCAAGGGGGCTGCTTCCTCCGTCAACCAACGGGACTCGCCCACACCAACTGCTAACGCCGGGCCGCGCACTACAAAACACAGGGCTCCCCCTCAAGAGTCCCAAAGGAGCGTCACCCAGCCAGTCCAGCCCGACCTCCGGGGGATAATCCTCGACCGCAAGATTACCCGCAACAGGGGAAGGGCCGCTTCCAACCCGGTCCCGAACCGTCCAAGACCGCCGCCCGAGGGACGAAGACCCGCGCTCAGTCGAGTCGGAAGACAACCCCCGGACCGACAAAACCGGGTCGAGGGAGCCCCCGTCACTCACAAGGAGTTCCAAGACTTCCGAAGAGAAATTCTGGGAGCTCTCCGACGGGCCCCCAGAGAAGAAACCCTCCATTCCCAAACAGGGTCGGACGCCGAAGCCAGCGCGTCCCGCCCATCCTCAATCCAGCAAGAGGACGACGGCGTACTCCTAAGGCGCTTACAAGAAATGGAGGATCGCCTCGATCACATAGGGGACGGCGGCCAACGAGCGGCTCAGGGATACAGACCTGTCCGTCCTCCCTTCTCCGCCCCCATCCTCCAAGCGGAAATACCCAGGAATTTCCGACCCCCTCAATTCGAGACTTACGACGGCGAGGGAGATCCTGCTGATCACATGGAGGGTTTCAAAACCCTCATGATGATTCACAGCGCCTCGGATCCCCTGCTATGCCGAGCCTTCCCTGCTACCCTTCGGGTCCAGCTCGTGAGTGGTTCTCGAAGCTCGCCCCCGGCTCCGTTTACTCCTTCGACCAACTCGAGGGCAATTTTCTCTCCCACTTTGTCACTAGCCGGAAGGTCGAAAGGACCAGCGCCTCATTACTAGGGCTCAGACAGATAGAGGGGGAATCACTCAGGGTGTTCGTCTGGAGATTTACCGCTGAGGCGAGGTCAGTCTCCTCCCTCGACCCTGGCGTCGCTTCAGCGGCATTCCGACACAACGTCCGTCATGGACAGCTGAAGGCTTCTCTGGCGAAGAGACCCCCCGTCGACTTTCCCGACCTCCTCAATAGGGTTGAGAAATACATTAGGGCAGAAGAAGCCCTTAACCCCGAAGATGCCAGGGATGCCACCGGGAAGGGAAAGCGGAAGACCGAAGAAGTCGAGCCATCAAAGAAAGCTCCAAGGGACCCGGGGGCCGTGAAGAAGGTCCCGCCGGTCCCCCGCTTCGAGAGGTACACTCCCTTGACACATAACGTATCCGCCATCCTCTTGGAAATCGAAGACAAGGGCATTGTCCGACTACCTCCCCGATCCAATAACAACAAGAATCGAGATCAGCACTTCTACTGCCGCTTCCACAGAGAGCATGGGCACGAAACCGACCAGTGCCGAACCCTGAAAGACGAAATCGAGGAACTCATTTCAAGGGGGTACCTCCGAGAGTTTACCCGAGAAGGCCCACGGGACCGGCGAGACGCTAGGAACCGGAGGCCCTCGCCTCCAAACCCTCCTCCAAACCACGCCCAGGGTCGGGACCCCGATTCCGAGGGAGCCACAGATATACCTTTCATCTTACACTGTGTCCACGGAGGGCCGATGGAAGGTGGATCGAATACTTCCCGAAAAGCCTTCATCCGAGAGGCGAACGCTGTCCGAGACAACCCCTCGCCCAAACTGCAGTCGAGGCCGGTCTCCTTCTCAGGGGAGGACCTCGAAGGTGTCCGCTTGCCCCACTGCGATGCCCTCGTCCTCAGTCTCCACATGGCTAATTGTGAAGTTCGCAGAATCCTCGTCGACAACGGCAGCTCGGTGAATATTCTTTTCCTCGAAGCCTTCGAGAATCTCAAGTTACCCAGAGGCAAACTCAAGCCGGCCGGGTACACCTTGCACGGGTTCTCTGGCATCCCTGTCGTGATAGAAGGGATTGTTACCCTCGACGTTACCGCCGGATCGACTCCTGTCAAAAGGACCGAGTCCATGGACTTCATGGTAGTCAACGTCAAGGCGGCTTACAACGCCATACTCGGCCGACCTGGACTATGCTCCCTCCAAGCGGTGCCGTCGGCTTACCATCTGAAGCTCAAATTCCCCACCCCGCAAGGAGTTGGCATCGTCCGAGGCAGCCAAGAGGCAGCACGGTCATGCTACATGACCACCGTCGGGGGAGGTGTGTTCCCCCTCGACGCCGAGCGAACATAGATTATGGCCTGGCTAAGTGTAAATCTATTTTTGTGTAAAACCTCATATGTAAAGGGCTGTCTTAGCGACCCTCCCTATCTTATACTAAAAATACCCCTTTTTGTCCAAACCCAAATGTCTCGATAGACTCAATCCGAGTCCAGACTAAGGGTTCTTCCTAAGGCCCCACTTCGATCCCTCGCGGATCGGTGGAGCCGAACCTTGCCTCCGACATTATGCGCTACACTACTAGCCGGAGCGATGAAGGAAAAGGATTCTTTATTCATGCCCCTTTATTTTCGTTCTGAAAAAATAAAAGAAACAAAGACCGTTACAGGACCACTTCGCTCATCTCAAACCAGAAGAAATCATAGGGCCCTTCGGGTCCAATGAGGCGCGAAAGTACTCCGACCAAGCAACTAGGAGCCCCTCTCCTCGTTATGATAGTCCTTAGCCTCAGCCACGGTCGACACTCCAGCCACAGAACTCTGGGCGTCATCCGGTCGCGTACGCTGCAACAGCAACAGCGCAGAGGGAACCCCCTCCGCTTGCCGACCCGCGGAGGAAGAGAACGAGATGCCGAACATCGCCTTGTAACGATGTATCTCCATCTCCCTCTCCACAAAGACGTCGCGAAGCAACCCCCCAGGAAAGGGCCTCGGTGCCAAGGTACTCAACTCGGCCTGTACGAGGTCCACACCGCCGAGCTCCCAATCCCGCATCGCCCTCCTCAGCCGACGCGCCTCCTCACTTAAGGCTTCGGACTTATTCCGATAAAAGTTACAAACCGTATCAGTGTCCCGAGCCCCCCTTCGGTGACAAACCAGCGCGGCCTCCAGGGCCTTAACTTTACTCCGGAGCCACGCCACATAGAAACTACGGGAGTCCACCTCAGGGAGGAGAGCCGCGACCTACAAGAAAACCAGCCAACTTAACACACATTCGCAAGAAGGTTCGGAAATGACCGAGGTCAAAACAGTTGGCCGCTCAAAAAACTTTTTTTACTACTATAAATCCTTGTACTTCTTACAAAAAATGCGGTGGCCAGTCCGCGGGAGGCAAATACAGTCGAGGAAGAGAAAAAGAAAGATAAAAAATATACAACTCAATGTCCCACCTCAGCGTCGACGGACGGATCCACGGGTGCGTCGGCGGGTGGATCGAGGGCAGGCCCTTCTTTGCCAGGAGTCTTCGACGTCCCCTCGATCTCCATGTCATACTCAAAATTGGACAAATCGAGGGTCGGGAAGAAGTGCCTCACGTGACTGAGGACCTTCGCATAACTTTTGTCCTGGGCTTCGATCACCATCATCTGACCCGTAGTCATCACCTCCTTCGCCTCCTTGGTGAACTTCGTCTTCAGGGAAGCCACCTTCTTCTCCCACTCTGTATCCTTGGCCTTGAGCTGGAGCTCTAGCTGCTGCTCCCTCTTGTGCGAACCCTCGAGTTCGATCCGCATCTCCTTCATCTCCCGCTCGCTCTTTTCCGCCCGAGCTCGCTCGTGGGCCAGGGACGCCTCGTAGAGGTTCTTTATGTTGGCCCCCTGTATGCAAGCCTACAATCAACGAGCACAGATAAAGATAAGGCGTCCGGACGAAAATCAACGAGGGGGACAGGGTCGACGGACTTACCAGCACAGTGGCCTGCGCCAGGCGTGCAAACGCCACCTCCACGAGCTCGCCCTCCATCGCCTTACGGTCACGAGGGGTCGCCAACTTCTCCACCACCTCAACGGCTTGGGCCTCCTCGGTCAGGCAGTCCCCCATCCGAACCGACCAGTCTGGAGCCCACCGCTGCCGCAACAACTCCACCACCGGATCCTCTTCCTCGACCTCAACCAAGGGACCTTTTCCCTTGTTAAGAACAGAGGCCCCCGTTAGGCCCTGACCCTTCGAAGCAGCTACCCCCTTGCTCGCCTCCGAGCGGACCCTTTTGGTCCTCGGCTCGAGCTGGACCTCCGAGATGACTAGGGACGACCCCCTCGGCCTCTTCGCCGCCTCCTTCTCAGCCTTCTCCTTCCTCATGGCGAGCCTCCTGGCCTTGATCGACGCCTCGTCCATATCTGCGGGAAAAGCCATTAAAAGCAATAAGCAAGAAAGTACGAAAGGACCAAGTGAAAAGAAACAACTACATACACATAACGGCTGGGCTCAGTCCCACGCTCGCCAGGCTAGCCTCCGTCACCTCCGTCCAATCAATACTAGGTGACAGACGGAGGCGCTCGACAAACCCCCATTCTTCAGCCGACAGATCCCTCTGCCCCGGCGCTTGGTAGCTCGGCTTGGAGTGGTTCCATCGAGTGGGGATGTCCCACGGCTCTTCACTCCGAATCACCAGATATTTTTCCTTCCATTTCTTAATGGAATCCGGGTGATTGCGAACAACCTTCCCCTTACTCCGGGGAGAGACATAGTATACACCCTCGACCGACGAGCTGACCATCAACATCGCGCGGAACACATTCAGCCGCAGGGGCACTTGCTGTTCCTCGCACATCAACACAAAGCAGATGATCTGCTTCCAAGAGTTCGGCCCGTACTGCATGGGTGCCAAGGAGGCCCAGTTCAGCACATCCCTAACGAACGGGTGGATTGGCAACCTCAGGCCGGAGATGAAAGCATCCACAGGGAAGACACAATACCAAGCTGATAGGGGATCGGTGGGGCGCAGGGTAGAGCTCGGCAGCAGCAATTCGTAGCCAGGCCCTATATGATACGCCAGCTGCAGAACCTCCAAGTCCCCGTCCTCCAAAACGATCGAAATCGCGTCCATCATCACCCTCCTCCGGCTGGGCGAAGAGGGCTGCACTCCGAAGAGCTTCCGGTCAGAAAGATCGTCGGGATATTGACGGAAATGCTTCGGCTGTACGGGCGAACCCGTCATCAAATTGCATAAAACAGGTGCCTGGCTCGAACCGCCGGTCCTCGACCCCGCCTTCCTCGGGGCCCTCTTCTTCTTCTTGGCTCGCTCCGACGAAGGAGTAGACAATGACCCCAGGCCTGTCGGCGTAAGTCTGGAACCTGCACCCGGAACGGTGGACCTCCTCACCACATCACCCTCGCCTCTCTCCTCCTCGGAAGACAACTCCAACACACGAATGCCGTCCGAACCATCGCCGGCTTCCTCCGACTCGCTGCTCGCCACCACAAAGGGATGTCGGGAGCGTGGCGGCCTCATCTGGTGTACCGCCTCCTCCTCACCCACTGAGTCCTCCCACGAAACCGAGCCAGAAGGGTCCGCAACCGGCACCGACCCCTCCTCAAGCACGGGCTCTTCCCACGACGTCGATGTAGAGACAGGCTTTCCTTCCCCCCTGGACGTCGATGTCGACGAACCGGACTGAGCCCTATCCATCTGTGCCTAAAGCTAAACAAACTTACCAACTCACCTGGAACCGCTTCGGAAGGATGACCCTAGTACGGCAAGCTGCAAGAACAGGGCTGAAGGGTTGAGAGATTTTTTGAGGAAGAAGGCAACAAGAAAGAAGTGGGCGAAAAGGGGAAGAGAGGAGAATACTTATAGAGGAGAAGAACGACTCCTCGACTTCCGCAATGACTATTCACTGATTGACGCACAACTGCCGCCTGGAAAATCGCGCCACGACCTCGAAACGTGTGCTGCTGACGTCATCAGACGCCAGACTGACAGCCCAACTCAGGAGTCGGTTCGGATGGAGTACGCGACGGAGAGAACATTTTTACTTAAAGGTTTAAGGCGCCGTCCTCAGACAGACGCCCCGGGCTCCAGGACTCGGTCGGTTCCCCTTTCACCCGCGAGCAGCTCGGGACTTACAGCCTCAACAGCCGAAACCCCGAACTGTTCGAGGGTGAGACAGAAACCACCATCACCTGGAGCCCTATTTGAAGACAGAGTGGCCAACCTCCAATCGGAGACGACCCACCCATCCGGGGCAATTCGGCCCCTAACCTTTGATTTGGTAGATGCCCCTCCGTCTGGATCTCTCTCGGGCCAAACAACCAGATCAGGGTCGTCTGACCCGAAAAAAGGATCCAGACGGCAGAAGCTTCACCAATCCGAGGCTCCTCAACTATCGGTCCAAATTTCGGTGGTCGCCCCTCTCGCCCTGATCCCCCCTGGAGCTGACTACCACTTCGGGGCCATCAGATCCAAGAGAAGATCGGGGCGGCAGAGAATCCACCTCCCCCGACACGACCGGGATTAAACTTAGCAAGAAACAGACGTCCGCCGGAGCAGACACCTTTGAAGGCCAATAGACCACCCTTGCTGTGATCCGACCCACTGCAGAGAGAGGGATACTTATAGCCCCCCCCACAGGCCAGCCTTTATGACATGGGGAAAACCAAACGACGGAAGACCAGACGCCACGCATTTATTAGACGGCGCCATTAAGGCACCTGGGAAGTTGGAACATCGCACAGATCCCGGGATGCCTTTAATGCTCCGCAAAGACGGCAGGCTACCCTCCTCCACATTCCTGAGGCTCAAACGGTTCGCCACCACCCTTACCGACCCATAGATCCCTCGCCGACTCGGGAACAGGTCCAGCACCAGAGTAGTCTTTTATGGAAAACACCACGGCTCGCCATCGCCCTTGCCGACCCGTAATCCCTCGCCAAGCTCGAGGTCAAGTCTGGCACCAGGGCAGTCTTCTCCGGAAGGCTCAACGGCTCGCCATCCCCCTTGTTGGCCCATAAGTCCCTTGCCAGCTCGAGGTCGGGTCCAGCACCAGGGTAGCCTTCTCAGGAAGGCTCCACGGCTCGCCATCGCCCTTGCCGACCCGTAATCCCTCGCCAAGCTCGAGGTCAAGTCTGACACCAGGGCAGTCTTCTCACGAAGGCTCAACGGCTCGCCATCCCCCTTGTTGGCCCATAAGTCCCTCGCTAGCTTGAGGTCGGGTCCAGCACCAGGGTAGTCTTCTTAGGAAGGCTCCACGGCTCGCCATCGCCCTTGCCGACCCGTAATCCCTCGCCAAGCTCGAGGTCAAGTCTGGCACCAGGGCAGTCTTCTCAGGAAGGCTCAACGGCTCGCCACCCCCCTTGTTGGCCCATAAGTCCCTCACCAGCTCGAGGCCGGGTCCAGCACCAGGGTAGTCTTCTCAGGAAGGCTTCACGGCTCGCCATCGCCCTTGCCGACCCGTAATCCCTCGCCAAGCTCGAGGTCATGGTCTGGCACCAGGGCAGTCTTCTCAGGAAGGCTCAACGGCTCGCCACCCCCTTGTTGGCCCATAAGTCCCTCGCCTGCTCGAGGTCGGGTCCAACACCAGGGTAATATTCTCAGAAAAACACAATGGTTCGCCATCCCATTTTTACAACCGTAGACACTCCTCCACGGCTAGCTCCCGCACCCCCGCAGGAGTGGGGGGCTTGTGTGGTAGGGTAAAAATGGCTGGGGGCCCAACCAGGGCCCAATACAATTCTCACTCAAAATGGTAAAAATAGCTATCTAGCTCGGCCCCGAACCACTTCAGGGTCGGCGCCGAACCTCATGTCTGCCCTCACAGAACGGGCCTCCTCGTACCGACGAGCCTTGGTAGTCCTCGGAGTCCGACCCGTGACAGTGCCACAGGCCGCCCCCCCTCTCTGGCGAAGCAGAAGGATGACCTGGCGCAGCCTAGGCCCTCCGATCCCCCCAGAAGAACAGGAGACCCACGATCAGCCACGTCGGCTCCAAATACCACCAAGGGTTTCGCCACGTCAGCCCTATACCACTACTGGTATTGCCACGTCTGCCCTAAACCCCCCTGGGCCTGCTGCCACGTCAGGCCCACGGGCCTTCGGATCCAGACCCGGCCCCCAAAGGGAACCCAACCCGGTTGGGATCCTCTATAAATACTAGACCCACACCCACCTTTTGAGGTAATGAATCTTTTGCCACTTAAATATACCTAGTTATTGCTACTCTCTCACAGAGACTGACTAGATCGTCGGAGGGTCCGCCACCGGGATAAACCCCGGTGTTTCAGGACCGTCTGCAGGTACACAAGACCTCGGATCCGACCCCTCAGATCCGAGCCCAGACTTCAACATTATTCCGAGCTCATCGTAGGTTCCAGAAGGTCAACCGAAGATCGGCAGACGAGCAGCATTCTCCTTCAAATACAAATCGAGTCCGAACTCACACCTGGTGCATCCACACGTCTCCCAGAAATAAACCGCATCAGGTGATTATTTTGTAAATCTTACAGAGAGCAAAGAGATTTAGTCTTCTACTGAGGTCGTTATTCGGACAAAGACCTTAATTTTAAATTATTTTTTATTCTTAAGAGATCAAAAACTTTATAGAATTCGCTAAGTGTCTCAATACATTCATTTGATGTCGTTAATCTCATTAGTGACTTCATATATACTAAGTTCGCTAGTGGGAATAACGACATCAAATAAAAAATTACAAATATTTTAAAATGGAGACCACTATTTTTATTAGTGATTTTTCAAAATGAATAGCTTGCTAATAAGAATAGCAACCGCTGCTGACGTGGTACTAAGTAGCCCACCAACGCTAATAGCTTCGAAATTAGCCCATAATCACAAATATTTTAAAAAAGTGGCCTATTGCGGCAAAAAATTGAAGAAGAACCTCCCCACATGCTAACACTCGTCACTACCAGTCCTTATTAATTATTATTAAAAACTAATTTAATTTTGACAAAAGAAACCAAAGATTAGAACAGTATTGAAGACTTTCGGATCTAGCTACTAATCACAGATGCAATCATAGATCCACCGCACTCTGTCTAAGTTGTTGCATCCCCCTCCCCCCACATGGTATTTGGTAGGAACACCTTCCCCCACTTGCCCTTTCACGTGACCCACGCGCGCATGGCCATGGTCGCCATAATTCCCTCCTCTCGATATTTATTTGCGCGGGCTAACAAACATTAACCATGGGCCCCACAATTTTATTCTAATGAATAAATACTAGCCGACCACAGTTACACTGAACAAATTGCAGAGGACGTCAGGTATACATTCAAGTCAAGAATCAACAAGGAAGATGATGATGATGATGATGATGATGATGATAATATGGAAGGAAGAGGAATGTCGACATTTGTATTGTACTGGGTCGTAAACTGAATTAAGCCCCCCAAGTTGTGTAAGTTTATAAGACTGTCAGGTACTGTGTAAAACCAAGTTCGTCGTAAACTGAATTAAGCCCCCCAAGTTGTCTAAGTTTATAAGACTGCCAGGTACTGTGCAAAACCAAGTTCAGTGCTCAATGCCAAACGAGTGTTGTCCGTTTTAGAGCAGATCACTTGCGTTTGTTATTTGACTGATATGGGATATCATTAATCTATATCGTTAAATCGCAGCCGTTGAAGATTTACTACAGAGTATTGATTAAATTAGCCAGCTCTGTTTATGCCCTGCCTGGATTCTGATAGCTGTAAATGTAAATGCCCTGGTTAATGTGAGCAAATTAAGCAAAACTGCTTGGTAAGCCCATTCGTAAAAATTAGTGATTGGTAAATTTTTTTGGGATCAATATTAATGATTGGTAAGCTAACGTCTTATACGATTTCAATTCATTTTCCACTAATTTGTTTCAGTTTGTGGTACATGCACAATTTGATAGTCAATAAGTAGATATTTTAAATCATATAATGCATCTTATTTTTTGTTTTGGGCTACAGTTGTGACTATATGATTGAGATGGAGAATTGTCAGAACATTCCAGGTATACGAGTACGATGATGAGGAGATAGAATTTGGACCTACCCTGAACTGAGCGGAAAGACGACATTTAGATACTTACATTTCAGAGTTTTGTAGGAAAGACTGCTATATTCAAACTTAATTTTTTCATTCTTATTATGTTGCATGTCGATATCACTTTTGGATATGTCCTACAATCCAGAACGATGTTGGAGATTTATCTTTTGTTTCATGCTTTGTAGTTTCATGTACTATTCATCTTTTTACATAAAAATAATAATAATTAAGTATATTATGAAAACTAAAAATGAAACGCACAACAAGCAGTCCAAGAATATCATTTATCTATCATTCTAAAGTAACATTCACAAATTTATAATGTTGCAATTATTTGGTACACAAAATTATTCACAAAAACAGTGCATAGAAATGTAGAATAAGATGAAAGAGACTCGGATGCTCAGATATATCCAGATTAGTCTACTCTACAGTGTAAAATAAGAAAATTACTGAACTGTCGGGATAAAGTAACGAACGGAGATAATTAAGGACGGCCGTTTCACAAATTCACAAACTTAATCCGAAAAACCTTCAACGCCAATCTTTACTAATGGTTTTGTACCCAGATTAATCCGCCAAAACCCAAACGGAAATCCACAATTAATAACAGCATAATTACCCCCTAGGTCCCCCACTAATCATAAGAGGAAACCCCAGCGCGGTGAGCTTACCGCTATCCGAGTATCGAAACCGTCCGTTCTCGAAGAGCGGTGAGCGTATCCTACACCCTGTAACTTAATAAATTCATTTGAGAAACAAAACAAAGCCAGCAAAGATAAAACCAAAGCCTTTTTTCACTCACCTCACCTACTTTCGTAGCGTAGCGAGTGGAGAGGAGCTTCTTCCTTCTTCTCGTTTATCTTTCCCTTTCTTTTACTTTGCTGCAACGTGTCTTTAGGTGGGCCCCAGGTGTTCCTCACGAGAAAGAGAAAAAGAAAAAAATCCATCGAGTTCCCGCCCTTCGCTCTTCTTGAAAATCTAGGGCTTTTTAGAGAGAGAGAGAAAGAGAGAAAGTTTTAGAGAGAGAGAGAGAGAGGGAGTGAGAGCTTGGCGAGCTCTGAAGCGATGAGATGAGAAATGGACACGCCGGAGAGGAGCAAGACCGGAGGAGCGCCGCTCTCTAAGGTCGAGGTCTGGTTCCATCTCATCTCTCTTTTTTCCGCGATATTCGTTGGTTTTTGGGGGATTTGATTGATTTAGGGTTTTGATTTGCGTGGATCCGAGGTTTTTAATGCGATTCAAGAAGTTTCACGGATCAATTTGATGTACTGAACTAAGAAGCTTGAATCGGCTTTTTAACGGTCGGTTGATCTGACGCGTGCTTCAAATCAGTACGATTTTCTAATTTTTTTCGATTTTGAGGTTTTTCTAGGGAAATAAGATTTTTTTGTGGAGGGAAATTTTGTGGGTTTGGTTTGTTTGGAGTGGTGGATTTGTAGCGGTTAGGGTTTAGTTGAAGTGTTTCTTGTAAGATTCATTAAATCTATGGGTAGTGAGGGTTTAGGGGTTTAATTTAATGCTATTATTAGGGTTGAGTATTGATTTGCTGTAATGAGTATGTAGATAATTAATTTTAAAGCAATTCGACGTCTTTCCATGAATTTAGGTCTGGATTTTCTCATAGATCTTGATAGTTCCTGCTTTTATTTTTAATAAAATAGCATTTGGGCTCGCATATGATGCTGCATTGATTACTCTTAAAGCACGAGTTTTGATATATTTTTTTCCTCCCTTCGGATTTGTTCTTATCGGTTTTCTAGGGGTTCGGTTAGTATGAATCTGCACAAAAATTTGTTGCCTTTCTTGACTAGTAATCTTCGCATCGAAATAGAAGTGAGGTGAACTTGTGTCCCTTTTAAGGCAGCGACACAAATGTTGTATCGATATCCCATCCTAGATTAGCAGCTGTTGCAGTGATCTATAAATAGCACACTGAATGCTTTTGATTTATGGAAGGAGCTTCTTTCATGGATATTGGATGATGCGTCATTGTAGTACTGCTACATATAGTTGGGGCAATTTCAGCTTCTTTCTTTGTCTTTTGGGGGTGTTTTGTATGTTTGAAGGGGGGATTAAGTGTGAAAGCGATTCTCTTTTATAATATTTTTTAATCTCTTAAAAGTGGAATACTTGCTTTTGCAATTGCTATTGTAGCTATGAGAAGAAAATATGTGTTTGTTTGGGAAAGAGTGTACTGAAATAGCAAACATTTATTTATCTTGAAGGAACACATTCTTAATGTAACTTTGTTTTCCTAGTACTGCACTGAATTTCAATATTCTAGTGATTAGGCATATTTTTTCATGTTAAACTCAAGTCACTCCAGTTGAAATTTCAGCATTTGCAATCATTATTTCTTATTTATTAAGTTTTTTTTTGGGGGGGTTAGTAGTAGTTATTTTTTCTCAATAACCAGTGTTGCAAATTTGGAGTTCTTTTTCACTGTTCAATGATTTATAATTGTCTGCTTGCTTAGAATAGATCAAGCACACTTTCTCCACATTGTACCTTAGACCTTAGTATTCATGTTCACTCCATTCCCCTGAATGTATGTATATCGATTTCTGATTTAATGGATTGCCCTTTTAAATATTGAAGGGCCTGTTGTACCGGTCAATTTCGGCACTTGGGTCTCATGAGAATGTATCTAATAAGTACAAATAGTGTTTCTTTTGCACTTATGTTTGACACCCTTCGGTATATATCACATTGAAAAGCGACATAGTTGAGGCTGATTGCTACTGTTTAATCTTTATCGTTTGTTGCAGGATTCTCCAATCTACAACTTTATCAATAACCTCTCTCCTATCCAGCCTGTTAAATCAGCACATGGCACCCAAGTGTTCCATTCTCCTAGTTTTGCTTCAATTTCTTCTGTCTTTTCTTCACCATATATCAATTTGCAAAAGGAATCAAGATTTCTGATAAGGTAACTATTAGACACAATTCTTTGCTATGTTACTTTCCTCTATTTTTTTTTGTGTTTAATTTAACTCTTATTAATGGATTACGAGTAGCTTTTCCTCTGCTTTTAACTCAAAAGAAAAGAAAATTATTAGTTACAATTCCTTCTATAACTCCAAGGTTAACTGGATTAAATTTGCTGTCTCAATGTCATTTCGCTCTGCAGGCAGTCAGATTCGTCCAAGCTTGATATTTCTTCTGAGAATTTGGATCAAAGCAACCTTTATCCTGGAGTAGCAGATGTTCCTGGAGTAGCAGATGCTAGTAATCCTGCTACTGCCCGTGAGAACAGCAACGTAATATGCTCACTCAATAAGGCGTCTGATGACCCTCCTGAAGATTGTTCAACACAACCTAGTAACTTGTCCCAGTGCATTCAGTATGACTGTGGTAGCCCAAATCATAATACAAAACCTTCTTATGGTATCAAAGTGGAACTTAAATTAGGCAGTGGTCACAATCTCAATGGAGTGACTCAGCTTGTCTATGATGGTGTCGAGAAGAGGAAAGTTTTGTTTACTACAGAGTTTGAAGTCCAGGAAGAAGATGAGCATGTGCAAAGTTCGGAAGTGTCTGCATGTGAATGGGATAATTTAATTCCTGAAGATGCGAATGATCTGTTGATTTTTGATTCACCAGCCAGTACAGAAGGTTGCAAGGGTCAGCTTGAGAAATTTGGGGATAGTGATGCTAATTTTTTAATATGTTCTTCACCCAAGCCCGAAGATGTTAAGGAGGTTTCACAAAAAACACAGTTAGACGTTTCATTTGGTCCTAACCTTGAAAACACCACCCAATATCCTGCTCTTGGGAATAATGAAGAAATTGGTGAGCATCAAGGAACAGATCATACTCCACAAATACTCTCAAGCACTTGTCAGAAACAGGTTGTGTCTAATGATCAAATTAAAACAACTGGAAATGAACCTGGTGGTTGCATCTCTATGGATTGTAAGGTAACAAAAGCTATGGTCCACTGATATCCATTTTCCTGTATAAGTTGTTCTTAATTTATCTGTTTGCGCATCTTTTTTATCTGGAGAGTATGTATCTTATATAATAGTGTTTCTAGGACAACATTGTGCAGCTCTTTGGTATGCATAACATTGCTCATTATGTATTACCAAATAAATTTGAATTTCTCCTACCCAACTTTGCAAAATAATAAGTTCTTATCTAATAAATTCCTACTTAAGCAAAAAACAAGTGTAGAAGGAAAGAATGAGCACAAATAAGTTAAAAAGAACCTCCTACCTTAATTACAGGGTAAAATTTAAAATATAATGTCTTAAGTCTTAGAGAGATAGAGGTCAATACTCCCTTTCTTTGTTTTGCTATCTATTTATTTATTTAATGAATGTACTTATAAATGGATAACTCAAATTCTAGCTATATGTGCTTGTTCAGGTTGAGTTTCATCAACAGCGTGGCATGAGAAGGCGCTGTCTAACTTTTGAGTTAGCCAGCAATTCTACAAAGAACTCTAGACGCTGCTTGTCAAATTCTTTGCCCTTAGGCGAAAATTTCACTTCAAATGATAAGAAGTTGGTTTCTGTAAAGCCAGGAAGTAGCACGCCATCATGCAAATTGCCTAGTATTGGATTGCATTTGAATACTTTAGCAACAACAACCACGGATAAAATGTTCAGTAAGGAAACCATTGCTTTTGGTAGACGGTTATTCAGCACACCTTGTACTATTAGCCCATTCCCTCCAATTACGGCTGGTGAGAAACTTCTAAATAGGTCGACAGCTGTTGAGAAAGATCAACGGCCTAGTGGTAGTGAAATTCCTAACCTTGAGGTTAAAAATGTTAATTCTGAAGCACCAGAATTTGGCGTTAGTGAAAACTTAAGCCAGAGTCCCAAGAAGAAAAAGTATGTTTTATGTGATTCTCTTCTCTTTTTTTCTTAATGATTTTTCTCTTCAGCATTATGTAAACTTCACATAATCTGTATTACTGATTTATCTGCAGGAGGAAGTCAGAAAATGGTGGTGAAAATGAGGCTTGCAAGCGCTGCAACTGCAAAAAGTCAAAATGTTTGAAACTGTAAGTTCCTTCATCAATGTATTTTATCAGTGGATTTTATTTGAAACTGTTGTACTCTTTATCAATGGATTTTATTTTATTTTATTGAATATAATATGGGTTCGAAAAATTACGCCTCTCCCCTAAACATGAGAAAAATTTCTTTTCACTATTGTGGCGAGTTGCAGGATTTTCACTTATAATCTCTTTATTCACGTCTCAGTTTTTAATGCTTGGATCTTTTGAAGAAACTGTCATAAAAAATGACACTCCGGTTACAAACACAATAACTTTACTTTGGTTGGAGTTCATTGTGAACTCTATCTAGTTTGATTAAAAAAACATTACTTTGTCTTTGTGATATTTTGGTTAGATAGTTGGGTCATTGAATCAAATGTGCATCGTTTATAATTTACTTTCGCCATGGATTGACTTAAAAAATCGTAGCTATATAAAAGAAATACCACAACACTTGATGAAGAAAAAAATCTCATTTTACACCGTAATATTGATTATTGAATGTTAGAAACATATATGAAAAAAATTATAATTTAATACTGAAAAATCATAATGTTGTACTAGGTTTTGGTAATACCATAATAATGAACGTTAACAAACTTCTTATATGTTGTTGACTTCTCTGTTTTTCTTTGACTTCTTAAATTTGCTGACTTTTTGCATCTCTGTTTTTTAGTTATATTGATTAAATTCATTTAAAACTACGCTGGAATACAGTGTTGTAGATCCTCCCTTCAGCATTTATGCCAAAGTTTAATTAGAAATAATTAATCATCATGCCAATGAACATAATTAAGTAATTGTCTCTTGATGCTGCCTTAAATTTTATCTGTACACCTTGTTCAGGTTTAGGAGCTGCATATTTTCCATATACTGCCTTCGAGAAATTTCATATATCTTCTTATATATGAGGGACAGCGAGGTACAATTCATTCAAGTAGGTTGAGATAGAAATTTCACCTATAAAATGTAACTATCCTTGCACATGGTCTCTTACAAGAACTCCTAAAATAATTAGGCAAAAGAGATATCTTTATGATAAACTAGAGTACTTTCTCGCTGCGCCTCACATGTAACCCAATCAGCCTGTTTGTTTGAACATGATACACTGGGAACAAAAAAAATGGATCTCATCTCTACCCATTTTTTGTAGATCACCAAGAGAGATATGGGATGATAATAAAAGGGGATGTCATTCTAATTCGGTATTCAGTCAGATCTTTTTGACTGACTTCGATTTGATTTGAAACTGTAACGCCCCCAAACCGAGGGCAACTATTTCAACTACATAATACTATAAAATCTCATGTCGATAAAATTCATCAATAAAAAGTAGCTCAAATAACTAACAAAAGAATTTAATTTATTACAAAAGAAAATAACTGAAATTCATTAAGAAACGAGTTTCCTTAAAATTTCAATAAAATAATTTCAAACAATTTCAGAAATACGATTTATCAGCTTTAAAAGCACTCAATGAAAATTTACTCCCAAGAGACAAACCTCGAGATCCTTTACTGGTTGGGCTAGGGGTAGTACGCTGGTAGGATGACCAGGCCAGTATGCTGGCAGGACCAGACTAGTGGCATCCATGTGGACCATATCGACTAGAAAGGAGGTCCTGGTTAGATGAAGGGCTCTAGCTTAGTGAGGACGCTAAGTCCAAAAGAGGGGTGATTGTAATATCCCTACTTTTACATAGTTCTATATTGGTTGGGAAGCAGGGTATGAGTTATTATATATTAGATTGCCTATGATCCAAGAGCACCTACTAAGCTATAGCACTTTTGGTGAGGCTGTGCCATGCGGTGGGGTCTTGCTTAGGTTCTTTAGGGCTCGGGGCATTATAGAAATCACATTGAATGATGCTCTTGGACTTGGCCTGGACAATTACCTTGCTTGGTGCTCCTTTGTTTTATTTAGTTTACCGGATTTTAAGCTTTGTATCATTGTTCCTAAGTTATTTTATTTATTTGTCATGGCATGAATAGTTATCAACTGTAATTGATCCAAAGTCTCAAAATACACAATCTTGCACTTACATGCAGTAAAGTCTCTATATCATATTCTTTTATGGTATGTCCTGCAGTTATTGCGAGTGTTTTGCTGCTGGAATCTATTGTGTAGAGCCTTGTTCATGCCAAGGATGTTTCAACAAGCCTATTCATGAAGAAACAGTTCTGGTTACTCGCAAACAAATAGAATCTCGTAATCCACTTGCATTTGCTCCAAAAGTAATTCGAGGTTCGGAACCTGTACAGGAAATAGGGGTAGGGGTTTATGGTGAATTCTTCTCTATTGCCTTCATTTACACACCAGTTGAAGTTGTTTAATGAAATTGGACTTATTGACATCTCCCAGGAGGAAGCTAACAAGACTCCTGCTTCAGCAAGACATAAAAGAGGATGTAATTGCAAGAAATCAAGTTGCCTAAAGAAATATTGCGAGTGTTTTCAGGTTTGTCTCTTCCTCATTTTATCTGGGTTGTGTGTGTATTATCTCTAATCTGTTGTGTGCATCTGGTTTTGATTTAGGGTGGTGTTGGCTGTTCTCCTAGCTGCAGATGTGAAGGGTGTAAAAATGCATTTGGAAGAAAAAATGGTTAGTGTCGTAATTACAGAATATGTGCTTGATATATGTCTACAGTTTCTCCTTCAGAATGCTTCATTTGAAGTACTTTGAGCAGTGCCCCTTCAATTTTTTTCTTGCTTCATTCACTCTGTTTTCTTTATCAGTCTTCCATAGTTAATTGTACATCCTCCTGTAATTTACTGTCAATTGTCGACAACTTCTAACGGCAACATACTTTGAGATAAGTTTCACATATCACTTCTTAAATTGATTGCTGCCTTTTTTGTGTGCATAAATTTATTACTTTGAGTTGAGGCCATGAGATTTACATGTTCTTTTGCTGTGTATTATTATATTTAATGATTACGTTCTGAATTATGTATTTGAATTTTATTATATCATGCACATGAGTTCACAATAATTTTCAGTTTTAATTTTGATATCTGTTTCATATTATTTGTATACCCTTGTGTAATGAGATTTCAGAATGTGCTAATAGTTAGCTAATTGTCAGCAGGAGTGTTCATGGTTTTTTAAATATATTTTCCCCTAGGAATAAGTGCCTCCTAAGATGCTTCTGATATCATGTTCGTCATGCATAATGAGACTGGATTATTCCTTGTTGAAGTAGTTTTTAGTGATGGCCTTTCCTAGTGCATTAAATGCACCAAAAAGTTAGTTGTTTTAGCAAATTACTGAACATCCAATGGCAAAAACGTGTCAAATTTACTTTTAAGATTAAATGGAAATTTTGTCGTCGACCTGCTAGACCAGCAATGATGTATGAAGCAGAGTGTTGGGCAACAAAGAAACAATATGTTCAAAAAATGAGTGTAGCGAAGATGAGAATGCTAAGATGGATCCGTGGTAAAACCATGAAAGATAGAATTAGAAACGAGCATATACGAGACATGGTAAAGTAGCTCCTATCCAAGATAAATTAAGAGAGAATTGTCTCATGTGGTTTGGACATGTCACACGTAGGCCTAGTAGTTTCTCTGTTCTAACTGATTTGATAAATATTGAGGGTAGAGTGAGGGGTAGGGGAAGACCTAAACTTGATTGGAATGTGAAAAAAAATATGATAACTTGTGGCCTTACATAAGATATTGCGCTAAACCGAGCAGAATGGAAAATCAGGATTCTTGTAGCCGACCCCAACCGGTTGGGAAAAAGACTTTGTTGTTGTTGTTGGTAGTCGACCTGTGTGCGCGCCTTTGTGCGCTCTGCTGTGAGGCTTTGTTTTGCTCTAGTTTGGTGTATTTTTTCCTTCATTATATATGCTCACACATTTTTCCTACCGTAGCTGACGAAGTTGAGCATGTTGAGGATGCAATGGATGGCTGTGAGAAGCAACAGGATAAGCCAGAGGAGGATCAACAAAATGCCATAGCTCAAAAAAGTGACCCCCATTCATCAGAAAACATAATGCCTATTACGCCTTTTGAAATTTGCAGGTACATGTCTCGATTATATTGCTCTAACTTCCTCTTGTTCTTCTAAAATGTTTTTAGTAAAACTTAAAGTGTTTTTTACAGACCTTCTATTACACTGCCTTTTCATTCAAGTGGGAAACCCCCACGATTATCTTCACGTTCCATTGGATATCCTACATCACAGACACTCAGAAGATGTGAGTTCCCCCTCCTCCAAAGCAAACTCACAGACCGGTTTAAGAGTATTCCCGAGGATGATACTCCTGATATCCTAAAAGGTGACACATCTTCCAACAGTGGGGTGAAGACAGTTTCTCCAAATGGGAAGAGGGTCTCACCTCCACACAATGCGCTTGGGGTATCTCCAAATCATAAGGGGGGCAGGAAATTGATTCTGAAATCAATACCTTCATTCCCATCTCTTAACAGTATTGTATCCAGTGAAAATCCAATGGAATATTCCAGCACTCCTTTCAATTAGTCTGCCTTAAATTAAGGTATTTTTTCTGTTATTAGGATTTGTTATTATTTATTATTATTTTATTTTATTTTATTTGAAATCTTTCTAATGTACAAATATTCAAACAGGTGAATTGGAGCTTAATATTGGCTGGTGAAGCTGGAGAAATGTGATTCCTATGTGAAGAACTGCTCAAAGTAGTTATTGGTTGTTGAGGTATGTTTCTATATATAAGTTCAGTGTAATGAGTAGTAGTTTTATGTTCTCTCTCAATGCATGTATAATTCTCCTCGTGTAAATTTAAAGGAGCTCTCTGTCTCCCTGAATCTTTCTTCTACTTTGTTTCTTTTAAGGAGTAATAACTTTAATGGGCTCTTCTGGATAGACTTGGAACCATTTAAGTAAAGCCACAGAGGAAGAAGATATGTCTATTTGTCACTGCAAGGTTGTCGACCGGCATTCTGAAGCACTTGTTTGATTTGTTTTCAAAATTTATTGTCTCTTACAACTAAGATTAAGCTTACCTTTAGGATCTGCAAAATTGAATATGGTTTGCACTTTAAAGTCTTGTTGCCGTAACTCTTATAGAAGATAATTGACAGTCTTTTTGCGTAATAGAGTTTGGGCATTGCTGCAACTTTTCCTAACTAACGTATATGCATTATCGTTAACTGTTCAAGTATAAAAAATGACACTGAATGACAATTTTGCATGAAAGAGAAATGGTGAGCGAACAGTTATATGGTGGAGTGTTGTATGTATTAATATGTTAAATGGTTGGAGATTGTTTCCGTACACAAATCATAACTCGGGATTGGTAACTCGGAATGAGCAGCGGGTCACCCACTGTTTGTCAGTACTGAGGACTTCAATCAATAGCACTTACTAGAGATTCAGTGTCATACGGAAGTCGTCTGTTCTGCGACTAAACAACTCATTTTTTGGTAGCCACTATCTACAATAGCTTGGCCGAAAATGGAATCCAGAGCCCGTTTTCCCACCAAATTGTGCAGGCCTTTATTACAATATTGGGGGGTGGGGGTGGAGGCTAAAGTGAATGAAAATATTAATATAATTTAGTTATGTTTTTAATAGGAGTAGTGTTTGCTGTTGTCATTATTAGTATTTTAGTTAGCTTAATGTCTATCATAGCTGATCTTTTACCTTCCTCTCTGCTCTCCACTGCATTGAGTGCCAATTGTGGCAATCAATGTTGTAATCTGTGCTGGAGATGCACAATTATTATAGAAGAGTTTAACATTCATGTGAGTAAGGAATTGAGAACTATTACTGGAGAAGGTTATAGTAGAAGACTAGAAGTAACAATCAGAAATGAACTGCTGGAAAAATGGTATATTAGTTCCCATCTTCCCATACTTCCGTTTCTCAAGTCAGGTTTAGGAAAAATTAACCATTTGACTTGCGAACCACAATGTTCCATAACCTAATATGTGTTATAATTTACAGAACTCTATGATTTGGAAACATAAAAAATTAGAGACTAAATTATGCACCAGTTACAAGTTTGGACATTGTGAATACCTCGTGACTAAGTTAGATGATTGAATAGCATAGGCAATTCCAACTCTTAACATAATAGTTTTATTAAGATTGAAAAGAATGTGGATGTGTTTATTCATATTGCAATTGCTGATGTTATGGCGAAGGAAATAAATGATCAACTTTCAAAATTCCCTTTACTTGTCGAAAGTCTTTAGTGGTCCTATTATATGAGAACCATGTCATATATCATCTTGCAATTGAAAATTACCTGAGCAGCCAAATGATCTATTCTGTTTAGAAATAAGTTCACTTAGCTTGGCTTGAGAAAAAAAGAAGAAAAAAGAAGAGTTAGCTTAGTTTTAAGCAACTTGTGATAAATCCTTGCAGCAATAGATGATTACTTTTATGTTGTGGATGAATTTTCACCCCCTATTAATCACTAACATCTGATTTAGATGGGACTAGAATGGAAGATGCTTTTATGTTGCGATGCCACCACTATACATCTTTATCACTACCATCATAACTCGAGAGATAAAGTCTGTACGGTCAATCGGTCATGTTAACATGTCTACATGTGTCCTCTAGTGTGTTTATCTCAAGTGCATTAATATTTTTGCAATGCAGCAAAATTGCTGTTGTATCTAATTCGAGATTTCCCATTGTGTCGTCATAATTAGCTGTTATCTTCAGCATTCTTAACCACCTCCTTGTTATGCTTAATCTATAGACGAGATGGTGAGTTATGCCTGCTTTCAGTCATATCATAAGCCTTGTGAATCCCCTGGTAATAGTAGTTATCCAAATGTTGCTTGCTGTCTAGATTGATCTATTAGCTCTTATGTTGTGCACATGTCATGTTGATATTAACCCTCCAATTCACTCTCTCAAATTTTGTTTGTAGTCTGCAGTGGAATTTCCTCTAGCAAACTGTCTGTTCTTTGTTGTATCATCTACCTTTTTTGTATCTTTACTATTATTTTTTCAAATGATATTCTGAAGCAGGTATTGTTCCTCTTCTTACTACTAAGGTTTATGGCAATGCACATTTGTATGCAATTTCTCCACTTAACTGCATATATTTGAAACTGGTGAAAGATAAGTTCTTGATATTAACAGGAAATGCATGTGGTGAAGTTAATTTTGTTAGATATTATAGCCCCATATTGGGTATTGGGCTAATTTTGTATTTGGTTCAATACTATATATAGGAGATATTGTACTCATTTATTTCTCAATTTAATATTTGTTATTGTTTTCATCTCTCTGATTAACATGGTATCAGAGTCAAGTACTCAATTTTTTTCTCTTAAAATTTTTCCATCCAAAAATCCTCAAATTCCAACGGCCAAAGTTATACAAATTTCTTTCTAAAACTCTAGGTCTCAAAAGAAAAAAAAAAAAAAAACCCCGATCCAAGCCATCTCTAGCAACCCATTGGCAACAACCTCAGCAAACATCAAAACCCATTGGCAATAACCTCAGCAAACATTGGCAAACATCGGAACCTATCGTCATCTTTAGCAAACATCGCCAACAATCTCGTCCGCTACCGTCCAACAACACCAGTGCTTCTTGTCGGAACCCATCGGCAACCCATCAATTGTCGTCCTCCCTCGTCCACCGTTGTCCAACAAGATCCAAGCTACCCACCGACTCAACACAAAGTTTAACTTTCAACTCACAGAGTTACCCACTGTTAATTGGGTTATACCAGTGCCTCTTCGCCGCGTTGTCCTCTCTCATCCTTGGGGCCGATCTGTCTTCCCCTTCATATATACCCAAACCCTAGCCTCAATTCGAAACCCCAAATCGCCGCAATCGGAAATCCCCCCCCCCCCCCCCCCCTCGCCTCCCTCCATCTTCAACTCAGTTCTTTCATTCATTTGATTTGGGCTTTCTTTGTTGATTGAATCAATATCAGTTCTTGCATTTTGAATGTTGATTTTTTGACTCAGGTTTATTTTCAAAAATAAAAATAAAAATTATTATTATTATTATTATTATTATTATTTTATATATATATAGTAAGTCTATTAAGAGCTGGGAAGCTGAAATAGTTATCGGGAGCTGGAGATCTCAACCATCCGATCGATCTTGATCGCGATCGGACGACTGAGATCGATAGCCGCTTATCTTCAGAAAAGAGCAGGGGTAAAAGGGGTAAAATCATTCCCCCTATCTCTTATCTTCTCACGCTCTCCTCTCTCCCGCTTTCTATCTATCGAAACCCCTCTCTCCCGCTCTCTATCTATCGAAATCCCAGCTCTCTATCTTCTCGCGCTCTCCCTCCCGCTTTCGAAGATCGGGAGCTCTCTTCGAAACCCTAATCCCTATCTCTTCTCTTCTCACGCTCTCTTTCTTCGTCACCTGTGTTCGTTCTCTCCCAACTTTGGATTCCCCCCGAAATCTGAAACCCTAGCTCCCAACGACCTCAACCCCCCGACGTCGCTCTCTCACTTCTTTTGCCTCCGAACCCGAGCCATCTCAACCTTCCCCGAAATCTAACGAAACTCTCGATCTTACCAATGTTTTTCTTTGCAGACGCCTCGATATCTGGAAACCCCAACTCCAGAAACCCTAATTTCGAGTTTTTTGCATTCGAAGGTGAGTAAAGATTCGATTTTGAACTTTTTTTTTAAATTTTTGTGAGGGTTTTCGGTGGATCTGGAATTGAATATTAATTTGGTGGTTGTTTCGAATGGGAGAAGTAAGAGAATGATGCTTACGAACCCTCTTATTTAACACTTAGCTTTGGTGTAGTTATCATGTTTAACCATTATGTATGCTTCCTGCTTTCTTGATTTTTTTCTAAGCAATATCTAAAGTATAGGATTGACAACTGTATTTAATGAGTTTATTTAAATAAATGCATAAGAAGGCTAGAATATATGTAATCAAAAATGCTTTACTTTGGGAAGTTGGGTTAGTTGACTAAAAGTAAATTTTTTGGATGGCTTTTATTTTTATAACTTCTGTATCAGATAACATTTAACACAGAGAGATGAAAGGTGAATGGTGAAGTTCTTTGGTAAAATTTGTTATAAGTGTGGAAAGGAGCATTTGTTTAATCTGAAAATCAATGTCATGTTTATGGGATAATTGTGATGGAAACTTTTTTTAATTTTACGACTTTCTCTTTAGTTGTTATTTGCGAGTCAGAAATTTTTGATCCTTTCTAAACTATAAGGGCAGGTTAATGTCTGGCAATAATACTGATATCATAGCTAGATCAACAGGAAAAGGGGTATAATCGATCAACCCCTATCTCCTCTCTCTCTCCGACGGAAAACCCAAACCGCGATAAGGGGTTTCGATTTCTCGGCTCATTGGGTTCTGCCTCTCTTAGATTCCGGAGGGAAGTGTTTGATTCTCATAAATTTCTTTTATGATTTCTGTTTAATTTCTTGCATTTTCATTTGGTTTTGTGTGTAGGCAATGATGATATTGATTTTGATATAAGTTGGTTACAAAATTTTTGGGCACTGAAATTATTGTTTTGAAGCGTATTTGGTTGTGTGCCATGATAATTATTGTTTTGAAGCTGAATAGAGCTTGGGGTATGAGCCGGAGAGTAGATGGTGAAGATATGAAATAAAGGTGTTTGAATGCCCAATGCCCTCAAATCTTACCTTACATTTATGTGATTTGAGACTAGCTCAATTCATCAAATTTTTGGGCACCGATGACACACAATGATTGATAGTATCAGTATAATTTTTATAACTGACGCTGGATACGTATGTGTTGGATACTCATTTAAGCCTTTTGATGTTTGATTCTCTCATTCGGTGTGTTGGTGTAGGCAGTGATGCAAAACACTATATGATCTGAATAATTATTTCAAGCTTGTTGTATTTATTCCTGATTATATATCTATCATATCCTAGTTGGCGCAGCACCCCAATGCAGCCCTAGTTATGAATAGTGTGTTCTGAGCCTACTGGTTTTTTTTAGTCTATATATTCAGTGTCTGCTGTTCTGAGCTTACAAACTTTGACACTTCATGCTCTGTCTCTGATTGGTTTGAGCTTACAAAATTTGATACTTCATGTTGTGTTTCTGTTTGTTCTGAGCTAACAAATTTGGATACTTCATGATGTGTTTCTGTTTGTCCTGAGAATACAAAATTTGATACCTCATGCTCTGTTTGTGTTAGTTCTGAGCTTACAAAATCTGATACTTCATACTCTATCACTGATTGTTCTGAGCTTACAAAATTTGATACTTCATGCTGTGTCTCTGATTGTTCTGAGCTTACAAAATTTTGATACTTCATGATCTGTTTCTGTTTTTCCCGAGAAGTCCAAATTTGATACTTCATGCTATGTTTGTGTTAGTTCTGAGCTTACAAACTTTGACACTTCATGCTCTGTCTCTGTTTGTTATGAGCTTACAAATATTTGATACTTCATTACATGTTTCCCATTTGTTCTGAACGAACAACAACAGATACACCATTATCTGTTTCCCATTTTCTGCTACTTCGAAACAGTTTATGATCTAAATGTTCTGTTCTTCTGAGCCTACTATATTTGCTGAATGATATTTTGTGTTCTGAGCCGACTATATTTTTTAATTATTTTGTCTTTTCCAGGTTTAATGAGCTATGTTTAATTTTGATTTCAGGTTGATTTAAGCAAGAAGTGCTTCTTGGAGCTATTGAATACTGGACAACTCGACACATGAGCTATTTTTGGAGTTAATACCAATGTTACCGAAAAGGCCTATGGTTGGTGCTAAGAAGAGAAACAGCAGCACAGCAGCAGCAGTAGAATGAGAAGAAGTAGAAGGGGTAGCATAAGGA
The DNA here is from genome assembly GCA_017893485.1 of Hemerocallis citrina. NCBI lineage: Eukaryota > Viridiplantae > Streptophyta > Magnoliopsida > Asparagales > Asphodelaceae > Hemerocallis > Hemerocallis citrina. Next base: position 46,106,895 of record CM030361.1, read on the forward strand.
AACAACAACAACAGAAGAAGTAGAATTAGAAGAAGTAGAAGGGGAAGCAGCAGTTGTAGCAGCATAATGTATATGTGTAATGAAGTATTTTGAATGAGATGTAAATGTATGCATAGCTTTATGCTTAGTAAGAATGGTGTAATTTGCTTAGCTTGATCAGTATTTTGTAGCTAAGCAATATCAAAGTACTTGCGTTATCTTTGATGAATGAAAGTTTTAACCTTTATACACCTTTGATCAATTTTTGTATGTCCATATGTTTCTGAGTTAAATTTGGATAAATGGTTGTGTCAATGTGTTTGGTTTAAAAAAATTGTATCAAAATGTGATTTGGATTGTGATTGAGAGAGCAAAGAAGCTACAAGCTCTGTAATCCATGCATAGCATTTTTTTATGCATTGCTTTACCCACCCTAAACAAATGGTATTGTGGCAGTGTCTATGTAGCACAAAAGATTTGAAAGAAACAATCTTCGGAAGTTTGTACAAGAAAAAATAGTAACAATAGAATTATAACAGTTTTCAGGTTAACAATCCCTGCACAAGCTAAGTACGAAATGAAAACAACGGAAATCAACACAAGTGCAACTGGATGCTCAATTAAAGTCCATACTGTAGAAATCAACACAAGTGCAACAGAAACCACGTTCAAAAATAGGGAAGAGTATGAATACTACTAAAGAAATTAATGTACAGGACAGATATCATTAAAGTTAGCAATCTTGTGGTAAATAAATACATCACATTATATAGTCCGCTTCCTGGGCAAACTCTTATCAAACTATCATCATTTAAATATTAGTACAAAATTGAACTGAAAAAATCAAGTTTCCCCTTGAAGCTGTGCTAGTGTTTATGAGAATGTCTCCGACTCTCCGACTAATTCTGAACTGGCCATCACCCTTCTCTTCTTTCCTTCTATCAATAATTATGATAGCATGCCGCTCCTCCTTATTCTGCGTTTTCAGCTTCCACTTGTTCTTCTGCTACCGTGCTTCTCCTTCTTATGCTGAAAAAAACAGAGAAACCTTAGCAATAACTCAAACACTACTAATTCAACAAAATCTTCATTTCAAAGCGTAGTAGGCTCGGAGCAATGGGTACTCGATAAAAATGATATTCGACATACACTATAACACAAATATTACTTATATTGCAATTGTAAACAAGAAATAAATGCAAGTAAATTTAATGGCTTAGAATCACTCATTTTCTTCACTATCTGGACTCAGAACTATATGAACATCACATTTCAAGAACTTAGAAAATTCTAATCTATGTTTCATAACGTTGGTTTACTCCTGGCAATTTAAAAAAAAATCAAACATGCAAGATTGCATTGCATAATCAATGCAGTAACACCAATATGTTAATAATTCCCTTTAGGCACAAAGCATATCATCCATCTACTTCATAAAAGTTTGAATCTGACAATAAAACCTTAACATCCTTAGGAACATCCGTAGGAGACACAATATGTACGATACAACTTTCCTGTTGATCTAGCTATGATATCAGTATTATTGCCAGATATTAACCTGCCCTTATAGTTTAGAAATGATCAAAAATTTCTGACTCGCAAATAACATCTAAAGAGAAAGTCGTAAAATTAAAAAAAGTTTTCATCACAATTATCCCATAAACATGACATTGATTTTCAGATTAAACAAATGCTCCTTTCCACACTTATAACAAATTTTACCAAAGAACTTCACCATTCACCTTTCATCTCTCTGTGTTAAATGTTATCTGATACAGAAGTTATAAAAATAAAAGCCATCCAAAAAATTTACTTTTAGTCAACTAACCCAACTTCCCAAAGTAAAGCATTTTTGATTACATATATTCTAGCCTTCTTATGCATTTATTTAAATAAACTCATTAAATACAGTTGTCAATCCTATACTTTAGATATTGCTTAGAAAAAAATCAAGAAAGCAGGAAGCATACATAATGGTTAAACATGATAACTACACCAAAGCTAAGTGTTAAATAAGAGGGTTCGTAAGCATCATTCTCTTACTTCTCCCATTCGAAACAACCACCAAATTAATATTCAATTCCAGATCCACCGAAAACCCTCACAAAAATTTAAAAAAAAAGTTCAAAATCGAATCTTTACTCACCTTCGAATGCAAAAAACTCGAAATTAGGGTTTCTGGAGTTGGGGTTTCCAGATATCAAGGCGTCTGCAAAGAAAAACATTGGTAAGATCGAGAGTTTCGTTAGATTTCGGGGAAGGTGGAGATGGCTCGGGTTCGGAGGCAAAAGAAGTGAGAGAGCGACGTCGGGGGGTTGAGGTCGTTGGGAGCTAGGGTTTCAGATTTCGGGGGGAATCCAAAGTTGGGAGAGAACGAACACAGGTGACGAAGAAAGAGAGCGTGAGAAGAGAAGAGATAGGGATTAGAGTTTCGAAGAGAGCTCCCGATCTTCGAGAGCGGGAGGGAGAGTGCGAGAAGATAGAGAGCTGGGATTTCGATAGATAGAGAGCGGGAGAGAGGGGTTTCGATAGATAGAGAGTGGGAGAGAGGAGAGCGTGAGAAGATAAGAGATAGGGGGAATGATTTTACCCCTTTTACCCCTGCTCTTTTCTGAAGATAAGCGGCTATCGATCTCAGCCGTCCGATTGCGATCAAGATCGATCGGATGGCTGAGATCTCCAGCTCCCGATAACAATTTCAGCTTCCCAGCTCTTAATAGACTTACTTACTCTCTCTCTCTCTCTCTCTCTCTCTCTCTCTCTCTCTCTCTATATATATATATATATATATATATATATATATATAGGTACCACTACTTGATGGAATCCCAGTCTCTCCTACATATTTCCGCATCCACTGACTTCCCCGATGCAACCGTCTCTCGTTCCTCCTCCAGATTCAAACAGCAGTAGCGCCACTTTCAGTCTGCCTCCGGCCTCCTACCTTCTCCTAACATCATTCCTCACCCTTCCCTACCTCTACTATGACACCGGTAGCACCGTCCTGCTCCATACCCCGATCCAGACACCACCAGCATCTCCCTCCACATTGTGCTCTCAGTCACAGCAGCGCTAGTCTTATTTCTCCTCGCAGTGCTTCTTCCCTCACATTCTCGGCCATGCCCGTCACTCCAGCGTTGTCGTCTCGTGCTAATTGGGCTAATCTTCAGCAACGCCTCACTCAGTTGGAACTACAGCTCATGGGTCAGTCTATCAATGCTGGCTCCTCTGCTCTTGCACTTTCTACCACTCCCGGTATGAATTCGTTCTTGATTTTAGATTCTGGTACATCACATCATCTCATTAGTAATCAGGCACTATTCACCACCTGTACAGCACTTCCCTCTCACTCTCTATCTCTACACACAGCTGATGGCTCACCACTTCTTATTACACACTCAGGGACAATTAGCTCTCCCACTCTCACATTACCATATGTTCTTTATGCTCCTCATTTATCAATAAACCTTATTTCTATTAGTATGTTGTGCGATAGTGGATTTGTCGTTACTTTTGACTTTTTAGGTTGTTCTGTTACTGATTCCTCCACCGGTGAGGAGTTTGGGCGTACTAGTCGTCAGGGTTGTCTATATTATCTAGATTTTCTTCGTGCACATTACTCTCCTTCTACTTTTGCCGGTATTGTTTCCTCTGATGCTGATCTGTGACACAGACGTTTAGGTCATATTAGCGCATCACGACTCCAGACTGTAGCTCGCAGTGGTGCCCTTGGTTCTCTCACTTTTAAATATTTATCTGATTGTCAAGGTTGTCATTTGGCCAAACACATTGTCCTACCCTTTAGTCACAAAAGAACTTCTGAAACCACTTATCTCTTTCAACTTGTTCATTCTGACATATGGGGATCCTCTCCCGTACCTTCGTGGAAAGGCTATCTCTATTATGTTGCCATCATCGATGACTTCACTAGACATACATGGATTTTTCTTATGCGTCAGCAATCTGAGATACCTGATATTTACCAGTTCTTTACAACTATGATTCACACTCAGTTCGGTGTGCGCATTAAGAATTTTCGATCGGACGGTGCACGTGAGTGCACTCCCACTACTATGAGATCGATCCTTCAGTCTCACGACATCTTTTTTCAGCAATCATGCCCTCACACACATGAGCAAAATGGTGTAGCTGAACGTAAGCATCGTCACATCCTTGAGACGGCTAGCGCTCTTTTACTCTCTTCTTCCGCTCCTCGTTCTTTATGTGCTGAAGCTATCATGATCTCAGTTAGTCTCATCAACATTACTCCATCGTCTGCCCTAGCTGGTACGATGCCTTATGAGTCTCTTTATCACTCACCTCCCGACTGCAGTATGCTCCGTACCTTTGGGTGCACCTGTTACGTCCTTCTCACTCCTACTGAGCGCACGAAGCTCTCTGCTCGTGCTGCCAAGTGTGTTCACCTAGGTCTCAGTCCCGAACACAAAGGTTATCGTTATTTTGATCCATCAACCGGTCGTGTCCGCATTTCTCGACATGTAACATTTGTGGAAGACTCCCTTTACTACCTGACTCCCCCCGAGGATACTAGATTTCTCGATTCCCCAGTTGTTGCTCGACCCCCGACTTCATCTTCTCGCATTCATTTTGATCCCACTCCTCTGGCTCCATTCACATCTCCTGCCGTCCTTACACCTGTTGTTCCCCTTACCGAAATACCACCTGCATCCCCACAGCAGCCAGCATCCACCTCACCTACTTACCCACCGACCCATGCACCTACTCCACCGTCCTCACCCCCACACCCTGTCAGTCCACCACATCTTCGTCAGTCTACCCGTTCCACTTCTGGTATCCTCCGGCACGTTATACACCTGATGCAACTAGTTCTTTTGACCAGTTTGGTTTTGCTGACCTAGCTTCCTACTCACCACAGTTTCATCCATATCTCACTGCTACTCACCACAGTTTCTTGCATATCTCAATATCCTGAATGGAGGAAAGCTATTGCAGAGGAATTCCATGCATTTAATCAGACTGGCACTTGGGATGTTGTTCCTCTGCCATAGGGCGTTTAGCCTATTAGCTGCAAGTGGATCTTCAAGGTCAAATATCAACCTGATGGATCTATTGAGCGGCACAAGGCTCGTCTAGTAGCCTGAGAATTTACTCAGGAGCATGACATTGATTATGATGAGACCTTTGCTCCTGTTGCACAGTGACTACTGTTCGCACTTTTCTTGTTGTTGCAGCTATCCGCCAATGACCATTATACCAGATGGACGTGAAGAATGCTTTTCTTCATGGTATCTTATCTGAGGTGGTTTATATGGATCCTCCTCTTGGCCTCCCCACTCATCCTCGTCATGTTTGCCGGTTGCGTCGGGTTATATATGGTTTGAAGCAGGCCCCTCGAGCCTGGTTTGAGTGTTTTCGCCTTGTCATTACAAAGGCTGGTTTTAGTCAGAGTTCTCAGGACCATTCTATGTTTATGTGGTCATCACCACACGGGATGGTACTTCTACTACTCTCTGTTGACGATATGATTGTTACTGGGGATGACTCTGCGGGCATTACATCCACACAGACATACCTTCATCAGCAGTTCCATATGAAAGACCTTAGCAGACTACGTTATTTTCTGGGCCTAGAGATTGCTCATGGATCTCAGGGGATACTCATCTTTCAACAGAAATACACATCAGATATTATCTCCGCTGCATGCCTTTCTGACAGTCGATCAGCCGATACACCCTTAGAGCTTCATGTAAAGCTTCGTCCCACTATTGGTTAGCCCCTTCCTGATCCCACTAGATACGAACAGAGTGTCGGACAGCTTGTCTACTTATGCATGACCAGACCCAATATTGCTCACACAGTCAGTGTTGTCAGTCAGTTTGTTTCTACTCCTACATCAGTTCACTACGGTGCTCTTCTTCGGATTCTCAGATATCTTCGGGGCACTATTACTCGCTCATTGCCTGCTACATTCAAACTAGAGCTGAGTGCATATTCTGATTCAGATTGGGCAGGTGATCCTACTACCAGACGGTCTACCACCGATTTTTGTTTATTTCTTGGTGATTCGCTGATCTCATGGCGAAGTAAGAAACATGCAGTTGTTGCATGTTCTTCGACTGAAGCTGAGTACAGAGCAATGACAGCTACTACTAGAGAGATTGTTCATGTTCGTTGGCTTTTATCAGATATGAGTGTCACTCTTTCAGGACCTACTCCTCTTCATCGTGATAACCGGAGTGCACTACACATTGCAAGCAACCCGGTTTTTCATGAGCGAACGAAGCATGTAGAGATTGATTGTCATTATGGTCGTGAGCGCTTTGAAGCAGAGACCATCTCTCTTCATTCTATTACCTCATCACAGCAGACAGCAGACTTATTTACCAAATCTCATACTATTCAGAGATTTCGATATTTAGAAGGCAAACTCACTCTGTTTGACCCACCATAAGTTTTAGAGGGGGGTGTTAGATATTATAGTTTCATATTGGGTATTGGGCTAATTTTGTATTTGGTTCACTCCTATATATAGGAGATATTGTACTCAGTTACTTCTCAATTCAATATTCAGTATTGTTTTCATCTCTCTGGTTTATCTTAACAAATTTAAATTTAGGACTTGCAATATTCTCTTAAATTGCGACTAAAGGTGTAAGAAAGTACCTTCTGGTCGTAACTTGGGTTATACACAAAGAGACTTGCAATTTGAACTGCAATTACTTTGGGCCACACTACAAGTCTATCGACAATGTACCAGGCCCTAGAAGGTATTTTTAACTTTTGGTTTTCCTTGTAGAAACTTTGACAATATTGTTGTGACGTAATAGAATGCTAGCTGACTGAAGATAAGACATTAATTCTTAATTAATGCTCCTGTCATTGTCTGGTATACTAATAATTTTTTTTTTTCTTTTTCTTTTTGTTGGATACAACGGATAGAGCTTAGAAGCTCCAAGAAATACATATCTTAAAGGACAAAAATTACAAAATAATAAACTTTGGTACATGCAACGAGATCAACGGAAGAAAAGAAACCACGTAACAACGCAAAACAACCAACACAAGCATTCAAAACTCGATAGACAATGGACAAAGGAAGAAGGGGCATAACTCGCACCCAACGAACAACACTAAAAGGAACAAGAACATAAATCCAACTGTCCCATTATAATAGGTATTTATATTACTTTTAAATATATATATTTATTAAGGCGTGCATTGCATGCGTAAATGAGAGTTTTAACTTAAACTTTTTTTATATATTAAGATGTGCACACACATGTAAATCGGATTTTTTTACTTAATTTTTTTAAATATGTGCATTGTACGTACAACTCCAACTCTCTCATTACAGTCTTCACATTTACTTTTACAATATATTTATTAAGAGATGCATCATATGTGCAAATCAGAGTTTTTACATTAAATTTAAAAAAAAAAATTAACACATGCATCGCACGTGTTTATTACTAGTACATGTAATGGGAGTTTGCATGCTCTACATAAATGTAAAATATGCAAATTTAATGAGAAATTTGCAATTGGGTGGCTTTTATGAACTTGGTATCTCATGTTATGCCTTTTATTTTGCTTCAAAATATTGTGGTACAACCTTTTTTCTTGTTGGCTTACTTTAAATGATGGCCATGATGACTAATGGCATTTAACTGTTTTTTTAAAAAAAAAATAATAGTGATAACGAAGTCACCAATTTCATTAATGATAGATTAACGAAACAAAAGAGCATCCAATGATATACATCTAGTCGTAACCAAACCGATACAAACCAACCACAAAGTAAGCTAAAAAAGAGAACAAACTAATGCAGATAAACAACGTCCGGTTAACATCACAAAAGCTCCTAGCCCACGCATATTGCTCGTAGCATGCAGCAGTCGGAGTAGGCTTCCCTCAGAACTCCGTCATGCTCCCTGGTTCCTTGCTAAGCGTAAGCACACAACTCTTGTGAAAGTTAACTGCCAACCCTGACCAAAATTCAAAACATCTTAATAATACTCTGATGCCCATGATTTCCTCAACTTGTGACATTCCAAACATCATGGTGTCATCTGCATATTGCAGGATAGACAATGGCATTGAGATTCTCTTCACCTTTACCCCCTTGAAAATACCCCCTTCAGTACTTCTCTTAGTCATTTCCGCAAGTCCATCGGCGATAATCGTAAAGATCATTGGCGACAGTGGGTCACCCTGCCTCAATCCTCTACGACATCTAATTTTCTTTCCTGACTCCCCGTTTATTTGTATGAAAAATTTTCCATTTCTAACACACATCTTCACCCACATCCTCCATTTCGTACCGAAACCTTTGAGCTGTAATGCCTCGTCCACACAGTCCCAATCCTCAATATCATAGGCTTTTTTGAAGTCCAGTTTTAACAAAAAACCATCCACCTTATCCTTATTTCATCTGAAAACCATTTCGTGGGCAAAGGCTATACTATCCAAAATATCTCTTCCTTTAACGAATCCGCTTTGTGATTCATCAACAATATCCGACAGATGCGGCGATAATATGTTAGCTAATACCTTGGTGATAATTTTGAATGAACCGTTCAAAAGACTAATGGGTTTGAGATCCGACACCCTGAGGACCTCATTCGGGTTGAGGACAACGTTCGCGTAATTCAGTCTTTCAATCTGCGCGTCTCCCGAAAAAAGTTCTTGAAAAATTTCTAGAAAGTCCTTCTTGATGATCTACCAATACAATCTATAAAAGAGAATCAGAAAGCCATCTGGTCCCGGGGCTTTATCTTGACCCAACAGCTTGATAGCTTTCAACACCTCCTCCTCCGAGAAATTTCCTTCCAATCCTTCACTCCCATCAATTCTGGAATCACATCACATGTTTTGTTGTAATCTGCCTTTGTGGGCACTCTTCCTCCCCAGTAGATCTCTAAAGCTCAAATCTATCTGATTTCTAATTTCATTAGTATCCTCAGTCCAAGTGTCCCTTACAAAAAGACCCACAATTTTGTTTTGCCTTCTTCTTCCATTAGCCACCTTATGGAAGAAGGTCGTGTTGAAATCTCTTTCCTTGAGCCATTGGATCCTCGATCCTTGTCTCCAATAGCACTCTTCTATTTCTCCAATATGGTGCATCTCTTTTTTGTTGGCAGCCAATTCCTCGGTTTCGCTCCTATCTAGCCTCCTATTCTCCTCAATAGTTTCTAGTTTCTGCGTTCTGACTCCCAATCTAACTTTCTTTCTTTTGAGAACTCCATTTTCTTCTCTAGCCCACATATTTAGTTTCTTGCGCAATCTTTTAAGCTTGACGTTCCATGTGGACACTGCATCGATTGTATTGGTAGGTTTGTCCCACGACTCCTCTATGATCTTCCTAAAGTTGTTGGAGTAAGTTCAAGCTTTTTCAAATCTAAACTGTCTTGGTGAAGGTTGTGAATTCGAACCACAATCGAGCGCGAGTGGAGTGTGATCCGAAGTGAGTCTTGGGATAGACCTGGCCATTGCCTGTGGGAACAAATCTTCCCAGTCCATCGAAACTAAAATTCTATCCAATTTAGCTAAAGTCGGACTAGTTTGCATGTTAGTCCATGTAAATCTCCGATCCGAGGCCTGGATATCAATAGGTCCAATTGATTGATAAAACGATTGAAATCTAACCTCTCTCTACTATTTCCTCCCTTCCCGTGATGTTCAGATTGAAATTTAGTAATGTTGAAATCCCCTCCCAATACCCATGACCCGTTCCACCTATTTCGAATGTTTCTCAATTCTAGCTAGAGCTCCTCTTGCAAATTCGCGTTATATGGTTCATAAACCGAGGTCACCATATGCTAATCCATCGCTTTTACGTTTAATTCTAATAGTGACAGAGAACGTGCCGATAAAGTCATCACAAATATAAAAAACTTTAGAGTCAAAACCTAAAGCTATTCCTCCCGACATACCTCTAGAAGTCTTGAAACGCTAATGAAAATCTCTTAATGACCTCAAACCCTGGAAGTCCTTTACCTGAGGGTTGCTGATCCTAATTTCTTGAAAAGAACATATTGTCCGTTTTTTGTTAGCGATAGTGTCGTTAACCAATCCACTCTTAACTCTACTCCGCATTCCTCTGACATTCCAAAAGATGTATAACATTAAAAAATAAATACACCTATACCCTACAAATCCCCTATTGAATCGGTTTATATACTTAATCTCTACGCTTTATCTCTAAGGACCTTAACCCTTTGCCTTTGAATTTCAGTAGTGGATCCCATGTCTAGTCCTAGAATGCTGGCATAGTACAGAAGCATATTATCCGAAATAAAACTCAAAATTGAAAACGAACCTCTGCATGCCGACATTGGTTCCTTTGCTTTTGCCGCCGCTCTGATGAGATCTTCGTCACTCGGCCCCTTTGATCCCCATCTGTCAATTTGCCTTTTGCTCTTTCTCTTAGCTTCCTCAAGACCCTGCCCCGGGTTATGAATCTTTAATTCCATGCCGTCTATATCATAGATATCTTCTGCACCTGGAGTTAAAGCTTTCACACTCCGTTCCCATTTTTCATTTTCAGTAAAAGAGTCATGGGATCCATCCCCCAATCCATCTAAAGCTGCAATCCTATCATCCTCCCCGAACGAGTCACCATTACCGTAATTCTCTTCGCTCCCTACAATTTGCTTTCCTTTTCCTGATTGCTCTTCTGAGTCAATATCCCCCTCCTCTTCTACTTCAGTTCCTACTCCCACAGTCCCTAAATGCTGAGTTTGTGCCTCATCCATACTACCAGTTTTGTTCAAAGATTTCATCTCCATATTATGGCCCGGTGCCACATTAATAAAGCCCACTTCAATGCTCTCTTTAGACCCAATCACACACTGCTTATCCCCTATAACTTGGGTCGGCCCACCAAGGAACTTTTTAGAGATAGATCTCACCGCCAACTCTACTGCTTCTTAAAATTCACCTTTCGTTAAAGTTAAAATCTCTGTCTCTCTCTTTGTGGGTCTCGCAGTATGCTCATTTTGTATTGTGTTAGCAGTAACACAACATGCCCCTTGTACTAATTTCTGCTCCTGCATAGGCAGAGCGCCTCCCCTCTTTTCTGCCCATACCCCCTCTAAGCTATCCAATCCATCTAATCTGTCGCTTCCTTCATCAGTCTTCCCCCCCCCCCCCCCGTTTGAATTTGACAGCTATCTCCCCTTCATGAAAATGATCCGCTGCGTCTCTTGGATCCCCTGTTTGCTGCATTGGACGGCTACGAGTCACTCTCATATGATCTAACGGTGAGTGATCCTCACACGCAGCTACAGCCTTCCCTTTCAATTGACGGTTGTGATTCAGAAGCGTTCGACCTGGAGGTTGGAGTTCAACGTCTTCCTCCCTCGCTCTGTAGAAGCGCGCCTCAGAAGTCGAACCCGTCTTCTCCGGAGAACCCCTGAAGGAGAACCTCTTTTTCCTTTCCACTATGACTTTAATCTCATGCCTCTCATCTTCGAACTCAGCGATGATCACCGATGGAATGAGGCTCAAATCCTCGGGCTGATCTGGATTCTCGAATATTCTCTTCGCAGCTGGAGATTAGTGTTCTTGTCAATGGAAATAAAATATCCAAACCCACTCACGACATTTTGGAAGGCAGATTTCACCCAACAGTGAAATGGCATATTGAACAATTTAATCCAAATCGCCGGGAGTGTGTTGATCTTCATGGCTCCGAAGCTCCTCGACCATCTGCTTGTCGTCACATAGAAGTCCTCTCCCTCTAGGCTCCCCAATGTCAGCACGTCTCTAACCCTATCTTCCGTTTTGCAGAATACCAAATACACATCTTGATTGATTTTTTAAATATCCCAAACCCAATTCTGAGCTGGCCTAACCCCTTCGGTGAGTAGTTACGCCATGGCATCCAAGGATGGGTTACTAGTGTGTATCTTGAGCAAAATACAGAACTTCAGTCGCTTCTCAAAGTCTGCCATGATCGGAGTTAGCGTGATCACCGCCTTCATTATTTTTCTCCCCCCGTCGTTGCTCTCCTCCAAACGATGGACACTTAGCTTGCCTATATTTCTACTGGCAGGCGCACTTAAGCAACCGGAGCAGACGAAGCACTACCCGTCTGATTATTACCAGGGCAAGCTAGAGAGATGTGGCCGAATTTCTTACAAGATTAAAAAAACCACACATTGGGGCACTCATGGATCGTGTGCCCTCTTCTCGCACACTTGTGATATTGAGGCAGTTTCTTCACCGTTGTCGGAGCCAACGATGATGAAGAAGGAGCTTTACCCTCTCGCTTTTCAGTCTTCATAGATTTCTTCGGTTTCACCAATATCCACTCTCCTTCCTCATCCTCCTTCTTAACCATTTCCATCTCCGGTGAGAAGCCCCTCTTACTCTGATCAAACCGATCAAGTTTCCCCTTTCCTGGTCTTGTAGCCTCAAGATACGACCTTCTATAGGTCGCTGGTGGGCGGGGATGACCTCTATTCGTCTCCGGCGCACCACGGCGCTCTATCATCTCCATATCTCTACTTCCGAACTCTTTTCTTTCTCTGTTCGATAGACCTTTATGGTCTATACGAGCATCGCTACCCCTCGAAAGTTCACCGGTGCCCTCTCTATGCTCCTGACGGCATACACTCTCCTCATTCTTTCTTCTCCTAGTCATTGATCGGTTAGAGTGTAGGTTGGTAGCTGCGGTGAACTTCTGGTGGACTCTTTTGTAACTCTGATCGCCTTTCACATCGCCCAGTTTTTTTTTTATTTTTACAATGGCTTTTAAGTGTTAAAGTATTCTTTTCAAGGGTCCACCTAAATGTTGTGGTTGATAGTTTCAACTGAGTATGAAGTCATTAAAATGAGAAATTAGGTATTTATATCTTCATATTTTGTTGTGTTTTGTTTAGAAGAATAAATGATATATTTCAATGCTATTTTCATTTTACCCATACTCTTACTTTTTACCCACACTCTTAAACTAATTTTATGGCCATTTGTGCATATTAATTCCATCCATATTTGAATCATGGCAAAATAACTATTAAGTTGCTAACTACATGAACAATTTTGTACGGATAATTTACGTATTTGATGAGTTTATATTGAGGATTTTAATTGTACATGTGTCGAGCACACGTTGATAGATTCACAAATGGCACTAAGGTCTTCCCATTATAGTATTAGAGATTTGCCAGATACATATTGAAGACACAGGAGAAGGAATCCAACCTCTGTGTAAATGATGATCTGCAAATTATTAAATGGGAGAATTTTCAAGTATTGATATGAATGTGTGTTATATCGTAGGTAGCTACTTTGTGTCGTTTGTCCTGGCCATTATTGGTCTTAATAAGCACTGGCGCGGGGGTCTAAATAAAACAGATTGAGGGATCGGTCTTTAGAGCATCTACTGTCGATTGGCTAAAAACACAAAAAAATAAAATTAGCTTTAGGGAAAAGCCACGTAGTCATTCGCTAAAAACTTAAAATTTAGAATGGGAATGTACAGTAGCCTACTAAAGTTAGGAGTCGCTTTAGACGATTGCTAAATATAGGGGACGGAGGACGGATAGGAACGGATGAAGATCATCAGTCTCAATTCGATTTTTTAAAAAAATTTGAAAAACGGATGAAGTTGTTCCGTCTATTCGTAAATTTCATTTTTAATATATAAAATTAATTTATTAAATAGGTAAAGTTTATAAAAAAAAAGGACATGGGTCCCTCACTTTTGCTAAACATTATTGTTGGGCAAACATTTACCTTTTTACCCCTAAGCTTTAACCATTGTGGGAGATAATATCCAATGGCACAATTGTATTTAAATTTTTTTTTATAAAAATCCAACGGCTATTCACAGTTCAACTTTATAAAAATAAAAATAAAAAAAAATTGAAAAGCACCAGACGGATGATGAACATCCTTCTGGTTGCTTTTGTCATTTTTCAAATCTAAAAGGTATTAACGTCATCTGCTAAAGGTGACAAAACATTAAAATAAAAAAAAACAAGTGAATGTGCCATCTGGCACTGTTCACTTGATTTTTTTTTTTAAACAAAAAAAAAAAAATTAATATAGGGACAGAGGATGTTGCTCTATCCTTTATCTAAAACGGATGAAGAAGCACCGTCTATTCAATTTTTAATAAAAAAAAAATAAAAAAAATTAGACGGATGAACACGATCCATTCAATACAATATTTTTCAAAATTTAGAAATAACGATTGCAGCGATATTTCCTAAAAGTTAAATGTCCATTGCTAAAATTAGAATAGCTTTAGCCAACGACTGTGGATGCTTGATGATGATGGTAGCCATCTATATATATTTCGCATTTCGGTACTCCTCATTTTTCATTACTTTGCACCACATCACTCATTTCATAATTGAGAATTTGTGCAAAGGAGGCTTATATCCCTGACCTTTTGTGCACCAGCGAAAAGACTTACTGGCTAGGTACTGAGGGCACTTGCAAATATCATTTCCACTTTAATACAAATCTTATAATTTGTGATCATTTTTAGTAGGAGTCTCAACTTTTGGAAAGGAGAATCTCTATTACCCTTTTGTAAACTTGATTTATATTTTCTAGAAATTTGATAATCTCATATCTTATCGTTTTCTTATGTGGTAAAAAAAATTTACATCTAAGAATTGCCTTTATCATTTATCTTGAGATTACTACACCATAAATGTGGTGAACTAAAATCTTTTGTCGACACCAGGTAGTAGGCATTAAAGGAGACTTACTCGTGTAAGAAGTTTTTTTTTTTTTTGAAGAAAAGGTGGAATAATGCCACCCTGTTTCATTAATCAGAAATTAATAAACAACCCCGAAGACTCGGGAAACAAAAGAGCAGTACAGGAAATAAAAACATAGCCCCCAACAAATCCCTGGGGGTTGGGTTACATAATCTAGCCTACCGGCAACACAAAACCAAACTACAAGACCTGTCTCAAAATAAGAAGAAGTGCCTCGGCTGTCCACTCGTCAGTCGAGAGTGGGACCGATCTCAATCTCCTCGTCGTCATAATCATCCACCTGGAAAACCCTTGCGATCCTCCCTCTTGCTCCTGAAGCAGCAGCTGTAGCCCAGAAGGAAATAAGATGCATGATATGAGTAAGATTACTAGAAATTGAATTACATGAAGCACGGAAATAAAAATTATTCCTATCTAGCCATAACACCCATGTGGTTGCCGCAATGGCAATAAACCATGCATCTTTCATATCGTGACGGGATGAGGTAAATCTGGACCCAACCCACAATTCCTCATAATCTCTTGGATAGTCGCTTGTGCCTAGTGCTCTCAGCACCTCTATCATGACGGCCTTGCTTCTGGTGCAGTGAAGAAACAGATGATTCAAGTCTTCCACGTGATCGTTACAGAACCCGCAATTGATAGCAATGTTGGGCTGCCTTTTGGCAAGGTTCACTCTAGTCAGAATGGCATTGTTGAGCACAAGCCAGAGGAAAACTCTAATTTTCAGAGGCGATTTGGTCTTCCAAAGCACTGCTGCCCAGCTGGGCCTGCATCCACGAAAGTGAATCCGGTGATAGAATGATCTAACCGAAAATACTCCTTTGTTCTCGGGACCCCAGCGCAGGTGATCTGGGCCTTGGGCACACACCACCCCGGATTGACCAATGTGCAGTTGTAGTTCACGCAGCCGCTCTAGCAAACATGGCGAACGAATTCCTCGGAACGGGGGTCTCCAAGACCCACTTTTCCATGAATCCGCTACCGAGATATTCGGTCGACTCGAAATTGCAAACAATTCTGGGAAATCTTCCTTAAGGGAATGAGGACCGCACCACCTGTCCCACCAAAATCTGGTGGTTCGACCATTGCCGATCAAAGATGAAGTGGCAGAGTTGAAAGGTCCACTGGCCTTAGCAACTCCTCTCCAGAAACGAGATACTTTTGATCCCACGCGAAAGCCTAAGCTTCTAGTCCCTTTTCCACGAAGATAAGGTTGGATAAAGTCCTGCCACCCTTCCCCTCCGTGATGAAACACTTTCCACCACCACTTTCCCAGGAGAGCCAAGTTCATATCTCTGAGGTCAATGATTCCTAGCCCTCCGTGCCTCCTTTTCATGCAAGCGATGTTCCATTTAATGAGATGGTAGCCTCCCTTACTTGGGTCAGCACCTTTCCAAAGGAATCTCTTCCTGATACGATCAATCCTTTGGATCACCCACTTTGGGAGTTCAAAGAATGACATGTAGTAGGTGGGCAGATTGGATAGCACCGAGTTGATGAGTACCACCCTGCCCCCAAGAGAGAGGGCCTTGCCTTTCCAACCTGACAATCTGTCCTCCACCCTGTCAATAATAGGCAACCAGTCAGCTTTTGTAAGCCTCCCTGGGCGGAGCGGAAGCCCGAGATATTTGATTGGGAATTCTTCTAACGCACAATTGAGAATGGTGGCATGCTCCCGAGCTACAGCTTCTGATAAGGAGATAGGAATCAGTGCACTTTTGTGGAAGTTAATTCTAAGACCTGACCAGGCCTCAAAGCAGTAAAGGACCCCTTTAAAGCAAATAGTTTCCGTAGTGGACCCATTTCCAAAGATAAGAGTGTCGTCAGCATATTGGAGGATCGTACATCCCTGATTAGCAATACTACTGGCCACAGGTGAAATCCACCCTTTATCTTGACAGTTTTCTATCATACCTCTGAGCACATCCGCTACAATAGTGAATAGAAGTGGGGACAACGGGTCCCCCTGACGTAGCCCTTTCTTGCACGGGAACGACGTACCTGGTCTCCCATTCACTGAAATGGCCGTTTTGCTAGAGTGTAAACATTGTTTGATCCATCTAATCCATTTGTCCCCAAAGCCTCTACCCTTTAGGGCCTCTAGCAAACAATCCCAGTCTACGGAGTCATATGCCTTCTCAAAATCCAGCTTGAGGAGAAAGTTCTTGGAGTTGTTCTTGTGGCAGTGGTGTATAACTTGTTCAGCCGTGGCCACGCAATCTAGGATACATCTGCCCTTAATGAATCCCGTCTGAGTTTTACTGATAATACTGTCCATAATGCTACTCAAACGGATAGCTAGAACCTTGCTGATGATTTTAGCCGAGCAGTTTATCAGGCTAATTGGTCTAAAATCCCCCACGCACTTGGATTCCTCCCGTTTGGGGATCAGCACTACTTCTGCAAAGTTGAACATCCCCAACCTCAGGTTATTGTGGAAAAATTCCAACATTACCTCCATGAATTCCCCTTTAATTTCTTCCCAGAACACTTGGAAAAACATCATAGGGAAACCATCTGGTCCCGGCGATTTGTCAGCGCCCATCTGGTCAATGGCCGCCTTGACCTCTGCTTCCGAGAAGGGTTCCTCCAATGGTGACACATTATGACCTGGCTCCATCTGATACTTTAGCCAGAAATCCTCACCCATAGGGATCCTAAAGTCATTCTTCTTCCCAAAGAGACCCTTATAGAAGGACTGGAAAGTAGAGGAGATCACCTTATCATCCTGCGATGGCCCAGTCTCTGTTTGAATAGATAGGATAAGGTTGGATCTCCTTCTACCACTAGCAACCCGATGGAAATAGGCCGTATTTGCGTCTCCCTCTTTGAGCCACGAAATCCTGGCCCTCTGTTGCCACTTGATCTCTTCTAGTCTATACAGATTGGCAAGGTTATCACGGAGATCTAATAGCCTGTTCCGTTCTTCCTGCGAGAGGATTCTAGATTCTTCCAACCTCTCAAGCTCATCAATTTCTTCCAGGAAGACCTCCTTATCACGCCAGATATTCGAGAATCTAGACCGATTCCATCTGCAGAGCCTCTTTCTAAGCCTGCGTATCTTCCCACACCAGATGGCTGCTGCGTCCCGGCCTGGCAGTGGACGTGCCCAGTTCTCCATGACCATATGGTGGAAACCCTGAATTTCCAGCCATGCCTTCTCAAATCTGAACTTCCTAGGCTTGCGGGCACCCCGATTCCCTACATCTAGTAAGATCGGGGTGTGGTCCGAAGTTGGTTTAGGAATCGATCTGGCCGATGCGAGAGGAAATAGAGCTTCCCACTCCATAGAGACTAGGATCCTATCCAACTTGGCCATAATTGGCACCGCTTGCAGATTAGACCAAGTAAAAAGTCTATCATTGATAGGGATATCAATCAGTTCAAGATCCGTGATAACTCTATTGAATACCTCTCTGTGCCTGTCACTAGCGCCCCTCCCCTTGTGCTCAAAAGCAAATCTAGTAATGTTGAAGTCACCACCCACGATCCAAGGGCCCGACCAGCGCTGACGAATATCGGCCAGTTCTTGCCAGAAGGCCTCCCTGTCCGTGGCCACGTTCGGCCCGTAGACAACAGTCACCGTCTGCATCCAATCATCGGATCGACGCCTAAGTCGGGCAGTCAGAGAGAACGTACCGCAATGCTCCTCTTCACATGAAAGAAGATCCGAATTAAACCCAATAGCAATCCCCCCTGAGGCACCAGCAGAGGGGCGTAACACCCACTCCTTGATTCTGTTACCACCCACTCTTTTGAGTTTGAACCCATGCTGGAGTTTGGTCTCCTGGAGACCAACAACATCTGCCTTGGAGTTGCTAATGACATCCCGAACCATACCCCTCTTACCCCTATCCCCCAACCCCCTAACGTTCCAAAATAGTGTATTCATTGGGGAACCGTATCTACAGAGATCGTAGTCGAGGGTGTGGGGCCGACCACCTCCTCGTGGGAAACTGTAGGCCTAGTAGGACCCTTAAGGGCATTGTCATGGCAACTCTTAACCCTATCAAGTTCCCAACCCCTGATTTTGTTAAGAAGTAACGCACTCCGGTCTGTGTCCCAAACCTCTAACCCGCAAGTTTCAGCTAGTAAAAAAACATCGGAGTCTGACATGAAGTTTAAAATAGAAGCTAAAAAGTGAGTCGTACCTCCATTGTCGAATTTGGCAGCTTTGGCTGCCGCTGCCACTTCCAGGTAGTCATCCAAGGACTCCACATGAGCCCTCTTTGGTGAGCGGTGGACTCTGAACCCACCTGCCCTCCGATTCACTACAGAGCTGCTTATTGGAGCAGAGTCTGGGAGAGAAGACAGAACCAACTCTGGGGAAAGCTCCTTCTGGGTGTTCGCAATGAACTCAAGATCCTCAGATTCGTCATCTGAGAGTGAGAATTCAATATCAAGATTGAGTCTCCCATCCGGGTCGTCCTCACTATCTGTAGAAACCTTCAGTGCGGACTCCTTATTGAGCCCGCAACTAGGTGCATCAATAGTAATAGCTGCATCCTCCAATACGGACCCCTCAGTGGGCCCGTTCCCAGTCTGAAATAGTCCCTCAGAGCATGAACCAGTAGTGAAAGATTGACCTGACCCGGTAGACCGAACCATGGACCCCTTCTTCGGCCCATTAAAATTTATTAAAAGCCCATCCCCACTTGAGAGAACTGCCTGGTCCACCAAAGAGCCAGTATTGTGCTTGCGGTATAACTTATCCACCCCTTCGGAAACAGTGAGCGGCGCAATAACTATCTGAGCGGTACGCTCACCCCCCCTGCCAGCTGTCGCCACCTCATTGGCAGACAGTGCGGCAGGAGCAGCGGTGAGAATACCGCTCGAGACACCTGGCATGCTCGCATTGGTTGGCACAGCGGTGATGACAGCTGATTTGAGCGGATATCGAAACTCTTCTGAACCCTTCCCACTCGATCTCAGCAAAGGCTCTTCGTCTTCTTGCCTCTTTTTGCCAATCTCCAACTCCGGAGCTTCCCTGTCTTCATACCCAAATTTACCAACTTCCAAAAGCCCTTCTACTCCACCCACTCTCTTCGTACTCATCTCTTTTGATGCGAAGTTGCCATTTTTGTGCAAGCCTGTGCACTCCTCTTTCCCCAAACCTTCCTCTGACCCTAGAGAAGAATCATTTTTGGATGCAAACCAACTCTTTTGGACCCATTCTTTGGTCGAAAGTCTCCTGTCTTCTGTCGCATTCCCCAAAGTGGCGATCTTGGCCACTACACTCCGGTTCTTCGCTTGCATGTCACCAAAAACAGAAGAGATACCATTAATGAGCCCTGACCCTGACTCACCCCCCGAAGCCAGCACATGCTGACCCAAGAGGAGGCTGTTGATTGGGACCACTGCTTGCTCCAGCGTGTTGAGGGGCTCAGTTGACTCTTGACCACTGGATCTTGCGGGACGGTCCCATCTCCGGTCGTCCCTGGTCTTTGCACGCTGATGAGGAGGTTGGTGTCGCTTCTGCTCCCTAGCTGCCTTGAGAATCTCCCGGTGTGCTCGCTCCACCTCATGCGACCCATCAATAGTGAGGCTGTGGTTCGGCGAAGCCACCTGCAAGAACGATCTTTGATCTGTGAGGGAGGTGGATGTCTTAGAAGATCGGTGATGCTGCTCTGGCGAAGAGTCGACTTTCCTGTCTAAGACAAACCTGACGAGGTACGACTCAACAAAGGAGTGAATTTTGGCGAAGCGTGGCATCAAAGAAATGTCGACGCTTCGGATCAAGACCCTGGCTGAGATCAACTCCGAACGCCTCACCGTCTTCTCATCCACCTCAACGATGGTCCCAAAATCGGCTACCATTTCCTGAATCGCCTCCCTCTTCCAAAAATGTAAGGGGATATTATGAATCCACACCCAAAACTTGTCTCCCTGCGGAAGCTCGGCGCCAAAAGAAGGTGTCCACGCAGTGAACTCCACTTGAAAATGACCAAAATCAACTATCCCCAATTCGATCACCTCCGAAACTTTCGCCGGAGAGGGGAAAGAAACCAAGAACTGCATGTGGCACAACTTCTTGGCAACCCAATCTCTGTCTGCACGCATGGGCCATTTTTGAGCGAGCGCCTGGGTTAGGTGGACCTCCGATGGCCTGCCCGTCTTAACTCTGGCGATTGCACACCATTGACTCAACCAGCTTTCTTCGTTTTTGATGGCTTCCAGGCACTTCGCCAGCTTAATAACCGCTGGATGGTCCGGTGATCTTCCCCTGAACACCTCCCTCTCATCATCACTTTTAGAGTCTACCATGTTGGTACAGACGTATGATAGATGGCCCCATTTCAAGCACTTGGTGCACCGGACCTCTTTCGTGCACTCACTCTTGAAGTGCCCAAGATCACCGCAATTAAAACACGGCGCCGGTTTCTTCTTCCCCTTCCTCTGCTTCTTGAAACCAGTTGTATTGCCAGGAAGTTGGTAGGCGGTATTCTTGGTAAGCTTGTTTCTTTTACCCCTAACTTCAGTCCACTGCCCCTCTTCTGCTCCATCTCCGGTAACCCCAGTAGTAGTCCCGTCAAGCATCTCCCCTACGTGGGTCTGTTTGACGTGAGATAACTCTTGGAGGCACTCCGACGATGAATGCAGCAAGAGTTGTTCGGTGGTGTGGTTGATAGGGGCTCCAGTAGTAAGCAAAGGCTGTTCGAGCACCACCCCTGCATCATTCTTCAGATAATTATTGTACGAATCTCTATGACTTTCCAAAGACTTGTTAACAGGGAGGTTAGATGAATATCGATGAGGATGACTGGTTGGATTAGTGAGAGAGCCAGTATTGGATTTGTGGTATGACCTGGGTACCAAGAGAGGATCACTAACGGTGCCATGCTTGTGTGCACCCCCCTCGTGGGAAGTCCGATACTGGCCCCTTGGAGGGGTTTCTTTCCGCCTGCGAAGGCCTGGAGGGGGACCCCTTCGATGGGCCCTTCCCTCGTAGACTTCCACACGTTGGCGGTGATACCCTTGGTCCCTTGGTGATCTTGCAGACGAGCGATGATGAGACATATACTTCTCCACACGATGTGGTCGTGCACCTCTGTGTACACTCATCGGGGATTGAAGTCCTCTGAGCTCCTTGAATCCATGCTCAACCACCTCTGAGCGATGATGAGACATGTCCTTCTCCACGCGATGTGGTAGTGCACCTCTGTGTACACTAGTCGGAGATTGTGGTCCTCTGAGCTCCTTGATACCATGCTCAACCACCACTGCAGGCAGTGGTTGAAACAATGAATTAGCAGCCGGGGAATAGTTAGGAACCTGTGAGCGCTGCAAAGTGGTGACCACTTTGCTGTCAATGCCACTCGATGCCTCTGGTTGGTAAACAGACGGAGACGGTGGGTGTCGGACCCTCTCGTTGGGCCCGCACCCACTGAGCTCGAGCAGGGTCAGCATGGATTGGGATTGGCGATGGTGGAGGGCAACTAGTCGGACGTGGGGACGGACTACGTCCAGGGGAGAGGGGGGGGGGGGGGGGGAGGGTGAAGAGAAGATACCAGGTGAAGGAGCAGAGAATGGTTAGAAGGCAGGGGGCTGGAGGGTGGAGGTCCTGTTGGGGGAGATAGTCGGGGAAGCAGAGGAGAAGGAGCAGCTTGTGGCAGGTGAGGTTGGGGAAGGAGATGGTTTCATGGTTAATTATGGGGTCCGTTGTTCCTTGCTTGTTGTTGTGCTCATTTTACAGCTTGTAAAATTCACTCGTGTAAGAAGTTGACGTAGACAACTAATCAAAAGGAATATTTCTAGACACAATAAATATTTACTTTTGTTAGTTTGCCCGAGGCATTGGAACTTAACATGAATAGAAAAGAAAAGATAAAATTTTGACATAAGAAAATAATCTTTATGAAAACTCTGAATTTGGAAGAGGGAATTTAAAAGAAAAGAACAAGTATTCCAAGTTAGCTTAAGAATGTCGCAATCGGTTTGTGACCGACGCCACCGCCTTCTTTACTAATACCAACACGTATGGCCAGAATTTCTATCGGAATTGTGCAACTATCGACCTTTTTTGTATAGTATGCAACTATATATATATGATCATACCGAAAGTACAAAGGTTGATTCTTCCATTCATGACAACTATTTATTTTCATCTTTTTGGTTACGTCATTTGAAGTTGATCCTTCTCTATCGATCTTAAATGCGGAGGAGAAAGCTGTTAACATATTGTTATCTTTCTTTGAATAATTTATTAGAGACTGTATATGATAATTAGATGGCTCCAATATTAAAAAAAAAAAAAAACGTTTATAATCTCTAATATTATAATGGGAGAAGATCTTAGTGTCATTTGTAAATGTTTTGTCATTCTACCAACTCGTGTAACGCACGTACGTAACCAATATAAAGGAGGTTTCCGGTTCAAATCCTCCATACGTCAGAGTTTTTATTTTTATTTTTTGAAATTATTGAAACGTGCATCGCACGTGTAAATTACCACTAATAATATTATAATGGGAGAAGGCCTTGGTGTTATTTGTAAATGTTTTGTCAATCTACCAACCCGTGTAACACACGTGCATAACTATTATAATGGAGGTCCTAGGTTCAAATCAAGATTACGTGTAAATTCTTATTTAAAAAAACTATATTTATTAAAACGTGCATCGCACGTGTAAACTACTAGTAAGGCTGTAACCGCAAACTCATTCCGCACATTCCATAATTAATTGAAATTATGTGCAAGCTGAAATTTGAATTCCCGACGGGAGCTCGCAAACAGAGAGGCTTACCGCTAGGCCACTAGGGCACTTGTAATGTTTTCATAACTAGACTCTAAGAATTTTTTTGAGAATAAAGATGACTAAACTAGACTCTAAGATTAATGACAAGTTTATGGTTCTTTGCAATCACGACTATAAGACAACTGTACAATTGTTTTTTTTTTTATCACAAAAGGTGGGCCAAAGGCCTCCCCGTGTTTCAATAAAAAGTTTTAACAAAACGACAAAGAAGAACCAGAAAATGATGTTCATGTCACCCTACACGTTGGCCATGACACTCATACTCCGCAGAATATAGATCTCATCCCTTACAAGGAAGATCACACCCAAAAGAACAAAAGAAATAGTTCATTACAAAACACTTCGATCAACAGAAGCATCGAAACCAAACAAAACGAAGTGGTAAGAGAATACTTCAAAACCACTGTAGGCTGGTGAACCTCGTCCCTGACGATCACTCCTCCTCTGTTGATCCTTGTTGTTACATTGGATGCAACACCAGTTGCTATAACTTATAACTGTAATTGCAATTGTTTTGCTGCACATTATAGATAGTCAGTGGCGGAGCTTAGTGAGGGTCCCGGAGTGCCCGGGCTTCTCCAGAATTTTCAAAAACCTCCTTCACACCATTGAAAATTTTATAAACCCTTCAAAAAATTATAATTTAACCCCCATGAAAACTAAGTTTTATTGTTTGGCCTCTTAAAAATTTTGAAAAAAATCTCTATATTTTAACATGTAATTATAGAATTTTACCTTAGTCCTCATAATAATATTGTTCTGGCTTCGCCCCTGTAGATAGTGATGTTCTATTGAGTAATCATAATTTTTTGTGGGATATTCTATGAACGATCTATATTAGTTTATGCCAAATTGCACTATTGCACATGCTTATAAAAAATTAGTTTAAAGATTTTTATCCATATTTTAGATGATTGCAAAATGAACGATTTTCTATTAATATATCAAGTTGGCACCAACCGATGCATTACTAAAAAGATGCATCAAGCAAATGTTTTGGGTGTTGTACAAATACTTATCTCTAATCTCTACCTCTAATACTACTATTATTTTTCACGTACGATGCATGTTTTGATAAGAGTTGGAGGATTTTTACATACGATATATGTGTTAAGAAATAGTTTTGAAGTTGGATATGTGTTGCACATAATTGGAAAACATATTTTGAAGAAAAAACTACGATTTGTACGTGCAACATATGTGTATGTTTGGTGCTAAAAAAATATTGAAAAATTATTTTGCACATTTTAAATAGATGGAATTTTGTTTGTTTGTTTATTTTTGTTGTAATTAATGGGAGATTTTGAGTTTCACGTGCAACTCACGGGTTTGTATATTGACAAATTACAACTCCAACTCTCCCATCTCTAATACTAGTATAATGCACGTGCGATGCACGTCTATAAAAAATTTTAGTCATTAAATTAAATGAATTTATATATTTTGATTTGACGTGCATGACACGAGGATGTTTAGTGGATGTAGTTTGCACATATATTGTACGGGTTTGCTCAGTTACAAAATTAGGGTTTGTTTGTTTACAACCCCAAGTCTCCCATTAAAATAGTAGAGATTATAATGGGAGAAGGTCTTAGTGTCATTTGTAAATGTTTTGTCATTCTACCAACCCGTGCAACGCACGTGCATAACTATTATAAAGGAGGTCCTAGGTTCAAATCAAGACTACGTCTAAATTTTTATTTTAAAAAACTATATTTATTAAAACGTGCATCGCACGTGTAATAACTACGAAGAGAGGGAGCCACCATATGCTTCTACGGTGGGACTGGATATAGATGATCCATATACAATATCATATTGCTTTTATCATACCAGTAATCTGCACGTGCGAAGTTTTAATTAAATTTTTTTGTAGAGTAAATAATAAGACGTAATCTGACCTCGAACCTGAGACCTCCCTTTACTCATACTTACTCTTTACAAATTACCTCTAACGATACAAATTTTTATTTTATATGAATGACACTTTTGTAAATAATTATGTCATGAATAAATTTGAACTTTGAGAATATTATGGTAACTAACAACAGTTGATACATGAATGGTTAATATAACTCTTACTTAAAAACGAATGA
The DNA here is from genome assembly GCA_017893485.1 of Hemerocallis citrina. Lineage (NCBI taxonomy): Eukaryota > Viridiplantae > Streptophyta > Magnoliopsida > Asparagales > Asphodelaceae > Hemerocallis > Hemerocallis citrina. The sequence continues at coordinate 46,132,449 of CM030361.1, forward strand.
TTAAGATTGGATGGTTAATTGTCTGTAAATTAGAAGTTGTTTAAAAATGACAACCCCAACCCTCTCATTATCTCTCTATATATAACTAGTAGTTTACACGTGCGATGCACGTTTTAATAAATATAGTTTTTTAAAATAAAAATTTCGACGTAGTCTTGATTTGAACTTAGGATCTTCTTTATAATAGTTATGCACGTGTATTATACTGGTTGGTAAATTGACAAAATATTTATAAATGACACTAAGGTCTTCTCCCATTATAATATTAGAGATATATTTTGGAAATGATAAAATTGGGAGTAAATACGGAATAAAGGTGGTTGAAGCTAACTTGGATCTGATTCCGACCCTGTGCTGTAATTAGGGAGTTATTTCACCAAAATGACCCATTTTTGAAAGTATTTACTAAACTGACCCACTGTCAAAACTATTTACCAAAACGATCCACTCGCTATCTTAGATTGCGAGCTTGGTAAAACGTTTCTCGCAATCTGAGATAGCGAGTGTAGGCTTCTTGCTTTCTCTTCAACTTGTTAAGGAAACTGGGAGAAAATACAAGCCGAAGACTCGCTGTCGCAAACAACAAGTGTGTTTATACCACACTCGCTGTTTGAGACAACGAGTGTCGCTTTGAATTTTTTTAGAAAAATCAAACACGCTGTCTCATCTTTTCTCTTCACTTCTCTCTCTCCATTCTTTCTCCCAACTTCGAAACCCCAGCTCCCAAATTTGTTCTCTCACCAACCAAAATCCTCAAATATCTCAAGGGATCCACTTCATCCCTTACAACCCTCTATTCTCTCACTCTCAAAACCTTAAACCCATTATCAAAGATCCTGAATTTGGTTGATTTCGTGAATGATAAAGAGGATTGCGGCAGAAGCAGGTGCATTCATCTCATCCTCATTTTCTACCTCCTATCTTATGACACATCTATCGTACGGTAAGTCTTCATATGTTTGCAATTAGATTTTGGGTTAATTTTGATTGTGAGTTTGTCAGAACATAATGTTGACAGCTCATGATTTGTTGGATGATTAGTTAACAAAGAAATTTAGAATTTATTTGTATATGTTGTTGTGCGCGGAATACGAATCAAACCAACAATCAAACGAACTAATGCGGAAACAAAGAGAGAACCAGCGAGAAAACACAGAAAAGCAAGCAACACAATAACACAAGATTTACGTGGTTCGGCAAAACGATGCCTACATCCACAGGGCGGTTTGGGGTTTCTTTACTATGATCTCCAATGGGCAAACAAAGCCTTTACAAGAGATGACGGCTGCAAAATCCGAATAAGGTGTTTCAATTTACAAAACCCTAACGGGTGTATTTATAGGGAAACTATTGGGCCTTTCGAATTGGGCCGAATCTGGATCCAAAACCCGCCGACAGTCGACTGGTCTTCATAACAGTCGCCTGGTTCCTTTGGGACAGTCGACTCATCAGTCGACTGTTGCTACTGTATCTTCAGTCCTTGAAAACTCCTCTGGACAGTCGCCTGATCCTCCAACCCAGTCGACTGAAGCTCTGAAACTTTCGAACACTGCAGATACCAAATACCAGAATCGAGCCATTATCCTACAATCTCCACCTTGGCGAGATCTTCCAAGTCAAGTATCCAACAATCTCCACCTTGGTGAAATCTTCCAAATAGCCCAAGCAATCTCCACAAATACTCCAAAACAACTGCTCATCATCAAATGCAACAAACAAACCCAAACTCCACCTTAGTATGATATCACATACTAAACAAACCAATAGCAAAGTACTATCCCAATCGCCCATGCCAAATTATCAAACATGCAAAATATTAGCCAGGTTCATGCAATGCTTGAACTTGGCTGCCCCAACAACTTTGGTCAACATATCAGCAGGATTATCAGCTGTCCCAATCTTCACCAAATGAATATCACCATCCTTTATCAAATCACGCACAAAATGATAACGGACATCAATATGTTTGGTCCTCGAATGATGAACTTGGTTCTTCGCTAAATGAATAGCACTCTGACTGTCACAGTGTACCTCCACCTTCTCCTGATGAATTCCCAAGCTCTTCAAAAGTCCATGTATCCAAATGGCTTCCTTCATGGCTTCAGCAACCGCCATGTATTCAGCCTCAGTAGTAGACAACGCTACAGTGGACTGCAAATTTGACCTCCAACTTATAGGTGCCCTAGCCATGGTAAACAAATAACCTGTAGTAGACCGCCTCTTATCTAGATCACCTGCATAGTCAGAATCAACATACCCAACCAATAACCTGCTAATATTGTCATCCCTTTCAAATTTCAAACCCACATCTGTGGTGCCACTTATGTACCTCAAAATCCATTTAGCTGCTTGCCAATGCTCTTTGCCTGGATCATGCATATATCGACTAACCATACTCACCGCCTGAGAGATGTCTGGTCGAGTACAAACCATGGCATACATCAAACTGCCAACCACACTAGTGTAAGGTACATTCGCCATATACTGTCTCTCTTCATCTGTACTTGGAGACTGAGAGGCACTAATTCTGAAATGACTGGCTAAGGGTGTGCTAACTGGTTTAGTTTTCTCATCTATACCGAACCGTTTCAGCACCTTCAAAAGATATTGCTTCTGTGTCAAACTCACTATGCCCTTTGCCCTGTCTCTAGCTATCTCCATCCCAAGTATCTTCTTGGCTTCACCAAGATCCTTCATCTCGAATTCAGAACTCAACTGATTCTTCAAATTTTGAATCTCCTTAGCATTCTTAGAGGCAATCAACATGTCATCCACATATAATAACAGATATATGAAAGAGCCATCCTGCAATTTCCTGAAGTATACACAATGATCATACTCACTTCTGGAATATCTCTGCACCTTCATAAACTGGTCAAACCTCAAATACCACTGTCTTGGAGATTGCTTCAACCCATAGAGAGACTTCTTCAACCTGCAAACACAATTTTCCTTCCCAGCAATTTTGAACCCATCTGGCTGCGACATATAAATTTCTTCATCTAGATCCCCATGTAAGAACGCAGTCTTCACATCCATCTGTGTCAATTCAAGATCACACTGTGCTACCAAAGCTAACAAAATCCGAATAGAAGGATGCTTCACAACTGGAGAGAACACTTCATTATAGTCAATACCTTCCTGTTGAGTATACCCCTTTGCAACTAGTCTAGCCTTGAATCGAACACTGCCTTTTGGACCTTCTTTCTTCGTATACACCCACTTGCAACCAATTGCTTTCTTCCCCTTTGGTAGTTGCACTAGATCCCAAGTCTTATTCTTATGAAGAGAGTTTATCTCTTCATCCATAGCAACTTTCCAATCTGCATTTTCTGAACTTCTAGTAGCTTCTTTGAAGTTGGAGGGAACTTCATCATCCATAATGGGAAGAGCAAATGCAACTGTGTCTGTAAAACGAGACGGTCGTTTGATATCTCTTCTTTGCCTTCTTACTGCAATTGATTCTTCCTGCTGGATAGGAACTTCTTCATCATTCTCACTATCAACCACATCATCTTCATCTTGGACAGGAACAGGATTTTCAACTGATAACTTTTCTAACTCCACCTGTTGGAAAACTCTCCTACCAGTCGACTGGTAATTGCCAACAGTCGACTGTCCCGAGCTCCCACTCTTCTGCTGTTCTAGATCACCAGTCGACTGCTCCTGTACATCAGTCGACTGTCCCGAGCTTCTTCTACTCACCTGTTGAAGAACTGTCCCACTCTTCTGCTGCTCACCAGTCGACTGTCCCATACCACCAGTCGACTGTCCCGAGCTAATCATGCTGGTCTCATCAAAAGTCACATCTCTGCTGATTACTAACTTCTTCTGTTCTGGACACCACAACCTGTAACCTTTGACACCAGTACTAAAACCAACAAATATAGCCTTTTTGGCTCTTGCATCAAGTTTAGTTTCAGTTACATGAAAATAAGCAGGACAACCAAATATATGCAAAAAACTATAATCAGATGCAGGTTTACCACTCCATACCTCAATAGGCGTTTTGCCTTCAAGTGCTGCTGATGGTAAATGGTTGACAATGTGGCTTGCATATATAACAGCTTCTGCCCAAAATGTCTTCTTCAATCCAGACTGTGCTAACATACATCTCACCTTCTCAAGTAAGGTTCTGTTCATCCTTTCTGCAACCCCATTTTGCTGTGGAGTCTTCCTAACTGTGAAGTGCCTCTGGATCCCTTCATCTTCACACAACTTCAGAAACGGATCGTTCTTGTATTCCCCTCCATTATCTGACCTCAGAACCTTAATCTTCCTACCAGTCTGATTTTCAACTTTCTTCTTCCAACTTGTGAACAATGTCAAAACTTCATCTTTGTGCTTCATGGTATATACCCAAACTCGTCTGGAGTAATCATCAACAAAAGTAACAAACCAGTGTCTACCACTCATAGAAGGTGTCTGAGTAGGGCCCCAAACATCTGTGTGCACATAATCGAGGATACCCTTTGTCTGATGTACAGCTGTACCAAATTTCACCCTAGTTTGCTTACCCAAAACACAATGTTCACAAAATTCCAACTTGCACCCTTTAGCATCTTTAAGCAACCCTTGCTTCACAAGCCCCTGCAAGGCCTTTTCTCCTGCATGCCCGAGTCGCATATGCCACAACCTGGTAGAGTCGGGAACAACCTGTTTAGGCTTCTCAGTTACACTGGCAGCCTGACCCAAATATGTTTTTCCCTGCAAGAAAAACAAGTTCCTCTTTCTTTGCCCTTTCATCACCACGAGTGATCCGCTAGTCACCTTCAGAATGCCACCTTCACTAGCAAATTTCAATCCACTGGCCTCCAAAGCACCAAGTGAAATCAAATTCTTTTTCAAATCTGGAACGTACCATACATCTGAAAGCTCCCTAATAAGACCATCGTGCATTAGCAATTCAATCTTCCCGATTCCTACCTTCTTACAAGGTGCATCATTTCCCATCAAAACTACACCACCATCCATATACTCCAAAGAAGTAAACCACTCCTTTTTCCAAGACATATGATAGGAGGCTGCTGTATCAAGAAACCATACTTCTTGATAAAGTGAGGGACTAGAAGCAAGTGCAAAAGAAAAATCCTCGCCACTTTCTAAATTCTCAACAGTCACATTTACAGTCGAATTTTCCTTATTTCGTAGCTTTGGACAATCCTTTTTCCAATGCCCCCTTTCATGACAGAAAGCACGTTCATCTTTGGCCGGTATTTTCCTGTCCTTCGAAACTCCTCTCGATTTGGAACGAGATTTGTTTCCCTTCTTCCCATATTTGGACTCAGATCTGGTCTCAGTCCTGCCCCTTACAATCAACGCTTCAGAAGTTTCTCTATCAACCATCTTATCCCTTCTCCTAGTTTCATTATTCAACAAAGCATTTGCAACATCTTCATATTTCACAGTATCTTTTCCATATAATAAAGTAGTTGCTAAATGATCATAACTTTCAGGTAATGAATTCAATAGAATTAGGGCTTTATCTTCATCCTTAATTTGCTCATCCAAATTTAACAAATCAGCCAATAATTTATTAAATGATTCAACATGAGCATTCATAGACATACCTTCCGTATAGGTGAAGCGAAAAAGTCTCTTCTTCAAATACAGCCGATTCTCCAAACTTTTCCTCATGTATTTGTCTTCGAGCTTCTTCCACAACACCGCAGCAACGGTATCCCTCATCAAATCATACTTCTGAGCCTTCTCAATAAAGAGCCGAATAGTCCCACACGCAACTCGATTCAACTTCTTCCAATCTGCTTCGGACATATCCTTAGGTTTTTCTACCTCCAAAGCAACATCTTGTTCTTGTTGAACAAGAACATCCAACACCTCACATTGCCACATCCCGAAATTGTTTGTCCCATCAAATTTTTCAACTTCAAATTTTGCGTTGTGGATCGTTGTTCTTGACGAACTTGATCCCACAACATCCTTGGTTGCATCTGCATCACCCGCCATCTCCCTCTAGGTCGAACCAACAGCTCTGATACCACTTGTTATGCGCGGAATACGAATCAAACCAACAATCAAACGAACTAATGCGGAAACAAAGAGAGAACCAGCGAGAAAACACAGAAAAGCAAGCAACACAAGAACACAAGATTTACGTGGTTCGGCAAAACGATGCCTACATCCACAGGGCGGTTTGGGGTTTCTTTACTATGATCTCCAATGGGCAAACAAAGCCTTTACAAGAGATGACGGCTGCAAAATCCGAATAAGGTGTTTCAATTTACAAAACCCTAACGGGTGTATTTATAGGGAAACTATTGGGCCTTTCGAATTGGGCCGAATCTGGATCCAAAACCCGCCGACAGTCGACTGGTCTTCATACCAGTCGCCTGGTTCCTTTGGGACAGTCGACTCATCAGTCGACTGTTGCTACTGTATCTTTAGTCCTTGAAAACTCCTCTGGACAGTCGCCTGATCCTCCAACCCAGTCGACTGAAGCTCTGAAACTTTCGAACACTGCAGATACCAAATACCAGAATCGAGCCATTATCCTACATATGTTTAGTTAAAAGAGAAATGCAATGGGGCGAAACATTGAGACTATATGGAAAAAATAATACATTACTGTTCAATGTGAAGATGAAAAAGGAAAATAGAGAATATATGCTAGCATCCAATTCTTCATATCTGCAAAAATATCATATCACATATTGAATGTGTTGTGCGGAATACTAATGCGGAATACGAATCAAACACCAATCAAAGAGAGAAATAGCGAGAAACAAGAAACAGGCAAACACAAAGACACAAAGATTTACGTGGTTCGGCAAACAAGTGCCTACATCCACAGGGCGGTTGGGGTTTCTTCTTCAAATAATCACCAATGGGCGAAAACAAACCTTTACAGAGATGACGGCTGCAAAATCCGAATAGAGGTGTTACTCTTTACAAAACCCTAACGGGTGTATTTATAGGAAAACTACTGGGCCTTTCGAAATGGGCCTTTTCTAGTTCACAAACCCGCCTACAGTCGACTGGTTTTCTTATCAGTCGACTGACAAATAGTTCGGAACAGTCGACTGAGACCCATCTTCAGTCGACTGCTGCTGCTGTATCCTTAGCCTTTGAAACTTCTCTCTGGACAGTCGACTGACTCCATACCTCAGTCGACTGGTGTACTGGAACTTTCGATCGCTGCAGATACGACGGATATAAACAAACTGAACCAGAATCGAGCCATTATCCAACAGAATGAACATTCATTGATTACATGCCTACTTTAGTTTTTCATGTACTTTTATATAAAAGAAACATATTTGCTTAATAGTTAGAGTTAAATATATATTAGTCCATAATAAAATATGTATTTTAAATTAGTCTTTTAAATAATTTAATTAGATTTTGATATAAATAGGATTGTTATATATTAGTTAACATTAGTGTTGAATTCTTCATTGATAAATTATATGCGTTGATAAGGAATTGTTATATTTCATTTTTAAAGTATTGAATTATACTAAACATGAAATACAATTACACTTGTAGTTTACTCTTCGCTAATACATATGGCATAGACGCAAAGTAATATTGAAGAAGAAACGAGCAGTAAACCCCCAGTAACCGAGGTAGGGGGCCACGAACTTGTTACGGACGACCTCCTGTTAGTAGTGGTCGTGGTGGTGGAGAAAGACATACAAATGTAAGATGAAGTTTGTCTTGATTCGACCATTTTGATTTTGCTACAATAAAATGAATAATTGTTAAATTGATGTCCCTCACATGGAAGGCCAACCCAAATTGATGTTTGACACATGAACGAGTTGGATACATTGATGGATGACTGTGTCAAGTGGGAGCCTTTTACGGAGGATCATTTACCCAGATTTCCACCTATTTGCACGACTAGTCGTCAGCTATGGTTGACGAGAGCACCTCTTATCAACTTCAGGGTGGTGGAGTTTTATTACACTAATAGAGTGCTTCGACAGTTTGGCCTCCTTTAGAATATTTCGGGGTTAGAACCATTTAATGCTGATATGCATGGTGTTACAGGTACGGGTTGACAGTCGGATCACGATTGGGCTGCTTGTTAGTGAACCCACGTCGACACATGGGATGTACATCGTTTTTATCACGTTGTTGTCAATGTTCCCCCCAACAATGCCACCTTACATGAACCGTATATGATGTGGTATTGAAGAATGACTTGGCTTTATATATCTCCGACATCCCAAATGCCAGTGGGTGTACAAGTACCGATTCAGCGGACCGTCGCAGATTCAGCTGATGACCATTCTGTTCATTTACCAATGTTCCAACCGAAATCAACATTGATTCGTTCTCTCATAGGTTTTATTTTGTATCTATTCTTTTTACATATACATTCCTACTTCTTTTACAAACATAAATCTTAAGTATTTGATGAATTTTAATACAACTTGGTTTTTATTTGAGTGTAGATGGCCCAAACATGGATTCAGGGAAAAGAATGTGCTTGTGCATTAAAGAGCAATGTTGTCGAACTAGTGAAAGTGTTTGCACAGAAAATGCTACAGTTGTGTCGGGTACAAGCTGACCTCGTTGGTGAATGAGCTAAATTGGATACTATATTATCGGGTCCGGTACACTAACAGGTCGTCAAAAAAAAATGGCCACACGAGCTCCATATCGTTAGAGAGTATTAGAAGAACAATGATGAGATGAGGAGCACGTCAATGAGCCAGAATAAGATGAAGACGATGACATTCCCCTTTCGGGATTAACTCAAAGCAACTCCAAAGCATCCGAAACGGGAGAGGAAATCCCCAAACTTGTTTACCCCGGATCCTTGAACTCTTATCTTTAATGTTTAGTCAATTTGAAAGTTATATTTTGTTTAATACTATCTCTTATGTTTCAATTTTGTATAAGTGGACCGAAAGTAGAATTTTGTTTTTGTGATTTTCATTGTTTTTGCTTCAGTTTTTCATTTCATTTTAGTTTGTTTTAGTTTCACTTATGTTTCAAATTTGTTTAAGTTTTTCATTTTGTTCAAGTTTGTTGCAGGAACAACAAGGAAAGGAAGAGCTTCATTGTTTATATTTTTCATTGTTTAGATTTGGTTTTCAAAGTGGTTTCAATTTGTTTGTTTGTTTTGGTGTTATAATTGTGTGTTTGATGCTACGTGATATATATTTGTAGTATGACTGAATGTGATATGTGTTTGATGAGGATTTGTGATATGAGTTATGTGGTTGTTAGAGATTTGAGATGGCTGATTGTGTTATAGGATGGTTATATGTATACAGGGAAGATTTGAGATTGATGTATACTCTGGATTTGAAAATAATTAGGCTCTCTATCTCAGATAGTGAGTATGGCTCAAAGAGAACGCTATCTGAGATAGCGTGCCTGCCATTAAAGTCTATGGAAAACTCTCAAATCTCATAGTTTCTATCTCAGATAACGAGTCTGGTTCAAAGGATCTCGCTATCTGAGACAAAGACTGTGAGATTTGAGTAATTCCCAGAGACTTTGAGGTCTCTGGAAAAAACAAATGATACACCCGCTATCTCATACAGCGAGTTTCGTTAAACAATGCTTGCTATCTGTTATAGCGACTGTGAGATTTGAGAAATTTCCAGAGACTTTGAGGTCTTTGGAAAAACTCAAATGATACACTCGCTATCTTAGATAGCGAGTTTCTTTAAACCAAACTCGCTATCTCAGATAGTCAGCCTTTGTATGTTATTTTCCAGAGTACAACCATAATATCATTTTTGATCTGTATACATATAATCTCAAAACACACATACTGTTGGGGATCTTGGGTGATGGGTTTAGGATTTTTAGAGTGGGAGTATAGAGGGTTATGAGGGATGCGGCAGATCAAAAAAGATTTTGAAGAGATTTTATGGGTGAGGGGGTCCAATTTGGGAGCTATGGTTTTAGGTTTCGGAGTTGGGAGAGTGGATGGGGAGAGAGAGATATAAGTGAAGAGATGAGACATCGAGTTTGATTTTATTTTATTTTTTAAAGCGACACTCGCTGTCTCAAACATAAACACTCGCAGTCGGTGACCCCAAGTTTTCGCCTTGTATTTTCTCCAAGTTTTCTTTCCAAGTTAAAGAGAAAGCAAGAAGCCTACGGCCTCTATATCAGATAGCGATGACCGTTTCGCCAAGGTTGCCATCTGAGAAAGCGAGTGGATTGTTTTGATAAATAGTTTCAAAAGTGGGTCAGTTTGGTAAATATTTTCAAAAGGCAGGTCATTTTGGTAAAAATTCGTAATTAGGTTAGGTTGGGCAAGAGATGGCAACCGGGCCGGGTTGACCCGCGACCCACCTGCGATCCGCCCACTCGAACCTGGCTCGCAAATAGATGGTTGGAGTCCGGGTTGAACCCATGGGTCGATCTGGGTCGAAAAATTAGGAAATCCAACCCGCTCGACCCGACCCGCAAACTAGTTAACTAAGTCAAACCCGCTCGCAACCTGCAACTCGACCCGCGGGTTTGGATACGTTCGACCCGCAGGTCGAACGGATCCAAACCGAAAAGAACAGAGCCAACGACTCTGTTTTCAACCGTTGGCTTTTTTTTTAAATAATAAAAAAAAATTCCTATAAATACCCTCGTAATTTAATCTAAAAATTTCCACACCTTACTCTCTTACTCTCTCTACTACTGCTACTCAATTCAATCAAATTTTTTCAATAAAGAAGCAAGCAACAAAGAAGTGAAAATTTTCGATCGTACTGAATTGTGTTGATTAAACTCCCAACAATGTCTACTTCAACTGCTCCAACAAAACTCTCTTTCTCTCTCTCTCTCTCTCTCTTTTTCAACGACTACCGGACTACGCGACATCATGACTATGTGTACTACATTTCATTACTTTTATTTTCACTTTCATTTCTATATTCAATTATCCGCGATGTACGGTATCAAAATTTCACAACTCTCCTATTGTCTTGATTTTTGTTGTAGTTCTAATTTTTGTATCATATTTGTTTGTTGGTTTTTTGCTTTTTTCTCTTTCAACACTCCTATTATTCTTTAGATTTTATTTTTTAACATATACCTCATATTTTTTTGTTTTGTATTATTGTATATACACTAGTAAAACACTATAAATCGTTTTTGTTTTCACATACACTATTACCATATCTAGATCACGAGGTAGCGGCCGTAGCCAAAGTGGACAAGATTCCACCGGTACCTCACGTCGGCCTCCAACAGTCGCACATGTAGAGCCCGAATTTATACCGAATCCTATGATAGGATCTCACGATGTCCTTCCACACGATACAAATTTTATGATTATATCCCCAATAAGAATAATCCGGGTGTTGAACATAAGATTTGTAAACATTGTGACAAGAGTTACAAATGGAAGAAGGGTGAGGAAACATGTACAATTAAACGACACATTTTAAATTTACACAAAGACTTAGTGCAAGACCAACAAGGCAAACAAAAAATCAACCCTAGGACCAGACAAATAAATAGCCAACCCTATGATTCCAAACTTGTTCGTTGAGAAATGACCCGAATAGTTATTAATAATGAGCTGCCTTTTTCCTATTCCAAGAGTAGGAATATAGAGTCTTTCAACCAAAATGCACTAAATCCACATTTTAGAAGAATTACTAGAAACACACTAGAGTCCGATTGTTTTAAACTGTACAATGAAATGAGAGACGCTTTAATTGCACTCTTATATTCTTTAACTTACAGAGTATCGTTAACTTCCGATTGTTGGAAGGATTGTAACGATATTCCGATGATGGGTTTAACCTGTCATTGGATAGATAGTGATTGGATGATTCAAATGAGAATCATCTCACTTGCAATTTTGCCGTATCCCCATAGTGGACTAGTTATTGCAACACGTATTTTAGAAGTTTGTGATTTATATTATATTCGTGATAAAATTTTTACTATTAGTTTTGATAATGCATCTAACAACAATGCTTCGATTAGTACATTAGAAACACAATTAGCTCCTCTATGTATTGAAATTTTTTATGTTAGATGTGCGGATCATATTTTAAATTTATGTGTACAAGATACATTGAAAGTAGCCGATTCATATATAATTGCAATTTGAAATTGTGTACATTTTATTACTTTGAGTGATCCTATGCTTCAAGAATTTAAATGATAGTATAAAGCTAGGGGAATACATTTTAGATAATTTTCTAAAGTTGTTAAACACCGGTGGAACTCTACTTTTGATTTACTAAAGATTGTTACTTAATGCAAAGATATTATAAACGATTTTTGTCTTGAAAAAAGCTTGAAAATCTTTCAGATGACTCCCCAATCATGGTTTTTTACTGAATCTTTATTACGATTTTTGGAATCTTTTAAAATTGCAACTATGAATTTTTTTACATCTTATGATTCCACTTCTAGTAGTACTTTTATTTTAATTATTACTATGATGCAATTTTTTTAAGAAATGGTTTTGGACGAATACATTAGCCATATTGTTGTTCCCGCTTACAAATTTTTTGAAGTATTTTAATCCTCTTTCTATGTTGTATTGAATTGCTACTGTTATTGATCATCGTATCAAATTAGCGGGTATGAGAAGTTTGATTGAAATATTTTTTACTTTACTTGGAGATGATTCTGAATATGATTGTAATAAATTTTTAGCTAGCTTTAAATCGAGATTGAATAACTTGTATGATTATTATGATAGAACTTTTGCATCTAGTAGTACAACTTGAATAATTATTTCTTCTTCTTCTTCTTCTACTTTTAGAGGTAATGATAAGAGTACATTAGAAGATGTCACTTTTAATTTTCTTGCTCGTATTCAATCAAAAACGTAGGACTAATACACCTAATGAATTAAATTGGTATAATCAACAAGAAAGTAAGAGTTCCAGTACTAAGATTGAAGTGCTACAATGGTGGAAAGAACATGAAATTCTTTTTCCTATTCTTTCACATATGGCTAGAGATCTACTAACTATTCATGTCTCCACAATTGCTTCAGAAAATATTTTTTCTACAAGTGACAGAGTTCTAACAGATTATAGGAATTGCTTGAAACCGGATTTGTTGGAGATGCTCGTATACATTGAAGATTGAATGAAGGCTGAAGACAGGACTCAAGGAAAATCGGCATCTACATCAACAAGTGGAAGCAACTCGCCTGAAGTTCAATAATAAGATTAGAGAATTTAGGGCGATAAGATCCTAGGTTTAGGTTAAGCAGAGGTACACGACAGTAGTCCAATGCCCTCTCTTCAATTTAACTCTAGGCTATCTCAAACTCTAGATTCTGATTATCCGCTCAAACATGTAATGTAAAATTGTAAACCAGGAAATATTGTATGCTCTTTATGAATTCTATTACTTATATTTATATGTAAAAAAACATGTAAAAAATTCTTAGTAGTTGAAATGAATAATATATGCATTTTTTCACTTTTATATAGTTATAATTGTTGTAAGTTTTTTTTGGTAAGTGAAGTTGTAAAAAAAAAAAATATTGGGCCAACCCGCGACCCGGCCCCACCTGAAACAGGTTCGACCCGAATGGGTTAGCAGGTCGACCAGGTCGAATTTTTGGATTTCGTACCCAACTCAGTTAAGCACACACGACCTGATCCGAACCCGCCCTAACTTTGGCTGCAACCCGCACGGATCCGATCCGACCCGATTGCCACCTAGGGCCAACAGATTTGTGACACGATTCCAACACGAAGAGCACATGACCCTCACTCAATCAATCCAATCCTTTTGGGTCCAGTCCAGTCCTGTGTCAGTTTTTAACGATTTATTTTTACCTACTTATATAAAAAGTTAAAAGCATCTTTAAGGCGTGCTTTACTTTGACTACAGAAAACATCAATTAATGATGCATCCTTTTCCCTTGCACTAGTTTAGGATCAAGTCTCAATGAAAGAAAGTTTTGGATTAATTGTTTTAGTACTAAGGTGAGTCAATCCTGTTTAAGATATAGTATTTACCACCACCATTATCAGCCAAATATCCTTGAGTTCTCTCAAATTGCACTTAGCCTCTACAGTAAAACCAATAACTATTTTTTTTTATTTATAAAAAGATGACACAGTCATTGCTTCATTAAAGATAATTAACGAAACAGTACATATAGAGCCCGAAGGCGAATAACAGTACATAAGTACTGTACCCATTGCGATGGGAGTAGAACAACTTTCGCTGAGATACAACTCTTGTTGAAGTTAACTTTCATTCCGGACCAAGCCTCAGAACACCCAAGTACTGTACCAATTGCAGTAATTTCATCTTTTGAACCCGAACCGAACAACAGAGTATCGTCCGCATACTGAAGGATGGAAATCATTTCAGGGATTCCTTTGATTTTGATGCCTTGAATGACATTTTCCTTTTTGTCATTTCCGATCATCTCTGCTAAACCGTCAGCAACGATGGCAAATAATAATGAGGACAGTGGGCCTCCTTGCTTTAACCCCCTTTGACATCTAATTTTCTTTTCCGACACACCGTTGATAATAAGAAACGATTTTCCTTCTCTAACACACTGATGGATCTACCTCCTCCACCTATCCCCGAAACCTTTAAGAAGTAAAACCTCGTCAACACAATCACATTCTACAGTATCGTAAGCTTTTTGAAAGTCCACTTTGAATAGAAAGTCGTCCGTTTTATCCTTGTTCCCTCTGAAGACGACTTCATGAGCCGATGCTACACTGTCCATAATGTCTCTTCCTCTAATGAACCAGCTCTGCGATTCCCCAATATTATCGTTAAGTTGTGGGCTTAATCTATTAGCCAAAACTTTCGATATAATTTTGACAGAATCGTTTAATAGGCTGATGGGCCTCAAATCTCCTACCGTCTTGATTTCGTTTTTCTTAGGGATTAAAACGATATTCGCGTAATTCAACCTCCTTAGATCGGCATCACCATTATAGAATTCTTGAAAAATGCTCATGAAGTCCGCTTTAATATATTTCTAGAACAAATTATAAAAGAATAGCAGGAATCCATTCGGCCCCGACGCCTTATCTTGCCCCAGGCCCTTGATCGCAATTAGTACCTCATCTTCGCTGAAGCTGCCCTCTATGCTATCGCTTCCATTAAGCCTCGTTGCTATCCACGTATCCTGCTTTAATTTACATCTATGGTCTCTTTTTTTCCCCAGCAGCTACTTAAAACTGTCATTAATGTGCTGCGTGATTCTATCCTCGTTCTCGCACCAATCCTCTCCCACCTGCATTCCAGAGATATTGTTAAGCTGCCTTCTTCCATTGGCGATCCTATGAAAGAATTTGGTATTTGCATCACCCTCCTGTAGCCATTTAATCCTTGATCGCTGTCTCTAGTATTGCTCCTCCATGTTTCCAAGTTGCCGGATATCTTGTCTATTCTTACATAACTCGTCGAATTCAGCCTCTATTAAATCTCATTCCTCCTCTATAATTTCCAGCCGCTGGATCCTGTCTCCAATTTCTTCTTTCCTCCTCTGATTTTGTCTAAATTCCGCCTTTGCCCACTGTTTAAGTCTTTTTTTGAGCCTCCTAAGCTTTTTGATCCAGCGTCCCACCCCAGTAGTCGAAGTTGTGGGGGCACTCCATGAATCTTGAATGACCCTGCGACTTCCTTCACTTAATGTCCATGCTTTCTCGAATCTAAACTGAAATCCATTCGTCCTCTCCCCTTCACCGCTGTCCAGGGCTAACGGTGTATGACTTGATGTGAACCTTATTAATGCTTTAACCTGAGCTAAAGGGAATTTATCCTCCCATTCCGTGGTAACAAAGATTCTGTCTAACTTTGCAAGAATAGGAGAGGCCTGCATATTAGTCCACGCGAACTTCCTATTCTTTGCGTCTAACTCCAATAAATCTAACTCATTGATGATTGAGTTGAACTTGTCTCTATCGTTCCTTGGCGCTCCTCTTCCTTTGTGTTCATTCTGAAATCTAGTGATATTGAAATCTCTGCCTAGGACCCACGGACCCCTGCATCTACCTCTAATATCCCTATGCTCATTCCAGAACACTCCCCACCGATTGGACTCATAGGGGTCGTATACTGAAGTGACCGTATGGACCCAGTTATCGCTACGATGCCTAATAATCACTGTGACCGAAAAGATTCCCGCAATATCCTCTATAATCTCAAACAAACTATGATCCTCTCCTATAGCGATATCGCCCGAAAACCCTAACGAAGGCTTGAACCTCCAATCAAAGATTCCTATACCTTTAATGTTTTGGAACTCTTCCTTAGTAGGGACTTCTACCCTTGTCTCTTGCAAAGCACAAATACTTGGCCTGCTCCTAACGATAGTATCGCAAATAAGTCTTTTTTTTCCTGACGCATCCCCCTAACGTTCCAGAAGATGTATAATATAATAACAACTAAAAACCCGAACCCTATACTCTAAACACCCAAAAGGAACCCCGCTTTAAACTTCCCCTCGAAGACTCTCCCCTCTAATAATGTTGACGTGGTGTAGTTGCTCTTCTCTATTGGAACCCATATCTATACCGTAAATTTAAAACCGAAAAGTTGCTTGAAGAAATATCGTAACATGCTGAAACTGTTTCCCTAGTCCTTGCCGCTGCCTTAATCAGATCCTCTTCGTTTGGACCATTTTTTCCCCGTTTTTCCAGCTGCCTTTTGCTTTTTTGTTTATATTCTACCGTACTTCTTGAAGTGCTTTCCCCGTGCTTTCCCCCAATCCATCCCGTGCCAGCTCACAAACCTACAATACCCATCTTTCGTGCTCTGAGTCATACGGGCTACCTCCGCTTTGTATTCCATCTAAGGCTCCTATCACCCCCTCTGATGAATCGATGTGTAGTATAATGGCCGTATGCTCTGTAGTCTACTCCAAAAGATGCTCCTTCTCATCCTCCTCTACCACCGTGTACTCTTCGCCCCCTTCCAACTTCTCGCTCTACTTTGAATCCCCTCCTCGTCTTCCGTTAGTGGCAGAATAGGCACCGAAACCTCCTTTCCCTTTCCTAAAACAATGATCCGATCACCACACAAATTTCTCAATTGTAGCGTGCTAGTATGTTGAGAATGATTGCCTGTATGCTGTGATTGTATGGGCTCATCGAATGTAGGCCCACCCATCTCCTCAATCGGCCCTCCATCTCCACAAATGAGCTGGATTTTGGGCTGATCCGTTAGCCTCTCTGGCCCATCCCTCTCATAAAGAGCGCCAGACTGTCCCACAAACCTATTAGCAGCCAAAGCCTCAATAGCCCTCCTAATAGAATCCTCCAATTGCTCTTTGGATAAAGTGATATATCCTGGATCCCTCCCGCTATGTGCACTGTCCACCTTTTCCGCCATAGATGCGTGTTTAAGGATTCCGCATTTTCGACTATCCAACATTGTACTCCTTTGCATTTTGAGCCTCCCCTCGGTCTTTTCGCTATCACCACGGTCTGCTCTCAAATCGCGGCGATCATTACCCATCAGATTCTTAGTTGGCTCTTGTACATGGTTAACTGCGAAGTCCACGATCCGAGGGATATTAGTGCCATATTGATCCAGCGGTTTGCTGCTTTCCTTCGTTTCTTTGGCAGATGGACGCTCATGATCCCCTGATTTTCGATCCGACGGTTCACAGTCATCGTCTACCTTCAGCTAGCCTTCTTCCTTCAATTTTTTTCTATCATCAGAGAACTCATCTTCTTCCAGCGTCGAAACCTTTCCAAAAGAAACGCTTTTTTCTTCTCAACAATGACCTTAATGTCGTAAAACTCACCCTCAAACTCTACTTGGATCGTCGATGGGATGTCGGATAATTTTTCGATACCAATTCTGATTCGAGAAAACTCTCTACGTTCTTGAGTTGTCGTGCTTTTGTCTACTTCCACAACGAATCCGAACGCTCGTATCAGATTTTGGAACCCCGAATGAACCCAACAATGAAAAGGAGAATTAAACAACCTGATCCAAAGCGTCGGCATTTCATTCACCCTCAACACTCCGAATTTATTGGACCACTGCGAGAACGTCAAGTAGAAGTTGTCTGTGCCCATTCCTCTTTTCCCTAGGACCTCTTTCAGTCTCGCTTTGTCATGACAATGTATGAAATAGCCGTTAACATTAAGACGTTGAACTTTCCCTACTAGGTTAGAGACGACGGTTATGTAAGCGTGGAGAAGCTTCTCAATCTCTTCGGACATCGGATTCCTACTCTGCACTTTGATAATAGCACACTCTGAAACCTGCGTTTGAATTTTGCCACGAGCGGAGTTAGAGTAATGATAGCTTTAATCACTGACCTCCCCCCCGGTACTCTCTTGAGTAATACTGATGTTGGACTTAGCAAGAGACATTATCCCTGGGACAGCTACTATCGGCATCACTGGACGTTTGATCTTTGGACAATCCTTGGAGATATGATTGGAGCATCTACAGGCATAACAAACCACTCGTTGACGCAATTCGTGATTGTGTGTTCCTTCTGAGTGCATTTGTGACACTGTTGGCCTGAGCCCACCGACACCGAGTCTTCTCTAATTTGCCTCTTCCCAGCCTTGATCAATTTTCGAGGACGGACGAGTACCCATTATCCTTCATTGTCGTTCTTCATTTTCTTTTCTAGCAAAATAGGGGAGCTCCTTCTTGAGCGGTTTTGGTCGGAGGGGAACTTCCTATCTTGTCCCCTAGCGAGTTCGGCGTAAGATCTTCGCTGACGCTCTGAATGGCTTCGATCGTCGTCCTCGAAATTTGGTGAGCTGACTTTCGTCGACCTCTCCCTAGCCCTTTCATCTTCGCATCTATACATCTCACATGCCGTCCCTCTATGGGATGAACGATAATGCCTCTGAACTAAGCGGCTTCTCGATCTATTCAAGTCACCGTAGTTCACTCTATCATCGTTCCTCTTGCGCGGAAGCCTCTCTGAAGCCTCTTCCCTCCTACGCTCAGTCATGGTGAGCTCTTCGTCCTCCCCCGGATGCTTGCCGTGGTTGTGATGTAGGCTGCTATGGTGTAGGGTGCTTTGGTGTAGGCTGCTTCAGTGGGGATGTGGTCTTCCTCTTGTCATCTTGATTCGGTTTTAAAACCAATAAGTATTCATTAAATTAGAGTAGGAATATGATAATTTCGGTTCGGAAAATCATATTCAACTTTGAACATTAAATTAATAGCAAAGAAACCAAACATAAATTAATGAAGACAAGTAAAATACCAAACTTATTGAAAATAACTGTTTTAGTTCTTATTAAGAAGAAATTATAAAAAAGAAACTGCATACATACTTAGAAAGGAAAATTTATTAGAAAAACATTACAAGGGAAAAAGAAATTTTGAGAAATGGGGGAGAGTGTGTAAAAGGAGAGAATTTGGAGGTCTTGGAATAGTAGATTAAAAGGATGTGAACAAAGCCTTACTGAGCAAGTGGTGGTGAAAAATGAGAAGGAGGCGCAATAATTGGTGGTGTAAATCTTTCGCAGCGTATCGAAATAGGAAAAAATTCCAATTTGGGGGGAGGAGTGTATTCAGAAAGGCATCGTTCTTGTGGAAAGGAGTGGCAAAGCTGGGAGAAATCTTTCATGCTAAAACTGGATGCGAGATTGGGAATGGGAAGGACACTAGATTTTGGAAAGATAAGTGGTGCGGGGATAGGTCTCTGCTGAACTTATTTTCGGAGGTTGCTGCTGCTACGATTAATAATGACACCCTGGTAGCAGATGTTTGGCGTAAGGGAAGACTTTCGCTCGAGGTATCAGACCGGTTATCTCTAGAAAGATTGAACCAATTTGAAAAGCTCAACAAATTTGTCGGATCGGAAGGACGCTATACCACAGAAATGGAGGATGAGCGATGTTGGAATCTCGAACCATCTAAGTCGTTTTCGGTATCCTCGATGTACAATTGGCTGAACGATGCGGGGGGGGGGGGGGGGGGGGGTTAAGAGTTAGGAGTCCAACATTATATGGGGGATCAAGGCTCCCCTGAAAGTGAAAGTATTCATTTGGCTTGTGATGAATGAGACGATTCTCTCGAAGGTCAATCTGCAGAAAAGAAACTTCCAAATAGACGTTAAATGTTCGTCCTGCAATATTGCTGACGAAGATACAAACCACATACTATTTACTTGTCCCAGGGCAAGCTTGGCTTGTGAGGTGGTGAGCTTAGGATTCGGTTGTTTAGAGGGTCCTAGTTTGTGGGTCAAGGTATGGGAGCATTAGAGGGTACATTTAGTCTGGAGAGAGGATAGACTAGCATGTGACATTGCGGCTGCGGCAACTATATGGGGTCTATGGCTAGATCGTAATGACTTGTGTTTTCATAATATAAAATATAGATTTCTGGTTTTGATGCATAAAATCTTCTTCTTCATTCATGATTAGGCAGGTCACGCGGGTGCGCAGAAGCGGTTGCGCATGGAAGAGAAGGAGTAGGTCTATCCGGGCAGAAGGATAGTGTCATGATACCTGTAACCCCTATTTCCATTAATACGTATTTTTAAAGTATTTTTTCATATTTTAAATTCTTAGTATTTTGTAACTATTATTTCTTAATTGATTATATTATTCAAAATACTTTTATGAAGCCAATATTACTATTATTATTTTATTTTATCTGAGCCCAATTGTTTATTATGAAGCCCAATCCCATAATTGATTTATTAAATGATTTGAAACCCAAGCCCAATTGTTTAATTTAAGCTCAATCCTATAACTAATTTATTATATTATTTTTGAGCCCATATACCAAGCCCAAACCCAAACCCAGCACTCATATATTTTGTATAGACTCAATCCTATATGATTACATTCAATTTCCCACATTTCTAATCCACCCGTACACATCCCCTCAAATTCCCCACTCTTTACATTCCGTAACTCCATAACCCCCACTGTCATAATAACTACAATTATTATATTCATTATATTATATACTTATTATTTTATATTTAAACCCCCACTCCCCCGGTTCTCTCTCACTCCCGTCTTTCTCTCTCCGCATCTTCCTCGCTCCCCCTCTCTGTTATAAAAACCAAACAGAACCCAACACACAGAGCTCCCTCTCCTTCTCCCTTCCCGTTCTTACCGCCATCCTCCACCTCGTCCACTCGTTTGTCAACCCCTCGTCTTCATCCCCTCTCGCCTGCGACCATCACCCCTTGCCTTTCGTCGCCAACAACCACCCTCGAGCTCATCGCCTTTGCCGCTTCGCTTGAACCCACCTCTTCATCGTCTACCACCTCCTCTCCCCTGCTCGAAGCTCCACAAGGCTTCGTCCACCTCATCGAGCCTTCGTCTGCATCCTCCTCGAGTTCCCCTCCCGCTCGTCTTCATCCTTCCGCTCTCCCTGAGTCACCGACGACTACCTTTGCCCGCTGTTACCCATTGTCGAATCTCTCGAACTTCGCCCCGCTCACCTCTACAACCACCGGAGAACCCTCTGCATTTGTCGTCATCGTCGTTCGAGCCCCAAGACGCTACCGTATTCGCCTCCTCTGTTTCGTCGAAGAAACAGAGCACTGTTTCCCCTCGCCGTCGACTGGCATTGCATCGCTTCCCGACCGCAGTGACGTCGTCCCCGTCGCCTCTAGTCGCGTCGCCAATCACCAGTTGCCATTTCCCCTCCCCCACCATAGCTATCTCTCTCTGTCGGAAGGAAGAAGAAGGGAGACGATTGGCCTATTGTGCTTTGGTGTTTTGGCTCTTGGGATCCAATATTTGGTGTTTGGTATTCTGCCTTGGATCCGGTGTGGAGAAGGGTTTTGGTTGGTTTTTTTGGTGTTTGGTGTTGTGGAGTAGGGGATTGAGTTGGGGTGTTTGCTGTTTTGGAGAAGGGATTGGATCATCTTGTTGCTGTTGGTGTTTTGTGTGGGGATTCCGATATGAGTTTTGCTGTTTTGCTGTTTTGTGTCTCGCTCGTGTTTTGCTTCACTGTTCGGGATTCTGATTCCGTTATTTTGGTATTCGATATCATCGTCGTCAGTTAACAGTCAAGTATCCTCTTGTATAACTCGTTTGTTCTCGTAAAGCTTCCTTTGAAAAAAATACCGCAAGTATAATCTTTGACTCTAATTCATATTCATCAGTCGAATTGAAATCTGCTGCTATACATAATCTGTCGATCTCGTATTCATATATGATCGTGAATACTTTGTTGCCATATGCATGACATGAACACGATTAATACACACATATGTACTCTTAGGACTATACATGATTATGTGCATAATTGTCTTACCCGTGATAGTAGTTTAAATATGATTTATTGTATTTATTGATTAAAATGAATAAAAGTAACAAGCCCGGGTATAAGGGTAAAGATTTAGTAGTGGGCGACATAGAAGAGCGTACTCGGACGGGAGCTCGTAGTTTTCCGATGCAAGTTGCAAGTTTACAAGTTGCAAGTTTGCAGATTATATATTTATATATTTCACGCTACAAGTTTACACTTTATATGTTTTACTCGATATATTTCACGTTACAAGTTTGCACATATCTTGATACAAGATACAATTAATATGTTTTTCCCGAGTACGTGACCTATAAAATCCACCACTAGGCCTAAACGTAACTGATTGTATGTAGCAACCATGTAGTAAAAGGATGGATGCATGAAGTGCTACCTAGATAGGTTAATAAAAGATATAAGATTAACACATATACTTGCATGATCCAATTACATGTACATGTTCATGTTGACTTGATATTTGTTTACTTGATTACTTGTTTACATGCATGTCACTTGTTTCATGCATGCCTGTTCATGATCCTGTTTACATGTTGTATTCTCCTATTACATGATTCTTGATTTCATGATTTTTTTTCCTACTTCTTGTTTTATTTTATACTTGTCCCGTTAGCTTGTACCACTTGCGGCCCGTGACTTGCATTAACGGGTATCTTCTTGTTTCTTCTTTTTGTAATCATGTACTTGCAGGCCCAAATGGAGAGTTACCTGAAGGTGTTGCTGATCAAGTGTTTTAGTCTTGTTTATTTTCATGTTGCTTTAGTTCATGTTTTATTCATGCTACTCTTTATTGTAATCCGGGCTTATTTAACCCGTAACTACTTTGTATTTCCCAGCTGTTGGTTATGTTATAGACTATGTCATAACTTTTATTATCATATTGTGATTTTACATGCCTGTGTGGTCCATTTTGTTATCTTGTTGTTGAGTTACCTGTACAGCTTATGAATGGTGCATTCGCATCATTCGCTGTGCCTCAGTCACGTGCTCATATTTCCGTATTTTTGGAAGCGGGGCGTGACACATCTGATCTGGTCTGATCTGATCTGAACCGTCCGATTCTCTTGATCTTGATCATCATCAAGATCCGTGCCAATCGTGCTTCGCCGCTCTATTACATGATTCTTGATTTCCATGATTCTTTTTCCTGCTTCTTGTTTGATTTTATACTTGTTCCGTTAGCTTGTACCACTTGCGGTCCGTGACTTGCATTAATGGGTGTCTTCTTGTTTCTTTTTCCTTATATATTGTGCTTGCAGGCCCGGATGGAGAGTTACCAGAAGGTGTTGCTGATAAAGTGTTTTAGTCTTGTTTATTTTCATGTTGCTTTAGTTTATGTTTTATTCCTGCTACTCTTTATTGTAATCCGGGCATGTTTGACCCGTAACTATGTTTTTATTCCCAGCTGTTGGTTATGTTATGGACTATGTCATGCACCTTTTGTTACCCTATTGTGATTTTACATGCCAACGTGGTTTGTTTTGCTATCTTGTTGTTGAGTTACCTGTACATCTTATGAATGGTGTATTCACATCATTTACTGGGCCTCAGTCATGAACTCGTATTCCTGTATTTTGGGAAGCGGGGTGTGACAATACCGTGGGGATTCCTACTCTCTATATCTATATCTTCTTTTTGCATTGAGTCTTAGATTAGAGTTATTATGTATCAGTTGTATGATTATTGACTTTACTAGATTGTTTTTGGTCTACTCTGTTTTGTTAATTTATCATTAATGAAGCGATGACGTGGTCATCTTTTAAATCAAAAAAAAAAAAAATTCTCAAAAAGAAAAAGGAATATACAAAAGATCATCTTTCATATAAAAGAGACTAGTATTTTTCACGTGCGATGCACATTTTGATAAAAAGTTGGAATTAAACGGGTGATGCACGGAAGTTAACAATAATTAGCACGTGCAATGAATGCCTTAATTTAAAAAAAAATAGAGCTGAATGGTCAATATACATATATTTTTTAAATTAAGAAGGAAATACTTTGATGTGTACGTGCGAAGCACGTGTTGAAAAGTAGATTTGAAGTTGTACGTGCGATGTACATGTTTGTTTGGTGACAAAATTGGAGTTTCTTTTGAGACAAAAAATATTAAAAACTGTTTATTTGTGACAAACTCTTCCATTAAATAGTAAGTGGATATATTATATTATAGATAGATAGATGGATGTTAATTTACACATATGATGCATATTTAATATAAAAAAATATATAAGTAAAAAACCTGACATAGTGAGGACTTGAACCTGAGACTTCCATAGTATTAGTTATGCACGTGCGATGCACGTGTTGGTAGATTGACAAATAACACTAAGGCCTTCTTTCATTATAATATTAGAGATATATTTGTTCACAAGTGTAATATGGAAGTATTTGTCTGTATATAAAAAATGTAGGAAAAAAAAATGTAGGAAAAAAACAACTGATAGTAATATATTTATAAAATAGACTCAACATTCAAAACATGCACATGAAAATCGTAGCGAAAAGATAACCTTGCATTTCCTAAATTTAAAATATTAATGTACAGGGGGGAGGAGTCCCTCGCCACCTCTTCCTCCACCTCCTCCTCCCCCCCCCCCCCCCCCCCCCCCCCCCCCGCTTCGGAGAGGTGTAGAGGCCGTCGGGATCCATCTAGGGTTTCGTGGGGTCAGATCTAGTAGAGGCGGTCAGCGCGACGAAGCTCGCGATGCCAAGTGGCTGGCATGGCGAAAGGGGAGCGTTGTCGGGGGAAGTAGATGCGGCGTGGATGGCAGCTGACGACGGCGGGATACTTTCATACGGTTTGGAGGAGATGGCTGTAACCCCTATTTCCGTTAATTTGTATTTTCAAATATTTTCCCGTATTTTAAATTAAACTATTCTCTTTTTAATTTAATATGTTATTTAAACAATTTTGTGAAGCCCAATATTTGATTATTCAACTATTTTATTATGTGAAATATTTTGGAACCCAATTTTTGTTATAAGTCCAGTAATTTAAATTAAACCCAATAGTCTAATTATTTATTTGAGCCCAATTCTATATTTAAATAATTAAATTTTTTTAAGCCCGTGGACCAAGCCCACCTCCTATTGGGTCTTGATCCGCTAACCCGAACCCAAACCCCCCCTTGTTGACCAGATCAACAAATTCCTTCTATATCTCCCCTAATCTCTCTTACCTCCTTTAATCCTCAAATTTAATCTCTCCCCATTAACCTAGCAGTTATAACAATCTTAATTGCCTCTAATTCTTCTCCATACAATCAGCTATTTGAATTCCGTAACCCCCTCTCCCTAAAATCACTCTACACCTTATTTTTATATTATTTCTATACTTTTATTATACTAATTTAATCTCTCTCTCTCTCCTGTACTCTCTCTCTCCTTCTCTTCTCTGTTAAAACCAGACAAAACAAACCAAACAAAACAAAACCCAAACAGACCCCCAACCCATTCTTCGTCTTCACTTCCGACTCTTCCCCTCCTTCTTCCTCCATCGAACTCGCGACCCCATCTCCATTCGCATCTCCACCTCTCGTCTTCACCACTCCGACCACGACCTTCTTCGCCTCTCGCCCTTGTCAACCACCACCGCCATCACCATTCGCCATTGCCTGACGCCCAAATCCAATCCGCATTCACCTCGCCGCACCACCCTTGCTTCGTTTCCTTCTCCTCAACATCAACATCATCACCCTCTGACCACCCATCCGCCATCATCCCCAACTCCATCGAGACCCCGAACCCATTTCGACATTCCCGCCTTCTTCGACCTCGCACCTTTTCTGCCATTACCATCGCCCGTCACCTCCACCTATCCCCTCGTCGTCACCTCGCCGCCACCGCCCCATCCACAACCTCGCCAGCCGCCGCCTTCTTAACTCCACTATTTCTTTCTCATTGTTGACAGACATGGCACCATCCCCATGTCTCTAGGTCCTGAAAGACCTGGTCGAAAGCTTGCTGTACTGGGTTAGGCGGGGGAGGTGGTGGTGGTGGTGGTGGTGGTGGTGGGTTCTGGCCATTGGCAGGGGCACCCCTTGCTGCGGCAGCTGCGGTGGCTCCATTGGCCAATCCGACTCCAACCGGTGACTCGTCCCCATCTGTGAGGGGCTCCAAGTCCGAGTTCACCTCAATTGCAACTCCGTGTGCCACTCCATTTCCTGGGGGAACTGCTCCGTTCGACATCCTGTACGGAGTGGACACGGAAATTAGCATAGATATAGAGCATCATAATACATAAGTTGAAGGAACAACAATATGAATTATAATTATCTACAACCAACTGAAGAAAGCCTAATCCCTATAAGGCACCTAAGTATATTTTCCTTCTATGTTGGACTATAAATTGAAGTCGGCTCTGATACCGCTCTGTAGCGCCCCCGTTTTCCATATACTGGGAAACCGAGACACGAGCCAGGACCTTTTCATTCAATTAGTCACAATACACAGAAACAAGAAAATTTAAAACTTTTTATTAACATAATATTACAGGTCTAGTGTTTCTACTAATACAATAAGTTACATCAGAGTGTACATGAATAAAAGATAATCATTGCTTTTCCACTTGTAGATCATGCCTCGGCTAGAGTCCTTCTGGTTCGCGATCTTGTGTTCACAACCTATTGAAATGGGGACGTCAGTATTCACTGACGCTTAAGGGCTGATCATATAGCAGCGAATCTCCAACACAACATATACAAATAGGGTGAAGTATGTCGGTGTAGTTTAAGTGTTCGTGAGTGCAGTGATTAGAATCTAATAAATGTCAATCAAACTGGAATACCAATGCACTGTCAACTAAACTAGAATACTAATGCACTGTCAACTAAACTAGAATACTAATGCACTGTCAACTAAACTAGAATACTAATGCACTGTCAACTGAGCTAGGATACTCATATTCTAATGTCATGTCAACTAAACTAGGATGCTCATATTCTAATGTCAGCAAGTCTCCGAAGTCAACATGCAGCCAATACTACATGCGACCCTTCTCAAGCCGTTTCTCAATATATAGGGATTGAACCCGCGTTATGAACTTCTAATTGTACACAACCTGTTCCTGACACCTACACGTGACTGATGATGTTGCAGATGTGGTCATGTGCCACTGTTGCAGTACGCCAGTGGTGTCTATGTTCGCCACTGCTACCCGGCCAACCGGACCTCACTCAAAACTAGACGAACCCAACGTATCGGGCGTCATTTCAAAATCCAAATCATAGGGTCTCGCAATCGCAGGGTAGCACGAAGCCTACCCTGTGGCACCCCTGGGGTCTCGCAAGCGCAGGACTGCCCAACGCATCCTGTGGCACCCCAAGCCACGGTACTTCAGGAATTAACAGCGCGAGATACGCAACCCGTGCTCCCAACTCGTGAGACGGCACCGTACATATCCCTTTGACAGGAAGGCGCAACCCAATAACACCACCTAAGATCGGCCCCAAAGAAAGGGTTGGTCGTACGGTGCACCCTACTACCAACTCCCCTTCTTTCGGGCAAAAAGGTTAAGTAATGATTGTATAAGTCACTACCCTAATGATGTCACTACTCCTATACAATCTTACATAATTTCCAACTTAGATTATCATGGTCCAACTCGTGGTCCCTCGATCCAAGACTCGAGTGACGAGATCACTCTCACTCATCCCTACCCCTAACTCGGATTCTACCAACACTCTCGACCCACGGTCAACCTACCTCGGTTAAGATCCGTCGATGCCCGAGGTGAGATCTATTTATTTTCTCTAAGGGGGTAGGATATGGTCTTGATGGTCGATGACCCTTGGGGTAATTGAAGACCCCAAACTAGCTTTTTATCAAGCTACAACTATTAGAACTTCTCAACCCTTATTGCTATGAATGAAGGGTGCTCATATGCTATGGTTCCATTTTAAATTAGAACCTACTCGACTAGAGTCCATGGGTTCTCTTCCTAACCCACATAAACATCAGTACATTTTCTCATGCAACTAGGATGCTATACTATACCATCCAAGCATGTATGGTTCCTTACTAACATCAACTACAACAAGGTAGTTACAACTACAATTTCAACATGGCTCTTTCTTATTACTTAGCCTATGACAATTCAATCATGGCATGCAATTGCAAGCATCAATCTACAACAATCAATCATGGTATATATGACATAGCCATCAACTTACAACATTCTTAATTATGAATGCGATTTAGCATGCACTTGTACAAGTCTTAAACATGGATATATAACTAGTATGAACATACAACATTCCAAGGCATGGTAGGCATTTTTTAATTTAAATCCTACAATATTCTAAGCATGTATATACACTTAGCATGGTATACATCATTCCTAAACATGGTAGGGATTTTTAGAATAAATCCTACAATATTCTAAGCATAAATATCCTTCCTAAAACATGATAGGAATTTTAGAATGAATCCTACAACATTCTAAGCATAAATATCCTTCCTAAAACATGATAGGAATTTTAGAATGAATCCTACAACATTCTAAGCATAAATAAATTAATCTAAACATGGTAGGAAATTTTAGAATGAATCCTACAACATTCTAAGCATAAATAAATTAATCTAAACATGGTAGGAATTTTAGAATGAATCCTACAACATTCTAAGCATAAATAAATTAATCTAAACATGGTAGGAAATTTTAGAATGAATCCTACAACATTCTAAGCATAAATAAATTAATCTAAACATGGTAGGAATTTTAGAATGAATCCTACAACATTCTAAGCATAAATATCCTTCCTAAAACATGATAGGAATTTTAGAATGAATCCTACAACATTCTAAGCATAAATAAATTAATCTAAACATGGTAGGAAATTTTAGAATGAATCCTACAACATTCTAAGCATAAATAAATTAATCTCAATATGGTAGGAATTTTAGAATGAATCCTACAACATTCTAAGCATAAATATCCTTCCTAAAACATGATAGGAATTTTAGAATGAATCCTACAACATTCTAAGCATAAATAAATTAATCTAAACATGGTAGGAATTTTAGAATGAATCCTACAACATTCTAAGCATAAATAAATTAATCTAAACATGGTAGGAATTTTAGAATGAATCCTATAACATTCTAAGCATAAATAAATTAATCTAAACATGGTAGGAATTTTAGAATGAATCCTACAACATTCTAAGCATAAATAAATTAATCTAAACATGGTAGGAATTTTAGAATGAATCCTACAACATTCTAAGCATAAATATCCTTCCTAAAACATGATAGGAATTTTAGAATGAATCCTACAACATTCTAAGCATAAATAAATTAATCTAAACATGGTAGGAATTTTAGAATGAATCCTACAACATTCTAAGCATAAATAAATTAATCTAAACATGGTAGGAATTTTAGAATGAATCCTACAACATTCTAAGCATAAATAAATTAATCTAAACATGGTAGGAATTTTAGAATGAATCCTACAACATTCTAAGCATAAATAAATTAATCTAAACATGGTAGGAATTTTAGAATGAATCCTACAACATTCTAAGCATAAATAAATTAATCTAAACACGATAGGTAATTTTAGAATGAATCCTACAACATTTTAAGCATAAATATCCTTCCTAAAACATGATAGGAATTTTAGAATGAATCCTACAACATTCTAAGTATGAATAAATTAATCTAAACATGGTAGGTATTTTTTAGAATGAATCCTACAACATTCTAAGCATAAATAAATTAATCTAAACATGGTAGGTATTTTTAGAATGAATCCTACAACATTCTAAGCATAAATATATTAATCTAAACATGGTATTTACCTTAACATAAACACAACATCCACTTTATAATCATCTACTAAAATTTCCCATAACATAAATATCTACAACTATTTTATTTTAACATCTACTACTACTACTTTATTGGAACATACATATCTACTACTACTACCATGAGTTTCTACTAAAATATAACATAAAGATCTACAACTAAATTACTTACTAAAAATCTTTATTAGCATATGTTTCTTATTATTACTAGTGGACATAAAAGAGATATTTTTAATCCTTTTACAACTAGTGATTAGGTAGTTTCTTTTCCATTAATAACTACAATGGTTTCTTTCTTACTTAAGTTTATAAAAGAACTAAACAATAATAAAATAAGTAAGAGCCTTTCTATTTTGGGTTTAACCAACATATGCCTTCTTCTATTTTTGTCCAAGTCAATGTGTCCTACAACCAAGATGGTTGTATACTTAGTCCATATGCCTTATGTATTTGTTCACATTCAAGTCCTACAACCTTAAGTGGTTGTATGTAAAAGTTCATATGCCTTATGTCATTTTAGTCCAAGTAGTTAGTTCTTTTATGAGTCAAACAATAACTATTAATAACATTCAAAATAAGAAGAAACTCCTACAACCATACTACTTCAAACAACCACACCAAAAAGAAAAATAAACAAGGAGGATAAGAAGAAGAAGAACATCAAAACACCATTCAAATAAACAAACAAACAAACAAACAAACAAACAAACAAACAAACAAGGAGAAACCCCCACCTTGTTTCACTTGTAGGAAGAACTAGCTATGCTACTTCTCCTTCCTCCTAGCCTTTAGAACTCTTACTAAATCTACAAGAATACTATCAAGTTAGCATGGTGTTCTCTCTTTCTTTTCCTTTCTTTCTTTTGTATCTTTCTAAAATGAGACAAAGGTGGAGGAAGGGGGTATTTATAGGTGGAGAGAAGGGTGGAGAGTGCAAATGTGTATGCACACAATTGCACAAAACCCCTCCCACAAAAGGTGGGCCGGTTGCTACTAGGGAAGGAAAGGATGAGGTGGAGGTATGGTGAGGGTATGGTGCTTTTGGTGAGGTGGAGGGTGATGTGGAAGAGAGAGTGTTCTAGAAGAATTCCTTAATCTCTTATGTCTTTGTAACCCTAAGTTTAGCTACACAACAATTCCTAATTATCCATTAGATTGTCATGGCTAAAAGATAACACAATGGTGAAAGAAAAATAAAATAATCAAGTAGTCGAACGCTAATAAAATAATATTATTAATAGTCGATCGGGATATTACACTACATGTTCCACGTTACAAGTTTGCACGTATTTTGATACAATATTGAATGTACATGTTTTTCCGAGTACGTGACCTATAAAACCTACAACTAAATCTAAACGAAATTGTATTGACTGTAGCAACCATGTAGTAAAAGTATGGATGCATGAAGTGCTACCTAGATAGAATCAAACATTAGACATAAGATTAACACGTACATTTGCATGATCCAACTATATGTTACATGTTCATGTTGACTCGATACTTGTTTACTTGATTACTTGTTTTATATGTCACCTGTCCCATATTGCTTTGTTCATATCATGTTTACATATTGTATTTTTGTTCCTATTTCATGACTCTCGATTCCTTGCTCTTTCCTGTTTTCCTTTTTTGTTTTGTTTTGTACCTCTTTTTCCTTAGCTTGTACCCCCTTGCGCCCGTAACTTGTATTAACGGGTCTTCTTGTTTCTCTTTCCTTTTCTTTTGTTGTAATATACTTGCAGGCCCAAATGGAGAGTTACCAGAAGGTGTCGCTGACCAAGTATTCTAGTTTATTATTATCATGTCATCTTAGTTTGTGTTTTACTTCATTAAACTCTTTAATGTAATTCGGGCTTGTTTGACCCGTAACTATTGTATTTCCCAGTTGTTGGTTATATTTATGGACTATATCATGAATTTTCATTATCAAATTGTGATTTACATGCCTGCGTGGATGGTTTTATTATCTTGTTGTTGAGTTTACTTGTACAGCTCATGAATGGTGCGTTCGCATCATTCGCTGGGCCTTAGTCTAGCGCCATATTCCCGTATTTTGGGAAGCGGGGCGTGACAGGATTTTTAGTGGTATCAGAGCCCAGGTTTAGTCTAATGTGTTAGTTGACTAATACATTAGACAGACTTGACTCAATCAGGTTAACTCAATAACATGTACACCACGTTGATCACATGGATAATGAATAACCAACTTAATCTTGATACTCCTCTTGTTTGACTCCTCTTTGACTCCTTCACATTCAGTCCTTTCATTTCTCAGTTGTTTCGCCTCTTCCATCCATTCACATTCGTTGACTTCTTATTGGGTATAGATTCTTCCTTTGTACCCATATTCTTTTGATTCCGGTGTCTTATTCTTTTCTCCCTGCTCAGTTCGTCGATCAGTGCCATGTGGTTTACAACGACATGTCTGCAGCTTGGAACGTCGCCATCAGAGTAGCGCAACGGAAGCATGGTGGGCCCATAACCCACAGGTCCAAGATTTTCTTATTGCTTCCCCTTCTTTGCATCGCTTGCTTTCTTTCATGCATTTGTATTGTCTTCGTTCATTAGATCTCTATTTGACATCATTTTTGATCACTTCATCCTTATCCATGTTCTTTCTTATTTTTGTGTTGCCACATTTTGTCTCTTTCCCTTTACTTTCCAGTTTTGCCTTTTCCCATGTTATTTTTGCTTTATCCTATGTACTACCTACGCAAATTTTGAGGACGAAATTTTGTTGTAAGGTGGGTAGGATTTGTAACCCATGTTTCCGTTAATTTGTATTTTCAAATATTTTTCCATATTTTAAATTAAACTATTCTCTTTTTAATTTAATATGTTATTTAAACTATTTTGTGAAGCCCAATATTTGATTATTCAACTATTTTATTATGTGAAATATTTTGGAACCCAATTTTTGTTATAAGCCCAGTAATTTAAATTAAAGCCAATGGTCTAATTATTTATTTGAGCCCAATTCTATATTTAAATAATTAAATTGTTTTGAGCCCGTGGACCAAGCCCACCTCCTATTGGGTCTTGATCCGCTAACCCGAACCCAAACCCCCCCTTGTTGACCAGATTAACAAATTCCTTCTATATCTCCCCTAATCTCTCCTACCTCCTTTAATCCTCAAATTTAATCTCTCCCCATTAACCTAGCAGTTATAACAATCTTAATTGCCTCTAATTCTTCTCCATACAATCAGCTATTTGAATTCCGTAACCCCCTCTCCCTAAAATCACTCTACACCTTATTTTTATATTATTTCTATACTTTTATTATACTAATTTAATCTCTCTCTCTCTCGTACTCTCTCTTTCCTTCTCTTCTCTGTTAAAACCAGACAAAACCAACCAAACAAAACAAAACCCAAACAGACCCCCAACCCATTCTTCGTCTTCACTTCCGACTCTTCCCCTCCTTCTTCCTCCATCGAACTCGCGACCCCATCTCCATTCGCATCTCCACCTCTCGTCTTCACCACTCCGACCACGACCTTCTTCGCCTCTCGCCCTCGTTAACCACCACCGCCATCACCATTCGCCATTGCCCGACACCCAAACCCAATCCGCATTCACCTCGCCACACCACCCTTGCTTCGTTTCCTTCTCCTCAGCATCAACATCATCACCCTCTGACCACCCATCCGCCATTGTCCCCAACTCCATCGAGACCCCGAACCCATTTCGACATTCTCGCCTTCTTCAACCTCGCACCCTTTCTGCCATTGCCATCGTCCGTCACCTCCACCTATCCCCTCGTCGTCGCCTCACCGCCACCGCCCCATCCACAACCTCGCCAGCCGCCGCCTTCACACCGAAAACACCCCAGAGCCATCCCCACTCTCCTCCCCTATTTCGAAACCAGAAACAGAGCACGCGCCAATCCCCATCGTTGAGTCGCTTCCCGACCAACGCCGCCGCTCTTCACCGCCGCTCGTCGCCGCCGCACGTCACCGTCGCGAGCCCTAGGGCAGTTGTCTCGCCGATCGCCCTCATTCTCTCTCTCTCCGATCGAAGGAAGAAGACGAACGGCGATTCGCCGAAACCGCCGTTTGCTGTTTTGGCCGCATTCGATCCTCGCCATTGTCCCGTGTTCGGTGTGGATCCGGTGCGAGGTCGTGATCCGATTGGTTGCTATTTGCTGTTCGCTGTTTTGCCGTGCCAGATCCCATTTTGCCGTTCTGTGTTTGGGACTGGATCCGGTGTGCGGGAGAGATTCCATTGGTTCGTTGGCTGTTCTGTGTTCTGGGCGCAGGGGATCTACTCGCCGTTTGCGGTTTTGTGCCTGATCTGGTGTGGGGATTTTCCTCTACTGTTGATTTCTTGCACGTGCTTCACACGTGTTTTTGGGAGACTTCGCCCGGGATTTTTCGATCCCTTTTCCTCCAACAATCGGATCTAATCTTCGTCAAAAGGCAAGTATCTCTTGTATAATTTTATTTGTTCTAGTACAAGCCCTTGTAAAAATACTGCAAGTATATTATTTTTGACTCCAATTCGCATTCATAAGACGAATTGATACCCGTTTCTATTCCTAACCTATTGATCCAGTATTCACATATGATCGTGAATACTTTGTTATCATATACATGACACGAACACAAATAAATATACACATATGTACTCTTAGGATTATACATGTTTATGTGCAGGAATGTTTCACCCGTGACAGTAGTTAAATATGAATATGGACATCTTGTTCTTGTTGGTTAAATTAAAATAAAAGTAATAAGCCGGGATTTAAGGGAAAGATTTAAGTAGTGGGCAATATAAAAGAGCGTACTCGGACGGGAGCTCGTGGTTTCCAGATGCAAGTTGCAAGTTATAAGTTGCAAGATTGCGAATGACAAGTTACATGTTCACGTTACAAGTTTACACTCTACATATTCCACGTTACAAGTTTGCACGTATCTCGATACAATATTGAATGTACATATTTTTCCGAGTACGCGACCTATAAAACCCACCACTAAATCTAAACGAAATTGTATTGACTGTAGCAACCATGTAGTAAAAGTATGGATGCATGAAGTGCTACCTAGATAGAATCAAACATTAGACATAAGATTAACACGTACATTTGCATGATCCAACTATATGTTACATGTTCATGTTGACTCGATACTTGTTTACTTGATTACTTGTTTTATATGTCACCTGTCCCATATTGCTTTGTTCATATCATGTTTACATATTGTATTTTTGTTCCTATTTCATGACTCTCGATTCCTTGCTCTTTCCTGTTTTTCTTTTGTTTTGTTTTGTACCTTTTTTACCTTAGCTTGTACCCCCTTGCGGTCCGTAACTTGTATTGACGGGTCTTCTTGTTTCTCTTTTCTTTTCTTTTGTTGTAATATACTTGCAGGCCCAAATGGAGAGTTACCAGAAGGTATCGCTGACCAAATGTTCTAGTTTATTATTATCATGTCATCTTAGTTTGTGTTTTACTTCATTAAACTCTTTAATGTAATCCGGACTTGTTTG
The DNA here is from genome assembly GCA_017893485.1 of Hemerocallis citrina. Taxonomy (NCBI): domain Eukaryota; kingdom Viridiplantae; phylum Streptophyta; class Magnoliopsida; order Asparagales; family Asphodelaceae; genus Hemerocallis; species Hemerocallis citrina. Next base: position 46,167,908 of record CM030361.1, read on the forward strand.
ACCCGTAACTATTGTATTTCCCAGTTGTTGGTTATATTTATGGACTATATGATGAATTTTCATTATCAAATTGTGATTTACATGCCTGTGTGGATGGTTTTATTATCTTGTTGTTGAGTTTACTTGTACAGCTCATGAATGGTGCGTTCGCATCATTCGCTGGGCCTTAGTCTCGCGCCGTATTCCCGTATTTTGGGAAGCGGGGCGTGACAATGGCGGCGTGGTCCGTCAGGGGGATGTCGACGGCATCCCACCTCGAATCGATTGACATCATCGCGGATGTTATCATCGTCGTCGTCGCGGAAGAGCATCGGGTACGTTGGGGTTGTTGAGGGTGGTAGTGAGGAAGATTCGGAGAGAGAACAGGATGAAGGGGCTCTTCAAGTCAAAGCCGCGGATGCCGGTGGAGGTCGTGCGGAGCACATGCGATCTGCTGGTGTACTTCGTCCGGAGCGAGGAGGTCGGGAGCTCCAGGGAGAGCAAATGGGAGAAGAAGGTGAATTGATTTTTGATTTAAAATTTTCAAATTTGATTGTTTGGAATGGTCTTTGATTTTGATTTTCAAGATCGTTTCGAGATTCGGAGGGGAAATTATCGTGTTTGGGGAATTTCTACTTAGATTTCGAAATTCCCTAAGACTAGTAGGAGAGGGAGTGTTAGGGGGAACAGTGGTGGGCTGTTATTGTCAGGGTAGTGCGCATCAAGGTTTTTACCAGGGTTCGTCGGAGTAGTGCAATTTCGTGGATAGCCGATCGTTGTGCTTTAGCTTGTCGAGATCCCAAATAGAGTTAGGCTCGATTAGGTGAGGAGTCAGACCAGGATTCACGGAGGGCGCAGAGAACGTCGCTGTGTTGGGAGGTTCAATTTGGTGATGACCAGAGTGGCATCATCGAGGATGCGGCAGGGCTAACGAAAGGTTTGTTGTTCGTTTGGGTGGTGCCATTGGTTGATGGCGAAGAGGAGGAGAGGATGAGTGACAGATGCGTACGACGAGAATTCTTGGAGGAGTGGGGGTGTGCATGAAACCGATGATGGGCAGCGTGGAGTTGGAGAGGGGATAAGGAGTCAGATTTGAAATTCAAAATTTGAATTTCGCTGTAGGGTTCTGAGGCTAAGATTTGATTTTTGAGTTAGGGTATCGAAATTCAAATTTGAATTGGAGGTGAGGAGGGAGAGTTTCCTTGAATTTTGCATTTCAATATAGATTTTTGAAATTCAAATTTCAGGTAAGGAGTGTGAGGAGGGTGTCTGGTGTGATTTGGATTTCAAAATTGAAATTCAAAATACATATTGTGGTGAGTTCGGTGAGTTCAAGTGTCTAAGTTTCGATTGAGAACAACGGCTACTTTTGAGAGCTGGATTTGACGCAATCGAAAGACATCGCAATGGAGTTGATTTGGCGGATACACAATAGCAAGGTCGTAGGGAAAGGAGCAAGTTTGCCAGCAAGATATAGTGGTTGTGGTTGATGACAATATGGACGATTGGGGGAATGTGGAGGGAGTTTCAGGGGTGGAGCGTTATCTAGGAGGTTTTTGAATTCCAAATTAGACTTTTGCGGAATTCAAATTACATTTGGGAGAGATAGGTTGGAGAACTGGAAGCAGAGGCAGCATCTACAAGTTTAGCTAGGGAGAGACTAATTAGGGGTGTAGATTTTGCTTTGTATTTGTTCTCTACTGTTCCGTTTAGGAACAGATAGATGTGTTGTATCTGTACTACTTGTATTATTAATTTCTATTTAATGAAGCGGTGATGAGGTCACATTTTTTTTCAAAAATAAAATAAAATGTTAATGTACAATTTTTTTATTTTTTTATTTTTTTATTTTTTTAATTTGTTTTTTATCGATTTGATGCTCATAATTTTAAGGGTTAATTGCAAAAAATCCGTACATAATTTCTACTATTGTTGGTGGTGGCTTCGCACTTTAGCTTTCCTTTTGCTTCTATAATAATAAAACTGAGAAGGTAGCTTTTCTACTTTGAGAAAAGAGAGAGAGAGAGAGAAAGAGAGAGAGAGAGATTGCAGTGATGGGTTGAGCTTGTGATCCTTCATTGCTGCTGCGTTTCAAATTCTCATGGTATGGTTTTCATATTCCTATTCTCTGGTAGGAATGAAAAAGTTTGAATTTTGACTAAGACCCATATATGTCCTTTTATTGGTTGATCATTCAACGCATTGAAGAATTTTGATTTTGAAGCTTTAGTTTGGATTCTTGGTTTTGATCAAATAGGTTAGTTATTTGTTTTTAGATTTGATCATATCTTCAAAGTTTGTTGGTTTTGCTTTAAGTTGCTTATGCTTTACTTCATCCTTTTCTGTTGATTATTTTACTGTAAGTTTATTCGCAGAATCTTTTTTTTCTCCTCCAAAATTATCCTGAATTGGATGTTTCAACTACTTATTTTCTCTGGAAAAAGATGATTTTCAATTTTAGAATTAACAGCCATCATGTTTGCAAAGCATGCTATGTTATGTTTTGGAGCTTTGGGTATTTATCAAACTTCCATCTTAGGGGGAAAATATACTTGTATATTTGTTTGATATGATCCTTTCTTATTTTGGTTTTGATCAGGTGGTGTCAATTGTAAGAAGTTGTGATCTTGAGTTAGTTACAAATAAGGAGCTGCAAATTTTCCCTGCTTGTTGTGAGAGTGAGAGACTTATCATCATTTTTATCAGTGTTCTTTCTTAGTTTAATGCTGTAGGCTATAGCCATTGCATTTGATTGCTGTGTTGTTACTCTCGTGAAACAGATTAGTATGCTGAACTTGATAAATTAAACTACATGAAGTTTGTATCGTAACATTGTAACCTGTTGTCCAATTTTTTTCTCTGTATTTTTGTAGGTAGCTTGGAGTTCATCGAAGGGGTCAGACATAATATCGAGAAAAGGCGGCTTGTCTTTTGGATTGCATTTAGTGATTTGGTTTAGTTTTTCTTTTTGGCTTAGATCTGGTACCTAAGATTTTTATATTGGTATACAGATCAAGCGTTTCAAAGAGTAAACTTGTGAGTCTTTGGGTTGCTTGTTAGATTCATGGCTACGCGAACTCATGCTGAGTCGAAACGGTTGTATTCTTGGTGGTGGAACAGTCATAGTATCCCGAAAAATTCGAAATGGCTTCAGGAAAACCTGGCAGGTATATGTTCTTTTCGATATGGGTGTTTCCCATCTTGATCTTTACAGTTTATATGAGTTCATTTCCTCCTTTCTTATATTAGTTCTTTGTTAGATATGCCCAAACTTGATTATTATGAGTTCATCATATTTAAAGTTTGTGACCATTAGGCTTGTTAGTAGAGACTAGAGACAGTATGTGTTTTTCTATAGATACGAATATGGTTATTGATGGCCATTGAATTCTATACACTCACCGGCTAAAAGTTAAATTTTGACAAGAACAAATGTGTAACCTCAAGTGGATATTATTCAGAATGACCATTGATTGGAAAGAAAATGAGTTCACATATGGATTTCTTCATCCGTTTAGCTATATGGATAACGATTATGATAGTTAAGATGATTGAATATCATTCATATCCAATCCTACATTCTAAAATGGATTATTTGTATCCTTCACATCCCTAGTTGCAAATTTGTGTCTTCAGGTGATTGTTGAAAGTAAACAATAAACCTTAATCTACAAGTACTTCTACCTTTGCTAAACGAAAATTAACAGTTGTACAGCGCGTGGCTATTAATAAATACACGAAGAGGACTAACATACAGACTGAATATTCATATCCAATTCCAATGTTGGCCCTTTAACTATTTAAAAGTTGTAGCTACCCTATAAGGTTGAATAATAAAGCTAAAAAATCATTTAGTTATTTGATTTTTTTTGTCACTTTCTTTGTGAATTAATTCTTTGATTATTTGTTTGTTACTTTCTTTTGAATTACCTTACTGATGGAGCATACTCAATGGCGACGCATATGGAATATTGTGTGTGTGTGTGTGTGTGTGTGTGTTTTTATCGTTAAACGGTGGGTTGAATGCCCTATTGTGGTTTTCTTTTGTTAACTAGACAACTAACTAATTCTGTCAGAAATATTTCCTGCGAATAAAGTCTGTATATTTGTTTTTCAAAGTTAGAAATTGATGATATAAATTTAATTATTTTAATAGTTTCCGGTCTACTTAACCTTGGGAATCTAGGAGAGCTAGAGACACCAAAACTAACTAAATGGTGCAAATGATCTAAGTAGTATTGCATCAACCTCACGATTGTTCATGTGCAATAGAGCTCGGGACCACTTCATTGAAGCTGAATACGTCAATGTATATTTACTCAAAAAAGATGAAAAGAAAAATAGAAAAATAGAAAACAACACCACAACAGCAACTGATTCTGTTAATTTCCTAAAAAGCCTTCAATTTCTGTTCTTTCCTCCAAGACTTAAATTTATGTTCTTATTCTATTCTTGACGAGACTAATGCAAATGCACGCACAATTACTTGAGCATCTAAATTCATTTTCTTCTCCTAGTGTGAGCTTCGGTGATTCTCTCTTCCTTTTACTGCTTTTCGCTAGAAATATTCAAGTAATGTGAAGTAGGAATTTCTTTTGAAGGGACAAGGAATTGAATTATTATAATCATTTCCCTTCCCTTTTATATGAAACTCCACATGACACATGCACTGTTATATATATATACTAGGTTAGCCTGTGGACACGTGCCTATGGCACGTCTTCGTAAACGCATCATATGAAAAATCATGTAAACACATAAAGAAAATGCAGGCAAAGTAATCAACATAAGGAAAATACAGGCAAAGCACATAAAGAAGTCAAACAAAATCCAGTATGCTAGTGTTACTATTAATCATCCAACTGTTGAAGTCGGTCTAATTTTATAGCTCATCCAATTCTGAGAGCTACTTGATAGCTTTTTTCAAAAATGCCTTGTGATATATATATATATATATATATATATATATATATATATAATGAATAAAATAGTAGCTGATTGGTATGAATTTTGATTATATTTTACTATGATAAATTCCAAGGAAGGAACAATATTAACTTGTTTGTTATCATTTGACTGTGTTTTGTCCACTCTTTATTTTTTAAAATTTTTTTTGGGTGGGCGGTATTGAACCATATTAATTATGTATTTTTTTTTAATAGTTATTAAGATTAAATTTCTTTCTATGTCATGGATCTTAACAGATATGGACGTAAAGGTCAAATCGATGATCAAGCTCATAGAAGAAGATGCCGATTCCTTCCGAAAGAGAGCAGAAATGTACTACAGGAAGCGACCGGAACTCATGAAATTGGTGGAGGAGTTCTATCGAGCATACCGTGCTTTAGCTGAAAGATATGATCATGCAACTGGTGCACTTCGCCAAGCTCATCGAACAATGGCAGAAGCTTTTCCCGATCAGATTCCATTACTACCTGATGAATCTTTATCTGCCTCTTCTGTGCCCGAATCTGGGCATCATACTCTCGAGTATGACTCGAAGGATGCTTTTGGTATTTCGTTACAGTCTGATTATAGTGATGCAGTCATGTTTGATGACGAAGATAGCCACAAAAAGGTTGCCAATGGGAAGGCAAGGAAAGGCTGGAATTTTGTGAAGTTAGATGTGCAAGAAGTAGAGGAGAAGCTGAATCTCAAAAACCAGGTTACCCACGCATCAGAGCGTGCAAATAAAGCAGAAATAGAAGTTGAAAATCTGAAAATTGCAATTTCTATGCTAGAAACTGAAAAAAAAGCTGTTTTCATTCAGCAAAAGCTATACCAAGAAAGAATATCTAGCCTTGAGGCTGATATTATGAGCAGGCAAGAAGAGGTTGAGAAGCTTAACGACGAGATGCTAGTAGGGATTGCTGAATTAAAAAATGCTAAAGATCTATGCCACTTGCTGGAGAAAAGAAATCAAGCTTTGCAGTTGGATGTGGATGCATTTAACGTGAAAGCGAAGAAGAAAGAGGAAGAACTCAATATGAAGCAAGAAGAGTTGGAGAAAATTAAAGTCTCTCTGAAAAATGAATCACAAAGATCCATGCAGTTGGAAGAGCTGAACTGTAAATCTCAAGAAGAGGTTAGGCTTCTGGGTTTGGAGGTTCAGGAGTGGGCTGACAAGTTGAAGCACGCAGAAACTCGTAAAGTTGATTTGGTAGAACAAATTAGATGGCTTAAAGAAGAAATTGCTATCTTAAATGAGCAAAATTGTACATATGCTTTAAAGATAATTGAACTGCAAAATGAAATAAGTTTATTAGAGGAATTTAAAAGGAACCATATAGAGGAAAATAAAGTTCTTCTACAGGAGCTCTCTTCTATAAAAGCGGACAAAAGGGATTTGGAACAGAGGCATCATGAATTAACAGAACAAATTGGGGTGGTTAATTTTGGCGTGGAGTCTCTTCAGTCAGTAGCAAAGGAGTTACGAGATGGGAGTTTAGAGCTGAAAGAGATAGGCAAGAAGAATGAGGTCGAAACATTTCTACATCTGGAGAACTTGAAATTTATGGAGAAGATTACAGTATCAAACGGGCTTCTTGAAACTTCACTGTCAAATGCAAATGCCGAGCTGGAGGAGTTGAGAGAGAAGGTGAAGACATTAGAAGAATCCTGCGAAACTTTGCATGGAAAGATTTCCAAGCACATAACTGAAAAGGCTGTTTTAGTCTCCCAAATTGAGGTTATTGCACGGAATTTTGAGATTTTGTCGAAGACAAATACATTATTGGAGAATTCGTTGTCGGACGTGAACGTTGAACTTGAAGGATTGGAAGGAATGTTAAATGCATCAGAAGAATCCTGTCAGTCTCTTCGTGATCAAAACATCGGTCTTATTGCTGAGAAGGGTGCCCTTATAGCTAAGGTAAATATGTCATTCTCTATATGGCTTATACCATTGAATTTACTCTAAATTGGAAAGAAATGAAAAATTACTTGCTGCAAAGAGTGCCCTTAGATCCAAAGTTCATCTTCAAATTTGCTCTTGATATGGAAAAAAAATTTACTTGAAAACCTTAAAATTAGAAAGGAAGAATAAGCATTGCAATAAATTTACATTAACATTAACTTAGTTTAATTAATATAATATTCTCCTTTTCTCTGTGACAAATATTTTCTCCTGAATTCTCTCCCTTATCTTTTCGAGAAAGATTACTATATATTTTATCGTGAAAATTTTCTCTAAAAAGGTTTTTTCTATATTGTTTTCATAATATTTATGTGCTTAGCTGCACTCGGCTAACTTTTCCTTTTTGTGAAGTTGCACATGTCACTACATACCATTTACATTTATATAAACTTTTATTAGTTTTCTCCTGTAAATAGAGAGGTGCCGGGATCTCCACCTTTATGAATAAAAGATTATAACTTTCTACTTTCTAGTATTGGAACTGCAAAGTATTTTTTTCCTCCAATATATATATGATAATCAGTTCTGTCTTCCTATGGACTGTATTTTTGGTGCTTGTCACAGGTAGAAAGCATTAGCCACAACCTGAAGAACTTGGAAAGTAGATATACAGAATCAGAAGGCAATAACTTGAACCTTAATAGAGAAAAAGATCTTGTACTTGATCAAGTCACAGAGCTACAACATTCTTTAAAGCTAGAAAAGGAGGAGCATGAGTCTCTCATGCAAACCAGCAAGAGTCAACTGGCTATTTTAGAGCACCAGATTTATCTCCTTCAAGAGAAAGGCCGCCTTCGGGAAGAGGAGCTTGATGCTGAACATCATAAGATAGTTCATGTTCAAATGGAAATCTTCATCTTGCAAAAATATTTGTCTGAGATGAAAGAAAAAAATATAATTTTTGCTGAGAAATTTCAGTGCAAATCGGAACTCATTTCAAATCTCGAGCTGGAAAATTCCATGCAAAATGAAAGGCTAAGTTTGCTATCTCAACACAATGAGATGTTGGTGGAGGGTATTAATCAGGTGAGGAAAACACTAAATATAAGTAAGGAATGCTCGTCTCCATATGACCAACATTTTAAGCTGATTTTGCTTAAAATTGAAGACCTGAAGGCTTCTCTTGTAGATGCTCAAGATGGCAACCAACATCTAATTCTCGAAAAATCTGTCATTCTCACCCTTCTTGAGCAGCTGGTACTGGATGCAGCCAGATTGATGTCACAAAAGGATGTTTTTGAACAAGAATCTAAGTTAAGATATGAAGAAGTATTAGTTTTGCAACGTGAAAGCCATCAAATGCTGGAGATAAATGAACAATTGAAACAACATCTGCAAGCGTGCAACCGAAGAGAAGTAGTACTAAAGGAAGAGATAGAGACTGTATGTGAACAGTTAGCGGATCTGCATGAGGCTCACTCCACATTACAAAGCAATTTCGGTAGGTCTTTTGAGGTAAACGGGTCATTATCAAAGCAAATTAATGATTTGAGAGTGGAAAATGATGCACTGGAACTGGAAAGTAATGCCTTTCTTGCACAACGTTTGGACTTTGAATACCTTTATTTGGTTTTCAAGAGTTCCAATGCCGATAGAGCATTAGAGTTGCAGTTGTTACATGATAATATGGACCATCTTCATAAGGTTAACAGCAGCCATGAATATGAAATCCGATCACTGAATGAGAAGTTGGGAGCTGCGCAGGTGGAAAATGTAAATTTGAAAGAGGTACTTCTCAATACGGAGAAGTATAAGAGGCGGTTGGTAGCTCTTGAGAATGAAGCTAAAACAACCAGAAACACCTGTGAATTACTGAGCTTACAGGTTGAAATGGGGAAGAATCTCGTAGTACAAAAAGACGTGGAGTTCCAAGCTGTACAAGACAAAAACATGCAATTAAGTGGAACCATTCGGGGTCTTCTGATGGCTATTGATGACACTAAGGGAGAAAAAGAAGAGTTAGAGAACGAGAACCACAACCTAATCAAGCATAACGCAGAAAAAGATGCTGAGATTGCCCAACTTCGTGAAGCCAATGATGCATTAAATCAACTCCTTGGCCAATTGTTTGAAGAAACTCAAGAGCTTAAAAACAGGGATAAATGTTTGACTTATGAGCTGCAGAATAGAAATGAAGAAATTGAGTCTTGCGAGGTAGAATTCGAAGCTCTGCTAAATGATATACAAATAACAATAAATCTGACAACCTTCGAAGAGAAGATGCTTGATTTGCTAATAAAATGTGAGAGCCTTGATATTAGTGCCATGATACAAAAGGAGATGTTATACGAGCAAATCACTAGGAGAACTCCATTTGAGGATGAGTTGAAAGGGAAACTTGATGCAGTAGATGGAGAGAACCGGGGTGGTCTGAAGGAAGAACTGGGTGCATACCTGCCTCTTGTACTTTCATTAGAAGATTATGTCGCTTCTCTCAAAGGGCGCATCATTTCACTGGCAAACCAACATTCATTGAGCAATCAGGATCAGTTGGTAAGATTCTTATTAAGTTATAATTTTAAATTTAGATGTGTTTATCTATGTTCTATGGAACCGAGATACCAACCCAGCTTATAACACATCAATACGTCCTTACCCGTGATAGACACCGATACTTTATTGATACTCCTTAAATACGTGTTTGACACTTCTCGCACATTTTCTAAACTTAATATCTTGTATTGGCACTACTCTTCTGGAATGCCTATTGAACACATAATCAACACTTTTGAAATACTTCTTCACTGTCTTCTTAATACTAGTAGACTTCGCCATGAGTACAAAGCTTTCCATGTTTTTGTAATTTTGAGTGGCTATAAGAGTATGGACTATAAATCTCTTATTTTGATTATACGACTCGTCATATATCATTAGATGTTATTTGGATTCAATTTCCGCTTATTTATGCTAAATTATATTTTGTGTTGGCTGTATTCCGTGTCATGTCTTGTTCCCGTACCAGTTCTTGTGCTTCCTAGTGAGGCACCTCCCTTATTTCAAATCACTCTTTACTTTTTCTCCTAATAATGGAAATGAAGAAATTTGACTGAGTCTCGCCTCTTTTTTTTCTTTTTCTTTGATAAGTGTGGAGAGACGGAGGCATGACACACATTTTTCAAAAGTACGCACACGTCCACATAGAGAGAGGGAGGTTATGGAATATAGTTATTCACTGTACATGAAGTCGCAGTGAAGAAGGAATATAGTTTCTACCTCCACAGTTGTTACCTGTCCATGGAATATAGTTTTCTAAAAGCTAGATATTTAAAACTTCTCTCACAAATATGACTTGAAACTTTATAATTATGACACGCTCGTCATATCTGTTTTCAGGATAGCCCACCATCTCTTCATCAGCAAAAGAGCAAAGAAGAAAGAACTGAAGATCATTTTTCCATATCGGCTTCTGGAATTTTCGAATTGCAAAAGTTGCAAGCCAGAGTTAGTGCACTTGAAGATGTGGTAATTGATATACAAGATCATTTAGAACAGAACAGGTCTATTCCCAACACTAGCTTGCTTACTACAAAAACACAAAATGAAGAACTATCAATGGGCAAAGATATCATATTGCATTTGAAAAAAAAAGAGAAAATTGGAATTTCTGAAGAGAAATCGGACCAATCAATAAAAGATATTCATCTCGATCATGTATTAAGTTCATCTCGATACGATGAAACCAAAGATCAGATGATGGAAATGTGGGAAACTATGGTATATGGAGAAAAGAGTGAGTCTTCTTCTTTCACACTAGCATCTGAAAAGGAGTTGGCCAATGACAAGCTAGAGTTGCCCGTGTCAAATCTGGAAAAAAGTGGAAGTCTCAGTGAAAGGCTTTCAGCTGATGCTCAACGGCTTGCTCATCTTCACAGAATCGCAAAGGAGATAAAAAGAAACATGGAATTATCAGAATTGAGTAATAGCCCGACAAATTTTGAATTTAACAAAGTCAAAGCACAGTTAAAAGAGGCTGAAGGAGTGATCTCGCATTTGATTGATACCAACAAGAAGTTGAGAAAGAAGGATGTCAAGTTGACAAATGATTTCAATGACAGAATGGGGAACACAAGCGAGAGAAAAGTTACAGAACGAGCACAAAGAGGGTCAGAGAAGATTGGAAGGTTGGAATTGGAGCTTCAGAAGCTTGAATGTGTATGGCTGAAGCTCAAGGAAGAGGATGATTACAAGAGAGCAAGAGCTGCAGATAGAAGAACCAGGGTTCTTTTGTGGGATTATCTGTATGGGAGAAGAGAGAACCCTGGAATGAAGAAAGTTCACTGCTGTGCTTGTATGAGACCGAGAACAAAGGACGACTAATTTCTTGCAGCTAAGACTTTCAACTATTGGCAACAATGAATCTTTGATAGAAAAGAGATGAAGGTATACAGGCGCATCTGTGATTATATTTTCTGAATAATTTTTTATCCTTTTTTTCCTGAAGATGGATACGAGCTGCGAGTCGTGTCAGGCCTAATGTGGTCGAGCTGACCTATTGAGGTGAGTGTATGTTATATTTTGTATCATTCAATAATTGTTACTATTTGATGTTACTGGACAATAACTATCGATAATAAGGGTTAGAAAAAAAAATATTGAGAAAGTGCAGTACTCCTAGTCTCTAGAGTTGCACCTGTAATACACTTGCTGATTGGTCTTCTACAGTCTGGTAATTGATCTGTATGATATGAAAAATGGTAGTTCTTAGATTTGAATAAATTGGTCTATTAGGATTCCGACACCAAGGGTTTTTTTTAAAATTTGCTTTAGGAGTAAAGAGTTATTGCACTCAGTTTATGCTAATTGTATTCTGCCCTTATTTCTTATTTCAGTGACCCTGGATATGGATACTTTCTTATAGCATGGAAACAGCCTGAGGAGCGCCATCCACATTTTCAAATAATTTATTCCATATTGTGTATATCAAAGGGATCGAGTTTTTAGAATGTATGAGTGTACTAGTTAAAGACTTTTAAGGTGTTTGTATTGGTTACTTCAGTTTTGTTGATGGAAGACGGAAAATGGATAAATTATGTATAAAGCAGATATCTGTTTTTTTTTTTTCTCTTTACACAACCTATATACATATTTCTTGATGAAGTTATTGTTAGGATTGTATCTTGAATACTCGTTGATCAGATTAGAAGAAGGTAATATGAAATACGGAGGTCGAAGCGTCGAAGTGAGTGGAAGGAAAAATAGCAGCAACAAGGTGCAGGCATAGTTGCGGTTGACTGTCCCAAGTTGCGGTCGACCGTGCCCCTCGACCGCTCGAAGTACAGGGAATGTCAGAGAGTGGTACAGTCGACCGGTCTTGTTGGACGGTCGACGCGGCGCTGTGTTCGTTTTTGGGCTTCGATTTGTTAGGTTATTTCAGCCCAATCTTCAACTCCAAGTTAGATCGTGCGGCTCCTATTCAGTTACTTCTTTTCCAGGTTATATCGAACAACTGACAATCAAGATTAGACCTAGGTTTCTCTCTATTCTTCTATATATATTGTAAACTCCTTCAATATGAGAGTGAGTACTTCATAGATTATTTTCTCTAATTCAAAGAGAGGCTCGAGAGAGAGAGTTCTTGGTGAGTGAGTTTAATTCCTTATATTGAGTGAATCAATAACTCATTGTAATCTCTTCTAGTTGAATATAAGATCTCCCTATATTTCTCTCCGGATTAAGCAAAAGCTAATCGGGATAAGTCATCGGTATGTTTGTATTAGTTTGATGGATCTACTTGCTTGCTTAATTTATTCGTCTCATCTACTTCGACTTCCTCATTGCTCTATTAGTTCTGCTGCGACAACGGGCGTTGGTTGACGCTCCAATCCCAATAACTAGTATCAGAGCTTCAGGTTGTTGAGTCCCTTGGTTAAGATGACACGCCACAGTATATTGAAGATCAAGCAATTTGTTAAAAAGATCAATTTCAATTTTGGAAGACCGACATGTATGATGTTCTTGTTCAAGAACGTTTGTAATTAGCCGTTAAGAAGAAAGAAAAGCCAACTGATATGAAGGATGACGGTTGGGAAGATATTCGTGAAAGAGCCATAAGTATGATCCGACTATCCTTAGTGGACGAGGTCAAGTGCAAATTTCTTTAAGAAACTGATGCGGCGAGTTTGTGGGAAAAACTCATAGCTGACTACTCTGGTTCATCGTTATTAGATCGGATGCATTAGAAGATGAAGTTATTCCGTTTATTTATGAAGGAGGGTACCGATCTCCAAGACCACATTACAGAGTTTAATAAGGTATTATATGAACTTAAGGCGATCAACGCAGATGTGTGTGAGGAAGATAAAGCTTTCAACTTGATATATTTACTGCCAGATTCGTACGAGCCTTTGATCACTACCATGCTACACGGTAGATCTGCAAAGGAGAGTATTTCGGTAAATGGTGTAATCAAAGCATTGAAGAAAAATCAACTTAGGAAGGAGACTCATAAATCATCACCATCTATTCCTACAAGTTGTCTAGCAGTAGATGGTCCTTCGGGAGAAAGACAAAGTGCTTTACAAAAGGATTCGATCCGTTGCCGATATTGCAAGAGACCTGGGTATATCAAGAAAGACTGTTGGAAATTGCAGAATCAGGAGAGCGCAAAGAACGGGAGTTCAGCTGCTAATGTGGTTAGTGCCTTCGATTCAGGTGGTTCATGTCTTCTTGTTTCAAATTCTTTAGAAGTGGATTCTAGTTGGTTTCTTGACTAAGGGAGTTCATCTCATATTTGCTCCGAGAGGGAGTTATTTTCTACTTATAAGTTGACTACAGGGCATTGTGTTACAACGGAACTGGGGAGATTTGTGAAGTAGTGGGTGAGGGGACAGTTGCGTTGAAGATGCCAGGTCTAAATATGTTCACTTTAAGGGATGTTTTGCATATTTTTCTGTTCAAACAGAATCTGATTTCCTTGAAAACTCTTGATGCACGGGGTGTAGGTACACAGCTCGAGGTGGAGTTCTGTCTGTTTTTCAAGATCGTCGTAAAGTGATTAGAGGTATGAGAGTGGTTAGGCCAAGCCAACACAATCTTTACAAGCTTTGGGGAATTTGAAAATCCTGCGCAAGGGTTGATAGTTCTTTTCCCATTATTCCCGCAACCTCAGCTAGTTTGTCGTAACTAGATTTATCGAGACGAGACCACGTCGTTCGAATATCGTCGAGAGGTGGAGAAAGCCTAAGGGTAGGTGGAGTTCGTGTGGAGTTTGGCAACTTCGTGAGTACATCTACGGAGGTGTACCCTTGAAGGCGTATACTGGAATTGGTGAAATTGAGTAGAGATCATTTCAACTAGAAGAAAAAGCTATTGTTCAAAATTTTCTTTGCAAGTAGACTTTATTTGAGTTTGGGGATGAATAACACATCATGTAATAGCACCACGTATGCAATCCAAGGTGGAGTTTGTTAGGATTGTGTCTTGAATACTCGTTGATTAGATTAGAAGAAGGTAATATGAAGCGCGGAGGTCGAAGCGTCGAAGTGAGTAGAAGGGAAAACAACAGCAACAAGGTGCAGGCATAGTTGTTGTCGACCGCACCCCCCGACCGCTCGAAGTACAGGGAATGTCAGAGAGTGGTACGGTCGACCGGTCTTGTTCGACTGTCGACTGCCCGCGATGTTGTGTTCATTTTTGGGATTCGATTTGTTAGGTCGTTTCAGCCCAATCTTCAACTCCAAGTTAGATCGTGCGGCTCCTATTCAGTTACTTCTTTTCCAGGTTATATCAGACGACTGAGAATCAAGATTAGACCTAGGTTTCTCTCTATTCTTCTATATATATTGTAAACTCCTCCAATATGAGAGGGAGTACTTCATAGATTATTTTCTCCATTGCAAAGAGAGGCTCGAGAGAGAGATAGTTCTTGGTGAGTGAGTTTAATTTCTTGTATTGAGTGAATCAATAACTCCTTGTAATCTCTTCTAGTTGATTATCAGATCTCCCTATATTTCTCCCGAATTAAGCAAAAGCTAACCAGGATAAGTCATCGGTGTATTTGTGTTAGTTTGGTGGATCTACTTACTCTCTCAATTTATTCGTCTCATCTAATTCGATTTCCTCATTGCTCTATTAGTTCCGCTGCGACAATGGGCGTTGGTTGACGCCCCAATCCCAACAGTTATTGTTCCTATAAGGCTGTAACCACTTCAGCTCGGTCTGATATTGTACTGGAAAGAAGCTGGTGTTGGATTTTCATGAACCATTCTCGAATTCTCCATACTTATCCATTGAGATTCTAGACTAGCAGCACCATGCTATTGGGGTTTGTGGATCCAATACACGATAATGGGGTTGGAAAAGCTAGATGAGAAGAAGAGTCGAAGAAGCAACAAGCTACTGTAGGTGAGTTGCGGTCGACCGTAGGTGGACAGTCGACCGCATTCATACAGGCAAAAGAACGGTTGACCGTGCAGTCGACCGTCACTCTCTCTGGATGGACCCCGTATACTTGAAGAGGCGACCGGTTGGCCGCGCAGTCGACCGACCTATGCTCTGTTGGACCCTGTACAGTAGAAGGAAAGAACCGGTCGACCGACTTGGTGTTGGGGTCGACCGTCCCGATGTTGTTTGATGAGCGACTGAGATTGAAAGTTGAGAAATCCTATATATATTGTATTGTGTACGATTTTAGGGTTAAGTGAAAAGGAAAATAGAGATCTACCAGCCGTCATTGAGAGAGAGGGAGATAGAGAGAAACCCTATACCTTGGGGGTGAGATCTTGAGAGATTTGAAAATCTATTCTTCATATTTCTAGTGGAAATCGCAGGAGTGCCTATGCGCGGAGAAGTAGCCATTATTTTGGGTGAACCTCGAAAAAATCTTGTGTGTTCTGTGTGTTGCTTTTGGTTGTTCTTTGTTCTCTAATTTTGATTCTATTGTTCTTGCATCTTGTCATCGTTGTTGAGTTATTCTGCAGTTATACTTCAACAAAGTGGTATCAGAGCTACAGGTTGGTAGTATTGATTGAGATAGGGGACAAGAGTAGAGTCAAGGAGTTTGATGGAATGGATTTCACAATGTGGAAGATCCAAATGATTGCGTTTCTCCGACAGAAGGATCTAGATGATCCGTCGTTTGGTTTGAAGCTAGAAAGGGCGGAGGTCGATCCGGTTGCGTTGGCAGCTTGGAATAGATTGGATCAGAAAGCGCTTGGGCAGATTCAGTTGTCGCTGAGCAGGAAGGCGCTATTTCACATTGAGAAGGAAAGGACCCCGAAGGAGGCAATGGAGATATTGACAGACATGTTTGAGAATCCGAATGCAGCGAACCAGATCCTACACCTAAAGAGTTGGTTAACTTGACGTTGTCGGAAATGGCTTCGGTTGCTGAGCACATCAATAATTTCTATATGGTTTACAATCAGATGGAATCATCGGGTTTAAAGTTTGAGAAAAGGGCACAATCGCTGTTGTTGCTATCCATTCTCCCCGATAGTTACGACACAGTAGAGCAGACTATTACTAGCACCATAACTGATACGACAACCCTAAAGGATGTTATAAGCAGCATTATGAATGAGGATGCAAGGAGGAAAAGATATGGAGAGACTTCGGTGTCATACCCTAGAAATATCGCGCTGTCAGTTGATAACCGTGGTAGAAGTAACAACAGAGGGAGGTCGCAAAGCAGGAATCACAGGTCCAAGTCAAGAATCGGACATCACAAAGGTGAGTGTTGGTACTGCAAGAAGTCAGGATACATGATAGACCAATGCGAGGAGTATAAGAAAGCACAAGCAGGGTCACAGGTAGCCAATGTGGTTAATATTGAATCCCGTCTAGATGAATTGTGTTTACCTGGTGGATTTAATATTTTGCAATATGATTGGTGTATCGACTCAGGTGCTTCTTATTATTGTACCCCAATGAGGAATGTTTTTGAGGATTACGGGACATGTGATTTTGGTGCAGTTTTAGTTGGTAATGGGCAGAAATGTCCAGTTGTAGGTAGAGGCACTGTGAGAGTGAAGGCTCGCAATGGTGGGTAATTAGTCTTGTATGACACAAGACATATTCCGAGCTTGAAGAAAAACTTGATCTCAATTAGCAAACTAGACAAAGAAGGGTTCGCAAAAACTTTTGGGCATGGAGAATGAAAAGTAACTACAGGTGCCAGGTTGGTAGCAAAAGGAAAGCGTGGTGACACGCTGTACGTACTCAGAGGAGGTGATTCAAGTGATATTATTGCTACAGAATCAGCACGTAGTTCCCCTTCAATTTATGGCATGTTAGGTTGGGGCACCTTAGTGAAAGGGGTGTCAAGCAGCTTTGTTCTAGGGATCTTTTGCCGGGGCTGAAGAAGGTTGAGATGAATTTTTGTGAGAATTGTGTGATGGGCAAACAAAAGACAGTTAGCTTTCAGTTGGGTGGGCATGAGAAGAAGCTTGGGAAGCTAGAGTTGGTACATATAGATATCTGGGGTCCAGCTCAGGAATTCTGTCACGCCCCGCTTCCCAAAATACGAGAATACGGGCGCGAGACTAAGGCCCAGCGAATGGTGCGAACACACCATCCATAAGCTGTACAAGTAAACTCAACAACAATATAACAGAATAAACCACGCAGGCATATAAATCACAATTTGATAATGAAAATTCATGACATAGTCCATAAAAGTAACCAACAACTGGGAAATACAAATTATTACGGGTCAAACAAGCCCGAATTACAATAAGAGTCCATGAAATAAAACACAAATTAGGATAACATGAAAATAAATAACTAGAACACTTGGTCGGCGACACCTTCTGGTAACTCTCTATTAGGGCCTGCAAGTATATTATAACAAAAGAAAAGAAAAGGGAAACAAGGAGACCCGTTAATACAAGTTACGGGCCGCAAGGGGAGTACAAGCTAAGGGAACAGATGTAAACAAAACAACATAAAAACAGGGAAGAATAAGGAATCGATAATTACGAAATAGGAACAAAATGCAACTTATAAACATGATATGAACATGGCGTTACGAAACAAGTGACATGTAAAACAAATAATCAAGTATCGAGTCAACATGAACATGTAACATATGGTTGGATCATGAAAATGCACGTGTTAATCTTATGTCTAATGTCTTGATTCTATCTAGGTAGCACTTCATGCACCCCATATTTTTATTACATGGTTGCTACAGTCAATACAATTTCGTTTAGATTTAGTGGTGGGTTTTATAGGTCACGTACTCGGGAAACATATCATTCAATATTGTACCGAGGTACGTGCAAACATATAACGTGAAACATATCGAGCCAAACATAGTGTAAACATATAACGTGAAACATATAAACATATCATTCGCAATCTTGCAATTTGTAATTGCAACTTGCATCGGGAAACCACGAGCTCCCGTCCGAGTACGCTCTTCTATATTGACCACTACTTAAATCTTTCCCTTATACCCCGGCTTGTTACTTTTATTTATTTGTTAACACAAACATAATGCAATGAGACGAAATCAAGATATGGACATGGAACATCTAGGAATTGTGCATGAGTTTTGTTATAAGTCATGAGATGTGAAACGTATAGTTTAATGTCATATATGGGTCTAATTGATTATTACATATACGGGTCCATAATATTTTAAGGTCATCTAAAATAATATTGTAACTATAAGTGATTAATTACATGTATAAAGCTAAATCAGAAATTAAGGGATAATATAAACAAAACTTAAATTGTTAACAAGGGTAAAATAATCATTCACATCAATATGTATAATCTCTAAAATTACATATGTTTGTATTTATTTTGGTGTTCGTGTCATGCGTAGGATAGCAAAGTATTCACGATCACATGTGAATACAGGATCGAAGGATTAGAAATGGAAACGGGTATCAATTCGACTTATGAATGCGAATTTGAGTAAAAAAAAATAGACTTGCGGTATTTTTACGAGGGCTTGTACTAGAACAATAAAAGTGTACAAGTGATACTTGCCTTTTTGACGGTGAATCTGAACACGAACCAATACGGGATGCGGATCCCGAGAGACGAGGCACGAGCACGGACACACGGGCGCACGTACGGCACACGTGCAAAACAGCACATAGGGTTGGATCCGGAGCGGATCTTGATGGAAGATCAAGATCAAGGCGATCGGACGGCTGGATCTGCATAGATCTGGGCTGAGGATCACGATCGGGTGGACGGATGAGATCTGATCTGGCCCAAAAGATCAGATCTGATCAAGATCGGATCTTGATCAAATCGACGGCTGAGATTAAATCCCACCATACTGTTTTCCTCCTTCTTCTTCTTCGATTGAAACCGAGCGCGAGAGGGAGAGGGCGAGTGCGGAGCGAGCGGTGGACTGGGCAGCACCGGGGACGGATGGCCGGGACTGTCGCCGTCGTCGGGAAGCGACGCGACGCAAGGGTGGACGAGCGGAAGGACACAACGGCTGGCGGCTTGCGGCGCGGCGACAGCGGAGGAACTGCCTCTACGGCGATGGGGCGGCGCGGTTGGGGAGGCACGAGGCTGTCGGAGAACAAGCACAGCACCGGGAAGCGGTGCTGTAGCCGCTCGGTGCGTCGCAGGGTGGCGCGCGCACAGGACGGGAGACGGGGGCAGGGTGGTCGCTGCTGGTGTGCAGGATGGGGCGCTGGGATCGCGAAGAGCGGGAGGAAGAGCGGTGCACGCCGGCAGGGAAGCTGCTGTGGCGTCGGGAGGCGACTGGGGGCGGTTGGCGCGCTGCAGTCGAAGGTGGCTGCGCGATGGGGAAGACGAAGAGAACGGGAGAGGGAGGCGCTGTGCGGAGGGGAGCAGCGGGGAAGAGTCGGGAGTGAGGAAGAAGATGGAGCGCCGGAAATGGAGTTGTGGGTTCTCTGGTTTTTGTTGGAGATAGAGGAAAGGAGCGGGAGAAGAAAGAAGGAGAGAGGAGATGGGTTGGCTGTGGTGGTCGAGGGCGAAGGCGGAGAAGGTGGATTGGAGAAGATGACGACCTGGGTTTGTTTGGTTTTTGTTTGTTGGTTTGGTTTAAATCAGAGAATGGGGAGAGAGAGAGAGAGAATACGGGAGAGAGATAGAGATATTATATTACAATAAAAAGAAATGAGAGAGATTTTTGGGGAGGGAGTTACGGGGATTACACAACGAGGGGAATCAATAGGCTCATAATTAGAGATAGAGATTAGGGGGTTACAAGAGAGATTCTGGGGTTGATTAAGAAAGAATAGATCGGGTCAACAAACAACTAAGGGCATTTGGGTTAATGGGTATTGGGTTTAAAAATAAACAATAGTGTTTGGGCTTTAAATTAAATAAATACTGCAAAATAGATCATGATTAATTTGGGCTTTGAAATAATAATATTAATAATAAAGATCAATAAAATATAAGTAATAGCAACATCACTAATATAATAATAATAATATTACTAATAATGAGAACAAACAATATTAATAAAAATTTTAATAATGACAATACTAAAAATAATAGATTTAACAATGAAAAATCATAAAATAATTAGCAAGGTTATATAAAGAAATTGGCTTTAGCAAATAATTAAGTTCCGAATAATTTTAGTTTAGCTAAAAATGAAAATAGTCAATCAATTGCAAAATAGAAAGTAAAGTAAAATACCCTAATTCAAAATAAACAAAATTTTCCGATCAGAAATATTTTAAATAGAAAAGATAAAATAAATTTAACACAACTAAATTCATAAATAATTGCAAATATAGAAAATTATTCAGAAATTATATATTTACGAAAACGAGGGTTACAAATTCTCTTATGGTGGTAAGAGATACTTCGTCACATTTATCGATGATGCTACAAGAAAAGGTTTGGGTTTATGCAATTCGCAAGAAATCAGATGTTTTTGAGGCATTCAGAGCTTGGAAGGCCAGAGTTGAGAATAATACGGGTTTCAAGGTGAAAGCAATAAAGTCAGACAATGGAGGTGAGTACACAAGCAAAAGAGTTTGTTAACTATCTGGCAAAGGAAGGTATCAGAGGAATCAAGACAGTTCCTAAGACTCCACAGGGGAATGGTGTAGCAGAAAGAATGAACCGTAAGGGCGAGATGCATGAAACTTCATGCAGGTATTCCGGTCCATCTTTGGGCTTCTACAGTTGATATAGCGGTGTACTTGATTAACTGTTGCCCGTCTAGTGCCCTTGATGGGGCTATTTGTCACGCCCCGCTTCCCAAAAGGAATACGAAATATGAGTACGTGACAAAACCCAGCGAATAATTTTCATCATTCATAAGTTGTAGGATCGACTCAGCATCATAACAAGAATATAATAAATAAACTCAACCACGCATGCATGAATAATTTATTAATCAACAGAAACAATTGAAACAAAAATATAAATATCCCAAATAATTTTCAGATCTAGATCAAAAGATAAAAACTTCGGGACTACAAGCCCGTTACAAGTTTTAAGTAGCAACAGAATTAAATGAACTCAAATACAAAGTAATTAAAGCAAGCTTTCCAAAGCGAAGCCTAGGCAGCTCGTCTCCAAAGTCTGTATATATAAATATAAAGGGAAAAATAGAGAAAACAAGATAAATGCCCTTAGTGTAAGTTAGGGCCGCAAGTAGTACAAGCAAGGGTATGAAAACAAGTGCAAGAAATATGAAACAAAATTTAGAATCAAGAATGTACAACATGATATGATAGGGATGCAACAAGTAGTGGAGTTCAAGAGACTAACTAGTAAGTAAGACAACTCGAGTAACAAGATTAACAAGTACTAGTAGTGGAACAAGTGACAAATGAACATGTAATTGTATCAAGCATCAAGTAACAAGTATCATGTACAAGTGTCAAGTAACAAGTATTAAGTAACAAGCATCAAGCAGGGTATCAAATGTGTACGAGTGACAAGTTATTCTTAAGTCTAATGTTTAATTCTATCTAGGTAGCACTTCATACGTCCATACTTTTACCACATGGTTGCTACTTACAAACAGTTACGTTTAGGACTAGTGGTGGATTTTATAGGACGGTATACTTAAGCATCAAGTATCAAGCAAGCATGGTTCATGAATACAAAAATAATATAACAAGTTCACGAACCAAATTCGCGAATGCAGTAACAAGTTCAAGAACCAACCGTGGGTTTATGAATGCTTTGACGATACAATAAGTTCATGAGCCCAGTAGTGGGATCATGAATACACTCAAGATTCAACAAGTTCATGAACCAAGTACTGGAAAACACGGGCCCCCTTCCGAGTACACTTACCTATATTGTCCACTACTATGGTATTTCCCTTAAACCTCGGCTTATTATTTATTATTATTATCAACCAAGCATGAAAGTGTGCGAAACAGGTCAAATAAACATAATCAAGAACATGGAACAAGTTTGAGATAATTAGAAGGCATATTCGAGGGTCAACACAAATTAAAGTTATCAAGAACTACGAGAATTCTAATTCTGGGCAGCATAACGTTGCTGCACCAAAACTGCTGCCGTCAGAAGGTCTAGAAACTAGACTCCTTCCCAGTTCCAACGCATATAAATAAGAGAATTAAAAGTTGTATCATCAGGTGTCAAAACAGCAATCTACACAGGATTTGTGTTCAGCCAGAATTTATAAAATTGTGTTTATACATATGAAACAGGTTTCAAACTTCATTAATTAATTCCAAGAAAATTAGGGGATGTTCTCTAGGGTGTCCAATATCCGCATGCAAAATTTTAAGTCATTATCTTACAGGTAGCATAGTTAAACTAATTTTAAAACAAAGTGATGCAGTAGTTTTTATGAATCTGCGATTACAGACACAGCAGCAGTAAAACTGCGAAAACTCATAAACCATAACTTGGAATTCAATTCCGTAAAAAGGGTAGTAAACTAGACACCTGGGGCTAAGTTTCATATTCAGGACTCAAGTCCAGATTCTGATGTTATCGGGGTTAAAATAGTAAGTATTGACAGGAATAGCAGCAAACAAAGATAGTTTTTGCATGAAAAGCCTTATAATTATTATTCATGTGGGTCTAAATTAACATGTGATGCAAATCAAAGTGTAATAGGTATCAACAAAAGGTTGTGACTCTTAAGATCATGGAATTGGTAAGAAACAAAATAAGATGAGTGACATTTATAATCTACTTGCAGTATTTCCAATTAAACGCTTGTAGTAGAACAATAAATTGTACAAGAAGATACTTGCATTGATTGGATGAGGACGTTGATCGACAATAGTGCGGCGAAACACGATTGGCACAGATCTTGATGGCAATCAAGATCAAGAGAATCGGACAGCTCAGATCAGATCAGATCAGATGTGTCACGCCCCGCTTTCCAAAATACGGAAATACGAGCACGTGACTGAGTCCCAACGAATGATGCGAATACACCATTCATAAGCTGTACAGGTAACTCAACAACAAGATAACAAAACGGATCACGCAGGCATGTAAAATCACAATATGATAACAAAAGTTATGACATAGTCTATAACATAACCAACAGCTGGGAAATACAAAGTAGTTACTGGTCAAACAAGCCCGGATTACATTAAAGAGTAGCATGAATAAAACATGAACTAAAGCAACATGAAAATAAACAAGACTAAAATACTTGATCAGCAACACTTTCGGGTAACTCTCCATTTGTGCCTGCAAGTACATGATTACAAAATGAAAAAATAAGAAGATACCCGTTAATGCAAGTCACGGGCCGCAAGTGGTACAAGCTAACGGGACAAGTATAAAATAAAACAAGAAGCAGGAAAAAGAATCATGAAATCAAGAATCATGTAATAGGAGAATACAACATGTAAATAGGATCATGAACAAGCATGCATGTAACAAGTAATCAAGTAGACAAATATCAAGTCAATATGAACATGTACATGTAATTTGATCATGCAAGTGTACGTGTTAATCTTATGTCTTTTATTAATCTATCTAGGTAGCACTTCATGCATCCATACTTTTACTACATGGTTGTTACATACAATCAGTTACGTTTAGGCCTAGTAGTGGATTCTATAGATCACGTACTCGGAAAAAATATATCAATTGTATCTTGTATCGAGATACGTGTAAACTTGTAATGAGAAACATATCGAGTGAAACATATAGAGTATAAACTTATAGCGTGAAATATATAAACATATAATCTGCAAACTTGCAACTTGCAACTTGCATCGAGAAACCACGAGCTCCCGTTCGAGTACGCTCTTCTATATTGCCCACTGCTAGATCTTTACCCTTATACCCCGGGTTGTTACTTTTATTAAATTTAATCAACAAATACAAGATATCATATTTAGACTACTATCATGGGTAAGACAATCATGCACATAATCATGTATAGTTCTAAGAGTACATATGTGCGTATTAATCGTGTTCATGTAATGCATGTGGCAACAAAGTATTTACGATCATATGTGAATATGGGATCGACAGATTATGTATAGCAGCAGATTTTAATTTGACCGATGAATATGAATTAGAGTCAAAGATTATACTTGCGATATTTTTTCAAAGGAAGCTTGTACGAGAATAAACGAATTGTACAAGAGGATACTTGCCTGATAATCGAAGACGATGATATCGAATACCAGAATAACGGGATCAGAATCCCGAACAGCGAAGCACGTGCAAGATACGTGGCAGCAACAACAGCAAACAGCAACCAATCACACAAAACACCAAACACCGGATCGGATCCCCCTCACACAAAACACCAAATACCGGAAGTACCCAATCCCTACTCCACACAGCAAACACCGAAGCCAAATCTCTTCACAATCACCAAACAGCAAAAGTAACTAGTCCCCGCACCACACAGAACAGCAAAACAACCTATTCAACCAATCCCCTCTCCCATACACCCAACAGCAAAACCACTCACTCACCTCTCTTCTCCTACTTTTCGACAAATAGAGAGAGAGAGAACGGGCGGGAGAAAGAGGAGGCGGCGATCGGGCGGCGCGACGAAGACTGGACGGCGACGGAGTTGCGGTCGGGAAGCAATGCAACGACAGCCGACAGCGAGGCGACTCTGTTTTCCACTCGAACAGGGGAACGACGATGAGGAGGGGCGGGAAGAGCAGCGACGATGGGTTGGAGGAAGGAGATGAGCGGAGGCGACGGCGGAGACTGTGGAGCTCGAGGGAGGCTCGAGCGACGGCCGGCAAGGTGATGGGCGAGTTCGGCAATGGGTTGATGGTGGTAAAGGAGTTGGCGGTGATGGCATCGGAGATGGCGATGGAGACAAGGGGTAATGGGAGTTCGCTCGATGGTGGCAAGGGAATGGCAGGAGCTCGAGAGGCAATGGCGGGACGAGTCGACGAGGGCGGAAGGAGGCTGTCGACAGAGTTCGAGTGGGAGGAGGCACTGGCACGATGGCAGCGACTGGGGAAGAGCGGGAGGTTGACGACGATGATGAGGCTTCGCAGAGGTGGTTTGACGGAGGAAGATGAAAGGGTCGAGGGCGCTCGACGAGGAAGAAGAGCGGAGAGGGGGTGAGGTCGAAGGTGAGGGGAAATGGGGTCTCTGCTTTTGTTCGGGAGACAGAGGAGGGGGGAAGAGATACAGTGGGAGAGAGAGAACGGGAGGGGGTAGTTTATATAAAATAATATATTATAATATAATAAATGTAATAATGGGTAGAATAAAGGGGTGAGAAGGTGGCAATTATGAGGGGGTTATGGAGTTACCGGATAAGAATAGTTGAGAGAATGTGAGGGGTTGAATACAATCACATAAGATTGAGCCTATAGAAATTTATATGAGTACTGGGTTTGGATTTAGGCTTAAAACAATTGGGGTTGGGGTTAAAACATTTTAAATAATTCAATTATGATATTGGGCTTAATAAACAATTGGGCTCAGCTTATTAATTGATAAGATAAAAATAAGAAATTGGACTTATAATAAACAATTGGGTTTTATGAAGTAGTTTGAATAATATAATCAATTAAAAAAATAGTTACAAGATACTAAAAATTTAAAATACGAGAAAATACTTGAAAAATACATATTAACGGGAACGGGGTTACAAGATGATGTCACGATCTTGATGAGATCGGATGGCCGAGGAGTGATCTAATTGATGATCACGATCTTGATCAGATCGGAGGGCCCAGATTCAATTGATCATTTCTCTTATTCTTCCCTCCTTCGATCAACAGCAGCGACACGGCGGGTAGCTTCGACTGTGGCTAGCGGCGACGACTGTGGGAGGCGCGAGGCTGACGGCGAGGAGCACCGGGGCAGCGATGGTGAGGGGCACGAGGTGGTGAGTGCTGGACGACGCTCGCGGTCGAGGAGATGGCTGCTCTATTTTGGAGAGAAAATAGAGGAGGTCGGCGAGTGCACAGGGAGCGGGGTCGAGCGGAGGCTGGCGGAGCACAAGGGCACGGCGGTGAGAACAGGGAGGCAACGGGACTGCGGGGGAGGTGCGATTGACTGGCGATGGGTTCGACGAGAACCCAGAGGAAGAAGAAGACGACGGAGGTGGGTTCTTCGGGTGGTGTACAGGGATGAGGATGATCGGGGGCTCGAGCAACGCTCGAAGGTGGTCGAAGACAGGGTGCAGGTGGGAGATGGTGAGGCGAGGAGGAGATGGCGAGGGCAATGGCGATGATGGGTTGAGCGACGATGGAATGGCAGTGGCGACTCAACGATGGGGTGTCGAGGAGACGGGGATGAGGAGAATAAAATGAGGCGGTGACGGAGACAGGTGTGAGGTCGAAGGCGGCAACGAGGCACAGGGACGATGCTGGAAAGTCGGGAGGAAGGATGGGGAATACGACGATGAACAGTAGAGGTAAATAGGGTGGGTGGCGGCTACAGGGTAATTAGGGGTTGAATAGTGGTAGGGGGGTAGGGTAGTTAGGGTTAGGTTTATATAGGGTTATATATATAGTATTATGGGTTTTGGGTTAATGGGTTTGAATAGGGTACGATCCAATAAACAAAAGGGTTTGGGTTTAAAAACCAATAAAGAAATAAAATAACTAATAAAATATATAATTTATAATAAAATATAATTTGCATTATAATATAGACTTTTATTTAAAATAACTACAAATACAGTTAGCACATAGAAATGTATTTGAATAAACAGTCAAAAATAATAATAATAATAATAATAATCGCAATCATAATATGTATCAAAGTCATAAAAATAATAAGATTCGTATTACAATATATAAAAAAATTGGAAACTAGTTACAGATAAAATCATTGGTTAAAAATCAAACTTTAATAGAAGATCCAACAATACATTTTGACAAAAAAAAAGAATTTGAAAGCAGAAAAATAATTTACAAAAATTGAAATACCGAAAATACAAAGAAAATACGTATTCGCAAAAACTGGGGTTACACTATTCCAAAAGAATTATGGTTATGTAAAACTGTCAATTATTCACATTTGAAGGTTAATGGTTGTATGACATATGCACTAATTGACAGGAAAGAAAGACAGAAGTTGAACTCTTAGTCCAGGAGGTGTGTGTTCATTGGCTATGGTGGCGATGAGTATGGTTACAGGCTTTGGAATTTTGTGGATAACAAAGTCATTCGCAGCAGGAATGTGGTGTTAAATGAAGATGTCCTATACAAGGACAGGCACACAGGTCACGACAGTATAACCAGTTCAGAGTCGGATTGGGGTTCAGACTCAGACTTAGATTCAGATTCTGAAGGCGGCACTAGTGGTGGGGGCCCTACAGTGCACAGCAGGTACAAGTACCACAGGCAGCACAAGAGGCTCATGGTGAGCACATTGGGAATGAGCAGGTTATCCAAGACGAACAGGTACAGCCAAATAGTTCGGGGGCCCTGAATCGGTCAATGAACCGGTACCTACATTGAGGAGATCGACACAAGAGAGGAGGTCAACCAAGATATTTGATCCATCAGCTAGTGTTGTTCACGAGCATGTTCTGTACACAGATTCGGGAGAGCCAGAGACTCATGAGGCGGCTTTGAGGGATGAGGCTCGAATTCAGTGGGAGTTAGCCATGAAGGACGAGATGAACTCCTTGGAACATAACCAAACATGGGAGTTGACCAACTTACCTGCAGGGAAGCGCGCTCTTATGAACAAATGGGTTTTCAGAGTCAAAGATGAGGCTGATGGCAGTGAGAGGTACAAGGCAAGGCTTGTTGGGAAAGGATTCTTTCAAAGAGAAGGTGTTTGATTATAGCGAGATCTTTGCACCGGTTGTGAAGATGGCTTCAATTAGGGTTCTGCTCAGTATTGTGGCAGTTGAAGACTTACACTTAGAGAAGTTGGATGTGAGGACAACATTTCTCCATGGTGATGTCGAAGAAGAGCTGTACATGAGACAATCCACAGGTTTTGAAGCTAAAGGAAAGGAAGACATGGTGTGTCGATTGAAGAAGAGTCTTTATGGGCTCAAACAAGCACCGCGGCAATGGTACTTAAAGTTTGACTGCTTCATGAGAGGAAAAGGTTTCGATAGATGTGAAACGGATCATTGTGTGTATGTTCGTAGATATGAGGACAATGATATAGTTACCTTGGCGTTGTATGTGGACGACATGTTGTTAGTAGGTTCATGTATGGAGAAGATCAAGGAAGTGAAAAAGCGCTAGCTTCGAAGTTTTCAATGAAGGACTTGGGTGAAGCAAAGCAAATACTCGGCATGAAGATTTGTAAAGACAGGAGTAGCAAGAAGCTTTGGTTATCACAAGCGGACTATGTGAAGAAGGTGTTGAAGAGATTCAATATGGATGGCCCGAGGCCAGTCACTTATCCCTTGGCTGCTTACTTCAAGTTATCAATGAACTTGTGTCCTAAAATGGAGGTGGAGATGGAGGAAATGGCTGTTATTTCTTATGCCTCAGCTGTTGGGAGTTTGATATATGTGATGGTGTCTATAAGACCAGACATCGCACAAGCAGTGGGAATTGTCAGCCGTTACATGAAGAATCCAGGTAAACAGTATTGGGATGCAGTAAGGTGGATTCTTAGATATCTAGCAGGTACTTCAGATTTTTCTCTTTGTTTTGGGGGAGATTCTTTGCATATACATGGTTATGTGGATGAGAATTTTTTGGGCGATTGTGATGGTTGCAGAAGTACTACAGGATATGTATTTACAGTTGAAGGAACAACTATCAGTTAGGCTTCGCAGTTACAAAAGGTTGTACACAGTCAACCACGGAGTTAGAGTATATGGCACTTACAGAAGCGACGAAAGACATGTTGTGGATTTCGGATCTTATGAAACAGTTGGGCAGGAAGCAACCCATAGGTGAACTATGGTGTGACAGTCAAAGTGCAGCTTTCTTGGCGAAAAACTCGGCATATCACTCTAGGACTCGGCACATTCAAATGAGGTATCATTTTATTAGAATGGCGGTTGAGAAGAAATGGTTGAAGCTAACTAAGATTCTTGGCACTAAGAATTCGGCGGATATGCTCACTAAGGTGGTGGATAGCAGGAAACATCAGTTTTGCTATACCGCTATCGGATTGTCTCCAGATTAATTGTTCATGAGACTCGTAGAGGCACAGGCCTAGGCTAGGCCAATGGAAGAATGAAGAACAGGTTAGAGACTTCATGTATATGTCTCATAGTGGGAGATTATTGGGGTTTATGGATCCAATACACGATAATGGGGTTGGAGAAGTCAGATGAGAAGAAGAGTTGAAGAAGCAGCAAGCTGCTGCAGGTGAGTTGCGGTTAACCATAGGTGGACAGTCGACCGCATTCGTACAGGCAAAAGAACGGTCAACCGTGCAGTTGACTGTCACTCTCTCTGGATGGACCCCATATACTTGAAGAGGCGACCGGTCGACCGACCTACGCTCTGTTGGACCCTGTACAGTCGAAGGAAAGAACCGGTCGACCGACTAGGTGTTGCGGTCGACCGTCCCGACCCTGTTTGATGAGCGGCTGAGATTGAAAGTTGAGAAATCCTATATATATTGTATTGTGTACGATTTTAGGGTTAAGTGAAAAGGAAAATAGAGATCTACCAGCCGTCATTGAGAAAGAGGGAGATAAAGAGAAACCCTACACCTTGAGGGTGAGATCTTGAAAGATTTGAAAACCTATTCTTTATATTTCTAGTGAAAATCGCAGGAGTACTTCTACGTGGAGAAGTAGCCATTATTTTGGGTGAACCTCGAAAAAATCTTGTGTGTTCTTGTGTGTTGCTTTTGGTTGTTCTTCGTTATCTAGTTTTGATTCTATTGTTCTTGCATCTCGTCGTCGTTGTTGAGTTATTCCGCAGTTAGAATTCAACACTTGTGTCTAAATTCATGATGATGAATGACATCTCAACAATTTAGCAGGCTTGGGGGGGAGGAGAGAGAGTGAAAGAGAGAGAGAGAGAAAGAGAGTTGTAATTGCTGTTTGAATATTAATTATTTCAATATCAGATATATAAAAGATATATTTCGCATTTCTTTTTTTGATGTAATGGATAGAGTCTAAAGACTCTAGCCTAAGCATATATATAAAAAGAACCAAAATATTACAAAAAATACAGAGAAAAGTAATACAAGACGTAGTATAGAAGAAAGGACAAAGGAACCGCCCACACTCGGCAATGAAAGAGTACAAACTAAACAAACAAGTAAATGAGACATTTACAAAAGACCAAACACATTCAGAACATGCGAGAATCAGACTCGGCAGCCGAACTCATAATAAAGAAGAGTAGATAGGCGCACTCCTCGGGCAAGCAGAACAAATAGACATGCCTCAAAACACCGCCCGAACATTGAAGAGGAGACCAGTAGAAGTCGTACTCCTATGGCCAGTAAACCAAACAGACCCGTTGAAAACATCTCCAACTACGTGGGCCAATTTACGCATAACAGCCACCAAAAGCCCCCCCTGGAGAGAACAGAAAAGCAAACAGAAGCACAAACCAAAAGCAATAGAATCCCGCAACACAGAAGCTGGAAAAACAGTGGCCAAAAGTCCACCTGGCAAGTATAGCACAAAGAGAAAAGAGCAGCCGTTGTACAGACACAGCCATGAAGACAGAGATAACCACATGGAAAATAGACTAGAGTCACAGACACCATACTTAAGACCAAGTTGAAATGCCACACAGCAACACACAAAACAAAGGGAAGTAGAAACGCATAAACATAAAGGCAATAGGAATTAACACACGGCGCCCCGAGGCAACCAAAAAAAAATTGCAAAGTAACTAAAATAAAAGGCAACACAAAAGAGAACCCATCAGGATGGACACAGTCAAAACACTTGCAAGCTAGAAGCAGGTAAGTGAAAAACTGACCAAAAGGATAATAGAAGAGTTATTGAGAGCAGCACACTCTCATCCAAACCACCAGAAGAGAGATGCCCCAACAGGTCAGCGCTGCAAATAGAATAAAAAACCCGCATCAGCAAAAACACTAACATCGAAAGGGAACAATAAGACAAAGGAAAAGAAATAGAAAACACAACTAACGCAGTACAAACAAAAGTAGTGAGAAAAACCAACTAGCTAAGGCGGTAGGAAACAGTAGTGATAGAATGAAGAAGCCGCAGTGTCCAGCTTGTGAAGTCTAAGAGTAATAATTCTCTAAGGGGCCAAACTAGAGGCCCAGAACTTGGGATAAAAAAGTAGGTCATCAATTAAATCCGTAATTGGGCGAAAAGTATTAGTAAAGATACGTAAGTTCCTTTCCTTCCAAATGATCGCAATGATGGTCATCATAGAAACGTCCCAAGATGTACGGAATGGTTTAGGGACCGAGTTTGTTCTCCAAGTAGTCAACCATGACTCTAAAAAATCAGGGAGTCCTACCCCCCCCCCCCCCAAGCTTGATGGGAAATCCACCATAACGGGCGAGTGAAGGAGCAAGTTAGGAATAAATGTAGAGCGTTCTCTGGGAATTGGTGGCAGAAAACACAATTTTGGCCGACTGCGATATTCTTTTTGTTAAGAATTTTCACGTTAGTAATATGTTCTGAACAGCAAGCCAGACCTGAATTTTGACTTTGAGAGAGGCAAAAGACTTCCAGATAGGATCGACGAATGGGGAGGACACACCTCCCGAATTAAGAAAATTATAGAAAGATTTAACCGAGAAAATTCTTGAACTATTCCATCTCCACAGGAAATCATCCTGGGGGTGCCACGTGTATGCCTGTAGGGAATATAAGAGGCTGGTAAGGTTGGGGATTAAATGCGGTGGCAGATTGCAAGTAAAAGGAATGTACCAAGACTGCGAGTTGTCATGACAAACCACATAATCTGCCACAGTCGCATTAGGATTAGCAGCCAGATGGAACAGTTCAGGAAAAGAAGAAGAAGTAATGAAATTTATCAACCAGAAATCAGTCCAAAACTGAATAGTATCCTCGATACCGCCAACATTGAGAATACCACATTAAAAGTAATCGACAGTTTTCCACACACCCTTCCAGAACAGGGAGGCCAACATCGGGATAGAAGGATTGAGTTCCCAAATTTTTTGACGGGAAAAATATTTATGACAGATATGGCAAGCCCAAGGATAGTTGCCATTTTTAAGAATTCTCCAAATCAATTTACCCAATAACGCGATGTTCTAATTCCTAAGGTTAATCACCCTAAGACCCCCATCACGCTTAGACTTGCAAATAGTACCGCAATTACAAAGATGTTTGTCCGGTTTGAAGAGGGAGGACCCAGACCAGAAGAAATTGCGTCTGATACGATCGATCTTCGCAATAACCCAAGAAGGAATGTAGAAGAAAGACAGAATGTAGAGCGGGATGGAAGAAATCACAGAGTTAACTAGGATAAGGTGGCCTCCCCTAGAAAGAAGCTTACCAACCCAAATATTAAGTCTGGATTCTACTTTATCAATGAGCGGAATCTAGTCCGATTTGTGGAGTTTCCCCCATCTCAACGGAATACCAAGGTACTGAAGTGGGAAGGATGCTACAGCACATTTAAAAAACTATGCAATTTCGAGATTACGGATCTCAGAGCCACCAAGCCAGAGAACCGAAGATTTACTGAAGTTAATGGATAAGCCAGATGCTTTTTCATCGGAGCCACCAAGATATATTTCGCATTTCGTCAGAGCAGAATGATTAGTGTCAGTCAGCATCATTTGAGGGTAGCTAAGCTGATTCAGTCTGGCAATTAATTAATCATGGATTATTTCGTTTGAAAGAAAATACTAGCTTTCTCAGCTGGCAGTATTATTCTACATCACAAATTAAAATTCAGTGTTCATCTTGAACATTGCAAACTCTCCAGTGCTCCTTACCTCATGGCACTCTCGTTGGTCGTCGTTGCCCTCCTCCGACACCAAACCCTGGCTTAAAAACTTTGAACACCTTCATCCCTCTTTCATGCCCATACATACTCCTCTTTATAATAAGCCACCATGACTAGCACTCTCATGTAGGCAAAAGAATACTAGTCAACTCATCTAATCCATAATATAATTGAGCACAACCTCATGCGTGGATGCTGGTAACTCCAAATTGTAAAGTCTAAAGTCATCAAGAAACACAAATTCGTCAGCCATGCGATAGTCTTAAACTAAAATGCATCCAGGTCTTAGACGTTCCGATCCTGTAGATGGCGAACTTGGAACTCTTTTTGCCTATGAGAGTACAGCAACAATGCAGCCAAGCTCGGGTGGATTCTTAGATATCCAAGAACACTTTCGATATAAAGAGTTTCATTAAAAGTGATGGGAGATGGATTGGGATCGAGTGAAGGGGTTAGAGAGAGAGAGAGAGAGAGAGAGAGAGAAAGAGAAAGAGAGCTCTTTCCTCAGGAGAAAGCAAGGCAAGCCATCCAAAGGAGGAGGCGAGAATGGTTTTGTTGCAGGTTTCAGGGAATTGGGAGATGGAGATTTTGGCAATTGAGAGTTGCAAGGAGAGGTTCTCGGAGTGTAGATGATCGATCGTGACGGGGAGATGGGTGGCTTTGGAACCCGACAACCATGAGATGGGTGGGTTTGTACTTAATAGAAGTTGGTGTTGAAATTTCATGCACATCTTCAAATTCACAATACTTAATCCATTGGGTTTTTAGACTACCAGCACCTGCTCATCACTCAATATATATCGGATATTATATATATATTCCCATTTCATCGACAAGAATGATGATATCCAAGTAACCATATTATTGTACTTGTCTTAATTATTGACAAAAGAAAATAAAAGGAGGTAGCATTATCTGAGAGAACATTCAGTCTGGCAATTAATCATAGATAAAATACTAGATTTCCCACTGGGCAGAATTGTTCCACATCACATGATTGATTCAATGTACATTTTTCCAAATATACCTGAAGAGGAACCTAAAGTTCCAGCTTTTCCTAAATATGTAAAATGTATCAGAGGGGTACATAAATATAACTTAGTGCACATCTTGAACAGACATCCGTTGTCAAACTATGAACTCTAACTCGGCTGCCTGAGATCAAAATATCCAAAGTTCCTATTGTCCTGGCTTGCTTAAGTTGATATCGTCAGTTACAGCAATAGCTAATGAACCCCAGATGTGCAACTTCTCTGTTTCAAGATCATCATCTATCCGTGCACATATTGTCAAACTGTATTCTTCAAAGGGAGCAATTCTCGCTGCAAGAAGAAAAAGCTATGTTATAATGGAGTGAAACCGAAATCCATGCAAATAGTAATGAGCATCATAGGCAATATAATTTTTACCATATGAAGAACCATCTATTGACTGACCAAGAGGTACGGTAAACTCAAGCACCTCTCTGCATCCTGCTCACTGGTTTATTGTTTTCTGATAAGATACCTGTATGAATATAAATAATTAAATCAGCAACCTAGAAATATGATATCTTAGTGTGAAAAATGACAACTAATTGTTATTCATGCCAAACGACATTTAAGCCATGAAAAGCCCCCCCCCCCCACCCCACCACCACCCAAATAAAAAAAGTGACAATCTCTCCAATTCTATCATTCAACATCCAAGTCATTTGACGATATGACCTGCTACTGATCTCCTATAGCCCTAAAAAATAGCCTACAAAATTTGCCAGGGGAAACTATGGGCAAAAGTCGAGCTTGCCAGATGTTGACCAACTGGCATCCTCCAAAGCCTCCTAGCTCTAAGTAAAAAATCTAGAAGGGAAAAGATGATAGATTCACTATACGATTAAACTCTCAAACACATAAAGAGTAGAGTTAATCATAAAGCTTTCCCACTCTTTTAACATCAAGGAACGTTTCACTAAATAATTTCCATGGACCAATAATTAGTGGAAACTTCCATATAACCGTGGAGCAAATATTCCCCACAATTATCTTTAAGAAAAGATTAGATGTTTAAGCAACTACTCCTAAAAATAATCAAATAAATCACCAAACAAAATGCTTTGTGAAATCAAACTGATACTTGTCACTCAGTAAAAGAATGCTTGCAGGATTTATATAAAACCTAACCAGCTATGCATTGTGCAGTACTATGGTATGAAGCACTATAATATTCTAAGCCACATACTGAAGTTGAATTTTTCAGCAACTCCCTGATGGCCA
This sequence comes from Hemerocallis citrina, assembly GCA_017893485.1. Taxonomy (NCBI): domain Eukaryota; kingdom Viridiplantae; phylum Streptophyta; class Magnoliopsida; order Asparagales; family Asphodelaceae; genus Hemerocallis; species Hemerocallis citrina. Next base: position 46,203,250 of record CM030361.1, read on the forward strand.
TTGTGGCATAGCATGATGTTGGGAGGGTAAACCCTAACTTCAAAGCAACCTTAGAAGATTGAACATCAGATTTGTCAACAGGTCCAACATGTGACAAGTGCCCGTCACTCCCATTTGCAGACAAGCAATCAGCAACTAAGTTCAACTTCGCAGGTCCATTACTATAACCCCCTACATTAATTTCTTCAGTAGGTTTTGATTTGGAGATTACATCCAGATCAGTTTCTGCCAAAGGCACATTGGCATCAGTATAAGTAATCAATTCCCTGCAACAGATGCACGCATAAAAACAATATAAGTTAATTAAAGGAAAATTCATGTATGCTGTGCATTTTAGCTAATGTGAAATGTACATACCACACAAAGTCAATGGGTCGTTGGAACACCCGTCTATAACTTCCAGTCATACTCGTAATTGAAAATTCCCTAAAAATGGACACACTTCGTTCAGCAGATTAAATGGAGCATAAACCATGCAAGCAATCAAAAAGTGAGGCTCATTAAATGCTAACACATAGATCAGTATCCACCTTCATTAATTTGAACTAAAACAGTTGAAGTAACTTACTTGACATTATGAACACTCTCTGTTAAACTGATGCCATCCTGATTAGAGTGTGCAGAGAGAGAAAGTGTAAGATTTCCATCATAGAAACGAAGTGCAACAATTAATCTATCTTCCCACAAAGCATTCGTTTGCAAAAGCTCTTTAATCCAACAAAACTCTTATTAAAAAAATATTGAAGCCAAAGAAGGGGGGAAAAAGCTTCAAATAAAACTTGCAGTTTGTGTTGTGAAAGTGTTCTACTCAACCTTTGGCACTCATGTCAGTAATATCATTTCATAAGTGAATTTATTAAAGCATACATTGCATACAAGTTATGTTTGGTATCACAATTTCGAGCTGCAAGGCAAGTCTAGCCACAATAATTAGGATTTTTGTGCATGCATATTCAGACACTTTCAGAACATCAGATGGATTTTTAACATAATATAAATCCAATGCAACAAAGGAACACAAGTTTATCAATATGGGATGTCAATCTTTAAACTAACTGTAAGATTTAAACTGCTGTCCTTTATTACCTTTAATTGTTAAACAGTCAGTGATAACTTATATTAAGAAAATGTAAGAGATCATGAGCTTTCAAGCTCAAAGGAAACAAAGACCTAGTCCGCTATATATCCATAAATAAAACCATAAAGACTACTCATAAAAGAAGGAATCTGTCACCTTTTCTGCTAAATTGTGGTATATATCAGCAATGTCATTAGCCGGATAGAGCACTCTTGAACTGCAACAGAGGTTAACCAAGATCTTATTTCACATTAGACAAAGTATACTAATTGCAGATGGTCCTTACCCAGGTAAAGGAAGTACAACATCTTCAAACGTGTAAGCACCAGTAAGTAGATCTTCAGAAGTCACTGCCTGTCAAGGAATAGTGATGTGAGAAACATTGGCAGAAGAAAAATCAAACCATTTGTATTTCCAGCACCGACTAAGATCAAAATAAATAGGAAGATGAGAACCACAATCAACTATAAAGTTAGCAGATAAACAATCCAAGCCGATTTTATACTTCCAGGAAAAATGGAATATGATATTTTAAGAGAGATGTTTATAATGACATTGCAGTATTATATTTATAGAAAATTATAAAAGTCATGACAATATCTGAAAAAATAACTTTCCAGGAACAGATAAATCACCTTGACTATCTGAACCTTCTCTTCAGGTACCACCAGTAAATCAGAAATCTCAGATAGAGTACTACAGTTGTATTCATCACTACAGTCATCTTCACTTTCAACATTATCTTCATCAGCTATTTTCCCAGCACAACCGTCTTTACAAAGTACAAGATCTCCTAATACAACCTGGCCAATTCCTGTTGGCATACTGATAAATCAGTAAAGAGGAATATAGATGCCGTAATACAATATAATAACAATATCCAACAACAACTATTCAATTTAGTTTTAATAATAACACCAACTTTTTTTTCTGGTAGTAAATTACTTATTTTGTGTTAATAGTTTGTAATCTGACTTCTACTGGTCAACAAAAAGATTTTATACGGTGGGCATAAACTACCAAATGGGATAAAAGCTCCACGTGATGGGTTGAGAAAAGAAAAGAGAGTCAAGAGCAGTGTTACTGGGTCCCCCCCCCCCCCCCCCCCCCCCGCCTCTCCTCTCTGAACCACGATAAGGATCTCGCGATCCAAATTATGATGCGTTCTCGATCCGGATATCTTAAACTAGCGATCCACTTCCATATCTTCAAAATTGAATACCTTAATTCATCAACCCATCAAATTCTTTTCAAACTTTCCTCAATTCTTCATGAAATTTAATTTGATTATTGCTCTTATTTGTAGCTATGCATGTAACTAATGTATTTATAGTTTACTTTTCAGTCTCAATCACTCCCGCACAATTTTATATATATATATATATATATATAGAGAGAGAGAGAGAGAGAGAGAAATCTTCGGTTGCACACTACTTTGGTGAGCACTCACGAACTAGAGACCGTATGAAAAATCCGAACCGCTCATATCGTTCTATATGCCTTAGATAGCCTAACAATAAAAAATCACGTAATTTGAAGTTCATTTGCCCATGATTTACATCATCACAAAATTGTGTGGCTGAAAATTCTAACAGCTTGATGGATGGGCAAATGAACTTCAAATTACTTGATTTTTTATTGTTAGGCTATCTAAGGCATATAGAACAATATGAGTGGTTCGGATTTTTCGTAGGGTCTTTAGTTCGTGAGTGCTCACCAAAAGTAGTGTGCAACCGAAGGGGACTCATATATATATATATATATATATATATATATATATATATATATATATATATATATTCCGTTGTGCACCACCTATGGTGCACACGGCGTGTGCACTCGGCCTTCCCGCCTTTGTATCAACGATCCGAACTGTTCACATTGATCTACACATCTAAATTAGTCTAAATTTGTAAAATCAAATCATTTGAAATTCATTTGTCCATCCATTGAAGTATTACAAAATTGTATGGCTGAAAATCATTGTTTTTTATAGTCACATAATGGATGGGCAAATAAATTTCAAATAATTTGATTTTAGATATTTAGACTAATTTAGATGTGTAGATCAATGTGAACGATTCGGATCGTCGATACGAAGGCGGGAAGGCCGAGTGCACACAAGTGCACATGGAGGGGTGGTGCACAATGGAAGATTTTATATATATATATATATATATATATATATATATATATATATATATATATAAAACACAGATAAGTCCCCAACTTATCCTGCCCCCTCCGTACCACGTACCGCTCAAGGGATCGTACCGCGATCCCGTACCTTAACCACGAACTAAAACGTGCCGCGAACATGGTAACACTGGTCAACAGGCCCAAGACCAGCTCCTCATCTATTGAAACATACTGCAGTATCTCAATTCGAGAAGTTATTAGAAATATAAGTCTGAATAAGTGAACCTCCCTCCACAAACAATAAAAAACAGCTAGTAAATCCTTTATATCTATTAAATATGCTTTCCTTTTTGCCTAAAAATGTAGTTCTAACTACTGTACTTCATCTGCTTCTCGTATGGGCCACAAGAACATTAGGTTATACAAGCACTTGGTAAGCTAAACTAACTTTTCCCTAGTTACATCACTAGAGTGAAAAGTACCACCACCACTTGAATCATAGAACACTAACATACATTCCCTGTTGTAAGTCAAGGAAATTTACAAACAGATGTTCATGATAAATGACCCATCGTCACAACTCACAAGTACTCTCTGTGTTCTATAATATATGTCATTCTAGCCTTCCTTTTTTTGTTCCAAATTATGTCACTTTAGGTTGCCAACACAATATCTTTACACTTCAAGTGCTCATTAATTGATTTTTTTACTCCACTACCAATACTACCATAAAGAGTTGAAATAGGTCAATTAATATGTTTAATTAAAGAGAAGAGCATTTTTGTAACTATACTATTAATAGGTCAATTAACATGTTTAAATTAAAGAGGATATTTATTTCACAATTTAGTAATCTAGGTTGTTTCTTAATAAGAGAGAAACAACCAAGAACAACATATTTATGGTACGGAGGGAGTATAAAAATATCTATGTGCATGTGCAGCGTGCCAATCAAGAAAGTTTGCATGAACATGAAACTGTAGTCGAAAGATATAATGATAGCATGTACCGTTATTTTGCACCCTCGTGCTAGCAGCATGGTTCCACAAGAAACTTTGGTAACTATGAACATACCTATATAACAAGTAAATTAAAAAGTAATAAGAATAATAACTATTAATTACCAATTTGGTATAGAGAGCTATTGTTCAGTTGCGCAAGTTTTTTCATTAAACTTAATACACATTTATCGTTAGATCTACGCTTATTAGAGGACAAATGATACAATATTACAGACAACGGTAACCTGATTACCAGTAAATATGTCCCAAGTAAAATTTTTAGCTCCCTGAAATATGAGTCAGCATTGCACGAATGTGCATGCATTTCCGATCACAATTTCAAAGGACAGATGTTATGGCAAAAATTGAAATAGACTGGACTAATACTACAAAAACACAACATTTGAGTCATGGGGGCAGCTACTATTCGCTGCACAGAGCAGAACTCCCAACAGGCACGCTTTTGATTTTCTAATATGACATGATTGGCGTGTAATAGCTACTAAATACGATAGGGAACGGTCAATATGCAAAATACCATCACCTTGGCCTAAGTATATAGTATATACTTAACCTTAGTAGGTATGTATGCTCTACTATAAATTAAGTGATGGTCCAAAGCTATGGGATCTAGATTAGAACAGTCAATGAGAAGTTATTTATCAGGATATAAGAAAAGAAAAGGAAAAAATTATCGCAACCCATTTAAACTATCAGCAAAATAGATATTGTGCAAAGGTAGTGAGTGACAGCTGAGCACACTTACATGAGCTGCTCATTTGCTCAGTGCTTGGGCAGTAGGCTAGTAACACATGATAACCTTGATTGACATTGCTTCCAAAGTTTGAATTGTTAATGAGTATATTCTAAGCAGTAGATTGATTCCTTTTTTTTTCAGTGCAGTTCAAAAGATGAGTCATGGTTCAGAGGTTCACACATCACATGATTCTCCTTTTTTCCCTCAACTTTTAATGCAATTAAAAAACCGTGATTTTGCAACTTCACACTGAATTATACTTACATCATTCTCAATGTTCTAGGAATTGCCTTCAACGCTTGCAAATAGTTTCCAGGGCATTTCTTCAAACACTGAAGCTGGTAGGCAAACAAAAAGATAAGCTCCACAAATGCCAAAAGTACAGCATATAACTCTGATTTGCTTTTAGTTCTGTCCCCATAATTACTACTGGATAAGGTAAGGACCATAAGGAATGAGATATTAGCATTTCCTTAAGATCCACAAGAGATATCTCGTGTTGCCAATAGTTGATCATTACATCATGTCAAGAGGATCAAATCATATTGTGTAAAACCAGTCAGGGAAGAGGAACACAAGGGTGTGTGTGTGAAATTTATTCAAGTGATCTACAAGAAAACTTACAATGGCCCTCTCAGCAAGAAGGTAACGAGGAAAGTGCTTTAACGTTAAATCAATGTCACCAGTTTCCTTGTAGTGTTCCCGTACCTCCTTGATATTACTGCGCTGTTTGTACAAAGTTACGGAGAACAAAACTCTAATTGACAGTAAATGACATTTACCAAAACCAGTCAAAGTTAATATTAAAAAAAATTGTTTTAAGGATATCTCCTTCTCGCGGATCAAGAATCAAGTCTACAACACTCTTCCACTCTCCTCGAAGTAATGCAGCCCCTATTAGATGAGTTGGCACTGAACCACTTCCAAACCGCTGATAACATTCCAAAATGAATTAGACCCAAGGAAATCAGAATCACAACATAACATGCAGGGTCCCAAAATTGCATGCAATCTTTAATCCACATATATAGATTTCTTAAAAAAAGAATCTACCTGTAAACCGTAGTAATTAATAAACCCGTCTTTTCCCAAGCTTTCAGCAGCTGCCTTTACAGTGTCTACAGAATCTGCAACAACATCCCTGGAAGTATAAATGCATCCAGATGTGATGGATATTGTTGACAGGAAACTAAGAAAAAGAAAGACCAACGGGTGGTGTCAGAAACAACTAATATTTTGGTAAGAAATACCTCAAGGTAATTGTGAAATGATTGCCTGATAACTGACCAAGGACAAGTCCTTCCTTCACATAACTGTACAAAGGGGAAAAACAAAAGCTTTTAGTTGTCAGAAATGGTTAACCTTCATAAAGAATAAGAAATGTCTGCAGCACTTACGAAAAATCACCCACTCTAATACCAAACAGTCTGTTGTTAAGTGCAGCTAATCTTTTAGCATGCACCTTGAAAATAGTTACCTAATAAGAAAAATACATTTCTTTCAGGAAGAAAACCCAGATGAATTGACTAAATAATGCAACACATACTGATAAGAAATATAGAATAAAATAACTTTCCGCACATGTAGTGAGAGAAAATAAAGAAAGACCAATAATATGAAGCCGAAAGAAATTTGAGTGTTTTTTCATACAAAAGTTATATGTTGGCTAACCACATGTTCATAGCGTGTTCGAGATTCTACTTTACTTAAAAGCAACATTGTGTAGGGAATTGAACTGAAATACAAAATGCACTAATCAATGGACCAAAACAATAATTCGTCCTCACTTACTCATTTAAAATTTCTTCCATTCCGTTTTTATTAATCTATTAATCAGAAACTGGTGTTAACTACCACAAAGCCTCTGTTAAGTCTCCACCTGAAAACCCACCCAAAAGATAAGGACATCTACCTGTGAGCAGGAGGGTTCTGAAATCAACTTCTTGTGTTCTTAAAGAAGGAATATTGTCAATGACACATAAGTGAGAACTAAGATATATTTCCTTTTTGTGATGATACATATCTATACTGCACCAAGGGATCCAGTATTTTGTATTGAAAACCTTCCGCATTCCATCTCATTCATTGTCTCAAAGCAAGTTTGTAAAGGGTGTCAAAATTCAAACATTCTATAAAATAAATTCAACATAATTGACAGAAAAAATTTAAGACGCATTATAATTTAGAACAAATACCCTTTGAGTTGTTACAGCGCGCTTGTCTTTTGTACCAGCAAATCCAAATGAACGTTGCTGCCAGTTATCATGATTAATGATTAATAAATACATAAAAGGTGTCATCACGTCAATATACAACCATACCTGAAAGAACAACGTACCTGAATGCCTAGCATCTTCCCAATTACTCCTAAAGCCTCATGCGTGTCTTTGTTTTCTTTGCAAAGATGAAACCTGCAAAACATGGACAAGTTATTTTGTTAAACCACTGAGTTAAATCAATATGTATTATCAACATGGAAGCATCAATCAAAGAGGAAAAAATAGTGAACAGAAAGAACTTAGGAACAGCAGGCCATCTTGTCCTATCCATCTAAACCGTGCCCAATTTTACTAATCTATAAGAGAAAATTCTCTCTTGTTCTAAAAAAGAGAAGGGAAGATGCAAAGGAGAAAAAGATAAAAGATTTACAATTCAACATGACCAGTGTAGCCTATCTAAAGTTACCTTGTTCGACGAGTAATCTCTTTCCTAGATCAAAAGAACTTCCCCAGACACTGCTTGGAACAAAGTTAGGTAACTAGGTTATATGGAGTTATATTTCATAATGGATTACTACAACTATAGTTTGTTTACTGTTTTCGGAGTTGACATAACGTGGAACTATCGCTACTCAATTCCAACTCAATTTATTTCTCAACTATCTCTTTCTTTCTCTCTTGCTGCAAAACACTTAGATAATAGATAAACCAAAGTCATAAGTGAAGAATGAGGTTATGTTCACTAAAGTTAGCATATCTCTACCTCTACGTTCCCATGATCTTCTACATGAACACATGGAGATAATAGGATAACTAACCACAATTCCAAAGAAACACCTTAAATATTTGCCATGACTGTCGCAATGTCACTCCACAATTCCAAAGAAAAACCTTAAATATTTGCCATGGCTGTCGCAATGTCACTCCAAGTATCTTAACCTCTGCTATCACATAGACATCTTCTAAGCCGCCCAAAGGTTAAGATAACTGGAGTTATCTCTACTCAAGTCCAGCTAAACTACTCAACTCTGTACACTACAACCCTTACACTCTCATTGCTACTCCAACTACACTTATTTACTTAGACTATGTTTGGAAATGGAGGTTAGTGGAGGTGATTTGTCTACATGTAGATATCCAAAATTTGGTCCGTTAGAATTATATTTTGAAGGTACGCTACTTTCTTTTTTTCACATCAAAGTTAAGATAAAATGTAGGTTATGGTAGATATCTACATTTCAATTAGACCAAATTTATTTTTCAAACCAAAATGGAGATACAAGTATGCAACATATAGGTTACAAACCTCTACATTCACTTCAAAATTACTTATAGGTATCCTACCAGACAGGGCCTTGAAGGAAAAGGTGGGGTAACTATTAGCCTATCAGTAGCTCGACTTACCGCTAGTTATCCTAACTCCGAACTCCATTGTTAAACATGGTTCAGATGTTTAGTGTTTACATTCAACTTGCAAGAGATTGAGCTTTGTAACCTAAAAAAAGAAAGAGTAGTGCAACTTTTACTATTTTCAGTTTACTACTTTGTTACTACTAAGAGAGAGCGTGGTGCACACAAGCAACAAAAGCAAAAAAAATAAAAATATAAAATTCATGGGCTCTACATTATTGGGTTTGGGAATCTAGAGGTGCCAAAAATAAGACATTCATGAGTACACAAACAAAAATTCCGAAAGAAACCAACCAACCTTAAGAACTTCCCTTGCTTGTCGTTCCAATTATCTGAACCTCTGCTATCAAACGGCCTATCATCTTTCCCACTCCCCATACCCTTCCTCTTCTTCCCTCTCTTCCCTCCACCTTCCGAACCCAACCTCACCCTCACACACTTCAAACTTGCCTCAGGTCCATCAACCGTATCCGTAACCAAGAACTTAAAACTCTTGAAAAATTTGTGCACTTCCTACATTACCAAACCAACATCACAAATTAACAATCATCCAAACCAACTCATTACACAAATAAATAAATAAATAAATAAAACTAACCGCTCTATGTGACTTATCAGAATCCGCAGAGAAAACAACCGGATCAACATCAACATCATTTCCCGCACGTGCTGCAATTCGATCAAGAAACTCCTTCAATAAGTCTGCATCCTTCTCACCACAAAGCGCCCGAAACGATTCGATCTCGATTGCGTAACTCTTATCGCTCGAATTCGACACTTTATCTTCTTCCTTCGCTTCCATTTCAGACGGGATTTCAAACGAAGACAGGTGGACGGTGTTTCCGTCGGGATCGACTTCGTTGACGATGAAATCGGAGTAGCGTTGTTTGAGAACGCCGCGGAAGCCGGGGAGGGAGGAGACGTAGCAGGCGACGCCAACATCGGGTTCTTGAAGGGATCTCGCCATTGCTTTTAGGGTTAGGGTTCTGGATTTGGAAAGAGATAAGTGTAGGGTTTTAGAGGAGAGGTGAGATAGACGAAGTTCATATTCCACTTTTTTAAAATATTTGCGTTTTTGGGCCAGTTATCCAACTATTTTAGCATTTTTGAGCTATTCTGTGCCATGTTAGTAGTGGCCGCTATTTTCAATAACGGTCTCTTCATTTTCGAGGTCGCTAATGGAAATAACGACCTATTTTTCATTTTCGAGGTCGTTATTCCCAATAGTGATCTCAGTTTTAAAAAAAATTCCAAAGAGAACAAAAACTAGTTGAAAATCGTTAAGGTGTCTCAGTACATTCATTTCAGGTCGCTAATTTCATCAGCGACCACATAAATACTAAGGTCGCTAGTGGGAATAGCGACAGCAAACAAAAAAATTCAAAAAAAAATTAAAACATTGGCTGCTATTCCCATTAGCGACTTCGAAAATGAAGAAACCGTTATTCCGAATAGCGGCCGTTGCTGACGTGGCACGGAGTAGCCTCAAAACGCTAATAAATGGAAAGCTGGTCCAAAAATACAAATATTTTCAAAAAGTGGCCTATGAAGGCAAAAAATTCGACGAAGAGAGCGGCAGTTGAGGGGAAAGGAAGCGGGTGAACACGGGCGGTATGATGCCTCGCATGTGGGGTTTTATTAGGCTAAGATAAGCTGGACGATCGGGAATTGTGAGTTTTTTTTGCGTTTCATTTTATACAACCCGTTTGATGATGTACGGCGTTCACATGATCAAAGGGTAAACTAAACACGTTCTGAAATTTCTGTTAGGCATCTTGATCTTTTAAACTCTGTTATAAACGGCTAGAACAGTATGTAATACGCAGGTAATACTAATATAAACAGTACATATAATGTGTATTGTGGGTGTGGTTTTGTACTGATTGAGGGACATATGATTTGAATAAACAAAGACGGTAGAAAGCCAATGTAAAAGCTTGGGGGCATCACCCATATTTACCCTTCCCTCAATTCGAAAAACATGTTGCGAAGTTGATTTGTATGTTGTCATTTTGATTCAGTGTGTTTTCAGAAGTTTGCCAACGAACAAACTGTGAAGTAGTAAGGAAAATAAGAAACTTCATGTTAAAATGATAATTGACGATAATGAAAGGCTGATTCATCTAGAGAATCAACATGCTCTCAATTTATCATTCGAGAATTCCAACTTTGGACAAACGAAATAGAGCAAGGAAAATAATGTGGTAAGTGTCGAACTAGACGATAACATTTAGATAGTTTAACACCTAGACTCCAAGAGCAATTCTCACAAGCCATTCCAAGAGTTGAAACATTTAAATAAAACATCATCTTCAAATGTTATAGCATTAACGGAAACAAGCCAGTGTATAATCAGTTATATATATACAATTAAAAAGGTTTCAGATGCTATAACCCATGAAGTCTCAAACCTGTCATCAAATTTTATGAACTGCCTCATCTGTTTTGCCACCAGGTGGGCATTGGTAATTGGAGCAACTGAAATAATAATCGATGAACAATCATAACTGTCAAACAACAGAACAAAGATCACTTTGGACAGGAGGGCAAACGAAAGTAGAAACTTGAAATAAGCTTTGATCTCTTTACTACACAGAACAACAACGTCGAGCTTCAAATACTACTCTTCAATGACAACAATAGCCCTCCATTGCTGATCTTTGGGTCCGGACATAACAACAACATTTTAACCTTGACCCTTTTTATTTATTCAGCACTGTAAGACTTAAAAGAGTCATCTCTTTTTGATCCTTTAACGGTGGGTTGAAGAGTCATCTATTTATTCAGCACCGTAAAAGAGTCATCTCTTCTATCTATTAACTTCCATGAATTCTGAGACTTCTGAATTTAGCATTACTTCTATTATATACAGTACTGGATATCATGAAGCTTGAATAGATATGTGTAATGTGTAAACAAGAATAGGAACAGCAATTCAGCAGCAACTGATACTGTTATTTCTTTCTTTTATAATGTTTCTAGAACACAGACCAGTTTATTGATCAACTACATATATGATAGCCAATATATACATTTAAAAACTCACTGAAGCATAAAGCACTTATCCAATTTTCCTCGTCAATTGATCTTTCGAGGTGCTCTCAAATATCTTATCAGCATTACCCACCTCAAATCCGTCTCGCCTGTGAAATTCCTTGATCTACATAGGTGATAAAGAAATTAGAAACTACTTAGTGCAAGACAAAAACAAAAGTCAGTAATGACTGGAAAATTCCGAAATCTACAAACAAAGGTTACATATGAATTAAACACTTCTTAAATGCAAGACAACAAAAGCAGCTTATGAGGCAAATCTGGTCACAAAAGCAAGGGAGATCCTTGAAGTCTGCTTTAGGATCTAGATTTTAAGCTGTTGCTTCCTGTTTTGTGTTTTGTGTTTTTGGACTTCTCTGGGATGTTTAGGAACTTAGTATTATCTATCTTTATGTTCTTTTGGGAGATAATTCATGTATATGAAGCTGCTATGTGACTTCATAAGCTCCAGATCTACCTAGATGTTTTTTGGGCTGTAAATACTTTATTGCTGTTATAGTATGTTTGCTGGAATTCCTTTAGAGTTCTATCTTTTTATCAGTGATTTTTTTTTTCTTTTGCAAAACAACAACAAAAGCCATATAAAGAAAGAAAAGCAATGCTTCTTGCAAGGTCCAAAAACTTCACATATGGCAGTGATTCATGCTCTACGTGTAAAATTGACAAAAGACAGGGTATTTGATGCTGTTGTAGTAGATACAAAAGATAAAGAAAGTGAAAAGAACCAACATCCATGAGAATCCAGCTAGCATTTTTCGTTGAAAATAATTTAGGTCAAAATAGTCAAAGCTAATTCCATCGGTGTATTGCATCCCAGGTTATCACCAGAAAACGCTTTGGAAATAGACAACAGCCCCAAGAAATTCGGTGGATTAGTTACCCATTTAAACACATGCGTATTGCTCCAATGAAACCAGCTATTCACAACCTAGAAAAATAAATTCACAATCAAGGTGAAAAGCTGACCACATACTAGTTATCTGGCAAATTTCTCAATGTTTGCTCGAGGACAACCCCATCTTGATGGGGAAAAGGACAAGATCAGAAGTGCTAAGGCAATTGTAGGTGTATCATTAAAAAGTATACAGTGTTGTTCAAATAAAATGTTCTTAACCTAAATCTACCCAGTCGGACAAGTTTCAACTAGCTAATAAAACAACTAGCAGTGTTATTAGATGCTCTACAATACAGATGCATTAGAATGTAGAATATGGAAAATGCTATTAAGTAGATTGCTAAAAACATAAATAAAGAAAAATGTCCAAACCTCCTCATCTGCCAACTTTTCATATTGAGGCAAAACTAGGCGTTCTGCAAACTCAATGTAAGAACAAGGAACAGGCTCAGAGACACCGTCAGCAAAGTTAAACATGGTTGAATCAGCGACAGTCGAACTTTGCAATAAAAGACCATCGGGGCTCACTGTTCGAAAAAGGAAAAACAGAAAGGCCTACAATTTATTTACATCCTCAATGCCCACAAAATTTGACTTGGAAAACGATTACTTATATTAAAGCAGTATCAAATTTCAAAAATCACTCTGAGAAAATCAACAGGCAAGTGAGAATTGTGAAAATATTGGTGATTGGTTAAACTTTTAATATAACATGTAAGAATGCAGTGATTGGTAGTCTCAAACAAAAAGACAGGCTACTTAGGACTTCATGTTAAGTATGAAAGAGGTTGAAGTGCAAAGGAATTGCAGTGCCACAAGCACCTGATGTGGAAAGCAACCTCTTCAAAAGCAAAGAATTCCTGAAAGATCTATAGCACTTGGGATGATTTGTGCCAAATTTGGGATTCACAATTATGCATGGACATAATGAAAGAAACTTAGACAATTTTAAAGGTATTATTCTCTTTGATGACAGTTCTCCTTGAGAAATTTAAAGGGTAAATAAATGGCATCAATTGAAATAATGGTCAGGAGCCAATCGGACACCACCTTCCCCTAAGAATGATTTACTATCATGCGCAATTTTACTATCAAGCATCATATTTCTAAATATAGTAATTAAAGAATGCGCAGGGCTAAGTCTATAGACTAATGATATAAGAAAATGAAGGACTTCCGCGAGAAAAACTTTCTGCCAGATAGAGCAGGATTTATCTCTAGAAAAAGGTCAATTAGGACCGTGTATTCAGCTATTACAAGAGAATGCCTCCTATTAGAACGTAACTCTCTAATGATTATCATTAATATTTATAAACATATATTGGTAGTTATTCCTTCAAGAGACAAGCTCTCTTTCACCTCATGATTGACATTAAAGATGTGAAAAAGAAAAGAACAACCAACTAACCAACTGCTAGCCTTTTCCCGGAATATGGGGTTGGGTAAGCAGCACGGCTCAAAATCGTGAAAATCTGTCATAGTATGTCCAGGAAAAGGATCTTATTTAGACAAGCAAAATAGAGATAATATAGCACAATATTATCTCTAATATTAAATATTAACACTAATACGAAAGCTCCCCAAACAATAAACTAAAGAGTAGTAACTGACCTTTCAGGGTTCCCCCTTCTGAATTTAGTTTATACCCTTGCTCTTCAATAAACTCGTTAAGGCTTTTGATGTTCCGAATGTGAGACTTCAGCCGATGAACTGATATGGTGACATGATTTACTGCATAACCATTAACAAGGGTCCAAGCTGCATATTCACTTTCCCTAAGAAGAAATAACCAGAAAATAGAAAGAAAATAATTATTTGTATCAGTTGAATTAGCAATGATCAGGCAAAAATGACAAAACAAACACATAGAATAGCAAAAATCTTTCAATTAAGTTGGGAAAGGGTAATGCAATCAAATGTTCACCTTCCACATAAGTTCAAATATTCATTAGCACTCATAAAATACATGGGTAATTACTGGTGCATGAAATAAGATACATATGCTTTGTATTGGATATACACAAAAAGTAAAGATGTATAGGCACTTGTCTTTACTTAGTAGCAAGAGAACTTTTTCAGTTTCTGAGTTTCTTCGATGAAATATTACCAATACAAACCCCAAAAAAGAGCACAATATTATACAAGATAATATGATAAATAGTACCTTGATAACTGCAGATAATCAGAATATATAGGTTTTTCCCAAGTTAAGCATCCCAAGGTACTTGCAAGTGCTGCATATTGATTTCCATGTCCAGACATTTTGACATATTTTCTGATTATTTCCTGTGCGCATAAGACACATTAATGATAAACTACCAATGGTGCACTGGTACAAAAATGGATATGAAACAATAGTATAACGTATGCAGATACACATAAACAACAACAACAAAGCAGGAAAATTCAGGACACGTAGGTATAAACCATAAAGTTAATGTTCTTCATCTTTAACTTGAATTTCAGACATAATATAAACCAATAGCTATAATTCTAACAACACTAATATTCAAGTTATATTACTATACAACATAATAGAAGTCAAAGTTATTACAATTTTTATTACGATGTACACCAAGTTATATAAATGACTATAAACAGTAACTGGAAGTGTCAACACATCAATACAGATTAGAATTCCTGATGATAATACATTAATCAATCTAAGAATTGTCAGATACAACAAAGAATTAGTCGACACGTATGAAACAAATAAAAGAGTATCCATGTAGAAGATATACCGTATTTCCCGTATTAGTGCAATATAGTTAACTATAACCATGCTACTTGTGGTTTTTACAAGCACAAATACAACAACCACCCCAAGCGACTACCATACAGATACTTAACATGCACAAGAATGATATACATCTCGATAAAAGCATATTACCTCAATGTACTTAAAATTGTTTCTACAAAGGGTTTATGCTCTCGAATCTACCTGAGTCTGCGAACTCATCTCATCCACAAGAAGCTCCGATATAAAAATCCTCGGTAAAGGCCCGTTAAGCCCATCACATCTACCATTCCCCTCAATCTCAGGAGGAGCAAACCACAACGCTCTCAACTTTTTCGCCGGAAACCTCAATTCCTCACGCTGCGAGTATCCAAAATCCAAGAAGAACTTCGCCATCGAATCAATACCGTGTCCATCAACCTTAAAAATCAAACAACACCGAACATTCGAAAAGCGAAATGATCGTAAGAGACGGGATTGCCGTCGGAATTGGTGACGAGATCCAGAACGGAAGAAGCCGTGGGATTCCGGTTCAGATACACCTTCTCCATGTTCGAAATAGTCCATCGGAAAAATGACTGCGAACCCTGTTTCGATCGAGAACGTCACCAGTGTTACCAGTCGTTCAATCAAATTGCTATGGGATGAAATCAGATCAACGATTGCTTACCATAATTGGAGGGTTGGGGATGGGGTTGGCCTGAGATCGGACGGCGGTGGTTAGGCTTCGGGTGCGGAGGGAGATCGGACGGTGGGGGAGGCGGGAGAGTTTCGGAGGTAGGGTGGAGAAAGAAGAGAGAGATGAGATCATTTCACTGGTTTTATGGGAGAGGAGGAGAAGAGGAGGTGAGGGATTGCTGTTGATGTAACTGACTCCATGATTAGATTGGGAGCTCGAAAAGTGGAAGTCGAGTTAAGAGCATCTCCAATGGGAAAATGAAGCCCCCAACCGGGCTTCAAATTGCCTTCAAAATGAAGAAGCTTCAAAAAAAATTTCCAAATTTGAAGACTTTTTGTCTTCAAATCATTATTCACTATTTACATTTTTTTATTTTACGACCTTAATATCATTTTAAGAATTCTTTTCATATCCTTTAATTAAAATGTATACTATATATTTCGTGAATGTATCTTGCAAAATATTAAACCAAATTTTATTATTTTGGTACTGTTAGAAATGTCTCGACGATATCTTTAAAATGAGACCAATTTTGAATAATTTTTTTATTATTTGAAAAAAATAATTGATACAATATTTATAGTCAAAATTATTTAGTTATTTTGTATTAGCTTAACATATTTTAAAAATACTACCCACTCATACAATGTGATCATTAATTGAAAATAGATTAACGACAAATACATAGAATCATTAATTGGAAATACAAACGTTGGACATTGAAATACATAGAACTGAATGATAAAAAAATATTAAAATTATAACATTAATAATCCCCAACTTTTAATCCATTTCATTGCCGTGTCTTGCCTACAAATGCTCTATCAGTGCATTTCTAAGTGCAATATGAGCTTTTTGTCTAAGTACTAATATTAGGCTCGTTTTAAAGCTTTCGGCGAGACATTTCCAACAGCATAATTTTTTTTTTCCCAAATAGATTATTAATATAAGCAATTTAATGTAAAATTAATTACAACAAAACTAATCTAAAACTCATTTTTTGCCAAAATTTTATATTGTATAAATTACAAAGGAGTATAGTAGGAGTGCCCCTTTATTATCTCATCCCTATAATGAAATATTCTCAGAAATATTTCATTATAGAGATGAGAAATAAAAGTCCCATTGGAGATGCTCTAAGGACTGAAGAGTTAAGACAATTCCCGTGTTTGTCTAGTTCCTGTGGAATGCAGTTTCTGCCTTAAAATCCGAGCTAGAAGTAAAATAGTACACGTCAAATCTGTATGTCTTTTTGGGAGTATGTACAATCCATATGTTACATTTACGATATTTTGAATTAAGTTTAAGTGGTCTACCGACCTAAAGCAATCCTATGTAATACAAGATTGAAGCATGTGGAGGTATGGTAAAACTTGCATTGCAGTATTGCACTCAGATATATTTGTTTCTTGGATTTTTCTCACATGGGTCTTTAAGAAATGTTTCAATTCTATATACATCACTCACAAATATCCAATTCTGTATAACTCACTTACAATATCAAATTAATCTCAAATAACAACTTTTGTTATCAAATTTTAATTTCATATAACTCACTTAAAAGTACTTTTATGAAATTAAATATTTATGAGTGAGGTATATAAAATTAAAATATTTGTTAGTGACCCATATGGGAAAACCCTTGTTTCTTACAGTAGCACAGAGGTATAAAACAGCACAGGAGTATAATAACCTTATTTGTTGGACAATCTCTAGCAAAATCGCACAACATAGTCAGACATGGATGGATAAATACAAAGCTATAGCAACATGTAACCACCTAGTCACATCTATTGAAAGTTGATAGCAAAAACTGGGGATGTGCTTGCTATGGCTGTAGTCTTTGGAGAGTTTGGCTTGTAGACGGAACTGTTTGTCTACGGCGCACTTCCACTTCCATTGTCGTTACGGAAGTGGAGCCATATGGTTCCACCAAAACACTTTGTTCTTAATTTCTTAGAGCATCCGCAATGATTTGCTATGTTGCCATTTTTGCTATTAGCATTAGCAATCGGGCGCTAAAGTGGATTGCTATTTTACCATTTTATCAATTTTTTTTGCTACCATCGCTCGCTATATTTGGCAGTGGATTTAGTTTCTACTTAATGGTTTCTGTCTTTCAGACTTCAACTACAAGAAGCAAATCGGAATCCAATGCTTTAAACAACTGGTATCAAAGAAACTAAAAATGATCTCGAAGCTCGTTCAAAAGCGTTGCTTTTAAGAAGAGTATGAGGCAAATCAAACAGTTCGTTTAACTGCAGCAACAATACCGAGTAAAAAGCTTCAACTTGCATGCTAAGCACACCATTATACAACTACAATGGCGCACAGGTAGCAAATGAAAAGAAGTACTGATTAAAACTAATCATTACAAACATTAGACAACAGCAACGAACTAAAAGCAGCATGGTAGGGTATGGTTCTAGTCACTAGAATACTCATCATCGTTGTCTTCATGATCAAATACAACTTTCTCTATGAACTTTTTCCGTACTCCTTCTATGACAGCATCTTTTGATGAGTCGCCACTTCGGCCATCATTTAGAACTGGATCTGACCGACAAAGCGCTAAAGCAACAGCTGAAACACAAAATCAAAGATCAGAATGGAAATCCCACTGCAAACATGAACTGTGAATTGATCATTCATCAGCCACAGCACTCAACCAATTCATGAATTAATACCATAATTAGGACAAGAAATAAGACATTGAAGTTTTTAATAATAGTTTATACCATTGTCGACAAACAATATAAAGTAAAATTTCAATAGTAAGGTGTGATATAACCCTTTTTTAATATAATAAGGATAGAGTCCAAAATATATTAAAACCAAAGAGTGGTAAGGTGTGATACATCAGTTGTCATTCTCACACCAGAATTGCTAGGAAAGAACCTAAGGTAATCTACATGGAGTGAGTTTAAAAAGTAGTGCCCAGTAATTCCAGCAGGCTGCACCACTGCACAAAACCAAATTTTGGGTAAATTACAGAAAAAACCCCAAT
Source organism: Hemerocallis citrina (assembly GCA_017893485.1). Lineage (NCBI taxonomy): Eukaryota > Viridiplantae > Streptophyta > Magnoliopsida > Asparagales > Asphodelaceae > Hemerocallis > Hemerocallis citrina. Next base: position 46,222,226 of record CM030361.1, read on the forward strand.
ATTCGATAACCTTTGCGCTCACATACATTACTGTTCTTGTTCTATTGTGTTTTGTATTCACAAATTTTTCTATATCGTATTTTGGCACTTTCTACTACCGTTCTACTAGAATATTCCATAGAGTATTCCAATCTCTTGAAAATTTGATTATTTTGGACAAATTTTTTACTTTAAACTGAAACTAATAATTTTTCCACCTTTCCTTACTCCTGCAAACCAAAGTTTAATTCTCTCCCACCACCCTAAATTACCACTTGTGGAAGTTAAACTCTTATTTCTCACAAGATCAACCTCCTCACCACAGGCATCAAGAAGAACCAACAACAATATTGAAAAGATACCATGTGAACCAATTACAACCAGCATAATACATGAAAAAAAAAATGAAGAAAAAAAAGTGAAACTATTGGCTTTGACTACAAGCATAGAATTTTCTTCATTATGAATTGTCAAAAAAGTTAGTTTAGAAGAATTCAAGAAGAACTAGTAACAATATAAGTGACAATGTTTGAGCAACATTTGTACCTGACCTACAATGAATTATTCAGGCAGCCTAAGCCTAAGCTCACAGATGCATATCATAACGATCTCAATATAGTAAGAGAACTTTTTGCTTCTCCAGATCATGCATTGGCATACACAGGATAAAAAATGATGAAAACAATATATGATTAAACTTGATCTTATGAAATCCTGTGGCCTCAAAATCTCAAATGTAAAGAAAATGGCTTCAGCTATGTCCATCCATAGAATTTAAACTTCTCTAAAGTCTCTTTTATTTTCTTCACTCAATAAAACACGCAGAATATTTATGATCAGTAGTAAGATACCGATGTATTTTCAGAACTTATATACTAGAAATGCACAAAATTTAACTAAAGAAGTTTGTACGCATAGCCAAAACAAATATGTAATCAAGGCATCATTGCAAAGCAAGGGGAGAATCATACCTTCAGGTGTACATTTCCGAGAGCCAAAATGATGCAATCCCACATAAGTTGCTTTCACAGCACTGTTATTGTACACTAAAATAGTAGGAAGGTTTCTATCTGGATAATTTGGAATGCAATCCGTGGAGATTATCTTAACAAATTTTGTTGCTGGATATCTAGTAGCCAACTCCTCCAAACACCGTAAAAGTAACCCACATTCTGGTAGCCTGCCACAAAATTAAAACCCAGTACAAGAAATGCCCATGATAGTATTAAACAAAATAAAAATAAAATATACATTTCCAAATCTTAATCCCTGTTTGATGCATACGTATGCCTCATGCCCTGTTTGGCAACATAGCTTAATTATGGCTTTGATCTGTTTGGAAACTCTTTTAGAGGTGAGATACCTACATGAATTTTAACATTTTGGGGACCAAAGTTAAAGATTCCTGAAGGAATCTCAACTATAAAAAAAACAAAGTTATTTTCTACCTACAAGCTCCTAGGCCTTGTTTGGAATTGAGGTCAGGTAAGATAATCAGAAGTATGTGGACTATCTAAGATACCTACAACTATCGTACCTCTGGATTTGTTCGGAAACTTTTTTAAAGGTAATATACCTATAAGTTTATTAACCTTTTGGACCCAAAAGTTCAAGCATTTAAGGTATGCCACCTACAAAAATACATAATCCATTTTCTATCTCCAACACTGTTTGCCAAAGTAACTTATTTGTCAAACTTAAATTCAAGACTTTTAGATGTAAGATACCTTAATTATTTGCCAAACACTCACTTCAAAACGCTAATTATAGATATCTAAACTTGATAAGCAAAGGCACAGCAACGTGTAGGTTGCACAACTCTGTCCTAGGTATCTAAACCTTTTTCCTTCAAATGGGGCATTAAACTGTAGGCTGAGGTATACTACATGAAAATAGTGCACCCCTATCTCCACTTAGCCCTTGTTTAGATACAAAGGCAAAATACCTCTAGGTAATATTTCAATGGAGGTAGAGAACTACAAGCAATAGGTTGCAAACTTTCACCTCCATTTTGGCTTAAAACATAAACTTGACCAAATTGAAGTTTAGATATCTACAGTTATCTTATCTTTGAGGTGAGATTACCAAATGTAACCTAACTCCATAATATGATCCAAATGGATCAAAATTTAGACAACCGCAGGTATAGAAGTTACCTCCAATTACCTCTACTAACCTCTGTATCCAAAAATGACCTCAAAAGATATCTATAGGTATTATAGTTATCTTAACTTTGTTTCCAGCCAGGGCTTTGGCTTTAAAACAAAACAATCCCACTAGAGTTTAGACACCTACATTTTCTTAAATATGAGTTGAAATACTTCGAGGTAACAAAACTCCAAAACATGATCCAAAGATATCAAGTTTAGATACTTGCAGGTATACATGTTAACTCCACTACCTCCAATTACCTTTCCTACCTTATATACACAATTAAAGCCGAAACCAAGTAACAATCTCATGCGGTAGACACGAACACCTAATTCAAAATTGCTAAACTTAATCTCAAAACAATCTAACTGAGGTTTCCGCAATAGTTCTCTAATCATTGACGAGAGTACAACAAGTTAGCTAATGTCACCTATATAAAACCCCACCATTTCAATTCTTACAGTAAAGTGCAAACTGAGATCAAAATAATTACCCTTCTTTATACAAGAACACAACCACCCATACATCCGACGGCGCCTGCGAAACCTCCCTCACAAAATCCGTACCCGAAATCGGGACCACCGACCCGAACCTTGCAACCCTCGCCGCCTCCCTCATCTCCTCCAATCTCTTCTTCCTTCAACAAATTTTCCAAAAATGAAAACCCTAACAACAACAACAACAACAACAACAAAAATCCGTATCTAAAGCACGTGTACTACCTGTACTCTTCGAGGAACCGGTCGTCGTCTAGATCCGGATCGTCTTCGAGGTCTTCGAGCTCGTCGGCGGTGCGCTCGTCGATCCAGTCCTTGGATTTGGGGTTGAGATCGAGGTCGTTAGAGGGAGTGAAGGGAGGCGGTTTGAAAGGGGCGGGTTTTGGAGGGAGATTGCCGAGCTTTCGCTGGATGTCGTCCCACTGAGTGCTCGCGCCTTCGACGTCCTTGTATACGAAGTGATCGCCCATTAATTCTCTCTTCGGTTTGTTTGGAATCCAGATTTCTCTCCGCTGTTGTTACGACGGAACGATGGAACGGACCAAGAGAACTAGAGAAGAATTCAAGTGCAAAATCACTGAATGGGCCGGCCCAAATATTGATGGGCCGATATCTAATAAATTGGTACAGTTAATGAACCAAAAATCTTATTTATTATAGTCTTACCAAAAAGTAACATCAGAGTTATATTTTTAGAAATGTCATTACTATAAAGTATTAAAGTCTCCAATAAGAATGAATAATAATGAGAGAGTATTAAAAAGATTCTGCTCCTCACGTGCCACAAATCCTTTTCAGCTCCTTGCTTGCCCCCCTCTACTTGGTTTTCGACTTCCTTTCCCTTTCTTTTTGCCCCGGTTGCCTCCTTATCGTTCTGGGTGGTGGGTTGACTCCAGCACTGTGTCCGCCCTCCGTCCGATCTTCTGAGGACGCTTGGCTTCCCCCTGCGCCTAGCGAGTTTCCCTCGCCCCATGCGTTTAGATTTCGGCCTTTGTTCTTCTCTCCTCAGCGTGAGTGCTCCATTCAGCACCGGCTCAGTTGGGCCTTCCGCCTCCAGCCAGTCTTAGCATCTTGCCGGAGGTATTTGGTATTCTTGTAACTTTTTTCTTCAGCCAACCACTGTAAGTATTTTCTTTGTTTATTTTATTGCTTCAAGGCTCTGGCGGTGTGTTTTTTGTGCCATTGGTGGCGGTGTGTTTTGTGTATGTTCTCGTGGTCTTTCGTACCACTCTGGTGAGCAGTTGTCGTTTTTCTGAGCTCCCACCCCCTCTAGTTCAGCATTCTTCTGTACTCTTACTCTGGTTTTCTTCTCTAATCCCTCTAGAGGACAGACCCTTCTCCTCCACTTTGGTGCGAGGGTGTCTGTCTTCAAATTTTCTATTGATACGACGGTGCGCTCCTGCACTGTTTGGGTTGTTTTCCTCCACTCTTTGTTTTCTGCTTTGGTGGGCCGCTTTTGGAGTAGTTTCCTTTTGTGGCCCATGGAGCTCTCCTGGGTTGAAGTAGTTAAAAAAAAAGAACAAAAACAAAAAACTGGATTTTTTCCCCTCCTCCGATGGCCCATCCTCGAATCCTGGATCTGCCTATCCAGGGCTTTCGAGGCCCACGCTCGAGAAGCTTCCGGGACTCACTAAGTCCTCAGCATCCCGCACTTTCACATCTTCCATCTCTTCATCTTCCTTTTCTCATCGTACGAGTTCTCTAAGGGTGCCACTCACCTGCTTCCAGTGCCTGCAACCAGGTCACCTTAAGAAATTTTGCTCCGCTAAGATGAAATGTTTGTTTTGTTTGAAAGATGGTTACGCGCGTCACCGCTACTTCGCGCTTCAAAAGCTTTTGGGTCTTACTTTGAGATCACCCATTTCTGACCAAGTTCTTGCTGCTCTCGATTTTCCCTCCTTGCAGCGCAATCTTGCAGATGTTTCTGCTGTTAAATCTAAGAAGCAGATAATACTCTCTAGGTCTCCCCTACTCCCTATTCCCTCTACCGCAAATCGACTCACCCTCAGCAAGACCTCTTCTACTCCCGAGCTGACCGCAACGAAGCCTCTTCTTCTCAAGCCGATTGTAACTCACGTGTTCATTCCAAGCTCGGTCCTGTCCGACAGGTTAATTTTTTTCGACACTTATGGTGCGATCTCTTTCTCTGGAGGCACCATTCCTTTCTTTACATTGAACTCGTTTCTTAATATCTCCTGTAATGTCCAGGACTGGGATTGGGTCCTTAGCACTTGTTCGAACGGCGACGTGGTGATCTGTTGCCCCTCCCCTAAAATCCTTGAGGAATTGATTGTTAACTCTTCTCTGTCTGTTGGAGCTATCTCACCTTCCATTCGAAAATGGGTTCAGTTTGGTAGTTTGTCTTCTGCTCTCAGCACGGTTTCTACTAAGGTCTCCCTTTTAGGTCTACCCCCATTTTGTGATTCTCTGCATTTTGTTGGTGAAATGTCTAAATGTGTTGGTGAGATTATCAGCCTTTCCTCTTCGGCAAGGTTAGCATCGGGTTGTGTCCAGGTGGAAGCGCTCTTCCGTTGCCCCCCTCCCTCTGATCGGATTGAAGCTTATTGTTTAAAAGATGGTATTTCTTCCTTCCCCGTTTCAGTGCAATACTATGACTCGGTTGCCCTTAGCGGCCCTTCTTCTTTGCCCACCACCGGATATCCGATGCCTGCTTTCAAGCCATCTTCTTCCTCGGCTTTCCACCCTGGTGTCTCCGTTTCGACGAAGACGGATTCTTCCATCTTAAGCGGCTCTCACAGGGCTGTGCACCAGAAAAAAATCCCTCTCCCTAAGAAGAGTTTCATAGCTCCTTCCAGCAAGAAGATTTCTCCTTCTAAAGCACCAAACCTCGTTTGGATCAACCCCGAGATCTCTTCCCTTCATGCGGCAAAGTTCCATGCTCCTTCTTCGGTTTCTCCTTCTAAGGTTCCTCCCCCTCCTCCTTCCTTGGGCTGCCTATTGTTTCTTCTGCAGTGGGAGATTCCCCGGTGCACCCAGCCTCTCCCCTGATATCCTCTACCAAGTCTCTTGTCCTCCCTACTGCTCCTTGGCCTGCTTGGGTGGTTAACCCGCATTTCGAGTCGGACTGGAATAAATTCCAGAAGCTCGCTCACTTCCCCTCCTCAAGTCAGTCGACGCCGACTCCTATTCCCAGCATAGTCAAGCAGGCTCTTTCCACTAAGGCAGCTGGTTGGATTGATCAAGATAATTTGTTGCTTGAAGAAGAGTCGGAGTTGAACCAGGCTCATTCTCTCAAACAGGTATATCTTATCCTATTTCCTTATTTCTCACAGCATTTTGTTTTTGCTGATGATTTTCGTCAGTATCTCTTTAACTTGTATTTTAGATCTACTGCATTGCTTTCTCTACGTTTCTCTATCTCCCTCACCCCCGTTTCTTCGTTTCTCATTTGATTATCTCCAGACCTGAGAGCTTTGGCTAGGGGAACTCCGGAGATGTCACCTAACAGGGAATGTTTACCTGCTAGTTCTTCTTCGGTTCCACGTTCCCATCCAGTCTCTTCTCTCTCTTCTCCCTCTTTTTCTTCTAACTCTTATGCTCCAATTTCGTTTATTGATTCCGAGGATAGTCCCATTCCCTTCTATCCACTGAAGGAGGGTAAGGATCTCGATTTGTGGCATTCTTCGCATGGTAAGCGACCGAGCCGTTTCATTAGATCAAGCGCTCGTATTAAGGCTAGAAACGCTGAGGTAGCTAACTCAGCTCCTCCCTTACCCCATTTTCCTCCTAAATTATTAGGATCCATCTTCCGACCCCAGTTTGATTATTTGTCGGATAAAGAATTGGCTCTCCTCGCCCAGGATATGGGTTTTTTGTTTGATTCGGATAACTCCCACGTGATTTTCACCATTAGGCAGAAAGAACGTCACAAAGTTCGGGAGCATCTCCTTAGTAATGATTAGTATCTCTTGGAACATCAGGGGTCTCAATTGCCCCGTTAAACAGAGGGCGATCTTTCAGTTGATTGCGTCCTCTCACTGTGATCTCATTTCTATTCAAGAATCTAAGATGGATTCACCTTCCCCTTCTGTCCATCGCACGATTGGAGGGACGTTTATCACTAAATGGATCTCTTTAGATGCGATAGGATATGGGGGGGTATTCTTTTTGGGTTCAAAGAGTCGGTTTTTTCTCTCATTTCCGTCCGACATCTTAATTTCTTCCTCATTGTTCAATTACATTGGGCGGCTATCAACTCCACCCTCTCGGTTATTTCGGTTTATGGCCCTTCCTCTGCTGATAGGCGACAACTATTTTGGAACAAATTTCTTGCTCTTCACAGTCTCACTAACGGTCTATGTTTTTTCTGTGGGGACTTCAACGTCACCAGGTTCACCTCAGAAAGGTCGAACCCTTCCTCCAACCTGCACTCTGCCACCTTCAACGACTGTATCTGTGCTCTACAGTTAACTAACCTCCCGTTGAATGGGTGATCCTTCACTTGTTCTAACTTGCGTCATCCCCCGACGTTGGCCAAACTTGACCGTTTCCTGGTCTCCCAATCCTGGGTGTCCACTTTTCACAATACCTTCTCCAAAGCTTTACCCAATCCTTCCTCCGACCACGTTCCCATAGCGTTGTACTCCAACTTCCCTTTCTCACATCATCATAAATTTCGCTTCGAAAAATTCTGGCTCCAAGACCAGATCTTTTTTAACCTTGTAGCAGAATGCTTAGCTTGTGTTTCTGGCTCTACTGGCCTGGGTAGTGTACTTCTGAAACTTCACCATATAAAATTTGGCTGCAAGATTTGGCGCCATGAAAGACAAAACAACACCACTTTTCTTAAAAAATTTCTTCTAGCATCCATCGATTTCATTGACAAGCTTGAGGAACAGGGCCCCTTGTCGGTTTCCCTTTCCTCTGAGCGTCTTTATTGCAAGCACGATTATGCCGAGATCCTTCATCAGGACCACATCAAATGGGCTCAAAGAGCCAAGGTTAGATGGTTAAAGGAAGGCGACGACAACATCGCTTTCTTTCATAATTTCGCTTCGCATAGGCAACGTTGTAATCAGATCTCTTCCATTATGGACAATGGGGTAGAGCTTAACTCCGATCCAGAGATTCATCGTGCCTTCCTTTCTTTTTATAAAAACCTTATAGGTTCTTACAAGCAACGCTCTTTTAGCCTAGATTGGAATCAACTTTACGGATCCCAATCTCAGGACCTTTCTTCTCTCGAAGCCCCCTTTTCCTTGGAAGAGATTAAAGCGGTGGTTTTCGCCTTAAAAAGTAACTCAGTGCCAGGACCGGATGGTTTCCCGGCTTTCTTTTTTCATAAATACTGGTGCTAGCTTAAAGATGACTTGTTTCGTATGTTTGAAGAACTTTTTCAAGGCTCCTTTTCTTTTGACCGGATCAATTATGCACACATTGTGCTCATCCTCGAAATTGCGGGAGCGCACTTACTGTCTAACTTCAGGCCTATTAGCCTGATCAACACTTCTTTCAAAATCATCATGAAAGTTCTTGCTGCCAGGCTCAGTGCGATTATTTCTCCCCTCATTGACCCTGCCCAATCGGGTTTCATCAAGGATCGATTTATCCTTGATAGTGTAGCTACAGCGCAAGCGATTATCTATCGTTGTCACAATTCTAACTCCGAAGGGATTTTGCTTAAACTCGGCTTCCAGAAAGCATACGACAACGTCAGCTGGGACTTTTTGTTAGAATTGCTTATTAATCGCGGCTTCGGTCCCAAATGGATCGCTTGGATTAAATCCAGTCTCCTCTCAGGAACTTCTTCCATTCTTGTCAATGGATCTGAAGGCCATAATTTAAAATCAAATGTGGTCTCCGACAAGGAGAACCACTTTCCTCCCTTTTATTCTCCATGGTTGCCAATGTTTTTAGTAAACTTCTCCGCAACGCTTGAGAGTTGCATTTTATTGAAGGTCTCGGTGGGTCTCATCTTTTCGAAGGTGTGCTCAATCTGCAATATGCAGATGACACTATCATCTTCGCCAAACCGAACTCTTATTCCCTCCGTAACCTCAAACTCCTGCTCTACTATTTCGAACTAACTTCGGGCCTTTCGATCAATTTTCAAAAATCGTCGGTCCTTTGGCTGGGAGGCTCTCCGAATCGCCAGATCGAGATCTCCAATTTCTTTAACTGTCCCGTTGCTTCCTTCCCTATTACGTATTTGGGGATTCCCCTTCGTTGGGGTAAACTTAAAAAAGCTGATTGGTCACCAATGGTGGATAAAATTGAATCCAGACTCAACGTTTGGACTGGTAAACTCCTTTCTCGAGGTGGTAGACTTATCCTCATTAACCCTGTCCTCTCCTCCATACCCCTTTATATGATGTCGTTCTATTATATCCCCTCTTGGGTCATCAAGAGGATTGACCAAATAAGAAGTAACTTCCTGTGGAACGGTTCACCCTATTTCAAGCCAGGTTCTCACCTTTGTAACTGGACCTTTGTCTGCACCTCCAAAGCGGATGGGGGCCTTGGGGTGTTAAACCTAAGGAATCATAACATCGCCCTGTTGGGTAAATGGTTATGGAGATTTTTTAAATGCGATCACCTTCCTTGGATCCATTCTATCAAAGCCAATTGTAGCGTCTCACACCATTGGTGGGAACTTCCGTCCTCCGTTCATCATTCCGCTTCCCCTTTCTGGAAAGGGGTTTGGAAAGCGGCCGCTGCATTCCAGTGCGGTATCGTTCATGACTGTGGTGACGGTTCCAAGACCAAATTCTGGACTGACCTCTGGATTGGTAATTCCAAACTTGCCTCCGCTTATCCTTCTCTATTCCGTCTGGCATCCAATCCAGTAGCATCAGTTGCATATTCGTTCGCCCTGGTCAATAATCACAGGCACTGGTTTGTTCCATTCTCAGAAGCTTTGCTTCCCCATCTCATCTCCGATCTTAATAATCTTCTCTCCTCCCTCAACCTCAACAACTACATCTGGCACCAAAAAGAGGATTTCGCCTGGCGATGGAATTCGTCTAGGACTTTCTCTGTTAAATCTTTTTATAACTTTCTTAACTTTTGAGGTATCCAAGCGCCCTTTGCTGACTTCATTTGGAGTTCTTGCGCCCCTATTAAGGTCAAAATCACTTCCTGGCTTGCCCTCAACTACAAGCTGCTCATTGTTGATATCCTCAACAAAAGGAATATTGCGTGGGATCAATTATGCCCTCTATGCTCTAAGCTTTCTGAAGACGCTGACCACCTTTTTGCTAGATGCGAATTCATTAGCCCGTTGTGGAAAATCTGTTGCCTAGCTTGGGAAATCCCTTCTACACCTTCCAATTTATCCTCGTGCTGGTCTTGTATCTCTTCTTTTGTTAAGTACCGTAAATCGTGGTCCCTTTCGGTCCAAATCATCATTTGGATCACGTGGCGGGAGAGGAACAATAGATTGTTTAGACAGCGAGCTTCTCCTTTATCTCCTTTAATTGATGAATTGCTGTTTCTTTTTACCTTTTGGTCTTCCACATTAAAAATTGAAGTGAGAGAGGCATTTGTAGTCGGAGATTAGATGACTCTTTACACTGTCTTCGTAATCATAATGCTTTATAATATTTCTTTTTGCGTTGTTTATATTCCTTTTCCGTTATTTTTCACAGGGTTGAGAATGGCGCATGTTCTGCATTCTCTTTTGGAAGTGTCTTTTGGTGTTCTTGTTGGCTATGCTCTGAGCTGACTATTTTGGAAGTGTAGTGGGGCTTACCTCTATATCTGCACTTGTTCCTCGCTCTGGGCTCTCTTGCTCACGATCCTGTGGCTTTGTTTCTTTGGCTCTGGGCCGGTTTTGGTTTCGGTTCCCTCTATAGAGGGTTCCCTGTTTTGTGTTTGTTTGGTGCCTCTCGCCTGTCTATCTGGATGTAATTAGATGGTTATGTTTTTGGGGCTATGTTCTTTTCTGCTACTATCATGTAGCCTGCGCCTTTGTTTCTGGTTGTTTTGAAGCTATGCTTTGCTGCTGTGTTGTTGTTTCTGGTTGTTTTGCGGTTATGAGGTATTGTTGATTATTTTCTTTTTCTCTGTGTGCTGCTGCTATTCGGCTGTCTCGATTTTGCGGGGCGTAGATTCCCTTGTCTGTCTATTTTTTCTTTTATGTTTGCGTTTCCTTTTGTTTTCATCCATGGTTTTAGGTGTGTGGGGTGGATTGGCCTGTGATGCAATTGTTTTCTCTCATTTGGATTCCTTGATTTCACTGCGGTGGGCTTTCAGGGCCATTTTGAGGCGGGTTGTTTTATTTTCAGATGGTGAGTGGGTGCATCGCCCCTGTTTGAGTGGATTTTCGATCCACTCGTGGGCGTCGTGGCTTTTCCACCTCTCTTCTCCTTGCGAGCTTTTGTCCTCTGGAGTCGGTGTTTGTGCATCCATCGGTCGGTGGCTCGGTGGGAGCGTGATGCTCATTCGTTCTCTTTTGGATGCGGTTTCGATGTTGTGAGGTTGCTGTTTACTTGGGCCTGCCCTGAGTCTAGGCTCCGGTTGGTTGCGGTTGCATTTGGGGTTCTCCCTCTGGGTCGACGTGTGTTTGAGTGGTCTCTCCGACCCTTTTCTGATGGTATCGTAGCATGGTGTCCCCTTCCGTTGCTTTCCCTGGGTGCGAAGGTCTCCTTCTTCCTTTTTTGGTCATTTGATTACTGTATGCTCTTTATTTTCTGGATGTAATTGGCGATTTTGATGTCGTTTTATAGCTTGTAAAACTACTCTGTACTCTTCGTTATTTATATATATTTTTTGATATGGCTGGAGTCGTAAGACTCTATCCGATTCATCAAAAAATTATAATAATGAGAGAGTATAAATTAATCCGTGCGATGCACGGGCTGATCATTTCTCCGAAGATACATTGGTATGTATTGATTTGACAATAAACATATACCTTCTCCATCATATTTCTATTTTTTTTTTGATGAGAACGGATAGAGTCACGCGACTGCAGCCACACCGAAAATATATATATAAACAATAAGTTTACAGACAGTACACTGTTTTACAAGAAGTAAAACTAACAAAAGGAGCACAATAACAAGCGATTAAAAATCTAAAGTATGCACAAGAATTAAAGAGAATCATATTTCTATTTAAAAATTATTTATTTGCATGTATACTTAATTAAGTTATTTAAATAGGAGAGTTCGCGTACATCTTTGACTTCCATCGCTCTATGTCATCTCTATCGTTTCGGCATGATCTTCTGGCTGGTGACATGTTTCAAAGTTTAGAGATTATGGTTTATTTAACTTATTTATTAACTACTTGTTAGAACAGTTTTAACTTATAATTTGAAATTAGTGACTTCTTATTTGTTTTGCTTAGTTTATGATACGATAATAGTAATTCTTACTATATTTGTATGTTATATTATTCGGTTTAAATTAAATATGTTCCATTTTCCACTACTTTTTATTAAGATTTTGTAAGATAAGATTCTTCTTCTTTTTTATCACAAAAAAAGGAAACACAGCATAAAATACATGCGCCTTTTATTTTATCTTCCTTTTGTTTTATTGCATAGACTATATCTAAATATATAATATGTTTTTGTTTCTTAAACTTCAGATGTGAATACATTTTTTATCTTATTGAAGCCATGTTAATAACATCTATATAATAAAACACAAAGAAAGCTATCAAGTGTCTCTCCTTCAATCCTCCCAAAAATTAAAGGCCCGGATTTAACCTCACAAAACATATTCCCCCCCACCCCCCCCCCCCCCCCCCCCCCCCTCCTAAAAATTTTCCCCCAAAACTCAAATTCAAATCCTCCACCCAAAACAACTCCTATATTTATTTAATTTTTTTTTTTCCTCTCTTTCCCTCCCTCCCTTTTCTATTCAAAAAATTAAGAAAATAAATTTTCTAAAATTTTTAAAAAAATAAAATGTAATTTTTTTAAAAAAAAATCATATAATATGTTTTTTGCTGGACCCCAAAAAATTTCTCATATAATATATTTGCTGCTTCAATTAATATGCTGGACCTCCAAAACTATTTTATATGATCAAATAAGGTGCACCGTTCCGAAGACGTGCCGTAGGCACGTGTCAACGGGCAAACCTAGTGCACTTACAATATATAAGATGACTTGTGCATAATATGCATGGGTTGTCATGGATCATAGCTTAAATTAATCTCTTATATTTAATTAGTTTACATAAGACATGTATATTTATCTATTACTGATAGTTTACATGTGCGATGCACGTTTTAATAAATATAATTTTTTAATATAAAAATTTAGATGTAGTCTTGATTTGAACCTATGATCTTCTTTATAATAGTTATGCACGTGTGTTATACGGATTGGTAGATTGACAAAACATTTACAAATGACACTAAAGCCTTCTCCCATTATAATATTGGAGATTAGAGATTAGAGATATGATTATAAGAGAATGTAGATTCTAATTCTAACTTATTTTATTTGCTTTGTTTTATTTATTATAACTTTAATATGTACCATATTCACGTAAGGTTATAGTTTTTCCTAAGCATCACGTAAGAATTCGAAAGAAAAAAAATAAATCCAATGTACAATAACATTCATCTGAGCATATATATGGATTGTCATTGATATTTGATTAAATTTATTATTTTCATTTAATTCAATTTAACTTGGTTTTAAAAATTAAAATTTGTTAATTTTGTCTTAAATTTAAGTTATGATGAGGTAGTATGAATCCCTTAAATAAAATCAAATTGATTGTATCACAACATAGAAAAGATAGGTGATATGGAATCAAGTGAGTGGCACGATTAGGACCGTCAGATCTTCTCAAAATTCACTTTTCCGCGATCATCAGGTCCAGCATCGGGTTGGGCTTCAAACAAATCAAGCCCATGGGTAAACGGGTCCAACCCGTCCCGGTAGGGTCTCAGACTCGTTTACCCCTGTCTATAAATACCAGCCCCCCTCCTCACTTCAAAAGGTAATCAATATTTCCCTACCTGAACCCTAGTTACTGTTGCTTTCTGAGTGACAGACTAGATCTTCGGAGGGTCTGTCGCTGAGACTTCTTCCGGTGTTTCTAGACAGTGTGCAGGTACGGAAGGCCGAGCCGAGCTACTCAATTCGAGCCGAGCACCTGGCCTCTACCTCTCTGCTGTTACTTCCGAGCTGGTCCTGTATCTTGGGATCGGGTCGGTGCCAGTACCACAGTTTTCTTTTTACAAATTATAAGAACTCACACCTGCAACTCCCACACCCTCAAAAACAAACCGCATCAATAGGTTTTTCACTTTGAAATCAAGGCGTAGAAGCATTGTTGTAGTTTTTCATTTGAAAACATCCAAAATCACAACTCCCCCATCAAATCAAATCAAGAATTGATTTAGCCTGTCAGATATTGAGGATTGGAAAGCAGTAGACAATGTTTTTGGGTTATGAAGACGGCATCAAGTTCATAATTTATGCTGATGATGCAAAGAGTCTCTATCAAGTGTGATTTAGCTGGAGGAAAGCCTGTAGTTTGGAAAGAAGGTTATCGACACTGTCATCATAAGTGATCATATCCTCCTTTGTTATTATAAGCGGAGATATAGTGATTTTTTGATATTCTCCCCCACATTCTATAGGTAGCTGAGAAGATTCTATAGACAAGAAGGAACTTGAATTCGATAAGTGGGATCAACGAAATTGCTAGCTACAGTAAGACTAAACCGTAATGCATTAATCTCACATTCATTTGTATAATTCGTACATTGCAAGTGACTACTTTCTATATCATTGACGCTTTGGTACTGATTTTATTTGTGAAACCCACTTTCAGAGCTGGACCAGGGAGGAGGAGAACCATCCTCTAGAAGAGTGTCCATGAAACCAATTCCACCAACCATCAACATTTGTAAACACTTGACACGACACTGCATAAAAGTTAACACGACTTGCAAAACAAGTCGATATGAATTGAATCAATAAGAAGATGAAAAACATCTTCCTCGTCATGGCGACACCTTGGACATTAGAATAACTTAACACCACTGCCGCAGTAAAGGAGTTTATAAGCCATACCCCGAACTTCAGAAGCCAATGGCAGCCTCCAAATCCACTTGAAACTACTCAAACCGCTGCGCTCCTTTCAATATGGGTAGGGGTAAGATGATTGTAAAGAGATTTCTGTCACTTTACCAACTGGAAGCCCACACCAAAGTAAACTATCAGTGATTCAAATTTTTAGTTGTACCACTTTGTTGAACATGAACAACGCCATACTATTCAAAGTAAACATTAGGAAGCGAAACATCATCATAGACACTAGATGCCCCACATGTCTATCGGATGATGAGGCCGTTCATCATATCTTCTTTCATTGTCCTAAAGCGAGATTCACATGGGAAGTTTTGAGCTTAGGTTTCGACATTTGTGAGAGTTCGAAAAGTATTGAGGATATTTGGGGGGGATGGAGAGACAGATGGATTAGGAAAGATTATAGGGTAGTATGAGATATCATGTAGCAGCTAGCCTGTGGACCTTGTGGCTTGATAGGAATGACGCGTATTTCCGTAATTTGAACTGTAGATTTCAAGTGATGTTACATAAAATCTTAGCGTTTATTCATGCATGGGCAGGTAATGCAGGGCCAGGAAGAGGCTTCGTATGGGTGAAGCGGAGTACTAGACGTGATTGATGGAGATACAAGAACTACTACCTATGCAGGACTGAGCATTGAGTTTTGGGGAATCTGCATATCTTTTTAGCAGCTTTTGTATCTTCCTGTAGTTGTTACTGTTATATTTCTAGTAGTATTTTGAGATTGTCCACTTCTTTGGGACTCAGTATATATTAGATGTTTCTCTTTGTATCGTTAATATTTCATTAATGGTAACAGTGACCGGGTGTCACTTTTAATATTAAAAAATCTCTAGCAAAAGGCTCGCTTACAAAAAATATAAAAGAAATAAACAATAAACAATAAAAAAGTTTCTCTTGAATAGCCAAAGGCAGCAATTCCGAAATTGTATCCTTTGAAACAAATTAGAGAATGAAATTACAAAAAAAGAATTCTCAAGTCACTCATAAATAGCTAGATTACTTCAAATTTTGCACATGGAAATTTCTTTAACAGAGTAATAGGAAACAAAGATGCAAAGGAACTGAATTTAACTATAATTAGGAGAATAAGGAATTTTCCTAGTGTTGATCTAGGTGCCTTTTCCTCAGAATATAAAAGTGTTAGAACTTAAATTTCATAAAGTAATCTGTTTCTAATAATCTTTGTGAAGAAGATAAGTTACAGGTAATAAAATGCAAACTAGACAAAACTGATACAGAGTTGAGATTAAAAACTCTGTCTTTAAAGCAAAAAAAAACCCTCTATTTCTAACAGTTTTTGTGAAGACTTTTTCAGGTGTTTTTTATCATTTCGGGAAAAAAAAACAACATTCCAATTTTGTAACAGTTGAATTTTTAACTGTTTCAGAATAAAGAAAATAAAGAACAAACAAACTGAGAATGTCAGTGGATAAAATCCCGTGACACAGAATGTGACTGCACAACCGGTTGCGGCACAAACGGTTGTTCTGCCCACACATATAACTGTGGAAGAAAAACTTGAAAAGTTCATTGGAACTGAATTCAAGAATGGCATGGACAGATGCAGTTCTACCTGACCACCTTGAAGCTGGAAAGGTTTCTGACTGAAATAGCCCCTATGTTGACATCCATGGATACTCACTCTGTTGCTGCTGTTGATGCATGGACTCAAGGTGACTATCTATGCAGAAATTACATCATAACAGTTTGGTAGACCCGCTCTACAACATGTACAGTGTCTTCAAGACATCCAAACTACTATGGGGGTCTTTGGAGAAGAAGTACAAAACCGAAGATGCTGGCTCCAAGAAGTTTGTAGTTGGCAAATTTCTGAACTACAAGATGGTTGACTCCAAGACTGTTGTGAGTCAAATTCAGGAGTTGCAAGTGATACTACACGAAATTGCTGCAGACAACATGACGTGGTGTAAACCATTCCAGATTGCAATATAAATTAAGAAGCTTTCACCTGGATGGAAGGACTTCAAGAACTATCTCAAGCATAAGCGAAAGGAAATGTCTCTTGAGGACCTGATTGTCAGGTTGCGGATTGAAGAAGAAAATCGCAAGGCTGACAAGTCCTATGGGAATAAGTCCATAGAAAAAGCCAGCACAATGGAGCACGAACAGAATGGCAAAAAGAGAAAGTTCTTGCCACATGGCTCGAACAAGAAGCATGTTGCAAAAAGGTTTGCTGGAAAATGCCACAAGTGTGGTAGGCTTGGGCACAAGATATCTGAATGTCGCAGCAAGGTTGACATCCATGCTGGAACTGGAAAGGCGAAAGGGAATGAGAAAGCCCATGCGCACATAGCTGAGAAACTGTCCATTAGTCTCTCTGACTTGGACTTTTGTATTGTTGTATCGGATGTCAATCTGGTGGGAAGCAATCCTCATGAGTGGTGGTATGATACTGGAACCACCAAGTATATCTGCTCAGACAAAGAAATGTTCACTTCATACCAGAAATGCAATAAGGATGAATAATTGTTCATGGGGAATTCTTCCACTTCCAATATTGAAGGAATATGGAAGATAGTGCTGAAAATGACTTCTGGCAAGGAACTAAAACTAAACAATGTGTTGCACATTTCGGATATTCGCAAGAACCTGTTCTCAGAATCTGTGCTGAGCAAGAATGGATTTAGGGTCGTGCTTGCTTTTGACAATTTTGTACTTTCAAAGAATGTAGTGTACTTGGAAAAAGGGTATGTTAATGATGGACTGTTCAAATTTAATGTAATGATAGTCATCCCAAAATCTGTTGTTCTTGTTGTTCCCAAAATTAATTAAATGAATCTTGTTGCTTATGTTGTTTAGTCTTCTTTTGTTTGGCATGAAAGACTAGGCCATGTTAATTTTCATTCTCTGCGGAGATTAATTAACATAAATTTACTACTAAAATTTAAGGTAGGCAACTGCGACAAATGTGAAGTTTGCACAGAGGCCAAACGCACTAAAACTTCATCCTGTTCTGTAGAAAGAAACACTGAAACTCTAGGTTTAATTCACACGGATCTGTGTGATTTAATTTGTGCAGACCAGAGGCGGTAAGAAGTATTTTGTGACGTTCATAGACGATTGCACAAAATACTGCCATGTATACTTATTACATAGCAAAAATGAGGCATTGGATAAATTCAAAGAATATAAGCTTGAGGTTGAGAATCAACTTGGCAAAACGATTAAAATCGTTAGGAGTGATAGAGGAGGAAAATATGTTGCACCGTTTAATATGTTCTGCTATGAACATGGAATAGTTCATCAGACCACTGCTCCTTACTCACCTGAATCAAACGGTATAGGCGAGCGCAAGAACCGAACTCTAAAGGAGATGATGAATGTCTTGTTGTTGAATTGTGGGCTACCCCAGAACATGTGGAGAGAAGCGTTGCTGACCACCAACTATATTCTCAATAAAATACCTCACAAGAAAAAACTTGCAAGACACCATACGAACTATTGAAAGGTAATGTATCTTCGTAGAAATACCTCAAAGTGTGGGGGTGTCTAGCAAAGGTAGTAGTACGTAATCCCAAGAAGGTCACAATAGGATCTAAGACCATTGATTGTATATTCATAGGCTATGCACATAACAGTAGTGCATATCGGTTCTTGGTATATAAATCAGATATACCGGACGTGCATGTGAATACCATAATAGAATCAAGAAATGCTTCATTTTTTGAACACGTGTTTCCGTACAAGAATGCTACGTATCCCAAATATACACGTGAACAAGGGAGTGCAAGTACTTCGGTTGATGAACCATGAGATGATAATGATGAACCTAGACAAAGCAAACGGGCTAGAACATCAAAGTCATTTGGTCCTGACTTTGTAACGACATTTCTGTTAGAGAACGCGCCTAGAACATTCAACGAATCCATGTCTACGCCTGATGCTCCTATGTGGAAGGAAGTAATCAAAAGTGAAATAGATTCAATCATGCAAAATCATACATGGGAGTTGGTCGATTTTTCTTCTGGATGTAATGCTCTAGGATGCAAATGGATTTTCAAACGGACACTGAAACCAGATGGTTCAATAGAGAAACATAAGGCTAGACTTGTTGTACAAGGATTTAGGCAAAAAGAAGGCCTGGACTTCTGTGATACTTATTCTCTGGTCACGAGAATAACTTCCATAAGAATGTTGATAGCTATTGCAGCTCTACACAATCTCGAAATACATCAAATGGATATCAAAACCGTCTTTCTAAATGAGGATTTAGAAGAAGAAATATACATGAAACAACCTGAGGCCTATGTAGTTACTGGACAAGAAAACAAGGTGTGCAAACTTGTAAAATTGTTGTACGGATTGAAACAAGCTCCAAAGTAGTGACATGCAAAATTTGACAGTATTATGATGTCAAATGGTTTCAAAATAAATGAATGTGATAAGTGTATCTATATCAAAGATACTCCAAATGGATACATTCTGGTGTGTCTGTATGCAGATGACATGCTCATTATTGGTAGCAATAATGACATTATCAAACAAACTAAAAAGATGCTTATTGGTCAATTTGATATGAATGATTTTGGAGTTGCAGATGTCATACTAGGAATCAAAGTTTCCAGGACATCTAGGGGAATTACTTTGTCTCAAGCTCATTACGCTGAGAAGGTACTTGAAAGATTCAAGAATTACTCCAATGAGACTACTAAAAGTCCTGTGGATCCCAGTCTTCACTTGTCCATAAACACGGGTGACAACATATCACAATTGGAATATGCACGTGTAATCAGTAGTCTGATGTACTTAACAAATTGTACAAGACTGGACTTAGCACATTCAGTAAATGTACTGAGCCGCTACACAAGTAATCCAAGACGAAGTCACTGGAGAGGAATAACTAGAGTATTGAACTACTTACGACATACTCAGAGTTATGTGCTGCATTACACCAAATATCCTACAGTACTGGAAGGCTACAGTGATGCCAACTGGATATCGGACTCCAAGAACTCGAAATCCACTAGTGGGTATGTCTTCACTCTTGGTGGTACGGCTGTGTCATGAAAATTCTCTAAACAAACGTTATTGGCCAGATTCACCATGAAATCTGAGTTTATTGCTTTAGATAAAGCGACAAAGGAAGCATAATGACTTCGGAACTTTTTAGAGGATATTCCTATGTGAAAAAAATCAGTGCCTGCTATATGTGTACACTGTGACAGCCAATCGACTATAGCAAGGACACTGAGTTGTATGTATAATGGTACGTCTCGTTATATCAGAAGGCTACACAAAATCATTAGACAACTGCTCTCAAATGGAATAATTTCTACAGAGTATATAAAATTAGCTTACAACCTAGCAGATCCATTTACTAAAGGTTTGTCACGGGAGCAGATTGTGAGATCATTAAGAGGAATGAGTTTAAAGCCTATGACGAAAGAGGATACTTGATGGAAACCCTACCTAGGTGACTGGAGATCCCAAGATATAGGTTCAAGGGGACAACTAAATATTGCTGAATCGACGCGAGCACTGGGAGATTAAAATCTCATACCAATTCTTAGGATGATAAATAGTGCTACCTGCGAGGGGTTAGGATAAGCCTGGTTTTAATGATTCCTATAGCTTTGAAATAAAAGTGGGGTATGGTAGGATACTCTTTATGAGCAATCACCTTGTAAGTGTGAAATAAGGCCGTTTCTAGGAGAATGAAGAGAGGATACATTCTCCAAGTTCACTCACGATTAACCAGTGTTGTTCAAGGCCAAAATAAACACAACAAGAGAACCTAGTTCTGTGAGGAGATGAAACTGTGTGATAGTTATTGTCTAGGTTCACATCAAAGCCCGGGTAGTTCAAGACATCATGTTCACTACCTGGTCAAATGAATCCGATGGCTACTCACTAGGGGTGGTTCAAAGTTGAAAAATTACTACCATTCCTGATGCAGTGATTTTCCGATTGTACTCTCAGAGTCTTTTCTGTCGTGTCTTTTTCTGTCATGTTTTTTTCTGTCATGTCTGGATTGCATAGTCTATTAATTTCCATTCATGTGGGGAATTTTTGGAATATTTTTGGCAAATTTTTCGGGCCTGATTCCGGTGAGCTCCGGCCACCGGCGACACCGGGAAGTGATTGGACTATGTTTCTCTTGTCGAGCACTATTTCGTAATGTACTCGTTTGCAAAAAACGGATTCCATATGAATGAGAAATGTTGGTCCAAAGTTGAGTACTCGAAATGTACTAACTTAGAAATTTGGAGAAAATGGATAGTCCCACATCGAAAGTTGAGTAAAATTTCTCTAGTGTATAAGCTGAAGAAATGAACTAAAGGGTGTAGCCCTGAGGTTACCACTAACGTATAGTAGAGAGAGGACCTAGCCAAAGTTACAAACACGGGCGCGCGCCCGGCCTGCCTTCGGTTCAGTTCGGTTCTGGCCAGCGCTTTTGTACCATTACTCTGTTGTTAGAGAGTAATGGATCCAACAGTTACACCTCTAACTTCCTATAAAATCCAGTCATTTACATTGTTTTGATCTTTTAATCTCTTCTCTTTTTTCTTCTGTGTCTGTCTGAAAGTACAACACAAGTGCTGGTTCGCTGGTGTCTCTGAAGCTTGGGTGCTGCTCTTCAGAGAAGGTAATACAGTAGTATCCTGGAAGGCTATTCGTCAAGAACTGTCACACTACGAGGAAAATTTTGTTTTAAGAACTGAGATTTTAATCTCTCAACTCTATGTAAGTTTTCTGTGGTTTGTATTTTATTACCTATAACTAACTTATCTTCTTCACAGAGATTATTAGAAACAGTTTACTCTATGAAGTTCAAGTTCTAACAAAAAGCAGTAACATTATCTCTGACAATTTGTTGTTTTAATTAAAACTTGGCAATAGATTGAAACTATTCTATCCAACGAAAAAAGAGAGGAGAGGGTATCGGTAGTTAAAGTTAGAATAAATCTACAAGAACTTCTCAGCCTGCTTTCTAGCAGTTATGAAGTTCTCATATTCCATCCATCATCATTAGATTCTGCGTTGCTTCCGTTATCGTCTTACCGAATGCAAAAAAAACATGTAGTATATATGATCTTACTCTCAAGCCCCTCACATAACTTTTTTATCTTTTTTTGCTAAGAAGCAAGCCTCTCAGTAGGTACAAAACAAATCTTACACCGGAAATGCCAAAATCTCAATTTTTAGAGATGGAACACATATTCTGATTATCAACTTGAAACCTGTCAAAATCTCTTGTATAACCAACTGTAGTACAATACTATCCAATATTAAATGATTATCGGTGGCAAAGCATCAATGAGTGAGATAACGGCTTGGAAGTTGAAAGCTTTGCAAATTTAAATTCATCTTGTCTGCCAAGAAAATCCTCTTAAACTTGATATCATTACTATTAACTCTATGGCTTCCTTCATGACACATATATATTAAGCATTAAAAGACATCTGATATTTGAGAAAATGGATGAACCATTGTCAATTAGTAATTACTTCATCTCTCAAAACAACCTAGCATGCACCAAATTCTTGTGCGACACAGACAGTCGTTAAATCGCCCAATACTTTCTATCCAGCAGCCCCTCTAAACTCATGTGTTCGCTTGCGTTTTAAAAATGTTCAAATTTACAGAATAAGAAGCTTTTACAAGTTACAAAACCAGCATTAATCTTGAGTAATTTAACCAAATACATAAATAAATAAACTAGAAATATAAAAAAATAGAGGGTGGGAAATACTGAAATAGGGAGGGAGCCACCAACATGGCAGGAGATGGACTCGAGATTGGATTATTTTTCCTATCAGGAGTATTAACAGATTAATAGATAGATTGGTCCCAAAAAATCAATTTTATTTACTATTTAATTTGTCAAAAACGTTTGAAGTTGGCGAGTTGTTATTTGAATCACAACCCCATTCTCCACCCCAAAGTAACAACTTGTCGGACCTCTTATTCATTCTCCAAATTACTCACCTAAAACCATCGTCTAAAATTGACGAAGAGTTCATCCCAACTCCTTCTTCATCTCTTTATGAGGACGAGCTCCATGACAAAGAGTTTTGCAAAGAAGCACAAGAAGAAGGGGAGTTAGACATAGACATATATAGTGTTTGGAAAATGGTCTATGCACGAAATAAGAGACTAAATCGATACTATACATCCACCAAGCAAGAGACTAAATTGATTTTTAAAAAATAAAACGTTAAGTTAGTATCACACACACGGTAAATTAAACGTTTGGGGAACTAGATTAAGGAAACCCCTAATTAGAAAATGAAGGTTCATAACTTTTTTGTCCTCGTTCAATATTTTTGTCGTGAAATTCATGTATGTGGAAAGATGTGGCTAGAGAATTGAGAAATAATTTTGTTGAACCATGGTTCATATAATGTGTATAAACTGTGAACCAGTAGCTTGTGTCATTGATATTCTAAAAAATTTAATGTAGAGACATAGTGATAGACATACATATATAAATTTTATTTTCTTTATGCTGATGACCTCAAACGTTTTTGATTGCTAAGTCGTCATGACCTCAAATGTTTATTTTGCTAAGCTAAATTACCTCAATTAGCTCATACGTACGTATCTTTCGCTGGTAATACTTGGGCCTAAAACCAGGGCCCATTTAAAGATCATCCGGCCTTGAAATACAGCAAGCAAGCCCATTATAAAATCAACTCAATCATATAATTCCTACAAAAACCAAATTACCAAAAGCCTTTCCCTCCATTCTTCATATAAATTCCAACCTTCTCTCTCTCTCTCCCTCAAACTTTCTCTCTCTGTACATTTCTTGATACTCCAAGAATCAATCAATCAATCAATTGTTTCCCTCTCTCAAATTCAATTTTCTTTCCCTACATTTTTCGATTTTCCAAGAATCAATCAATCGATCATCTTCCTCAAAAATGGGGAGGAATAGTAGAAGGAACAACAACAAGAAGCCCACTAAAGTGGGAAAAAATAGTAAGAAGCCCACAACCACCGAATCCCAAAACCAACAGAATCAAGAATCTGATAAATCCCTCGTCACTCTCTTCACCGACGCCACGCAATCCCTCCAAAAAAAGATCCAAGAACGGGCCCAGAATGTCCAATATTACAAGCAAGACCGGCCTGACAACTACGTCCCAGGCCCAATTCAAGAATCCTACCCCTACTCCCCCCACAAAAGGATCAAGCACTACCTCTCCGTCCTCGCCCAAAAGAAATTATCCAACTCAAAAACCGTGCTCGAATACCTCAACAACCGCGTCTCAGGCGACGATCTCCGATTCCAGATATTCAAGAATGAGGATCTCAAGCAGATTCCCGGCGTACGCAGTGATTCCTTCG
Source organism: Hemerocallis citrina (assembly GCA_017893485.1). Lineage (NCBI taxonomy): Eukaryota > Viridiplantae > Streptophyta > Magnoliopsida > Asparagales > Asphodelaceae > Hemerocallis > Hemerocallis citrina. The sequence continues at coordinate 46,246,196 of CM030361.1, forward strand.
AGATTCTCATCGGAGCCCTCAATTCCGTCGGAGATTCCTTCCATTTCTGGGATTGCTGCCGTTGCCACCAGCGGCATCCTGATGCCCGCTCCCTCATCGCCCATGTCGAGGGGTCCCACCTACCCAAAATCGATGACGTCAGCGGTTCCTTCATCCCCGAAATCGCCGACGAAGATTGGGCCGAGGAGTTTCTTAGCACGAACCCTGGCAATTGGGAACCCTTGTCAAGAAAGGCCATGCTTCTTGGAGCTCTTGGGTTGTCGCTGAGGATGATAGTGCAGAAAAGGTGCCTGACGGCACGTGCGGTGGACGTGGTAATGGGGTACATTGGCGACGAGTCATTGAGTTCCGTCGATGTTTCGCAGCTTGAGAAGATTGTGGATTTTTTAAAGAAGATGGTGGTTAAGTGCGTTAAGGCCGATTCAGACGAAGAAAGGACTTCTTTGGCGATGGTTTTTCCCGATGCCGAGAGTGTTGAGATGGTGGATGAGTGGTGGAAGTTTGTCTTTCGTGCCGACAAGAATCTGGTTGTGGATTTGGAGTTGCTTTCTGAGACGTTGGGGCGTGAATCGTTGAACGTGGATGCGATTGTGAATTGGTTGTACTCGTTCCCACCGCCTGCGCGGTTCCAGTGCGTGACGATGGACCAGTGGAGGAAAAGGAGGGATGCAAGGAGAGAAATTGCTGTCAAGATTCTTGACTCGATTGTACTGGAGCGAAAGTACGTGATACATTACTGTACCAAGAAGGCCGATCATTTGAAGTGCCGTGGTGCGTACAACAAGTTCTATCGAGAAACCCAGAAGGAGAGGTGGGACATTGAAGTGGTACAGAATGAGTTTCGGAAAAGTTTAACAAATGCAGACGGTTCCGAGAACAAAGTAGATAATGACTTGTGTGCGGCATTGATACAACTTCTTCATTTGATGAACTCTCTTGTGGGGTCTAATGAAATCGACCCATCGGTTGAAATGAGTCTGAAAGGAACAGCTACGAGAGCACGAGAATTGATGGATATGGAGGTCAACTGGTTTGACGCAAAGATCTTGAAGCATCTTGTCAAAATTGAGCAGTTGAAGCAAAAACTCGGCAATGCCTGTTTCGTGGATTATATTCCAGCTCTGGTGCCAATTGTGCAGACTTACTTGCGGGTTTGTCATTTTTCATAACTTTGTGTTTGATGATCTGTCCGTCTTCCTTTTTCTTCTTTTCTTTCCATATTGTAATATTTTGTGCTTACAGCTAACCTTGGAGAAGTCTGAAGCTGCATCTGAAGAGCCTATTGAAGAACAAGGGAGTGACGATGGATCGAGCGGAAGTGAACGTGAAAGTGAAAGTGATCATCCTCCGAAAGAGGACGAAAAGGTTCATTCTCTGTTATGTTTATATTTGATCTTTGTTTAGTTCCTAATTATATGAATGGTTATATCTGACAATTCATTTCATGAATGTTTTGCAGGAAGGTGATTCTGGTGAGCCTGTAATGCAAGATGCAGGGGATTCCTCAGGTGAGATTCGAAGTTTCCTTTTACTTTACCAATTCTTTGTTTTATGCACATGCAAGCATTTTTTGTATATAAATTGCCTTTCCTATCTTCTCTCTGTTATAATTTCTCAGAAAAAATAAAAAAATATTGTCTCTGTCATTATCACATATTACAGTTGAACTTTCTTTATTTCATGAAATTTTCTGAAATTGTCTTCTCGTATAAAGTTGTGCTACATAGTATAAATATATGCATTAGGAGGTTGCTGTGTTTTAGAAAACGAGCTAGGCTAATTGAGAATTTTGAGGTGAATGGCAAACAGTAAATGTGGAGATAAGAAATGATGCATCCTAAGAAATGGAGCTGTGACTACTGTGAGCGTAACAAACTTGAATTGAGATGATTAAGAAGGATTCGATAAGTATTATTCTGATAGTGGAGATGGTCTACCCTGAATTGTTTCTGATTAGGATTTCGTGTGGCCAACCACATAGATGTGGGATAAAGGCACTATCTTTTCGAAAGATCGAGTGTTCAAATACTTTTTATTTTTTTAATTTTTTTTTGGGCAGCCTAGATGAAGGGAAGGTTGTCTGGGCATTTTTTAGGTTCTTTTACGGGAAACATTGACCAAGAATTTGCATACATACATATTTCTAATATGCTTCACAAGCTCAAAAACTATGGCCTGCGCTTTCTCCAGATATGCCTGAACTTCAACATGATTATGAGGATCATTCGAAAGATGATTATTGTGAATCTTCTAGTGGTACTTTGGAGGAGGAAGTGAAGGATTTCAGGAGAGGCCTGCTAAATAGTGCTGGCGATAACAATTGTTTTCTTAATGTTATTATCCAGGTTAGTATATATGATTGTTAGGTACGTTTATTTCGTCAAAATTTACTGTAAACTTGTATATGATTCGTTTATTCGATTATTTCAGTCACTTTGGCATGTAAGACAATTTCGGAGTGAGTTCATGAGCACAAAGAATATTGGCAACAATTCTGTTGTCACCAAACTTCGCAACGTCTTCATCGATCTAGCTAAATCATCTGAGGAACCTGTCAATCCTTCTCATCTGAGGGAAGCTATGAGCAAGCTGAATGCTTCCATGTTTCTGGAGGTAATTTGTAATGCTGATAACTTCTGCTTAAAACCCATGTCATCCAGTTACTGGTCTTATACATGAACTCTCTTTTGGCAGGGAAAAATGGGAGATCCTAATGAGGCAGTTGAAGAAATTCTTACTTGCTTACATCAGTCACTTACATCTTCTAGTTCTAGTAATACCAAATCAGGAGACCAGGACGGAACTTCAAAGTGTACCTGCATAGCACATAGACTTTTTGCAAGAGACCAGTCGTTCTGTTTTGAACACGTAGGGAATGACTGGGTGCATTATTTTGAAACGGCTGCTCTGTGTAAAATGAAGGTATACCAAAAGCCACCCTTCTTTGCAAATGTAAGAAACATGAAAAATGAAATTAGCCATCACTTAATGCTCTGTCCTTCAGAAGAAGTATGCAGATAGATCCATTAGGGAACTCCAGAAGGAAGCAGACGAGGGGGAACGAGTATGTGAAGGCTGTAACAAACAGATTGACTGTTGTGAACAATTTTCTACTATATCGCAAGTTGTAACATGTGGTAAGTTCCTTGAACTTCAAGTTAAATCTATATGGTTATTCCTTTATTCTCTATGCTATCTAAAGTTTTTTAGACCAGGAATACACATGCTTTTTTTCACAAAAGCAAATTGGGAATTAGTACATGTCAGCACATACAAATATTATTGGAGAGGAAAACATGTGCACCGTACATATAAATCTTGCTCAAGTCAAATTTTTTATTGAGGTCATGTTATATGTTTCAGCTTTGCCTCCATATATAGCAGCTGAAGATAATCAGGAACTCAAAGCCCGGATATCTGAAAGACTTGAAAGCATGCCTACCGAAGTTTATTTTGCTTCGTGTGGAGGGATAGTTGAGAAAAGGAAATATCACCTGGTTTCAGTTGTAAGTAAGAAAACCCACTTAGTTGTTGTTTTAAGTAGTTAAATCATGCAGATACAGAGAGTATGAGTTTTGATTTTAAATTTTTAAAGTTTATTTTTCATTCCCCCTTTTCGCAGGTTTGTTTTTGTTTTGGACATTATATTTGCTTTATTCGCAATCCCTGTGGAATCTGGGTCAAGTATGATGACAGGACTTCAAATGTAAGCTACTTCAAAGTCCCCTACATTGCTTTCTGTAATCATATCTGATCATGCTATTACTATCAAGCTATTACTACTGTATGCAGGAGATTGGTGATTGGGATGGTGTTGTCACTTTCTGTAAGGAATCCAATTTTCTACCTACTACCATTTTCTTTGAGGCTGCCAATCAAAATATCAGCTGTGAGTATAAAACTCTAATAGGTAAGCTACCTTTTTATTCATTTTTCTTGGTACAGTTCACGTGGTATAGTAATTGTTCTTTGAAATATTAGTTGATACCGAGATGCTCTGGCAAATTAGTATTTTGCTTATCAATAGCAATTACAGTCAATATCTGATCCTGAAAATGAGTTTTCTGAACTATGAACAAATCTTAAATCGACCACAGTCAATACCTGAAATAAATTTCTTAATGCATTGATAAGAGGTGTTTATCTGAAATAAAGCTCTTTAGTCAGTAATCATAAGACGAGATGCTGCTGTCAATGTAAATAGTCGAAGTCTAGAAGCATTCAGGTCTTTTAGCATATACTTTTTAATCATATCAGGTCTTTTAGTATTAACATTCTTTAAATATTTATGCAGCAACGATGGAAGCTCCGAAAGCAGGTGAATCACCAAGTCAAGTGAACTCTGAGGATGAATTCAAGCAAGCTCAGAATAAATTCTCTCCTGGAGATCAAGATCCCTCGCAGTCGCCACCCAATTCGCTGAAGACCAAATGGACCAGAGGGTTCATGCAGACCTGCTCCACCATTGAAAACTTTTGGGCGCTTGACAAGAATGTGCACCAGCCAAGCAAGATGCCTGTGGGAGCAGAATTCTATTGTTTTAAACAAGGAATAGCTCCCATGCCGGAGGATCCAGTGTGTGCAAATGGAGGGAAGTGGATCTTAAGTTGTTCTAGAAAGAATGTTGATGATTGGTGGAGACTCACTTTGGAAAGTCTGATTCATGAGCAGTTTGTCGACAGGGATGATGTTTGTGGGGCAACTGTTAGTGTACAAGAGGAGCAGGAAAAAATTTCCTTATGGACAAAACATGGTTGGGATGAAACCCGACAGTTGAGGATTGGACGGCAGTGGATATGGTGGGTGGGTTGCAAGGACAGCATCAGCTTCGTACTTCATGATGATGATGCAAAGAGTCTGTATCAAGTGTGTGATGATTATCAAGTGTGTGATGATCTCCCGTTCCTGATCCAATAACATACAACCGTTATTCTTGTTAGGAAAAAGAAAACTATGTGAGCTATCAGGATCTTTCCTTTAATTGTACTATAGAATTTAGTTTTCAATGTACAAGTGCATTTCTTTAACCTCAATGTTCTGGCTGTAAGGGATTGCTGTGGGTTATCTTCTTTCTTACTTCTATTCATCTTTTCTTCGGGGCATATTTCTACGTTTGTACTGCTATCATTTTGGTTGAATCCATTGGCTGGGGTTTCCCCCAGTCTCATCCTTAAAAAAAAAAAAAAAAAAAAAAAAAACCCATATAGTTTCTCTTGAATCTGAAAGAGTGGCTTTAAATTTTTCTTTTTCTTTAAGTAAATCAGAGGTACAGGTCTTTATTCAGTAGCAGGGGAAATTACTGAGCTGTACATGTGAGAGATGTAACCCCCAGCCCAAGTCGAAGCTTGATTTGGATTTGGACAGGTTCGGTGAGGGAAGTGGAGGGCGGCAGGAGGAAGAATGAGCTACTCGTGAGGGCAAACTAACATCTTTTTCGCTAAATTACTTTCGGTAATGAAACCAGATTTGGTCATCTTCGCATCTACATATATAATTTTACTAAGTATTTCGTTACTAATCAAGTAATATGTGCGATATAAATTCGAATTTTCTTTAGTATCGGAGTATCGGTTTACTTTAATAATTGAAAGTAATATGGGGTCTGGGTCTAAAAATTGGATCCAGACCGACTTGTGAGAACCGGATTTGGTGTCCGGGTCCTAGGTAAAAAAACGTCATTCTTTCAGAGAATACTTGGAGAAGAAAAAACTTATCGGTCGGATCCGATAGCGGGGAATAAATATTTACACTTAAATATTTTTGTACCGGATACTCTGCGGTTGTAACAATTTTTGCATCCCATACTCTGCGGTTCCAAACAAAAAATAATTAACCAACATTATAACAAAGATAACTATAAAAGGCACTATACTAATAACAGATTAGAAGTGATACCAGGTTGAACTCTATGTTAAATATAAAGCAATCCTCAACTGCTTTACAAAGTGTTCAGAATATAAAACATAACATGATCTACAGTTGGATATCGAAAACGAACACAGTGAAGAGAAGATGACCAAACATCATACTTGTGGATAAGGTCTAATATAAAGAAAATTTTGCCGTACTGCCTCACATTTTGAAAATATTTGGCGCTCTGCCCCACTTCCGAAAACAGTTAGCGATCTACCCTTATTTAGAACACACGTCAGCATAAACCGTTATTGAAAATAACGGTATAGGTTATTTACATGCCGTTATTTTCAATAACGGCATCTATTTTATTTTATTTTTTCATACCGTTATTTGGAGTAACAGCATCAGTATATTTCTCTTACAAGTGTCAATCTTCTAACTTTAAAAAACTTATAAATAATGTCGTTATCGTGAATAACGGCATTCGAATGACTGGTGCCGTTATTGGAGATAACAGAATCAGTTATATATAAATGAACTCTTACCGTTGTTTGGAAATAGAGAGAATGAATAATAAGTTAATTTTTTTATAAAAAAAATTATAACTGATGCCGTTATAATTTTTTTTTATAACTTATTCGTCAGAGAGGATGAATAATAAGTTACTTTTTTATATAAAAAAATTATAACTGATGTCGTTATTCCAAATAACGGCATCAGCATTGAGAATGCCGTTATTTGAAATAACTTCATCTGTTATAAGGTTTTCACACCTGCAATTTTTCTCTAAGTAGAGACTACAAGCTGTCGAAAAACAAAACAACCTATGCCGTTATTCCAAATAACGGCATGACACTTTTTTTCAAAACAGATGCCGTTATTGGGAAGAACTGCATCGAAATAACCTATGCCATTTTTTCTAATAACGTTTCTTACTGACGTGTCCTAAATAAGGGCATATCGCTAATTATTTTCGGAAGTGGGGCAGCGCGCCAAATTTTTTCAAAAATTGGGGTAGCACGGCAAAATTTTCTAATATAAAGATGTCGACATTCGCAGAGAAAATAAACAAATAAACCTAGTATTAATGATATAAATGTTGTAGGGCAACAATAATTTATATTTCAACACCAAAATTTTCAGAAAATGGCAAGTCGCGCACAGCGCCGGGGGGGGGGGGGGGGGGGGGGGGGGGGGGGGTTGTTAATGGCTCCAAGTCCGGAGAAAATGGCAAGTCGCGCACAGTGCGGGGGGGGGGGAGGGGGGGGAGGGGGGGGAGGTGTGTTAATGGCTCCAAGTCCGGTCCGGTTGGTTCCAGTTCAATGCCAGGTCCGGATCGGATCTGGGTACTGGGTTAATGTGACAGTGGCATAACCCTCACGTAGTACTAGTAGGCCATAGATAAATAGTATGTTTTTGGATGTTTAAAAAATATATTTATTTTCATGTATTTAACATAAAATATTTATTTATGTAGGACGAAATGAACAAACCTGGTACATGTAGCCGAGGATGCAGACCGCGAACACGGCATGGACAACCCCCGAGTAGTACTAGCGAGCCATTTACTGATGGTGGCCGAGGACGCAGGGCACACCTACACATGTAAGAGTTGCTGATGTATAGTTTAGTGTGTTCTCTAGTATTCAATGTTGGTGTTTTATATACTAGCAATCTACACGGCCTAAGATTTTTATAAAAAAAAACTTATTGAAGACTATGACGTTGTCTAGTATCGAACCTGAGAACTCTTTTTACCAGTCTCAAATCCTTACCATACTCTTTACAATTACCCCTGCTGGTACCAACTTTTATTTTATATGAGTAGCACTTTTGTAAATAATTATGTCGTAAATAAATTTGAACTTTGAGGATATTATGGTAATTGACAACATTTGACTAAATGGATGGTTAATATAACTTGTACTTAAAAATAAGTGGTTGAGATTAGATGGTTGAATATCTACAAATTACAAGTTAATACAAATGACAACCCCAACTCTCTTATTATAATATTAGAGATATACTAGGTTTGCTCGTGGACACGTGCCTTCGGCATGTCTTTGTAAACGATGCAGTATATGAAAAATCTTGTAAACAATAAAATATATGCACGTCATCTTGTAGGATGATTTATATAGATGTTTATTTGCCCCTAGACCTTGAAGTAGGATTATGGAGTGACGTGCATAATTCATTGTTTATTAGTTTATATTGCAGAATCATTTGTCAGTAGCTCGAAATTCAAAAGTATTATGAATCTACAACAGTAGTGGATCGGAAATTCCTTGCTGTATGACTTCAACATAAGAGATTTTATATTTGATTTTGAGTCTGTCATAAGTAGCAATTCATTTGCTAATGCTTTAACTCTCAAACTGCATGAGTTAGTTCCTCTTGTCATATTTTTTATGTAGTTAACTAAGAATGAATTTAAAAGGGGGAAAAAATGTTTGTTGTGATGTAAATGTGAAATGAATACCATAATCTTTTGTCATTTGGTCGAATACTCTTCCATTTATTTTCGTTAATAATAGATGTGTTTGGGGCTTGCCTTATTGATAATGGTGATCTTGATTTGCTTTCTTGGTCTATAGTATGATTGCATTGTAAGACCTTTTCTTAAATGTGATCAAGTACAATTTTATCTCCATGTAAATATATCAATATACTGGAGAGCCTAGTGCAAATTTTATCTGAAATAGACTTGTTGGCCCCAAGTCTTGATATATTTTCAGTGTAGGAGACATTTTACATTTGTTCCATCGGTCTTATGCATCAACATTGTTTACAATTGTTCACAGGAAGGTTGATGGATTGTCTAGTAAAAACTATCAACAATATTATCAGTACACAAATGCAGTAAAATCAGATATGACTTCCGATTACTAAACTTGGACAATTGAGGAAACATTTATTTTATGGTCCAATTCCCATTCAGATTGTCAATATTTCACGGACTATTCAAAAGATTCATCTGTGCAGTATTGTATATAGCAAAAATCGGTGCAAAATTATGTTCATATATTGCTAGTATGCCAAACTTTTATCTGTGCATATGTTGAAAATTCTGTGCATATGTTGAAAAAGTGAAGAGTTATGAGAGCACATTGTTTTTGTACAATATATTACATGTGCAATATTGCACAGAAATGTGATTAAGCCTGAACTGTGCAATGCTTGTGGAATCTTGATAATAAGCTATATCAATTATTGAAAATTGCAATATAATACCTGTGCAGTAATGATCATGTGATTAACACTACTATTGCACAAAATGTGCTACCTGTGCAATAATTTTATGTTTTTGTTCTCAAAATTAGTTCAGTTTTTTAATGTGTTCTCGTCACTCTTCAATTTTAGTCTGTGCATATAACACGATGAACACGATGTTTCTGTGCAATATTTTGCATATGTTAAAAATATTGTCTGTAACAAAATTCTGTGCAATATAATACCCAAAGACATTAATTTTATCAACAAAACAAACAACATGAACCAACTTTTAATAGCGGAATAAGCAAATCAGTGTCGTCTCTAGCTACTCAGCCTTATGAGGTGCCAACTTCTCCTCGCGGTCTGAGCCTTGGGCGGGGCTGGGGAGGGGGGGAGGGAGGGCGACGTTGGCAGGAGGTGCAGGCGCGGGAAAGCAGGAGGCGTGGGCGGGGATGGGGGTTGGGGAAGGAGTTTTCTGTCAATCGCTGGGGGGTTGGGGGATTTAGGTTTGGTAGAAAAATGTGTTTTTGGAGGTTGAATCTGAATCATTGATTTTGTTTCAATTGAAGTGGAGTTACTTGTTACATTATTTCTAAATTGTCTTGTGATTTATTATATAGATTTCATTTCAATTTTAGCCTTCTTGTAATTAATTTCACGGTGATCTCGGTGGAAAATGTTTATTTTGGACCATTCAGTATATCTATCCTTTGTTGGGGCATAATCGGAACTTTGGAAATTCGAATAGAAATGTAAGAATATACAGATTTTCACATTTTTCTTCATCTTGTCCCTATTCAATATAAGTAATTTACACGTGCAATATGTCTTTATAAACACATTTTAAAAGAAAAAATTTTGAGTGGTCCGGTCTCGAACTACAATTCCAACTCCAACTTTATATTAGTTATGTACATATGATATACATAAGTTGGTGTGTTTACAAATGACAACTCCAACTCTCTTATTTAATATTAGAGATAGAGTTCACATTCCCTCATTTAGTTTCAAAAGTTTTCCGAGTGGACATGATGGACATGATATCTCAGTACATTGCTTTATTCACCATATTATCATTTACTTATTATCTTTGTTGTGTTTAATCAGGAAATTCACATATAAAAATAAAATATCCCTTGACCTTTTTTGAAATCTCCTAATCTCTAACCTCTAATATACAATGCGAGGGTTGGGTTGTATAATTTACAGATAAAATATAATTTGTAGATAATCAATCAACTAATCTTAACAATTTATTTTCAAGTGGGAGTTATAATAACCATTGTTAGTTACCGTAATACTTTCAAAGTTCAAATTTATTTACGACATATTCATTTACAAAAGTGTCACTCATATAAATTACAATGTATACATTTAATATATTAAAAAAACTTTTTTTTTGATGAATCGGATAGAGCCAAAAGGCTTCAGCCATCAAAAATATATTAGTATATTAAAAAAACTTAAAGTAAAAAATCTGACGTAGTGAGGACTCAAACCTGAGACCTCCTTCATATTAATTATGCACGTGTAATACACACGTTGGTAGATTTACAAATTTACAAATGACACTAAGGTCTTTCTCCCATTATAATATTAGAGATCTGGTGGGAATATATCTATAACTATTATAATGGGAGAGATGGGGTTCCAAACAAATAAACATTTTTTTATTCTTTTTTGTATGTGTGCAAACACGTGCAGCGCACTTGTTGGTAGGTTTTTTTTTGTCCTTTTCCTTCCTCCTCCACGTGCATTGCACGTGCATCATACTAGATTTTTTCTTTTTTGTCCTTTTCCTTCCTCCTTCACGTGCATCGCACATGCATCATACTAGTTTCATATAAACTGTGGAATTGTAACATTTATTAGTGATCGATGTGGGGAAAAAACCCCAATAAAAGAAATGAAGTTTGTTGGCCACTGAGCAATCACAGGCTAAGCAGAACAATTTTGTGGGCCTAATCCAACTTAAAGCTAAACCGTATTGGGTATTAACTTGGGCTAAAAAAATATAATCCCCTATATGCCAGTTGTACCGTTTGTAATTTTTTTTTTTGTGGGTTTTTTTAAAGAAAATTTCTCTACCTTGTTTATTCCTGTTGCACTTCACATGCTACTTGGTAGTGCCTGTATTGTACTTCGGGTTGTTTGGCATGATGAAGTAAGGATCACGATGTAGCCAACTCCCTGCAGTTAGAATATCGAGTAGTTCTTGGTTTGATCTAGTTGCGAGGAAAAATAGATATTACGCAGTTAATTAGGTGTGAGATAGGAGACAAGATGATTCAGTTGGAAGTTGTATCATGTGTTGTGAGCTCATCTTTTTCTCGTTTATATATTTTTTTCAACCATAGCAAATGCAATTATTAGAGTTTTTTTTTTTGTTAAATATAATTCTCGGAAGAGCCGGTATTGTAGGATACTTCGAGTTTTTTTTTTCTCTTTTTTTGTTGTAATTATTGGAATTTTCGAAATGATAGTTAGGTTTACAATGCAAATGCAACAAGCCATGATCATAGACACCGTTTCTTCTTTCCATTCATGTAATCACGAAGATATTTTCTTCTTTCATTATTCTTTTCCAGGCTAAAAGAAAGAAGAAAGATAATATACAGTTTGCAAAACTACTCATTCTTATACCGAATTAATTAGAGATGCACAGTTACATACAAATGGCACAACCCAAAAAAAATAGTTTTTTGAATATAAAATTGAGCCATATTTACACGAAATAAATCATCAAAGCTAGTCGTTCGAGTGTCCCACGTTTACCCTTGAAAGAATGATGAAAAAGTATTCGTTACAGATTTGCACTAACCCCCAGTGAAGTTTTTTGGTTATTTAAATTTGTATTACCATTCCATTTCCATTGGCGATGGCGAAATTTATTTAAACAACATATCAGATAAGATTAAGAAGTTATGATATACTCGTAACTTACGACAGAATAATAGATTAAGGCAGGTCTAGGTTTTATCTCTAATCTCTAATAATAATTTTTTTTTGATAACAGGGATGAAGCCTAACGACTTCAGCCAAAAGATCATAACAGAGTTTGATACAGACTAAGACCACATCCAGGAAATAAACCACAACAAAAAATCCTCAACACATAGAGGATCAAAACTCAAAAAAGAAGAGAAGTCAACACATAAAAGAAGTCTGCTAGAAGCATAACAATCGAAAAGTCATAACAAAAGAGACATAATCAAAGATCATCCGCAGCCAATCGCGCAAAGGCCTCATGAGCAGCCTGGAGATTCTGAACAAGAAGAATTCCAGTGATCAATTCTTGATGATGGGTAGGCAAAGTCGCAATTGAATCAAGAGTGTTGGAGACTAAAGCATCAACATCCGACAAAGTAGACAAGTCATCAATAACCTCCTCCTGAATCTCAGGCAATGACACATTAGAAGAGGATGAATCCATAATGGACGAGAGACTAGGCTGTTCCGAAAGGTAAATGCCATCAGCTTCATCATCATCATCAATAACTATGACATTATCCAAACCAGCAGTTGCCACAGGTGAGTAAGCCACCATAAAAGACTGAGTAACCACTCCATCAGCATTGCGATTACGGGAAATAAAGGATTTGCAAGCATCAACAAAGTCCTTCAAATCAATCTTGGATTTCTTCGAAGGCGGCAGAATATCTGACAAAAAAGAAACAAAGAAACAAATGGAATCCAAGATGTTAATAATGTCCCCATGTTTATAAGAAAATTCAATTATTCCTCTCCCGCCAAATAACCCAAATTAAAGCCATCATAATCATATCCCAAAGAATGCGAAATTTCTTTTTAATCCTCTTAATTCTCCAAATACCCCACGAGGATTTAATAGAAGGGGGGTAACCTCTAAAATGAAAAGAGAGTTTAAGAATAATCCAAACTTGTTTCACAAAAGGGCATCTCAGAAAAAGATGATTGGCAGATTCAAAAGAACAAGAACACAGAACACACTTCTGACCTAAAGCCAAGTTTCTCTTATTTAAATTATCCATCGTAAGTAGTCGATTATGAATAGTAAGCCAAACTAAAATTCTAACTTTAAGAGGAGCCAGATTTTGCCAAATAAATTTATAAAGGGGACAAATACCAGAGTTAAGAAAGTTATAAAAGGATTTCACAGAAAATACACCAGAACTTTTTCATCTCCAAATAGTCCCATTGTGAGGTTTTCAGTCATAATTGCTCAGCAGATGGAGCAAAGCACTAAGATCATGAGACTGTTGAAGAGAAAAAGATCTCCTGAAACCTATATTCCACACTTTACCAAATCTATTAGAAGAATAAAGAGATAGAACAGTAGTGTGACAGTGTAAAAATGACCTGAGGCCCAACCAGGGCCCAATACAATCCCTACTCAGAAAAGCAAGAATAACAACCTGGTTCGGCTCCGGACCACTTCAGGGTCGGCGCCGAACCTCGTGTTTGCCCTCACAGTGCCTGCCTCCTCGTACTGACGAGCCTCAGTATCCCCCGGAGTCCGATCCGGAGCAGTCCCTCAGGCCGTCCCCCCTCTCTGGCGGGGCAGAAGGATGACCTGGCGCAGCCTAGGCCCTCCGATTCCCCCAGAGGCACAGAGGGCTCACGATGGGCCACGTCAGCTCCAAATACCGCCAAGGGTTTTGCCACGTCAGCCCTATACCACTCCTGGTATCGCCACGTCCGCCCTAAACCCCCTGGGCCTTCTGCCACGTCAGGCCCATGGGCTTTCGGATCCAAACCCGGCCCCCAAGTGGAACCAAACCCGGTTGGGATTCTCTATAAATACTAGACCCACACCCACCTTTTTGAGGTAATCAATCTTTTACCACTTAAATATACCTAGTTATTGCTACTCTCTCACAGAGACTGACTAGAGCGTCGGAGGGTCCGCCACCGGGACAAACCCCGGTGTTTCAGGACCGTCTGCAGGTACACAAGACCTCGGATCCGACCCTTCCGATCCGAGCCCAACCTTCAACGTCTTTCCGAGCTCATCGTAGGCCCCAGAAGGTCAACCGAAGGTCGGCAGACGAGCGGCAATCTCCTTCAATACAAATTGAGTTCGAACTCACACCTGGTGCTTCCACACGTGCCTCAGAAATAAACAGCATCAGGTTGGCGCCGTCTGTGGGAAACCAGCTGCTCCAGAAGCCGATCCGACCCAGACCCTCAAAGGCCATCGACAGCCGAATCCTCATGGCCTCCAAAGGCAAGGGGGCTGCTTCCTCCGTCAACCAACGGGACTCGCCCCCACCCACCAATAAAGCCAGGCCACGCCCGTCGAAACACAAGGCTCCCTCTCGGGAGTCCCAAGGGAGCGTCGGCCGGCCAGCCCAGCCCTGACCTCCGGGGAATAATCCTCAACCGCAAGATTACCCGCAGCAGGAGAAGGGCCGCTTCCAACCCGGTCCCCGAACCTCCCGAGGCCACCGTCCGAGGTACGCAGACCCGCGCTCAGCCGAGTCGGAAGACAACCCTCGGACCAACCAAACCGGGCCGAAAGAGCCCCCGTCACTCATAAGGAATTCCAAGACTTCCGAAAAGAAATGCTGGGAGCCCTCCGACGGGCCCCCAGGGAAGAAACCCTCCATTCACAAACGGGGTCGGACGCCGAAGCCAGCGCGTCCCGCCCTTCAACGATCCAGCCGGAAGACGATGACGTACTCCTAAGACGCCTACAAGAAATGGAGGACCGCCTCGATCACATAAGGGGACGGCGGCCAAAGAATGGCTCAGGGGTACAGACCTGTCCGTCCACCCTTCTCCGCCCCCATCCTCCAAGCAGGAAATACCCCGAATTTCCGACCCCCTCAATTCGAGACCTACGACGGCGAGGGAGATCCTGCTGATCACATGGAGGGTTTCAAAACCCTCATGATGATTCACAGCGCCTCGGATCCCCTGCTCTGCCGAGCCTTCCCCGCCACCCTTCGGGGTCCTGCTCGCGAGTGGTTCTCGAAACTCGCCCCCGGCTCCATTTACTCCTTCGACCAACTCGAGGGCAATTTTCTTGCCCATTTTGTCACTAGCCGGAAGGCCGAAAGGACCAGCGCCTCATTACTTGGGCTCAAACAGATAGAGGGGGAATCACTCAGAGTGTTCGTCCGGAGATTTACCGCTGAGGCAAGGTCGGTCTCCTCCCTCGACCCAGGCGTCGCTTCAGCGGCATTCCGACACAACGTCCGCCCCGGACAGCTGAAGGCCTCTCTGGCCAAGAGACCCCCCGTCGACTTCCCCGACCTCCTTAATAGGGTCGAGAAATACATTAGGGCAGAAGAGGCCCTTAACCCCGAAGATGCCAGGGATGCCACCGGGAAAGGAAAGCGGAAGACCGAGGAAGGCGAACCACCGAAGAAAGCTCCAAGGGACCCGGGGGCCATAAAGAAGGTCCCGCCAGTCCCCCGCTTCGAGAGGTACACTCCCCTGACGCATAACATCTCCGCCATCCTCTTGGAAATCGAAGACAAGGGCATTGTCCGACTACCCCCCCGATCTAATAACAACAAGAATCGAGACCAGCGCTTTTACTGTCGCTTCCACCGAGATCACGGGCACGAAACCGACCAATGCCGAGCCCTGAAAGACGAAATTGAAGAACTCATCTCCAGAGGATACCTCCGAGAGTTTACCCGAGAAGGCCCACGGGATCGGCGAGACGCTAGGAACCGGAGGCAATCGCCTCCGAACCCTGCTCCAAACCAGTCCCAGAATCGGGACCCCG
Organism: Hemerocallis citrina; assembly: GCA_017893485.1. Taxonomy (NCBI): domain Eukaryota; kingdom Viridiplantae; phylum Streptophyta; class Magnoliopsida; order Asparagales; family Asphodelaceae; genus Hemerocallis; species Hemerocallis citrina. Next base: position 46,261,986 of record CM030361.1, read on the forward strand.
ACTCCGAGGGAGCCGCGGATATCCCTTTCATCTTGCACTGTGTCCACGGAGGGCCGATGGGAGGCGAATCAAACACTTCCAAAAAAGCCTTCCTTCGAGAGGTGAACGCTGTCAAAGACAACCCCTCGCCCAAACTACAATCAAGGCCGGTCTCCTTCTCAGGGGAAGACCTTGAAGGTGTTCGCTTGCCCCACTGCGATGCTCTCGTCATCAACCTCCACATGGCTAATTGTGAGGTCCGCAGGATCCTCGTCGACAACGGTAGCTCGGTGAATATTCTTTTCCTCGAAGCCTTCGAAAATCTCAGGTTACCCCGAGGAAAACTCAAGCCAGCTGGGTACACCCTGCACGGGTTCTCAGGCGTCCCTGTCGTAATAGAAGGGATTGTTACCCTCGACGTTACCGCCGGGTCGACTCCTGTCAAGAGGACCGAATCCATGGACTTCATGGTGGTCAACGTCAAGGCGGCCTACAACGCCATACTTGGCCGGCCTGGACTATGCTCCCTACAAGCGGTGCCTTCGGCTTACCATCTGAAGCTCAAGTTCCCCACCCCTCAAGGAGTCGGCATCATCCGAGGCAGCCAAGAAGCAGCGCGATCATGCTACATGACCACCGTCGGTGGAGGTGTGTTCCCCCTCGACGCCGGACGAGCATAGACTATGGCCCGGCTATATGTAAATCTTTTTTTTTGGTGTAAACCCTCGTTTGTAAAGGGCTGCCTTAGCGGCCCTCCCTACCTTATACTAAAAATATGCCTTTTTATCCGAACCCCAAATGTCTCGATAATCTCAATACGAGTCCGGACCGAAGGTCCTTCCTAAGGCCCCACTTCGATCCCTCGCGGAATGATGGAGCCAGACCTTGCCTCCGACATTTCGTACCGCATCGCTGGCCGGAGCGAGGAGGGAAAAGGATTCTTCTTTCATACCCCTTTATTTTTCGTTCCAAAGAGAAAAAATAAAACGAAAGAAAAACAAAGGACCGTTACAAGACCGCTCCACTCTTCTCAAATCAGGTAGATCAGGGCCCCCCGGGCCCAACGAGGGACAAAGAGTACTTCGACCAAGCAACTAGGGGCCCCTCCCCTCGTTGTGATATTCCTTAGCCTCAGCCACAATCGACGGTCCAGCCACCGAACTCTGTGCGTCATCCGGTCGCGCCCACTGCAACAGCAGCAACGCAGAGGGAACCCCCTCCGCCTGTCGACCCAAGGAGGAAGAGAACGAGGCTCCCAACATCGCCTTGTAACGAGGCATCTCCATCTCCTTCTCCACAAAGACGTCGCGAGGTAACCCCCCAGGAGAGGACCTCGGCTCCAAGGTACTTAGCCCGGCTCGTCTAATGTCCGTCCCGCCGAGCTCCCGATCCCACATCACTCTTCTCAATCGGCGTGCCTCCGCACTCAAGACGGCGAACTTATTCCGATAAAAGTTACAAGCTTCATCAGTGTCCCGAGCCCCCCTTCGGTGACGAGCCAGCGCGGCTTCCAGGACCTTAACCTTACTCCGGAGTCGCGCCACATAGAAACTACGGGAGTCCCCTTCAGGGAGGAAAGCCGCGACCTACAAGATAACCAACCAACTCAACACACATTCTCAAGAAGATTCAGAAATGTCCGAGGTCAAACCAACTGGCCGGTCAAAAAACTTTTCTTGCCACTATAAATCCAAGTGTTTCTTACAAAAAATGCGGTGGCCAGTCCGCGGGAGGCAAACACAATCGAGGGAGAGAAAAAGAAAGACAAAAATTACACAACTCATTGACCCACCTCCGCGCCGACGGACGGATCCACGGGAGCGTCGGCCGAGGGGTCGACGACGGGCCCTTCTTCACCCGGAGTCTTCGACGTCCCCTCGATCTCCATATCATACTCAAAATTGGACAGATCGAGGGCCGGGAAGAAGTGCCTCACGTGGCTGAGGGCCCTCTCATAGCTCTTGTCCTGGGCCGCGATCACCATCTGCTGGCCCGTGTGCAACACCTCCTTCGCCTCCTTGGTGAACTTCGTCTTCAGGGAGGCCATCTTCTTCTCCCACTCCACATCCTTGGCCTTGAGCTGGAGCTCCAGCTGCTGCTCTCTCTTATGCGAACCCTCGAGTTCGATTCGCATCTCCTTCATCTCCAGCTCGCTCTTTTCCGCTCGAGCTCGCTCTTGAGCCAGGGACGCCTCGTACAGGTTCTTGATGTTGGCCCCCTGTATACAAGCCTACAACCAACGGCAGACAAAGATGAGGCCTAGGCACGTAAATCAACAAAGAGGGACAGAGTCGACAGACTTACCTGCACAGTGGCCTGTGCCAGGCGGGCGAACGCCGCCTCTACGGGCTCGCCCTCCATCGCCTTGCGATCGCGAGGGGTCGCCAGCTTTTCCACCACTTCGACGGCTTGGGCCTCCTCTGTCAGGCGGTCCCCCATCAGAACCGACCAGTCAGGAGCCCACCGCTGCCGCAACAGCTCCACCACCGGATCCTCTTCCTCGGCCTCGACCCAGGGACCTTTCCCCTTGTCGAGAACAGGGGCCCCCGCTCGGCCCTGACCCTTCGAAGAAGCCACGCCCTTGCTCGTCTCGGAGCGACCCCTCTTGGTCCTCGGCTCGAGTTGAACTTCCGAGATAACAAGGGGCAGCTCCCTCGACCTCTTCGCCGCCTCCGCCTTCTTCTTCTCGGCGTTTTCCTTCTTCATGGCCAGCCGCCTTGCCTGGATCGATGCCTCATCCATACCTGCAGAAAAAACCATTAAGAACAATGAGCGAGAATGTACGAAAGGATCGAGGGAAAAGAAACAACTACATACGGAGAACGGCGGGGCTCAGTCCAACGCTCGCCAGGCGAACCTCCGTCACCTTCGTCCAATTAATACTAGGGGACAAACGAAGACACTCTACAAACCCCCACTCCTCGACCGTCAGATCTCCCTGCCCCGGCGCAGGATAACTCGGCTTGGAGTAATTCCATCGAGTCGGAATGTCCCAGGGCTCTTCACTCCGGATTACCAGATACTTTTTTCTCCAGTCCTTAAGAGAGTCAGGACGGCTATGAACAACCTTCCTCCTACTCCGGGGGGAGATATAGTAAACCCCCTCGGCTGCCGAACAAAGCGCCAGCAACGCTCGGAACACGTTCAAACGCAAGGGTACCCGTTGTTCCTCGCACATCAGTACAAAGCTGATTATCTGCTCCCAAGAGTTCGGCCCGTACTGCATCGGCGCCAGGGAGGCCCGGTTCAACACTTCCCGAACAAACGGATGGATCGGCAGCCTCAGTCCAGAAATAAACGCGTCCACGGGGAAGACACAGTACCAAGCAGACAGGGGATCGGTTGGGCGAAGAGTAGAGCTCGGCAGCATCAACTCGTAACTAGGCCCTATGTGGTACGCCAATTGCAAGACTTCCAAATCCCCGCCATCCAAGGCGGTCAGAATCGCGTCCATCAACACTCTCGTCCGGCTCGGCGAATAGGCCGGCACACCAAAGAGCTCCTGGTCGGACAGGTCGTCCGGATACTGACGGAAATGCTTCGGCTGCGCGGGCGAACCAGTCCCCCGGCTCGAGCCACTAGTTCCCCACCCTACCTTCCTCGGAGCCTTCTTCCTCTTCTCGGACCGCTCCGACGAAGGAGTGAATAAGGGCCCCCGACCAGTCGGCGTGGAGTTCGGGCCTGCCCCCGGAACCATGGATCTCCTTACAATGCCGCCCTCGCCTCTCTCACCCTCGGCAGCCGGCTCCAAAACACGGACGTCGTCCGAACCATCAGTCGCTTCCTCCGACCCACTACTCTCCACCACGAAGGGACGACGAGAGCGCGACAACCTCGCACCATGTGCCGCCTCCTCAACCACCGGTTCCTCCCACGAAACCGTGTCAGAAGACTCGTCAGCATGCACTGACTCCTCCTCGAGTACGGGCTCCTCCCAGGACGTCGAGTCAGAGATAGGCTCCACCCCCCCCCAGACGTCGATGCTGATGAGCCAGACTGAGCCCTATCCATCTATGCCTAGACTAAGTAGGCTTGCTAACTCACCTGGGGTTACTTCGGAAGGGCAAGTCCGGTACAGCAAGACGCGAAGATGAGCGCTGAAGTGTTGAAGTATTTTATTTTGAAAAAGAAAGGAATGGACAAATAGGGAAGAGGGGGGACTATTTATAGGAGATGGAAGCGACTCCTCGATTCCCGCGAGTGCTGTTCACCTATCCAACATGTAACCGCCGCCTAAGAATTCGCGCCACATCCTCGAAACGTGCGACGCTGACATCATCCATTGACAGGCTGGCAGCCAGTCAAAGAGGTCAGCGCGGAAGGAGTATTCAGAGGAGGGAACATTTTCATTTTAAGATTTAAGGCGCCGTCCTTAGACAGACGCCCCGAGCTCCGAGACTGGGTCGGTTCCTCTTTCACCCGCGAATAGCTCGGTGCTTACAGCGTCGTCGGCCGAAGACCCGAACTGTTCCCGGGTGAGACGGAAACCGCCTCAACCTGGAGCCCTATCGGAACACAGAATAGTCAGCCTCCAATCGGAGAACTACTCATCTACCCGGGGCCCCAAAGCTTTAAGACGCCCCCCTCGGAAAGCACCCCGGTCAAAAGCAGATCAACACCCGAAGGCCGAAAGAAGTGCTCCATTCCGAGCCAGTTGATGCAACTGCAAAGGCCCAGCCTACTCCAGCAACCGAACCTTCGCAATTGCAAACAACCGGCCCGGAACGCCCTTCATCCCTCTCGGAAGGATAGAACCCCCGCTATTGCAGACGGCTCACCCTTCGACGTTCGGTCGTTATCCCTCTCGCCCGGACCCCCCCTGGATCTGACCGCCACCTCAGGGCCATCAGATCCAAGAGAAGATCGGGCGACAAAGAAACAACCTCTCCGACAAAACCGGGGGCAAGAATTTTCAAAAAACAGGCGTCCGCCGAAGCAGACACCTTTATGGGCCAAACAGACCACCTTTGCCTGGATTTGAGCCACAACGAGAAAGGGGGAGGTGGGTACTTATAAGCCTCCCCCCCCAGGGGCCGGCCATTATGATGTGGGGAAAACCAAACGACGGAAGACCATGCGCCATACCGTTATTTAGCGGCGCCATTAACGCACCTAGGAAATGGGAATCTTGCACAGGTCCCAAGGCGCCCCCAAAATGCTTCGCGAAAACAACGGACCACACTACTCAGAACAACCCCAAGGCACAACGGTTCGCCCCATAAACGGCCCGTAACCCCCCCTCACCAGCTCGAGGTCCGGTCTGGCACCAGGATACTCTTCTCCGGAAGAAACAACGGCTCGCCTTCACCCTCACCGACCCGTAATCCCTCGCCAGCTCGAGGTCGGGTCTGGCACCTGGGTACTCTTCTTCGGGAGATCCACCGGCTGGCCATCACCCTTACCAGCCCATAATTCCCCCTCGTCTCGAGGTTCGGTTTGGCACCGGGGTACTCTTCTCAGGAAGAAACAACGGCTCGCCTTCACCCTCACCGACCCGTAATCCCTCGCCAGCTCGAGGTCGGGTCTGGCACCTGGGTACTCTTCTTCGGAAGATCCACCGGCTGGCCATCACCCTTACCAGCCCATAATTCCCCCTCGTCTCGAGGTTCGGTTTGGCACCAGGGTACTCTTCTCAGGAAGAAACAACGGCTCGCCTTCACCCTCACCGACCCGTAATCCCTCGCCAGCTCGAGGTCGGGTCTGGCACCTGGGTACTCTTCTTCGGAAGATCCACCGGCTGGCCATCACCCTTACCAGCCCATAATTCCCCCTCGTCTCGAGGTTCGGTTTGGCACCAGGGTACTCTTCTCAGGAAGAAACAACGGCTCGCCTTCACCCTCACCGACCCGTAATCCCTCGCCAGCTCGAGGTCAGGTCTGGCACCTGGGTACTCTTCTTCGGAAGATCCACCGGCTGGCCATCACCCTTACCAGCCCATAATTCCCCCTCATCTCGAGGTTCGGTCTGGCACCGGGGTACTCTTCTCAGGAAGAAACAACGGCTCGCCTTCACCCTCACCGACCCGTAATTCCTCGCCAGCTCGAGGTCCGGTCCGGCACCTGGGTACTCTTCTTCGGAAGATCCACCGGCTGGTCATCACCCTTACCAACCCGTAATTCCCCCTCATCACGAGGTTCGGTCTGGCACCGGGGTACTCTTCTCAGGAAGAAACAACGGCCCGCCTTCACCCTTACCAGCTCGTAATCCCTCGCCAGCTCGAGGTCCTGTCTGGCACCCGGGTACCCTTCTCAGGAAGGCTCAATGACTTACCATCCCATTTCTACAACCATGAGCACTCCTCCACGGCTAGCTCCCGCACCCCCTGCAGGAGTGGGGGGCTTGTGTGACAGTGTAAAAATGACCTGAGGCCCAACCAGGGCCCAATACAATTCCTACTCAGAAAAGCAAGAATAAACAACCTGGTTCGGCTCCGGACCACTTCAGGGTCGGCGCCGAACCTCGTGTTTTCCCTCACAGTGCCGGCCTCCTCGTGCTGACGAGCCTCAGTACCCCCCGGAGTCCGATCCGGAGCAGTCCCTCAGGCCGTCCCCCCTCTCTGGCGGGGCAGAAGGATGACCTGGCGCAGCCTAGGCCCTCCGATTCCCCCAGAGGCACAGAGGACTCACGATGGGCCACGTCAGCTCCAAATACCACCAAGGGTTTCGCCACGACAGCCCTATACCACTCCTGGTATCGCCACAACCGCCCTAAACCCCCTGGGCCTTCTGCCACGTCAGGCCCATGGGCTTTCGGATCCAAACCCGGCCCCCAAGCGGAACCAAACCCGGTTGGGATTCTCTATAAATACTAGACCCTCACCCACCTTTTGGAGGTAATCAATCTTTTACCACTTAAATATACCTAGTTATTGCTACTCTCTTACAGAGACTGACTAGAGCGTCGGAGGGTCCGCCACCGGGACAAACCCCGGTGTTTCAGGACCGTCTGCAGGTACACAAGACCTCGGATCCGACCCTTCCGATCCGAGCCCAACCTTCAACGTCTTTCCGAGCTCATCGTAGGCCCCAGAAGGTCAACCGAAGGTCGGCAGACGAGCGGCAATCTCCTTCAATACAAATTAAGTTCGAACTCACACCTGGTGCTTCCACACGTGCCTCAGAAATAAACAGCATCAAGTAGCATTAGGAGAACTAGCAATTTTATAAAGATCAGGAAAAGAAGTGGAAAGGCTGCAGTTGCCAATCCAAATATTAGTCCAAATGCGAACATTTCTTCCATCTCCACATATATGTTGGATGCTACATTTAAAAGGAGCAGCTGCTCTCCAAATACCTTTCCAGAAGGAGGAACCAACAGAAGGGGGAAGTATGGAAAAGTCAGATAAGTTTCTTCTACGTAAATATTTATTCTTAATGAGCCTGATCCATACTTTATCCTCAGAATTCAGACAAGACCAGAGTCACTTACCAAGAAGAGCAATATTTTGATTAGGAAGATTCAAAACACCCAAACCACCCTCACACTTGTTCTTACAAACTCTATTCCAATTCATGAGGCATTTACCTTGATCAGAAGAAGAAGAAGAACCAACCCAAAAGAATTTCCTCCTAAGCATATCAATTTTTCTGATCACCCAAGCAAGTAAATCAAAAAAGGACATAAGGTATAGAGGAATGCTGGATAAAACAGAATTAATAAGAATCAATCTACCAGCTCTAGAGAGAGATCTACCAGACTAACTATCGAGTCTTTTCTCAATTTTATCAATAATTGGGAACCAGCCAGATTAGTGAAGATCTTAATAATATTATAATAATCTCTAATAATAATAATCTCTAATATTATAATAATAATCTCTAATAATAATAATCTCTAATATTATAATTGGAGAAGATCTTAGTGTCATTTGTCAATCTATCAACATGTACAACACACAACTAAATCCAACAATATATACATGTACCGCATGTGCACCCAAATCAAAACATTCAAATATAAACCTTTTTTTTTATTTGATATATATCCATTTAATTTAATGATTATATTTTTAGTAGGCGTGCATCGCACGTACATTATACTAGTTATTATAATGGGAGAGTTGGAGTTGTAATGTTGTCAATATACAAACCCGTCCGTTGCACGTGCAACTCCAACTCTCCCATTAATTACAACAAAAACAAACAAATAAAAAAAATCATCTATTTAAAATGTGCAACGCACGTGCAAAATAAATTTACAATATTTTTTAAACACTAAACATACACATATGTTGCGCATATAATTCAAATTCTACTTATAAATACGTGCATTGCACGTACAAATTGTAGCTTTTTTCCTTCAAAATATTTTTACCAATTACATGCAATGCACGTCCAACTCCAAAATTATTTTCTAACACGTAAATTGTACGTGACAATTCTTCAACTTTTATCAAAATGTGCATATTGCATGTGAAAAAAAATACTAGTCTTCTCATAACGCTAACGAAAACTTGATAAAAATTATTTTCTCAATTTGATCCACTTGCAAATTTTAACCTTAATTAAAATTACGACTTATAAATAAACCCAGTAGAAAACAAATCAAGACTTCTTTAAAATTCATTTGGCCCATATTCAAACATAGTCCCTACCAAATTCAAATTAATTAAAACACTCACTAATACTCAACCCACAAATGACAAATTAAACCCCCAGCAATTATTAACCCAATGCGCGCAGTCCCATTTTATTAACAAATCCATCTCCCTGCTCACTAATAATGCGGCGGCGGTGGTGGCGGAGGTGGCTGCGCAGCAAAACACCCGTAATCCTGGCAGTGCACCAGCTTCGACAAGAAGGCCTCGCACTGCTGCTCCTCTCTCTGCTTCGGCCTCCACGGTATACAATTCCTCCGGTCATCCACCCTCTTTATCTTCAGACAACTCTCCGGCTCGTCGCAGAAGTAATTATAGGAATACGTAAAATTCTTCAACCTAGGCAACTCACATATCGCCTCCGGTATCTCCCCATAAAGCTCATTATGCGCCACGTCCAGCTGCTCCAGCTTCTCCATCCCTCCCAACGTCGCGGGCAGCTCCCCCACAATATTGTTGAAGCTCACGTCGAACACCGTCAACTTCTTCAACTTGCCAATCTCCGGAGGCAAACACCCGGTAATATTGGTGTTTATCAACACAAGTTCGTTCAAAGTCCTCCACATTTGCCCAATACCACTAGGCAAACACCCGCTCAAACCCGTGTTGGCGAAAACCATGACGGAGGCAGTCGAGTTGGCGATGGAGTCGGGAAGGGAGAAGGTGAAGTTGTTGTTGTTGAGGAAGAGGGCGTCGATTTTGAGGCTGAAGACTTGAGCTGGGACTTTTCCGTAGAAGTTGTTGTAGCGGATGTCGAGGTAGTGTAGGGAAGGGAGGTGGAGGACGACGGAAGGGAAGGGGCCGTCAAGGCGGTTGGAGCTGACGTCGAGCTCATAGAGGAGGTGTAAATTGCGGAAGGAGTGCGGGAGGGGACCGCAGAAGTGGTTGGAGTTGAGGTGGAAGAGGGCAAGGTCAGAGAGGAGGCCGAGATCGGGAGGGAGAGTACCGGAAAGGTTGGCGTGGTTGAGGTCAAGGCCTGCAACGGTGTAGATGAGTTTGTCATCAGGGGCCGGGGCGCAGAATACGCCAGTGTAGTTGCAGACATGGGGACCGTCCCAGTTGGCCGTGACGTGATTGGGGTCAGAGGTGATGGAGTGTTTGAGGGCTTGGAGGGCGAAGAAGGCGGTTTCGAGGCGGGGGTTTAAGGGTTGGGAGTAGGAAGTTTGGAGGTGGAGGAGGAAGAGGAAGAGGAGGGAGCCTAAGAAGGCTAAGGAGGGGTGTTTGGGGAGTAGTACTGTCATTTAATTAATTAATTAATTAAGGTTGGAGTTAAGAAGGGGCCGGGGGAATGTGATTAATTAGTGTTGGTATTTATATGGTTTGGGGTGAAGACTTGAGAGAGGAGAAGGTGAGAGTTTGGAAGGGTTCGATGATGATTAGATTAGGGTTTTGTATTTTTAAGAGAAAATTAAGGGTAAAGGTAAGAAGAGTGTATATGAATGAATACTTAATTTGAGACAGGGACAAGTTGACTATGTTTATGTTACATAGGAGCTTTTTTGGATGATTATGAGTTGAGGATCAGAAGGAAGGAAAATATTTGGTAGGTGTAGTAGTAAGGGTTTGTGTATTAATTTTTAGGTGGGGAGATCATTGGTTGATTTTGATGTGCATTATTTGTGAATTTCAATTTAATTGGTTATAAAATTATTCAATATTTTCCTTTTTTTTAAAAAAAAAAATCAATATTTTAGATGCAATGTATAGCATAGAGTAAATTGCATGTAAATGTTGAGACCAATTCGACTTGCTATCAAAATTTTAGCCCTGGTTTTGCTCTCTCATTAAGTTTTGAGTACTTGTGATCTTTAATTAGTTTGTTTCCTACGAGTTGAGAGGCGAAACCAAAATAATTTTGTCTAGAGGGTTAAGAAAAAATCTTAGAGCTATATATAGATATATATAAGATTTTTTTCATAAATTTTAGAGGGGCAAATCATAAAACATAATCTTTTGGAGGGACAAATCATAATATTTTGAGGTTTTTTCAAAAATTTCAATAGTATGTAGGGAGTTTTGAAAATTGAAGGGAGGGCCCGGCCCCCCGGTCCTCACTAAGCTCCACCCATGCCTACCACTCCGTATAATGTTACTATTGAGGAATTACTTGATTTCTATAACTAGCTATAACAAGTTAACAACTACATACGTATATAATTATAATGGATAATCCGATTTGTTTAATGTTTGCATGCTGAATGTATATATACTAGGTTTGCCCATTGACACGTGACTACGGCACGTCTTCGGAACGGTGATCATATAAAATAGTTTTGGAAGTCAAACAAATTAATTGAAGTAGCAAACACAGAGCAAAAAATATATTATATGATTTTTTTTGAATTATTTTTAAAGTTTTTAAATTTTAATTTTTTTTTGTTTTTAAATTTTAAATGTTTTTTTTATTTTTAAAATTTTTATTTTCTTAACTTTTTGAATAGAAGAGGGAGGGTGAGAGAGAGAAAAAAAAATTAAATAAATATATGAGTTGTTTTGGGTGGGGGATTTGAATTTGAGTTTTGGGGGAAACTTTTGGGGGGAAAAATATGTATTGTGAGATTAGATCTGGGCCTTTGATTTTTGGGGGATTGAAGGAGAGCCACTTGATAGCTTTGTTTGTGTTTTATTATATAGATATATGTATGTTTAGCTGCATATATATGTTATATATGCAACTGATGGCTATGTGCAAACAGTTACATATATAATGAATAATTTTTGTTCCAAACATATTTAAAAATGAATTATATATAGTATTGACATGGGTTTCCCTTGCGTATAGTTGGAAATAAGACTGGATTTTAAAAAATGAACAAGTTGCTGGATTTGTTGAGTTTTTATTCATTCATGTGGAATTGAGATGGTGGGTGAGAATTTGGAGAAGAAAGGGAAGAAGCGGGTAAGGATTTTTTCAACACACACACGGTGTTGGGTAATGACCAATGCTGGTAGCTTCCTCTTGAGTTTCTAGTATATATATATATATATGCACATGACTTCCAGAAGAGAAGAATAAGTCCGACCTGATGCAACGCCCGACTTGATACAACGCAGGTACTCTCGTTTCGTAAATTTTCATTCCTTATTACCCTCCTTCGCATCTCATGTAATTCCTTATGCAGTCATCAGAAACATGTTCATTTCTTACAGAATTCTAGACAGATGAAAAAGTAGTATACTTCTGTAAGTAAAGCAAGGAGCCAAGTTTCAACCAGAACCAACCTGAAGAACCAAGTTCCCATCTTATTGTACTACAATCATATGTACGCGCGATAGTTCTAGCTCTGATTGATCCAACCCCGAATAAGTTGGTCTGTATCCTTACCTAATGTCTAAACTCAAAAATCAAATGCTGAAAAAGACCGATCAAGTATACTTTTATCTCCCTCAACTGAAGTTGACTCGATACTAGAAGATCCATAAAAGTTTGTGTAGAAAAGTATTCATTGTTTTCGAGTGTAATGCACTGAATTGTTCTTAACTTTGTACTTTGTAAAGCCTAAACAAAAGGTAGTATATATATCTTACTTCCTTGTCGTCATAGATGCTAATCATACTGCTATTTATATTAGTTGCTTATCTCACATCCGAAACAACCAGTCCAACTTGGCATTGAAACTAAAAATATAGATATCATACAGATATTAATCGATCGAACAACCCTACATTATATCAAACCTCGATTGTGATTCCTTAAAATCTTAACCAAAGGGCTAACTAGAAAGGCATGTAATCTTAACTAAGAAATAGGTCATGATTGAAAGCACATCATATAGATAGTTCTGTTTGTTAGGCTTAAGCTAACTTCTCTCGTCAACACACGCCATTCATTAGGTTACAGCCATTGTTATTCTATTGTCATACTTGATATATTTTTATATATGCCAACTTGTGTGCATGATCAATAGTTATAAATAACATAAAGAAACATTCAAATTGACAATTGCACACTTTTTCTCAAGTGTTTTTCGCTGGCTCCATTCGTTTCGGTTTTAATTCATTAGAGTTCAGTCTTTGAGGGCAGGTTGTTTTTTTTTTCCGTTTTTATATATTGTACTCCGTATCAGCAAAAAAACAGATAACAGACATTGCAGATGAAGTACCATTCAGTTTGACATCAATCGCGGGCAAAGAGTAAGTCGTACGCTGAAAATGCACACCCTGATCCTCATTCCAGTCCACTTCTAATCAGAAATAATCTGTCTGTTGATCTGATATTGCTGTCAATGGTTTTCTTGTGCTGAGTTGGTGGTCATACTGAGGTAAGTTGGTGTGCCATCCCTTTCCTTGTTTGGAGGCAATGGGATTTCTATAGCATCGATCTCCAACATTTGTATAAGGATTGATATCAAGTGTGATGGTGTAAGCACACAAATTTGCTTGGCCTTTTCTATTTTCTTCAATTGCAAGGTAGAGACAAAGGCTCAGTCCGAATCTTTGTAGGAGTAGAATTATGTAGCCTATATCTACCATATATCCCTTTGACATAGTCCCTTGAGCTAATTCTTCTTATCTTGTTCCCTCTTTTTGGTGTTCTAAAATTGAGCTAGCTTTGATAGATAACTTTATTTGGTGTTGACCTCCTAGTTTATAATTGGTGTTTTTGATTAAATATTAATTATGAATGCTTCTTTTAGGATAGTAGTTTATTAAGGCAATGTAAAATGCAATGCAATTGATTGTTCAAGTTTTGAATGGAGGGTGCAGTAGTGAAAGTACATAAAAAGATATGAGCCTAATTAGACCTGAAATACAGACTACTAGAGTCATCCAGATATTTGCATAAGCTCATATAACGATTTGCTACCAAAACCAGATAGTTGTAGTTTGATGGTAAGGAATTGGGTCGGGTAAAGACTAAAGAGGGTTTGGTTTGATAACAACGAAGCCCTTCAAAAAAAAAATAAATAAATAAATAAAGGGTCAAATTCATACGGGTCACTAACTGATGTGGAAATTTCATATACCTCGCTCACAAATTGATATTTTCATATAAGCTAAATTTAAAAAAACTACACTGAACTTTGAGCTATTTTTAAAAAATCGCACTAAGATTTTTTTAATTAAAAAACCACATAAAAATATTGTTTAAAAAAACTCACTTTAACAGAGTTAGGTTTCCGTTAGGCTAAATTTTAAAAAACCACATTCATCTTTCATTAGTGTTTAAAAAAATATCGATCACTTAACTAACCAAAATTTTAATTTTTTTTTAATCAAAATTTTTAAATTTTGTTTAATTTTATTTTTTTTTAATTTTCAAAATTTTCAGAATTTTCAAAATTTATAAAATTTATAAAATTTTAAAAAAATTTAAAATTATTTTTAAAATTTTTAAATTTTTTTATAAGTTTTTGATTTTTTGAATTATTTTTAAAGTTTTTTGTTTTTTAATTTTTATTTTTAAAAAAAATTAAAATTTGCATTTTCTTAATTTTTTGAATAGAAGAGAGAGTGAGTGTGTGAGAGAGAGAGAAATAATTAAATAAATAAAGGAAATGTTTTGGGGAGAAACTTTTTTTTTGGGGGGGGGGGGAAGTTGGGGGGGGGGGGGGGGGGGGGGGGGGGGGGGAATGTTAGATCCGGACCATTTGATTTGGGGGATTGAAGGAGAGCCATTTGATAGCTTTCTTTGTGTTTTATTATATAAATATGGAAATTAGTATAACTCCTCGCAATATATTACACATAATTTTTAAAAAGAGAAATTATCAAAACTAGTTACGAAAAATTCTTTAATAACATATATGTAATATTGTACGATTTTTTAAATTTGATTAAGAGATATAAATTCCGTTTAGCATTTGCACGGAGAAAATGTGGGTAGTTGCCTTCTACATTATTTTATATAAAGAATAGGATAGAGTCTAATGACTCCAACCCAAAAATAATTTTATTACTAAATGGAAGGAGTATTATACATCTAGCAAATGTAAGGTGGTCTACATTTTCTATTTGAAAAAAAAAAAGAAAAATTAGAAAAATTATGGATCAAAAATGGTTTAGCATAATATATTGTATATGTACTAGGTTTGCCCGTTGACACGTGCCTACGGCACGTCTTCGGAACGGTGCACCTTGTTTGATCATACAAAATAGTTTTGGAGGTCCAGCAAATTGATTGAAGTAGCAAATATATTATATGAGAAACTTTTTGGGTCCAACAAAAAACACATTATATGATTTTTTTGAATTATTTTAAAAGTTTTTTAATTTTTTAATTTTTTTAGTTTTTAAATTTTCTATTTTAAAAAAATTTTAAAAATTTTTATTTTCTTAATTTTTTGAATAGAAGAGGGAGGAAGAAAGAGAAAAAAAATAATTAAATAAATATAGAAGTTGTTTTGGGTGGGGGATTTGAATTTGAGTTTTGAGGGAAAAATATGTTTTGTGAGATTAGATCTGGACCGTTAATTTTTGGAAAAATTGAAAGACAGACACTTGATAGCTTTCTTTGTGTTTTATTATATAGATAGATTCTCACCACCTTCTTTTATACGGCAAAAACACAACGTATATCCCTTACAACTTTATCAAACCAAAATAAAACCTACTTCACATTCTCACTACATAATTTACAACCTATGTAATGTTGGTACAGTATTGTTATTCTAACTTCTTCATGCCATTCATCAATTTTCTTTTTTAATTGATCAAAAAAAAAAAACTTCTTCATGCCAAACAAGTATACTACAATTCATGCAATACAGAACTGCATGAAAGTACCATCAGGAATAGATCAGAAATAAACTCACGCTGGAAATGGCAAATATTTTTCTTTTTTTGATTTTTTTTATATAAAAAAACAAAGAATGAAAGAAAGAATGAAAGAAAGAAAGGAAGAAAGATTTAGCAATGGGCCTAGTTATTTAAAAGGAGTGGATCATAAATAGTCCAACTTCTAAGTGGGCCGTAGGTAACTGACTTTACAGGTTCATTCGTCTTGTAGATATTTACGAAATTGCCATCGAACTCACTGAAGTGCTGCGCGAATTTTTTGCAGTGCTAGGCTAATTTTTGAAACTTTTTGCGATTTTAGACCAGTTGACAAACTATTAGCACTGTTGGCTAGCAAGTGTCACGTCAACAGCGGCCGCTATTAGGAATAGCGGTCTCTTCATAGCGACCAATACATCGGACTTTCACACTTGGCAGATTTATATAATTACAAACCAGTTGGTGTAACTGAGAACTAAGGTCGCTATTCCCAATAACGACCTCAGGTGGGCCTAAAAGCGATTGGATCAACCTGCGGTTGCTATTGGGAATAGCGACCTTGGTTATACAAGGTTGCTATTGATAATAGCGACCTCTGTTACTCCAAGTGATTTGCAATTATACAAATATGCCAAGTGTGGGAGTCCAAGACTCCAATGTGTTGGTCGCTATGAAGGGACCGCTATTTTCAATAGCGGCCGCTGCTGACGTGGCACTTACTAGCCAAAATTGCTAATAGTTTGAGATGTGGCCTAAAATCGCAAAAAGTTTCAAAAAGTAGACTAGTTCTGCAAAAAATTCGTGCTGCTCGAAGTAAAAGAAAAGAAGAAGGCGATCTCAAAAACCCCTAACCCTAGGCCCTAGCACTAGCAGTGAAAAGGAAGAAGAAGAAGAAGACTATCTAATGGCGGAAAATGGGGGCGCGAATCTCAAAGATCAAGGAAACGAGTTCTTCAAAGCAGGGAACTACCTCAAAGCCGCTGCGCTCTACACTCAGGCCATCAAGCTCGACCCCTCCAATCCCACTCTTTTCAGGTATCTTTACTGGCTTAGATTCTCATCCTCATTTGGTATTCAATCGGTTGTTACGAAGCCGAAGGTTAAACTATAAGAGATGTCAATGACTACTAATTCGAGAGTGGTTTAGTTATTGTTCGAAGGAGAAACAACTTTCTGTAGTTGGTTATGTTATTATTTTGATGCATTTAGAAATGGAACCATGCAAATCGTGGGTTAGGATTGTTTTGGCTTGTGATCAACTGTGAAATGGGTAAATGTGATGTTTTCCATTGAGCGTAAAAAAAGTCTAATAGGTGGTTTTAGGTAAGATTTTATATATATATATATATATATATATATATATATATATATATATATATATATTGGGGAATTCTTTTGTTGCGCAGATTGTTTGTAATGGGTATTGCTGATTCTGTTATTCTATTACAAAAGGAGGATATGCAAATTTCAGAGAAGAAGCTTTACTTGTGACTCGGCAGCTGTGCCGCCATGTCGGGTTGTTTGAATGCATATTGCATGAACAATAATAGTATAGTAAAGAAAATTTGCAGTGGTGGTATCAATGCATTAGCGAGTCCTTCTTTACCACATTTAAGGATCTTTCTCTAGCATAAAAGGGTTCTGCTTCCCATATCAACCTGTGTGTGTGTGGTGATGGTGATGGTCTATTATGGGTAAGATAAAAGTTAAAACATTTAAGAGGGTAGATATTAGGATCTGGAAATGAAAGAATAGCTCAACAAAGTAGAAGCGAAGAATGAACAGTAGATTTTAAAAAAAACTAAGAGGATTTATCTGATCAATCCTCATTAAACAAAAATGATTTCTTGTATGGTTTCAAAAGATAGGATTATTGGCTTCATAAAGTTTAACTTGCTAAACTTTCAAATGACTAAATCCCTAAGATTAGTGCCTAATTTTATTTTGAAGTAAATTCTCCCTTAGATTTCAAGAGAGCTCAAACAATTTGCAAAAGCAATCAGAATATCGTTATAATTCTCATGATTGAATATCTTTATTACCAATAATCTTTGACCCTCTAAAAAATGTATTTAAAGATCCATTTTGAGGTGAGAGTAACTTTGATTTGGTAAAGGACTACAGTAAGACTGTAGGAGTATTTGGAATATGTTCGGCTTGACACCGAAGAATTGTTAAGTTGTACTCTCTTTTACTTTCTGCTGAAATATTTGTTATGCAGAAAATTCTTTTTAATCACTTGAAACTTGAAAGGAATAAATTAATCGTAGATGTTGTTCTCAGTCTTGAAAGCAGTCATAATTCACATAATGAGAAGTTTCAACAACATACTTGTAGAAATTGTTGGTTGCCTTCTCTTGTAGGTTTCATTTAATTTTGTATCCAATGGCTGCCTGCCAGACCAGAAAATTTGTGTCTATCCTAAACAGATAATTCTTGTAGGTTTCATTTTAGGAGGTTTTCTTTATTCATTAGTATGATATATTACAATATAATTAGCTGGACTGCATTTATTTTTGTTTCTAGCCATTTCAGAATTTTGAAAGTGGTTTAATTGGACAACATAAAAACACAGCAAGGTGGTTTCTAGTTAATCCAATGATTGCTGTAAAAAAATCTACTTAATGTGATGCATAATGCATTACTTCATGAAGAAAGCATCTCAGCAATAAAAGCATTAACCTGATAAGGTATTAGGTTCTGGTTGAGAATTCTGTGTTGGATTTTTATTTTCCAAAACCAGATGTTTAGGTTTTTTAAGTTAAGTGGGTAGTCAGTGAGTCCCCCCTTATTCATTTCCTCAGGCCTTGAAGACATCATAAACGAATTAGTTCACTTGTAGAGATAGCGGCCACTTAATCTTATGTGGGGCGATCGTGTTTGGTATCTTCAACTGGTTACTTTGTGAGATTTGTGTTATACACTTATACTATATCTCAGTACTATACTATGTAGATACTATTTGATTGTGCTGACTTCCTTGGAGATCACTTTCCTTCTACTTCCTTTTTATGAATTTTGCTTCAGCCCTCCTGCACCCCATCCCTCTAGTGGTAATCAATTTGCACCATAAATTTGTAGCGTGATTTTATCGACAGTAGGATAATCTCTATTTGTTGTGAAGTTCACTTTGTTTATTGGCAGTACTTTGATGAGTTTAATCTTCTCCATTACGCCTACTGTAAGGAAGGATTAACTTGCAGATTTCTCCTCTACAATTCATTTTACTCTTGCTTCTTTTTCTGCGATGCTTGGGTTTTGGTCCAGCATGAGGTTTAAAAGGGTGTATATTATCACTCTTTTGTTATTTTTCTTAAATGTGGACTAAATTACTCCGTTTGACCTTGCATGTTCTGTAAGAATTCATTTCTACATCTGTTGGGATTTGTTTATATGTATGTTCTAGTTATTTTCAACTTGATCTACACACTCATCTTCCTTCCTCTGATATTTTCCGTAGAAATATATTTACAACAAAGTGATTCTTTACCCTTTTTTATAGTGATTTTGTTTTATGTGTGGCTGATCAGTGTGCATCTACTGCATATTAATAAATCAGCAAAAAAAATAAAATTACTGCATATTAGTAAGCAATCTACACAATATTAACTTCTATCTCATGTACAGAACCACAAAAAAGATCCCAACGGCATCAGTTATTATTTATATAGAAACCCTTTCCTTACCACATGCTTTCATTTAATTGTTGTTGATGTTGATATGTGGAGTGGAGATAATTCTCCCAGTTTCAGTGCTAAATGAGTTTATTGGCCTTGATGACTTCATTCAGATATTGGCACTATATAACCATTGTTTTAAATATCGGCCGTTATCATGGCGGAGCCAAACATGCCAAAATGGGATCCTACTTATTTTTTGGCAACGAATAGTGGGCCAAGACAGTTTTTTATTTTTTTTCGTTTCTTGGGGAAATCAAATTGATCAAAACGGAAATAAAATCATATCACAAAATTCATAAACTCTAACTTAAACAATAGGTGAATTCCATAAAAAACCAAGAAACCTTTTTTTGGCAATTAGGCTCAATCTTTAAAGATTACTATCAGCAGATTGAGTTTTGTGAAGTTAATCAATATAGTTTGATCTTATTGAGAAATTAGAAAATGAATGAGTAATTTGGGTAAGTCTCTAATAAGAAATAAAAAAAAGTTTCTTAGCCCTTTTGATTTGGATTTATACAGTTGGTAATTGAGAGATCTTACGCTAAGGCTAGAGCACAAATTGAGAAGAAGAGTAATCATCCAATTTTCTTATTGAAGGAATACAAAATGAGTGAATAAATGAATAAAGAGTGAAGTTTTGGCTTTTACTTATTAAACCCCTTCAAAGTTTTATTGATTGAGTGGGATTAATTGCAATTTGTAAAACATTAGAGGTTAAATTAATAACTTAATTCATTAGGAAAGGGATTAGAATGAATAAGTTAGGAGCCTAGAACTAAATATTTCCGATTTATGGGTCCCAATTTCGAAGACAATTTGGTGGGGGGGGGGGGGGGGGAAGGGTCCCTTTTGAAAAGTTATATATGTGAAAGGGTGTTTTGAAAAAAATTTGGGGGCCCACTTGTTCCCCTTACCCATACTAACCCGGCCAAATTGGATAGCTCTGCTTCTGGCTGTTATAGCTCGTGTCGACCTTCATAACGTTTTGAATGGCTTACCGATACTAATAATGCAACATAATGTTTTTGCCTAATTTTGGCCGATTGAACAACCAATATTGGATTTATTTCCTAATATTTGTTATCTGATTTATCTGCAAATATTCAAAATTAGTCTTTTTTACGGGAAAAAACTTTTTCTACTTCTTTGAGGCAAGGTTTAGGTTAAAGTTCATACAAACCCAATTTTGACCCTAACCCATCACATAAAAAGAGAACAATTTGAAAAAAATAACCCCTATTCTTCTTTGTAATAAAAATAGTATGTTCTCCCAAATCTTATTTGCTTCCTCTCCACTGTTATACATATTCACTTAATAAGTTATTTTTAGTCTTCTTTAGTTGTTTAATTGAGAGTTTGAATGTATAGTTTGAATTTTGTGGAAAGGGAATACTATTATGATTCTCCCTGTGTTTGTATCATTCTTTCCTATAAGGAATTAAGGATTTAGAATGGATTAGCTTCCAACATAGATTTTTCTTCTGTCATGTTTGCATATTATGTTCTTCTGTCATGTATACATATTATGTATGTACATGTTATCTAAGTCAAATATGGAATATATGTTTTCATCCTATAAATGGCAACCCGATATTTTTTGAATATCACTGTTATATCCCCAATATTTGATCTGAAAAATTGCTATATAATAAGATACCAATATCCGATATTTAAAACCTTGTATATAACTACGTCAACCATGTCACTGAATTTCTGATTCTCCTTGAATATGCTTGGAAGTATTTTGTCATAATTGCAAGTGCTATCATGGGATATAGATGTGATTTTCATGAAATAAGTATACATTTTCCTGAATTTTGGAGCTATCATCTTGTTGAGTTTCTGATTGATGCCACTTGTTGCTTATCCCCCCTCCCCCCCCTCCCCCCCCCCCTCCTCTATTATTTTTGGTAGCAACCGTGCAGCTGCATTCTTGCACCTGGTCAAGCTAAACAAAGCACTTGCTGATGCTGAGATGACAATCACACTAAAATCCGAATGGGAGAAGGTATTTGATATTTTGTCTTACATGGTTATTTTTCTTCGTTCTAGCCTTGGTTTTAGCTTTCACATCTAAACTACTATCTTTTGATCCTTTCTTAGGGTCACTTCAGGAAAGGATGTGTTTTGGAAGCAATGGAACGTTATGATGATGTAAGTTTGGCAATTTTAAAATTTCTTATATTTCAATATCAATTTTGCACTAAAATTCTCAAATCTTTCAATAACCCAAGTAGTTATTGTTTGGCTCCTTATCTAGGCATCTATAATTGTGCTAAAATGAAATTAATTTTTATCTGGTTGTTGTAAAATGTGAATCAGATTCAATGGGGAAACATCAAGTTTTGAATGGCTAGGATTTTATCAGCAGCACGTTTTTGGGATTTAACAGTTACTTTAACACAACCTATGAAGTCCTATGCTGTAATTTTTAAAACCAATTTAACCAAAAAGAATATCTAAAAGTCAAGGGGAACTTTTATTAGATAGCAATCTGTTATATAACCAATGATTTATTTTCAGATTTTGCATAACTTTCCAAAATAGGAACATTGTTGAACTGAGAATGTATAATTGGACAAGAGTCAAAACCATAAAAGACAAAAAAAGGGTGCATTTTAACGAATCTTTTTACCAAAATGACCCACTTTTTGTAAGTATTTACCGAACTGACCCACTTTCGAAACTAATTACCAAAACGACCCACTTGCTATCTCAGATAGTGAGTTTGGTTAAAACCTCATCGCTATCTGAGATAGCGAGTGTATGGTCATGTGTTTTTCGACACTTTGGAGAAAATTGGAGAAAAATTCTATGTTTAAACTCGCTATCTCAGTTAGCGAGTGTGTTTGTACCACTCGTTAACTGAGATAGCGAGTGTATGGTTTTGCAGAAAAATACAAAGTTTATACTCTCTCAGTTGGCGAGTGTGTTTGTACCACACTCGCTAATTGAGATAACGAGTGTCGATTGAGGAGTTTTTAAAGACTCGCTATCTCTGATCTCGATTGGGGAGTTTTTCAAGATTCATCATTTTCTACACCCTCATCAACTTCATCGTCTGTTTCTTCCTCTTCATCATCATCAAATAATTCGTTGTTAACGGTAGCATTTTCAAATATTTCAAAGAGATTGTCATTTTGAACATTATCATGAATCAAACTAGGTTGACGTAAACTAGGTTGACGTGGCAACTCAAATTCTATAGATCCAAGCTTGTTGTATTTGTGAACGTGTCTTCTTGTGGGGACGATGGGATTGCATGTGATGTTTGAACTGGGTTAGAACTCATTCCATATGTTGATACTTCTCGTACGAAGCTTGAACTAGGATTAGCATGTGGCTGGGCATTAGGAATTTGGATTTGCTGAATATATAATTTCAATGTGCACGAACTATAATTTGAATCAACTGTCCTAGCAATCTTTGACTTTAGAGCGTTGTCATTTGCTATGGGCTCAGTCATAAAATATTGATCTTTACATTTTTTCGCTGCATATCGAGCTAAAATTTTAAAATTCGATTGATCTTTAGCACAATTAGTTACCTCATGAATTTTCTCGACTAGTTCTGTCATTGTAATTGTACAAGGTGCTTAAATTAGTTCAGGATCAACAACACTATAACAACCTAGCTTTGCGTCACAAATAATTTTACCACCAAAATAAATCCAAATAGGAATATAGTAATCCATACCTATACATATTTATACAAAAATGAGAGACATTATCTAATCTACCTAAGTGTACACGATAAAAGGTTATACAAATCATACCTTCAAATCAATAATCGGGAAGATTGAGCAATTATGAGCGTGGAGAAACGGCATAGAGAATTTGCTTCCCGAAATTAACTTAATTGGGGATCTTGGATGATGGGTTTAAGGTTTTGAGAGTGGGAGGAGAGAGGAATGTGAGGGGATGAAGATGATTCCTTGGGATTTGGAGAGTTTTTGTTGGTGAGAGCAAAAATTTGGAAGCTAGGGTTTCAGAGTTGGGTTTCGGAGTTGAGAGAGAGTGGAGAGAGAGATAATTGAAGAATAAGATAGCAAGTTTGGGTTTAGAAAACTTTCTAATTGACACTCGCTATCTCAGTTAGCAAGTGTGGTACAAATATAATCGCTAACTAAGATAGCGAGTATAAACTTGGTATTTTTATTCAATACCATACACTCGCTATCTCAGTTAGCTAATGTGGTACAAAACACTTGCTATCTGAGATAGCAAGTCTAAACTTAGTATTTGTTTTTCAATTTCCTCCAAAGTGTGGAGAAACACATGACCATACACTCGCTATCTCAGATAGCGATGAGGTTTTCGCCAAACTCGCTATATGAGATAGCGAGTGGGTCGTTTTGGTAATTAGTTTTGAAAGTGGGTCAGTTTGGTAAATACTTTCAGAAAAGTGGGTCTTGGTAAAAAGTTCCATTTTTAAAAGGTTGGGTGTAGCTCAAATTTAGTGAAATATGACGGTAAGATCATGTTTGGGAGTTGTTAGGATAGGATAGACAAAACCATGAATAGCAATTTCTAGCAATTTCTAGTTATCGTAGCAATTTCTAGTTAATTAAGGTGGTTCCTGACAGGCAGCATGATGCACATAAAATCAAACACTAAACTTGCAACTACAGTCTTGCTTATCGTTTTATTACATTTTCGGGATTTAGCTATGGCAAGAGTTTTTGCCCATGGATACTTTATAAGCTATGTGAACCAGAAGAGATGACCAATATGGTCTCTTTTTAATTAGACACATGTATCTTCTCCTTTCTTTTTTCCTGCTAAAATTATCAATTGCTGCTTTAGTTTTGATCCACCGTTACTACAATGCAGGCTGTAGCTGCATTTCAAGTAGCATTGCAGTACAATCCACATAGTGTAGAAGTATCAAAGAAGATCAAGAAGCTCACACAATTAGCAAGAGAGAAGAAGCAAGCTGTAGAAGTAGAGAACATTCGGTCCAACATTGACATTGGAAAATATTTCGATTCTCTCAAAACAGAATTAGTAAGTTCACTATGCTGATTTAATTGAACTACCAAACCTATTATTTTCTTATATGCTGAATTCTTTCTGGGCTTTCTTTCTAGCACAATTTCTTTTGCCATTTGGTTTCATGGATATGGCCTACATTATTCCATATTCTAGTTGATTAGTTTATGTACTTGCTTTCACTTTTTTATTCTATTAAACATTCATGTTCAAAATAACCTGCAAAATGAGACTCTAGGTCTTTGCTTCCTGAAAATTCTCATGACTATAATATTCTTAGTAAATTAAGATGTTTTCCTTCCATATGCTGCAGAAACCTGTTATTAGACTGTTAGACTTAAATCCCTCCCTCACTAAAACTTCAGAGTTTGGTGCAGTTGGATGGACTTTTCAAATAAACAAACATGCTTTGCATATCTTGTATCTAAAAGTAATATCAAATTACTTATGCATTAACATAAACGCTTAGAAACTAATGGCATTGTGCCTTCTGTTTTGTTCCTTATAGTTATTCTGTTATTGCAATTGGTAAATGAGATAACATATAACCACTCATTGTATTGTGTAACTATAAATCATGAATCTGCCTTTACTAATATGATATTATTGCTTCTAGTCTGGAAAATGTAAGTCTACTGAGGAAGATCAAGAGATAGTTTCTTTTGTTGTTGAGACATTGGAGTCAGCTATAAAAGCCTGGCATGAGACTGGAAAAGTTGATCCAAGAGTCTATTTTGTGCTCGATAAAGAGAAGACTCAGACGGATAAGCATGCCCCAGTTGTCAATATTGATAAGGTATCAAAGTAAATGCTATCATTGACTTTATCCGTATGCTTATTTCTTTCTTATTAATCTTTTTCCTCATTTGTATGGGCCAGTCTCAATGAAGAATTATCTCATACTTATTCTATTTTATTTTATCCCTTTTTGGCAGGCATTTGAGTCACCTCACACACATAATAACTGTTTCACCTTTTTGAGAGAGTATGCAGTGGAGTCCTTTTCGAAGGCTGCTTGTTTGATAGCACCCAAGAGCATTATATCATATCCCCAGGTATACTGTATTTTTTCGTACTTGTCTTATAGTGTTATGATTGGAGACTGTTGGTTAAACCAAGTGTTCTAATGTCCTGCCACAAATCTTCTCTTCTTTAGTATTTCCAATTAAGAACTCCACGGAATAATTTATCATTATTAAGGATGTTCATGGGGTCAGAATCAGTCTACACCAAATAGTTCACGGAACAATTTATCATCTATTAGGGCTGTTAACTGGATCAGAACCAATCTGCACCTTCACTAATTTAACTTGATTTTTACAAGTTTTATCATACTAGAAACCTGCCCAAACCCAGTTCGGGTGATTTGGAATTTCCCCTCTTTTGGCAGGTTTATTAATTACAAACGTCCACCCAGGCCTGAATCCATCCAGATATGGACCTCCCGAATGTGTTTTAGTTTGATTTAGCCCGTATTTATTTTTGTATATTGTTTAGAGGATACTTTTGTATCCAATTCAAATGGGATAATATGGGTATTGTAGACCGTAACTTGTATGTATATTGCATATGGATTTTGTCGTTTTTGTTTAGTTACTGGATTAGATTTGCTGAAGCCGGCCCATCCAAACCCATTGTGTTCATGTGCCCCTAGATGTTGGTAGGCTCTTCATGCTATTGAGAGCCCGCCCAAGCAAATTGGTTCAGATAACTCATGCCAAAAGTCCAGCCAACCTGCCCCTCGAACCGCCCTATTAATTGTAATGTCTGGAGTTGTTATAAATTGTAAATTCTATTATAGGTTTGGAAAGGGCAGGGATCAAGGAAATGGAAGCACGGGCAGAGTGATGGCTTCTTTGTGCAATTTGAGTCACCTGCTTTGAGGAAACTATGGTTTGTTCCTAGCTCATCTCAGAAGGGACGAACTTTGTGCAGGTATTTGTATCCTTCATTGTAGTTCTTAGATACATAATACTTGAATGGATAGCCTACACTCCTGTTTGTCTCAAGTTTTGGACCTTAGTAGACATTTCGGATATTTATTTTGTTTTAGTAAAGTTATGGCTATGAACATGTAGTTATTTCATGACTAAGACTAACGTGGCCAGTGCACTAGGTCATGTTTGACCTGAACCCCAAACACTCATCCTGTGAAATGGGGGTTTATTGAGATATTAGTGTTTACTGTACTGCACTTTACACTTTATAGACTACTTTCATTCTACTAGGAGAGAATGAGTGGGACTCTACCAACAATAAAGGAAAAAAGTGTTCGACATGGGCTCCACATTCATGTGCATAATTTTACAAAATTAATTAAAAAAAATAGTATGCTAATTATTTTCTGTTTGAGATCGAAAAGCCACATTACATTAATTGATCTTGATTTCTAATTTTCCAAAACATGCTCAACCTAAACTTGAAACCCAACCCATAATCGAACCTGCCCAAAAATCAGAGTTTTAACTATATTTATGCATTTTCTTAAAGAAAATGATTATCCATGTAGTAATTTCTTTCATTTATGAGACTAAGGTAGAAAAGATATCCTTTTTAAAAAAATACCATATTAAAAACAATTAAATATTTATATCGTTTCTAGACAGAAATTACGATAAATTTTTCAGAATTTTAGTATAAACCTGGTCCACCTCTCCACATCAGCCTGATAGAAGAATACCCAGCATGTACCCTGAATTTGCCCGAAACTTGATGGGTGGGTTTTAAATCTATTTAAAATTACCCAAACACCTGTTCGACGTGGACCATGCACAACCCTATGGTATACTGATCCCTTAAAATTCTGTAGCTGGATGCTGACAGATGTAAGAACCATGTTCTTTTGTTTTTAGAATGTACTAGATTTGCCCGTGAGCACATACCTACGGCACGTCTTCGGAACGATACAGCATATGAAAAGCCTTGTAAATAGTAAAACAATAATTATGTAGCTAAAGTTTGAATAGTATGACAATAATTAGTTGTAAATGAAAGTCCATGTTTCCATTAGTATATATTGGAAAATAATTATAAATGAGGGTATACAATTCAATTTCTTAGAACTTTGAGGGTGAAAAATGATGAAATTTAACTATTGAAGATATATTTGCTATTTTCAATATAACATGAACAATAAAAAAACATAAAAAATCTGAAAATTTACAAACCTGAAATCTGAAAATCTAAATTTCTGAGTAAATAGAGAGAGGGAGAGAGAGAGAGACGGAGAGAATTAAATAAATATATGAATTTTTTTTAAGGAGGGGGATTTGAATTTGAGTTTTGGGGTTTGAAATTTTAGGAGGAAAATATGTTTTTTGAGGCTAGATCCGAGCCTTTGATTTTGATTTTGATTTTGGGGGGATTGAAGGTTTCTTTGTGTTTTATTATATAGATGCTTCATTCAATTTCAGCTATTATCTCATACTGGCTCCACCTCTTTTTTATGCAGAGATCCCGAGGCTTTGGATGTCAGCATTCATGAAGTGTTTCCAAGGATATTTAAAGAATCCACCTCACCTGCCTGATCAGTCTTACTGAGTATCGTAAGTTGTGAAATGTTTCAAGGTCTGCTATAATAGATCAGGATGAACTCTTCTCAAATCTCAAGTTATATGGTACATAAAGAATTACACTATCGATGACAATGCAATTACTGGTGATCATGGAAAGTTACTTTAAATTTTGTTACTGTATTGTACCAGTTTTGTTTTTTGGAATTTCCCATGCGTATTTATATGTGAGATTCATTCTTCCGTTGCTGTTATGTAAATGAAGTTACCTGAGTTATTTAGATTATACTGTAAAATCCAGATAGAAGGTTTTGTGGATAGAAAGTTTGTTTCCTCTTTAATGGATTCATCGATCCCCATTTGAAACTGTTTTCTATTATCTTATTCATTTTTATGGAAAGTATAGACTATCACATTGTGCATGTAAGCTATTTTGGCTCTCATACGCAACCAGAATATTGTAAGCCAGAAGGTCTCAGCTCTAATATGAGAAGTTGATAATAAAGGATTGAAGTTAATGCTTGCTTGAAAGAAACTTGAGAGATTTTACTTTGATGAAAGAGGTCGTATAGGTTTTTTGATCGGTAAACGGTGGGTAGAGTGCCTCTCGTGTTTCATTAAAAAGGATTTAACAAAATATACAACAAAAATAAGGTTTATAAAGTTCAGATTCTAATAGGCTGGATGCTGAAATTTATACACTCCAATCAACAAACAAAAAAATACAACAAAATCTAATTGTACTGATCGGCCAACCTTGTTAGTGCGAATTTCTCGTGCTAATTTGAGTTCTCTTACTCAAACTCTTGCTTGTACACCGTTTATCCTTTTCACTGTCGCACGATCGCCTTCGCCATCTCAGTAGTGACCTAAACGCCAACCCTAAACAGTATAGAATAGACTGCTGGCATTCCGCCAATCTGACAACTTTCTGTTCAGATTGAGTCCTCGTTCTCATTCCCTCACTGAACCCTCATTGTCTCTCACTGCTACATCGCGACGAAGGCAGACATCGCACCTGATCCTACCAAGCCCCTGACGTGAGAGAAAACCTAAGGCACCATTCTCTTTGACTAGACCAGGTCAAAGAAGAGCTCAAACTATAAATTTGCCTGGCAACATCGCCCAAACCAACTAGGACAAATTTCGCTGCTAATTGTAAATCGGTTGTAATTTGGATATTAGGGGCTCCTCAGCTTCAACTTGAATTTCAAAACTCAATTTGCAATTCGAGTCTCCCCCAACTACAACTCTCACAGATCAAAATCGATATTCAAAATGAATTTTGGAAATCGAAAATCCCCTTTCCCCCGACTCTTCCTCTGTCCTCCCCTACGTGCCTCCACGGCTGCCCCGGCTACCCCAATGTTCACTGCTCGGCAACACATCCAAACCAAGCCAAACCCCAACCGCAAGCTGCAACAAAATTCCCGATGGCGCCAGCCCCAGTCAACACCTCACCCTGCCTCGTCCACACGCAGCAGCTCGACCGACCACCCGCGTGGCTCCACTGGCACCGCCAGCATGCGTCGCAGTCGTAGCTTACTGCCATGGACTTAGCCAACCCTAGGTGTCCGCGATCAACGCCAAGCACCCCCACTCCAACAACGGAGTAACCCTTGAACGATGGTAGCAATCTGCAATGACATCAACCATAAGCTGCAACGACATCCCCGATGGCGCCAGCCCCAGTCAACACCTCACCCTGCTTCATCCACACGCAGTAATTCCATTGACCACCCGCGCGGCACCGTTGGCCCCGCCAGCGTGCGTCGCAATCGTAACTCACTGCCATGGACTTACCCAACCCTAGGTGCTTGCGATTAACGTCAAGCACCCCCACTCCAACAACGGAGTAACCCCTGAACGATGGTAGCAATCTGCAACGACATCAACCGCAAGCTGCAATGGCATCCTCGATGGCGCCAGCACCAGTCAACACCTCACCCGGTCTTGTCCACACGCAGCAGCTCCACCGACCACCCGCGCGGCACCGCTAGCCCCGCCAGCGTGTGCTGCAGTCGTAGCTCACTACCATGGGCCTAGCCAACCCTAGGTGCCTGCGATCAATGCCAAGCACCCCCACTCCAACAACGGAGTAACCTCTGAACGATGGTAGCAACCACCGCTCCCCCTCCAACCCTCCTCGTAGGTGAGGGCCAGCCCAACGGCGAGCAAAACTAGTAGCAAAAAGTCAAGATTTGAAGGAAAACAAAAGGAAGAGAGACGGTGAGATCTGGAAAGTTGCATATGAGGGGATGCTAGGAGTAGTAGCGGGGGGGGCTAAGGAGGGCCAATGGGTGGTTGAAAAGACCGACGGGGTGCAAAGGTGAGTCGATGGGAGATTAGGGTGGAGGAAGAGAGGCGGCTAGGAGATTAGGGTTAGAAGGGGAGGAGGAAGGGCTGAGGTGGGTTGACGGGAGGCGGCGAGGAGATAGGGTTTGATGGGGGGGGGGGGGGGGGGGGGGGGGGGGGGGGTGAAGGGGGATTTTTTTCCCAAAACGACCTACTTTTTGAAAGTTTTTCTCAAACCGACCTACTTTTATTTTTAATTCCCAAAACGACACACTCGGTCTTTCAAAGACCGAGTGTGTTCTTTTGGTAAATATTTTCAAAAGTGGGTCAGTTTGGTAAATACTTTCAAAAAGTGGATCATTTTGGTAATAAGTTCGCCAAATTTGGAAATTCTAATGAAAGTTCTGTAAAGTGCTAGTTTAACTGATATTTAAAACTTTTCCGTTATTTTTGTAATAATACATTATTTAAAATTAATCAATCACATATAATTTACGGAATTTCTTTTGTAATTTGTTTTATTATCTACATACAATGAAACAACTAATTAAGTGTTATAAATAAATTAAGTGTGAATTGTCTATTGAACTCCCCCCCTCCCCACTCTTTCCACATTGTGTATCAGAAATATTATATTTTGATCTCGTCTTTTTATTTCTAATTATGCATATAATTTTATTATGTTCTTATTTTTCAAAGCTCTTGATAATAACCGACAAGAATTACTTGTCATGAGTTTTGGATGTTGAAATTCATTTGAATACCGAAAGTCTCAAAGAGACAATTGATGGATTCAAAGAATCATCTAAATGAGATCATACGAAAGATATAACGAAAGCTATAATTTTCTTTTGTCACAATCTCCCTGAAGGAGTGAAAGATGATTGTATCAAAATTAATGATCCTGAAGATCTCTTGAAATTTAAATAAAATATTATTCATCTAGCAAAAGGAATTATGTGAGAATTTGACATATCAAAGTTAAAGATCCCGAAGATCTCTCGAAATGAAGAAAATATTGTTTGTATAATAACAATACAATGAGTATGAATTGATGACGATCCTGTAGATCTAAATATGTATAACTGTGGCTAACTATAAATATATGAAAAAATGACGATTTCGTCTTATATTTTGGACATGCTACATTCCCCGAAGTGAATGTGATGCTATATAGATTTGGTACTTGGTACGATTAAAGCAGGGTCTTATGCCATGCTGAACTAAGAAGCTAAAAGTTTCTATTTATCATCTAATCCAAGGTTATTTCTTTTTAAAATAATCCAAGGTTATTTCTTTTTAAAATAAGAACATAATAAAATTATATGCATAATTAGAAATAAAAAGACGAGATCAAAATATAACATTTCTGATACACAATGTGGAAAGAGTGGGGAGGGGGGGGAGTTCAATAGACAATTCACACTTAATTTATTTATAACACTTAATTAGTTGTTTCATTGTATCTAGATAATAAAACAAATTACAAAAGAAATTCCGTAAATTATATGTGATTGATTAACTTTAAATAATTTATTATCACAAAAATAACGGAAAAGTCTTAAATATCAGTTAAACTAGCATTTTACAGAACTTTCATTAGAATTGCCAAATTTGGCGAACTTATTATCAAAATGACCCACTTTTTGAAAGTATTTACCAAACTGACCCACTTTTGAAAGTATTTACCAAAATAACACACTCGGTCTTTGAAAGACCGAGTTTAGCACAAAATAACTCGGTTTTTCAAAGACCGAGTGTTAGAATTCGATTTTTCGAATTCCAACACTCGGTCTTTGAAAAACCGAGTTATTTTGTGCTAAACTCGGTCTTTCAAAGACCGAGTGTGTCGTTTTGGGAATTAAAAATAAAAGTAGGTTGGTTTGGGAAAAACTTTCAAAAAGTAGGTCGTTTTGGGAAAAAAATCGTGAAGGGGTCATATAGTTGAATTAAAGGGGAATTGACATTTGACAAAAAAAAATCTGTTGAGTTAAATATGAAGGAATTAGCTAACTCCGCTCTCAGCTTCGTATTTTGTTTGTAATATGCACATGTATTATCGACAGAGCTATAGCTCTCTCAGTTTCTATTATGAAACCCAGTATAATTTATCTCTTCTACAAGAGGAGCATGTGTGAACCAGGCAGCGGTATATGCACAAGCATCATTGTGGTCCGTTCTTCTACTCTTTTATTACCGATAAAAATAGCTATTTTCTTCTACCCCTCCATTACCGATAAAAATATATGTGCATTGGTTGTGTGTGTTGACTGTAAACTTCCAGTGAAATGATTAGTGTATGTTATAAATGATTTATTCGGTTTGCACAGGCGGAAAAGAAAAGGAAAAATTCTATAATCCCGAAGAACGTGTGGCCAAAGACTTTAGATGTAGTGGAAGGTGCTTCCCTCTTTTGAAGAGATCATGTAAGTGTGCTTTGAGATGCGAACCTTGTACCCAAAGAAGAAAAGTTTTATTTTTGTTGAAATTTTAAATGTGGTTGGTGTGGAGTTGCTCTCAAACTATGATGCTTGTGCATACCAAATATCACTAGTTTTATTTGGTGCCTAAATTGTTGGGATGAATAGATCTCTCTCTTAACATACATACAAATTAATATATTATTAGTTAGAGCATATGATGTATGAATATGGAGTAGCACTAAGCAAATATCAACTATGTATTAACCAATTAGAGATTTGTACCTACCACCTTTTTGATTTGTAGTTTGATGAAAGGGACAAACTTCATAAGTTATGGATACATTAGATTGTATTGTTTATTATCTTTAATTTAATATAATGTCTTATCAGTAATTATTTAATTTTTAGCTAGATCTTTTGCAAGTGTTTTGCTCGCACGTGTGAAGGAATCAGAAAAATAGTTGAAAGAGTAAGAGGGAGACACAATGGCCCAACAAAACCATTGTAGTTGCTGAAATAATATAGAAATCTTTGCTAGTGTAAGAATGCTTTAACGCCATAAACATCATTCAGTTGAGGTATAATCAAAGAAACATTGGTACCAGGATATTAGTGTTAAACCCTAACAATCTATACCACAAATTTGGAGTTTTGGTCTTGTGGCCGGGTCTTTTATATTCAATACGGTTTTACAAAGATACGTGTTGCCTATTGTTCAGTTCTCTGCACCAAAAATGACTCCCACCTGCAAGTTGTATTAGAATATTAGTGTTAAATAGTCAATCTTTTCACACTTCGAAGTTTTGATCTTATAGCCACTGCAAACAAAGCATGTTAGTAAAAATGGACAAATTTTCGTGATAATTAATCTTTAAAATGACACAAACGGAAACATTTGATGATGACTTTATTTTGTCCATCTGATCACAATGATAAGCCACCTAATATAGAAACTACTAAGTTTACGTTTGCTCCATAATGGGACTAGGAAGGCTACATTATAAATGAACAGAAAGCCCATCTTTCACCATGTTATTATTCTCGTGCATGGCAAATCAATACAGCAGTCATGGAGGAGTTGTCATCTCTCTCTCTCTGTCTCTCTCTCTCTCTCATGTGACATATCCAATACAAAGCTTTGTAACATCTCATGAAGTTATGGAACCCGTTTTTTGTTCGCTGTAAAAGTGTGAAATAAAGAGAAGAAAGAGAGCCCAATTTATCAGAACGGATAATGGTTTTTAGCCTTAATTTTGAGCAACCAACTAAACTGTAATTAGTGACAAGAAGTACACCCCCTTATTACATGCATTATGCATGTATTTGGTCGGATGCATGGTTGGTTGATCAATCCACCAATTGTTACTCTTCTCGGTCAAATTGATAGCATAAATGATACAAACTGAGTTTTGTTACGCTGGAAATAGATATTTAGCATCTACAGTATATGTACTGCTTATAATTCTAGCCTTATAATTGTTATTATTAATTTTGCATATTACTTCAATGCAGATGGGAAGCTACACATATGCTTATCAGGAAAACCACAATCTTTCTATTTTTCGAAAAAACTGTTAGGTTTTGTGAGAAATTAACAATTGGGAAATTAGGGTTTTATCTCTAGATCTAAGTTGCTTGAGATATTCACCCTAGGTATCAAGATTGGAATACCTAGACTGCTATCACAAGCCAGTATTTATTCCTAGATACTGGTTTGGGTATCGGGTTATAAGCCCACAAACCCGCGTTCCAATATCCAATCAATTGTACGTTCATTACACGTGTTACACATATGCACGTGCTATATTTATATAGAGAGAATATACCAATATATCCAACAATCTCCTCCTATATTCTCAATATATAAAGTACAGGATTATCTCATCAGATCAGTATACAACTGACTGGCTGATAGCAGTCCATAAAGGAAAAGCATCATAAAGGTATAGTTTCATAAGAACCAATAGAATTATAAAACTGAATAGTTCAATCAAGACTAAACCAATATAATTAACTAGTTCCAAACCATATCCAATTCAGAATAGTTCACAAAGACTAAACCAAATGGAATAATCTGTCATAGTTTCAAAATCAAACAAACCAAATAAACTTCAAGAACAAAATATGAGTTTTAAGCTCATGAACACAAGAGTCTTAAACTCAACAGAAGTTTTACCAAGCAAGTGACTAATTTATTCTCAAAAGAAATAAATTGAAATTCTATCCTTGCACACTGCTTTATGTTTACTCCTCTATTTTGAGCAAATCATTATTTTTGAAATTTATGTTGACAGATTCAACTCCTCCATCTTTGCTAGCTTATTGAAAATAAGAATATCAAGAGACACATCTTTAAGAATTCCAACATATTTCACAAAGTATCTAGTTCCACAAAAGAACTTAGTACAATTCATAATTAGCTTAGCAAAAATGTAACGCAAGCATCACAATCAAGTATCTTTAATAAGTAAAGTGCATGAACTCTATAGTTTCTACACAAGAACCATACTATGTTTCATATTGGAATGAAAAGACTGCCGTTTCAATCATGGTTTAACATTGAATCATCAAAATTGGAATGAAACATGTAACCATAAAAGACATATCATCAAAATTGGAATGATATTTAGGACAATTTAATCATCGGAAACACATCGACAAGTTTTCATGTTTCGTATTGGAATAATATGATTATTCTATGTAAATTCCTAGATATATAATACCATCAAAATTGGAATGACATTATATATTTGTGAAATTTACGTCGAATCATCAAAATTATCTAAAACATGTCAACTGCCTAAAATTGATGCTTAAGTTTGAACTTCTCTATGGCTCCAATTGGATTCTAAATTTCAAAACAACTTGGATGTTAAAGCTTTTTACTCAATAGCTTTTAACTCCACTTTTCCCCACAGATTTGATAATTAGATCTCTTTCAAGTCTCTTAGCAAGAGCATTAGCCATACTTGTCGCAATTGCACTTTATCTATGAGAAAGTTCAACTAGGCTTCTTTCAGCCTTAATATACTCCTCTTACTATTATAGAGTGAGTTATGAGCTACAGTGCATTGTAGCTTGATAGTCGCATAACAGAATTAGAGAGTTACTTAAACTTCTTAATGGATAACTAGCAACAATTTCTTCAATCCACTCAGCCTTCTCCCCTGCAGAGGATTACACGTAGAGGTCTGATTTCATGGATGATTGCACAGTACCTGTTTGCTTTTTGTTTCCATAACATTTCTGTTTCTCCTAGTGTAAACACATATCTACTAGTTATCGACTTTCACTAAATTCTGAGCATCATAATGCATCAGGTCAGTCATTCATTCGAAGAATGACTAGAGTAGCACAAAGCAAACTCTTGAATACCACTCAGGTATCTCATTTGCCTCTTAAGGGCACTCAAATGTGTATGGGATTATTAGTGAATCTGCAGATCATACCTACCTCAAAGGCTATGTCTATTCTAGTGCAGATGTTTGTATACATGAGACTGTCAATTCCTTTAGAATGATCTACCTGTCTCATAGTTGCACCATCATTAGGTGTCAACCTTTTATCATAATCATAAGGTGTTTCAAAACACACTTTCAATCACTATATCCACACTTTTGAAACACATTTTGATTTGATGAGTTTGGCTAAGAGTTATCCCTTGCCAACTGAAAACTCACCCTTATACCTATGGTGTCCACAGTACCTAGGTTTTCATGTTGAATTCTTTGGATAGCATAATTTTAACTTCATTTATAATAGAGATGTCACTTCCAAGAACTTGCATGTCAACAGAACAAGCAAATAATAGCCACTATATTTGACACACCACAAAGTTGAAGGCACTGATCTGAATTACTTGATTCATATACTAGGCTCTTTCAAAAAATTTGTCAAATTATTTATCTGTTGGCTATACATGTTTTAAGAGCATACAATGATTTTACTATATTGTAAATCTTGTTCACTAAACATATTAGTTCAAAACTTTCCAGTACAAAACTGTTCACTACAAAACATCAAGTACAAAGCCTTTTAATTATTCTTTATGAATGACAAAATTTTCAATAGATGTAAGGGTAAGAAGAATACTTATTGTAGCAATATGACAAACATGTGAGTAGACATCAAATAAATCTACCACATTTTTCTCAGTCAAACTGTTAGCTACTAAAAAGCATTAAAATTGCTACTGAACAATCAAAATTAAGTTTCTTCTACAAAGCCCCACTTACTTTCTATAGTTTTAGCCCCTTTCGGCAGATCAACTAAATTAAAGTATTATTGTATGACACAGAGTCATCTCATTGTCTACTAAAGACTCTTCTTAGCTCATTTGTCATTCAAGTTTTCAAGTGTCAGTAAGGCTGGTTCTTGATTCCAACTGTGAATCATTGAACATGTCTGTAGGACTAGATTATTTCATACATTTATCTTTGATGAACATATCTTCAAAGAATTTTGCAAATCTAGATTCTTCTAACACAAATTAGATAGATCCAACATCTGTCCATAGAGCTACATTCTGTACTTTCTAAGCACACAAATATTTGTTGTAGGTCCTACTTTAGGCCTTCTAGGATCATGTACTCTAACAAATGTATCACAATACAAATTTTCACTTTAACAAAATTATTTGTGTTTTCATACCATGATTTACAAGGTGTATTCAATTTAGAGTGTAGTAACACATTAGAGATATGATTAACAATACAACATCACTCATAATTACACAAGACAAACAACAGTCAATAATATAGAATTCAACATTTCACTAAGTGTTTGATTCTAACTTTTATCAATACCGTTTGACTGTTGTAAGTAGAGTGCTCTAGAGATTATGCCCAATGCAAACTTCTCTAAAGTTATTAAAACATATTCACCACCTCTATTAAATCTGAACCCTTGATTTTTAGTATTTAACTATGATTTTAAATTCATTAAGAATAACAAGTGCTTCATTCTTCTTATATATGACTGACTTATATTAATCATCTACAAAAGAGATTAAATACTTCTGACCAACAATCGTCTCATCTAGTCACAAAGCTATTGAGATCACAAATATCAGAATATATTGACTCAAGAAGTTGTGTGCTCCTAGAGACCATACTAAATAATTTTCTAGTGATTATAATCTGAGCACAACTTTCATATTTGTCATATTTTAATGGAGTATCATTAAGTAGAGTTATGAGTTTTAACAAGAACAAACAATTTAATATATAGTTCTCAAATCTTAGCCAATTATGCTATGTTCAAGAACACAATTAGAACTATTATTATTAATTGTCTCATTTGTTAAACTCAACTTATACATACGATTGACAATATATGTACTTTATAAGAGTTAATACAAAATTACTCTATCACATTTTTCAAAAATTATTTGCTTTCTCTAATGGTTCTAACAATGTCCACTAGCTCAAACACATTGAGCAAAGAGTTTTTTCGTTTACTCGTTCTTCATCATCTTCATAACGCTAAATGAGAGAATGACTAACATATTATAATTCAACTTTGCACACACAGTACAATGAACGAGAGGGAACACAATGTAACTAGTAGAGTCATATTCTACATTAAGAGATGCTCTCTCCTAAGTTACAGACATTTGTTATACATCTCATACAATTTTATTTTATTTTAAATTTTAGAGAGGCAAATATGTAATCTCACACAAACTGCAAACAATGGATTTGTCAAAATATCTATACACTTAGTATGATAAAACACTTAACAACCCTAAACATGCTAGTTTTTCAGAGCGAGAATAACTATGATCTAAAACTCTCAATCATATGATTAAACGCACAAAACGTTAACACATTCATCACATGAAAAATACTGAGAAAATTAAAGTAGATCATACCGACACTTCAAGTTAGAAGTGGTTTTCCAAACTCGATGGAGAAACCTGCATAGTGCAGACTTATCATACCATGATGCAAATCCATCGTCTCCAACATACACAATTTGTAGGTAACATTAAAGTTCTTACATTCATCAAATTGTTAAAGATTAGCCAATTAAACAAATTATTAGCACAATCTAATTCTAGCAACAATTTAATTGGAGATCCGAATTTTATAGTCAACATACAGTTTAACTTATCAAAATAGATATTGTGTTTTAGCACATAGCCAAAACAACTGTTCAACTTGTATTTAATTTAAACAAGTGATTAACACGGTCTTGAACTTAACCACTTAGTAAAATAATTAACAGGAATTTAATACGAGGAAAGTAAAGAACTTATCTTTTACTGTCACTTCCCCTTCAATTGATTAGACTCATGTCTGTTGGGAACAAATCCAAACAACAAGCCATTCTGCGCCAAAGAGACTCAGCATCGAACACCTTGTGTGCGTCGAAACAGATCTGATGATGAGATACAAAAATCCCTTCACTGTCTTCTTCAAATTAGGGTTCTACACACAGTTACTTCAGAAACACTAACATGCTCATAGCAAATGACAGCCATAAACCCCAAGGATTCAAGCCGATCAACTCCACAAACCCTTGTTTCTTCGATTTGAGCAGAATCGAGAAGGGTCGAATTCGCAATTCGACTGAAACCCTAATTTTCCTGCTCTCGCGCCTGAGGTGGTGGCTTCCGTCGACTACGACCGGAGAAGAGAGGAGGCGAGAGGTTCGCTGGTGACGTCGGGTCTCGCTGGCGACGTCGAGACTCGCTGGATCTTAAGTCGAGAACCTCGATTATGGTCGATAGCGCGCGCCACATCAACGGAATAGGAGGCGACGAGCGGCGATCGACTCCGACGCTGGGTCGTCGATGGTCAGCGATGGCGACCATTAAGGGTTTCGACAGCGACGGCGAGGGCTAGATCCGCGACTGGGCTGACAAACAGACCCAACCAAAACAGCGAGAAGGAGAAGACGAGATTTCCTGCAGATCTGCGACCAGATCTCAAGTCGACCACGATGGCGACGACGGCGCACGGCGACGGCATCGGGTTCCAGTGAGTCTCTTCTCAAATCTCACAAGCTTAATTTTAATATCTCAAGATTGTTAGGTTTTGTGAGAAATTAACAATTGGGAAATTAGGGTTTTATCTCTAGATCTAAGTTGCTTGAGATATTCACCCTAGGTATCAAGATTGGAATACCTAGACTGCTATCACAAGCCAGTATTTATTCCTAAATACTGGTTTGGGTATCGGGTTATAAGCCCACAAACCCGCGTTCCAATATCCAATCAATTGTACGTTCATTACACGTGTTACACATATGCACGTGCTATATTTATATAGAGAGAATATACCAATATATCCAACAAAAACTCCTTTTGATGTAATATATTTCATTAATTAATGAAATGCAATAGGGATTTCTCACACTTATTGCTAAGAAAAGAGAGTTAATATATGAGAGCATTGTGTTGGGATTGGGGCGTCAACAAACACCCGTTGTCGCAGCGGAACTAAATAAAGCAATGAGGAAGTCGAAGTAGATGAAACGAATCAATTGAGCAAGCAAGTAGATCCACCAATTCAACGCAAACACAACGAGAATTTATCCCGGTTAGCTTTCGCTTAATTCGGGAAAAAATATAGAGAGATCTGATATTCAACTAGAAGAGATTACAAGGAGTTAATGATTCACTCAATATAAGAAATTAAATTCACGCACCAAGAACTATATCTCTCTCAAGCCTCTCTTTGCAATGGAGAAAATATCAATGAAGTACTTTACCCTCATATTAGAGAAATTTACAATATATATAGAAGAATTGAGAGAACCCTGTTTAATCTTGATTCTCAATCGTCCGATATAACATGTAGGAGAAGTAACTGAATAGGTTCCATACGATCTGACTTGGAGTTAAAGATTGAGTTTAAAACGACCTAAAAATTCGAGGCCCATAAAATACATAGTGCTGCGGGTGATCGATCGTCCAACAAGACCGGTCGATCGTCCTACTCTCGGCCAAACCCTGTACAACTGCGGTCGGGGGTGCGGTCGAAGTACCCTTGGACGGTCGACCCGTCACTCTACCAGCACCTTGCTGCTGCTGTTTTTCCTTCTACTCTCTTCGACCTCCGTGCTTCATCTTACATTATTCTAATCTGAACCACGAGTATTCAAGACACATTCCTAATAATCTCCATCTTGGATTGCATACGAGTACTATCACATGATGTGATTATTCATCTCCAAACTCTAATGAACTCTGCTTGCAAA
Organism: Hemerocallis citrina; assembly: GCA_017893485.1. Lineage (NCBI taxonomy): Eukaryota > Viridiplantae > Streptophyta > Magnoliopsida > Asparagales > Asphodelaceae > Hemerocallis > Hemerocallis citrina. Next base: position 46,302,387 of record CM030361.1, read on the forward strand.
AAAACTTTGAACAATAATTTCTTCTACTAGTTGAATAAATCTCTACCTAATCTCACTAATCAGTATACCCCTTCAAGGGCACACCTCAGTAGGCATTATCACGGGGTTACCAACCTCCGCACGAACTCCACCTACTTCAAGGCACTCTCCACCTCCCGACGATATTCAAATGTCGTAGTCTCGCTTCGATAATGCTAGTTGCGGCAAACTAAATGTGCTTGCGGGAATAATGGGAAAAGAAGTAACAACACCTGCACAGACATTTCGGATTCCCCAAAGCATGTAAAGATTATTTTGGCTTGGCCCAACCACTCTCATACCTCTAATCACCTTACGACCACCCTGAAAAACATACATAACTCCACCTCGAGCTGTATACCTACAACCCTATGCATCAAGAGTTCCCAAAGAAATCAGATTCCGTTTAAGCAGAGAAATATGCAAAACATCCCTTAAAGTGAACATGTTTAGACCTGAAATCTTCAACTCAACTGTCCCCACACTTACTACTTCACAAAGCTCTCCAATCTCGTTCTCACACAACGCCCTATAGTAGACTTATAAGTAGAAAACAACTCTTCCGGAACAAATATGAGAAAAACTCCCTGAGTCAAGAATCCACTTCTAAAGAATTTGAAACAAGAAGACACGAATCACCTGAATCATAAAGACTAACCATGATTGCAGTAGAATTCTCATCCCCGGTGCTCTTCTGATTCTGTAATTTTCAACAGTCTTTCTTGATATGCCATTACCTCTTGCAATATCGGCAAAAGATCGAATCTTTTTTGCATAGTACTTTGTCTTTCCCCTGAAGGACCTTCCACTGCTACACAACTTAAAGTAAATGGTGATTTATGAGTCTCCTTCCTAAGTTGAATTTTCTTCAATGCTTTGATTACACCATCTAACTAAATACTCTCCTTGGCAGATGTACCGTGTATCATGGTAGTGATCAAAAACTCGTATGAATCCTGTAGTGAATATATCAGGTTGAAAGCTGTATCTTCCTCACACACATCCGCGTTTATCGCCCTGAGTTCAGATAGAACCTTATTGAACTCTGTGATGTGGTCTTAGAGATTGGTACCTTCCTTCATTGACAAACAGAATAACTTCCTCTTCCAGTGCATCTAATCTAATAACGACGAACCAGAGTAGTCATCTATGAGTTTTTTTCACAAACTCGTTGCATCAGTTTCTTCAAGAAATCTGCACTTGACCTCGTCCGCCAATGATAGTCGGATCAGACTTATGGCTTTTTCACGAATATCTTTGCAAACATCCTCCTTCATATCAAATGGCTTTTCTTTCTTCCTAACGGCTGACTGCAAACATTCTTGAACAATGATATCATACATGTCAATTTGCCAAATATTGAAATTGATCTTTCCATCGAACTGATTGATCTTCAAAAGACTGTGACTTGTCATCTTAACCAAGGAACTCGACAACCTGAAGCTCTGATACCAGTTGTTGAGATTGTGACGCCAACAAACACTCATTGTCGCAGCAGAACTAAATAGGGTAATAAGGAAGTCGAACTAGATGAGATGAATCAATTGAGCAAATAAGTAGATAAGACCAATCCAACACAAACAAAATGAGGATTTATCCCGGTTAGCTTTCACTTAATTCGGAGAAAAATATAGGGATATCTGATATTCAACTAGAAGAGATTACAAGGAGTTAATGATTCACTCAATACAAGAAATTAAACTTACTCGCCAAGAACTCTCTCTCTCTCTCTCAAGCCTCTCTTGGCAATGGAGAGAATATCAATGAAGTACTCTACCATCATTTTAAGGAGTTTGCAATATATATAGAAGAACAGAGAGAACCCTATGTTTAATCTTGATTCTCAGTCGTCCGATATAACCTGTAGGAGAAGTAATTGAATAGGAGTCGTACGATCTGACTTGGAGTTGAAGATTGAGCTGAAACGGCCTAATAAATTGAGGTTCAGAAAATACACAACGTCACGGGCGGTCAACCATCTAACAAGACCGATCGGCCGTCATCCTCTCGGCTAAACCCTGTACAACTGCAGTCGGGTGTGCGGTTGACCGTACCCTTGGACGGTCGACCTGTCACTATGCCAGCACCTTGCTGCTTTTGTTTTTCCTTCTACTATTTTTGACGCTTCAATCTCTGTGTTTTATTTTACTTTCTTCTAATCTGAATCACGAATATTCAAAACACATTTCTAACACATTGTTCTCTAATTTATCGACACTAAAAATCTAGTAAATAGTGGCCAGTATGAGTAGTCCTATTCTAAGTACTGTGATTGTCCTATGCTAAGATTCTCTATCGGATTCGATTTGTAGGTTCAGCCCCGATCGACTAGAGAAAGGAATTACCGAATTAGCAATTACTCCAGATGCAAACAAGAAATGTTTGGTGATGCCATCAACTGTTGTTACAAACTGGGCCATCTCCTTTCTGTCACTATTTGCTAACTAATTGTCTTGTACCTTTTAAGATTTAACCAAGTAGAAGTCGAATTTTCTCCCAATCAGACTAGTTAATGTTACAATCTACTTGGTTACAAATTTTTGCAGTAAAAATTAAATATAATTGAGAGACACAAAATGCGATAGAAGAAGAAGAAAAAAGAGAGAGAAAATCAACAAATAAAATGAAAAGAAAAGAAAGAAACAAAAGTACAAAGCAAACAATTTGCGTTCAGATTTGTGTACCACACAGTCTCCTTAAAACAGATTTCGTCTCTTCTGGGTGCTAAAATTTGAGTAGGCTTCTGTCTCCCAGAATGCTACGACTAAAGAGTTGACGCAAGCACCACGTCACGCTATCGAACTAGACAGCGTCTGAAATCTATCTCCGTTTTACCGAAGAATGTAACTGAACTCTAAGTACAGAACAGAGGGTTTGGGGGAAGAGAAGAGTTTCTGCTGTTTTGATTTAAGGGAGAGGGGTCTTTATTTATAGGGTCAAGGATGAAAATCGTAATGGCAGATAACTCATTGACTGCATCAACTGTAACGGCAGATACGAGCCACCATTGTAATGGTGAACAAAACCGTTCCTGCATTCGTGTCCGCAGAATGTGCGGGAGCACACAAGTTGCATATAATTCGGTCCGAAAGTTGCATACAAATTGCATGATAACATTTTCATTGCAAATTAATAATTTTAGTCAAAATTGAGACGTTGGACGATACTTTTGATCATGCACAGTAACATTTATCTCCTAAATTTATATTTATCATTTTAAATAATTTGTTCTGGTCGAAGAGAACCACTATGACTAGAGAGAATAACATGATGAAGAAGAAATGATACTCACTAAACAATAGCTGTATCAATAGACTGATCAGGACAATAACAACAAAATGTAGTTAGTAGTGAGTTGCAGACAAATCATATTTTAGTTTTTAACTCTTACAGTCTCGTGTAACAAGAACATGGAAGGCGGTTTTTTTTTAATTTTTTAATTTTTAATTTTATTTTTATTTTTTTGTCTCTAATACGTAAACCTGATTTTACTAAAAAAAAAAAAAAACATAAACATAAACCTAACCAAAGAACAGACACAGGGTCCCACTTTATTAACATCAATTAATTCCCAACTAATTACAGGCCTGAAACTGCAACCTAAGTGATTAGAAGGTAGCTTATCCTAGAACCACTCATGGGCCCCACCCCGTTCCGAAGTTAGCAGTTCTTTTAATAAGTATTCTCAGTACTGAACCCAGTCAAAAGGCTGGATGTGCCTCTTGTTTCACCCACAGCCATCATTGCATTCACGCTAACTTCTCTTACCTGTCACCTCCGGTAACTTTACCTCCCAAAAGTATACTAAGCCAAAGTCAAAAGTTACTTTTTAGCCAGGATGACTACACATACATGAGTTTTTATCACAAACATCTCTACTATTATAATGGGAGAAGGGGTTAGTGTCATTTGTCACCATTTGTCATTTTGTCAACACGTGCAGCGCACGTGTTGGCTTTTTTTCCTTTTCATTCCCCTCCACGTGCATCGCGCGTGCATTATAGTTTTTTTTCCTTTTCATTCCCCACCACGTGCATCGCACGTGTTGGTATTTTTTTCCCTTTTCGTTCCCCTCCACGTGCATCGCACGTGCGTTATAATTTTTTTTGGATCCTTTTCATTCCTCTCCACGTGCATCGCACGTGCATGATACTAGTACATTATAAATACATTTGGGCTCATAAGTTAACCTTGTATTTTTGTGAAAAATGAACCCAAATACATATAATATATAATTGAGATAAAAACTCATGTATGTCTAGTATTTTGCTTTTAACCCCACATAAGGTAATTCCATCCCCTCTCTCAACGAGTTAACCTATTCCGTGTTTGGGCCGCGACAGCTGTTCGAGAACGGCACCGAGGAAAACTGGTGGGAAGCGTGTCCGGTGCTCGTGATCTGCACAAATACCGTCGGAGGCGGAAACTGCCAATAAATAGCGAAATGACGTGTCTACGCTTTTCCCCAATAATAAATATATTATAGTATTTCCACAATATTATTAAATTCAGGCACCCAATAATAAAAGCCAAAACTATATAGTATCCGTCAATCACATCAACACTTTTTTCTCTCTCTCTCTCCTCTCTCTCTCTGTACTTTTTCTGAGTTAGATAATGAACGATCTTCACTTTTCTTTTGAAACTTTGAATTCGACATTCATCTCCAACCTTTAAATCCCCTTTACCGCCTCCTAATCATGACATCATCATCATCATCATCATCATCATCTTCTCCTTATTCAAGAATCGACTGTGATTAAGTTCAGTTCAAAGCTTCGGGAAGAAGAGCCTCAGATCCCAGGTAGTGCTTCCTTCTTTTGTTGCGTTTCTTTGATTCTTGATTTTTTCTCGATTCTGCTAACCTGCGCCGCATGCATTTCTCTCGTTTCGTCTTTTTTTTTAAAAACTTTAACTGTTTTTTAGTGATTCATTCAATTTTTGAATTTGGTAACAATTAAGTTTGGATCACTTGAATGCAGCTGTGGAGTCTAATCTTAATTAGAGCTTGATTAGGGTTTTGCGATGGAGGATTATCAAGTGTTGGAGCAGATTGGGAAAGGAGCGTTCGGTTCTGCGCTTCTTGTAAGGCACAAAGTCGAGAAGAAGAGGTGAGTAGTAGCTAAGGAGTTAAAGGTCACTTTTTCTAATATTATTTAGCTGCTTATTATTGGTTAATTTTTTAGGTATGTTTTGAAAAAGATTCGGCTTGCTAGACAAACTGATCGATGTCGAAGGTCGGCTCACCAAGAGGTAGTAACTTACAATATCATTTTTTTTAATGTTGTTAGATTTTTAAGGTTAATTTGTACTAAAATTGGTCATTGAAGTTGTAGATGGTCCCAAAATGTTGCTATCATGATCGAATTTGGAACAAATGGAGAATGTTAATTTGATTTGGTCACTTAATTGCGATCTTGTTTGGCTGAAAGTATTGAATGGAGGACAAATTAAGTTGCTATCATGAATGTGACATTGTTTATTAGAGTGGTTTTTCAGCACATCTAGTGTGTGTTAATTGCATAATGCTCGTTTGAATTTCTAAATTAGTCTCTTATAATAAATAGAATCTTCAATATCTACCTAAGGATGAAGTTGTAACCTACATTTAGTTCCTTATTTTGTCATTAGGTTTTCGACTTTTTTTGCTTGCCATGGATGGGTAATTCAAAAAACAATTCAAAAATGTTTTGTCAGTGTTAAGAGTGGAAAATTGCAAAATTTCAATTATGATTTGCTACTTTTCCATAGTTTGCAATGGTTTATTTATCAGTTTGTATGCTTTTACAGATGGAACTCATTGCAAAAGTAAAGAATCCGTTCATTGTTGAGTACAAGGATTCTTGGGTCGAAAAGGTCAGTGAGCTTCTTTCTCTGGGAATTTACATTATAACATCTTCTTTCCATGATGAGTTCTTTTTGTAATTAGTTGTTACTTGCGGTACAAAGGTCCAAATTTTTACTTGGTCTGTAAAATAAGCTCTGATTTAAGGTTTTGACAATAATTATTTTAGATGTTCTGAGCGACAATATATGTAAAATATAACTAATCTGCTTCTGATTTCCGAACCAACTTGTCAAGCTGATCTACTCATGTTTATGGACATCTGTTATTTATGAACAGTCAAAATAAATGACTCGGAATTGTTCAGTGCATATTTCTATAACATATTACTATCACTTAATTTTTAGAAGACAATTTCTGACATACTTAAATGTATCATTTTACATTGAGCTCTTATTTCCTTATTGAGATAGCAGGTGGGGAACTTGTTCTTTTTTAACTTAACAATTTTTTATCCCTGTACATGCTATTTTCAGAATGTCGTGTAGTATATCTTATATGAGATGCTTGGTTATGAACTTGATGCAAACGACAATACTCCATAGAACAGGACAAAAATACAAAATCAGTAGGCACGTTAAAAGAAGCAGAGAACTAGCTCAAACACGCGTATGTGTTACTAATAATTGGGTTTGTAATGTTTCGACATTTCTAAGTTCAACCATCATACGCTTCATTACTTTATCTAACAAATTGTCTTGCCTTTCCGATTTAGAATATCTGATATACTTCAAGTTTTCATTTTACGTTTAGCACAATATTTCCTTTTATAGATAGCGGGCAGGAAACTTGTTCTCTTTTACTTTATGTTATTTTTTAGTTCACATGCTATTTTCAGATTGTCGTGTAGTATCTTATTGGAAGATGCTCAGATATGAACTTGATGCAAACGACAATACTTTCAGAAAACAGAACAAAAACTGAAAATCAGTAGAAAAATTAAAAGAAGCAGAGACTAGCGCAAATAATTGTATTCATGCAAAGATGCCTTCACGTTACAAATAATTTGGTGTAATGTTTCAACATGGCTAAGTTCAACAATCATATTTTTCATAACTTGTCTGACAAATTGTCTTTGCCTTTTCGAGTTAATATATTATGTATTCTGCTTCTTGAAATTGAAAGTATTAGGCAATTAATCTAGTTTTATATTAGCCATTGGTTTGGCATTGCCGTTCTAAAGTATAATCTAAATGCATATCATAAGAATTGTACATAGTTCAATGTACAACGAGTAATGTTTAGAAAGTTTGATAATATGTCATAAATGTCTCCCTCCAAATGTATCAGCTGGAATTTCATATTTAGCTAATCTTCCTACATGATTCTTCATTATTTAATGTATCTTTGACGAAAATGTTGAACCTTATGAATATGCTTTCTTTCAGGGTTGTTTTGTATGCATTATCATTGGTTATTGTGAGGGAGGCGACCTGTGAGTTTTTTCATTTAGTTAAATCTAATTCTCTCTCATCTTTGATGAGTTTGAGACCACTCTTTATTCTTTAATATATGTAACCTGTTACTATCGTCTTCCTTGTCTAGGGCTGAAGCAATAAAAAAGACTAATGGAACTCTTTTTCCCGAAGAGGTTGTTTAATTCTACATGCTCTCTCTCTCTCTCTCTCTCTCTCTCTCCACTTTTGTGTGTCTATAGGTTATACATTCATTTATAGTAACTCTCTTTCGCTCTCTACTTTTGTGTGTACAAGTTATTTATATAGTAGTATCTTCTGCGTGCAGAAGCTTTGCAAGTGGCTTGTGCAGCTTCTGATGGCACTTGATTACTTGCATATGAACCATATTCTTCATCGAGATGTCAAGGTTTGTGATGTTTCAGTGCAACAAAGATATAATATATGTAACTCAATTTGTTTCTCATGTTCGGAAACTATTAATTAATGTTTATTCAGTGTTCAAATATTTTCCTAGCAAAAGATCAGAGCATACGCCTAGGTAAGTATATATTCCAGAGTAATGTTTGTCTGCTAAATTGCAGATTCCTAATGAGTTCAATCTTCTCATCTACGAAATTGTCATGTATGTAGGTGATTTTGGTCTCGCTAAAATGTTGACTTCAGATGACCTAGCCTCTTCCGTGAGTTCTTTACCTGAATATAATAATTTCTTATTACACTTTGATTTGGTTGCTTCTCTTATTCATTATTGACGTTCCTTTGATGCAGGTTGTAGGGACTCCCAGTTATATGTGCCCAGAGCTTCTTGCTGACATACCTTATGGTTCTAAGTCTGATATATGGTCACTAGGTAAATTTTTTTTTATGTCCTTCAATGTTAACTCTCAAATGTTGTTTTAATGCCGTTTGAGTTAAGTCTTTTGATTAAACTTTCAATCATCCAGGATGTTGTATATATGAAATGACTGCTCTGAGGCCTGCATTCAAAGCTCTTGTAAGTTGCAGCACTCTTTCTTTCTTACGTTAAAAATATGTTTGTTATTTAGTATCACCACTTACATTGTATAGGGAGGTGGATAATTCTTTTTCTTTTGCTAGGTAATGTTGCAGGTTTTATTTTAATGAGATATTATGAAAATGTTTTCTTGAACGCATTCAAAACTGTTGTGTATACTAATCAAGATATCTATGTTAATAATATAGGCATCATGTGGATAAAAAAAAGTAGTTATTGTTAAACAAATTTAAATTCCCAATTCCATCTTGTATATGTCATTATAAAATCTCAAATTATACTCTCTTTTTTGTGCAGGATATGCAAGGTCTAATTAACAAAATTACCAAGTCTATCATATCTCCTCTTCCAAGCTCATATTCTGGTCCATTGTAAGATCCTTCTCTTTCCAATTTCCATATTCAACAAAATCTAACTAGATGTTAGAAATTTATTCTCATAGATCAATTCTTTTGTTCTTCAGTAGGGGACTGATCAAAAGCATGCTGCGCAGAAGCCCAGAGTACAGGCCAAGTGTATGTACTTTGCAAGTATAGCACTTTATTGCTCCTATTCCATCCTAACAAGTTTTCCTGTTCCAGGCTGCCGAACTTCTTAGGCATCCTCACCTGCAACCCTATGTGTTTCAAGTCAATCTGAAGTGTAGCCCCACTTATAACTCTCTCCCGGTCCCACACCCTGTGAGTGATCACATAAAGAAAATTAGATTTCCCGACAATGGCGATAATTCTGTGTGCGAAGACAAGGAGAAAAGGTACTCTTTGGGGAATGAGAGTATCTTAAAGAAAAACCGACATTCTGGCCGAGATTCTATAAGTTCTACTAGAAGTATAAATCCAGATTATCTGAACAAAAGGATAAAAGATTTGTCGGTTGGCAGCAGTCAAATTGGAGAATCAGGTATCAATAAAACATCAAATGTAAAGCCAAATGTTAGCGTAACTGGGAAATTCACTTCTTCCAAAACCTTCACTACTCCTATAAAGCATGTGGAACCATCGACAGTCATGCACACTGGGCCAAATCGTAAATCTGTAAGTTTATGCTTTTGTTAAAAGATTAAATTTGATGCCATGTAAGAGAAACATAAAACTTTTTCCGCCTATAGAGCACATGAAAATCATGCATTCTTTCATTTTATCGGGATTTTTGGCAGCAATCCTATTCTGTTCATTCCTAAATGACATCAAAATCCTGCTCTTTTATCATTTTACCCGCGCCATCAACAAGGCATTCTGTTGATTCACTGTGCCATCTTCCTTATACTATTGATTAACCGCAGACAAGACCTGCTACTCCTGTAAGCAAGGTTTGCAAGACAGTTTGTTCTTCCTAAATACCCTTCTCTCAAAGCAGTTTCTTCTTTCACGCTTGGCTTGGATTCATGTGCACAAACCGGAGGCGCCTATTATTTCTCAAAGTTACCCAATGAAGGCATAAAAAACTTATTCCCCAATTTAGTGTTAATTGTTAAGATAGTAGATAATCAACTTGATGACACCTTCACACTTCAACATCAAACCACACCTTCTCACTCTTATCCTAGTGTTAATTGCGAAGATTGTGGATAATCAGATTGACTTTCAGAAAGTACCTCCAGCAACAAATAGAGCCTTGTTCTTTCATTTACTAAAACAAACCTATAGTTCATATTCATTTGGACTTAATATTGTTTCTTATGTTTATTGATGCAGCTACAACCATCAAGAACTCCTGTAGATAGATCAGTGTGCCCCAACCGCAGGGCGTCACTTCCCTTACCATCATATGAAACACCCAACCACCGCAACTTCAGTATTCGCCACCAAATCAAATCCCCCGATATTTCTGTAAACACTCCTCGAATGGATAGGATTGCTGAATTCCCACTAGCTTCTTCTGAAGAACCCTTGTTCCCAATCCGAAAGGTTGGTTCAGCACAAGGCTCCTGCTCTAACACTCCATGCTACGGAGAACGCACCATCACTAAAGACAAGTGCATGGTCCAAATCTTTAAAGTAGACGGTGACAACAGGAGCGACTCTTCAGATAGAAATCCAACGGCTGGGGATGCTTCCAGCCGAGGATCTTCAGATTCAAGACAACGACGGTTTGATACTTCATCATATCAACAGCGAGCCGAGGCGTTGGAAGGATTGCTTGAGTTTAGTGCGCAGTTATTACAGCAGGAGAGAATTGAAGAGCTTGGGATCTTACTGAAACCTTTCGGCCCAGAAAAGGCGTCGCCTAGAGAGACAGCGATCTGGTTGACCAAGAGTTTTAAAGAGACAGCACAGTAGTAAAAGTAGATTTCTGAATTTTACTGCCCGGCGGTCTAGATGGTTAGACTGACAATGTAGCTGATAGAAGGTAGATGACTCCTTGTTAATCGTGTTGTAGTAGACTTTGTTCTGCTTATTGTAGTATAATTCTGTTATTTTTCTAGTGTATGAGCTCAATGGGATATGGAAATGGTTATCTTGAGAGAACTTCGGCGTATTATATAACAAATCCTGTTGCTTGAGCATCAAAAAGAATTTGTGGTAATGTATAGGCCAAGTTCTTCACATACAGCATCATCTTTCATTAAAAGAAAAGAGAGGCAAAATGATATGTGGTTCCTTAATCAGAGAACAGCTCAATGCAGGGTTTTGGAAGTGTCAATGTAATAATCTTAAGGACAGAACAATGCTATCATACGGTTTCTGGGCTGAGGACTGAGTGAAATTCAGGTCACTTTCAGCGGTGACAAGATGAACTGATCCAGATTTGACCTATAATTTGATCTTGTGAAATCCTAAATAGCTCTTATGCTTATGCTCAGTAATGTGTTTTGCCGACTAAACCTTCTTAATGTGCCTCTGGTAATACAAGCAAATGAATAGAAAGGTATCTATTATTATCGAAAGTACCCTAGAAATCATTCAGCATAAGTACTTGTATTGCACCATCTTAGGCATGTTTCCAGTATACATACTTAAGCGTATACTTAAGCTTGGACGCTGCTCCTTTAAAGGATATGAGGAAGCTTATAGACTTAGTCTATAAAGCGACCCTACCTCAGGGTAGAGATACTAAGCGACCATAAGTCAGGGTAGAGATGGGGAGGGCATTTTTATTATTTATTTATGTTATACATCTTCTGGAATGTTAGAGAAATGCGCTCTAGAGTTAAGAGTGGATTGGTTAATGATACTGTTGCCGCTGAAATCGGTGTGGGGGCAAACAGATAGATTTGTAGATTCTTGGGATGTGGGATAGTCAAACCTGAAACACCTTTCCGTCGGAGTTTGACCGTGATCTCCCACCGCTGACCTGCAAAAAGTGCGTAACACCGGGGTTGGTCCCGGCGACGCACCCTCCGACGCTCAAGTCAGTAATCAGAAAGATTATAAAAGAGCTTTGATTGGCAAAAGATTGATTACCTGGTAACAGTGGGGGGTGGGGGTATTTATAGCCGCCTTAGAAACTAGTTTCGGGATAAGATCAAATCCCTACTTCCCATTGGATGGATAGAAGTGATCAGGGCCGTTGATTAAGGGCAATCAGAAATCCTAATTCTCCTATCCAGCTGGATTGGGCTTTCGCGGGTTGGAATCCGCGCCCAGTAAGATGGACCCATTTATGGGATATTGGGCCTTTGGAAAAGGGCCCAATTCCCATTTCAGACCCGCTCGCAGGTGAAATTACCATTTTACCCTTGATCTTTAAGATTCGCGTCTGATTTGGACGGTTCCGATTTAACTCTATTTTTAGCCATATCACGAGCCCCCCACTCCCGAAGACTGAGTTTGATCAGCCTTTGAGGAGCAGTTTTACTGTTTTAATGGCCTGTGGAGTTGTATCGGAGTCCAAATAAGGGGTGTCGAATCCCTATGTGAGGTATTATGGTGATCTTCAGAGTTGGTTGAGCGCTCAAGGTTGTTCTTGAGCTCTCCTGGACTTTTGGTGATTTTTCTTAATTTTTATTTATTTTTCGGACTATGTATTTAATTCTGCGAAGTGGTGATCTATTGTTCGGAGGCCTTAACTAATTATTCCAATCAATAATTATTTACACGGGGCCTCAATAATATTTCCCCGAATTTCTAATTATTTTTTGGATTTTTTAATTAATTTTCCTGAATTTTTAATCATTTTTTCGCAATTTTTCAATAAATAATACAAATTTAATAAATAAAAAATTAATTTTTAATCCAATTTATGACGTGGCACGATTTGGGCCTTCCATTGGCAGTGGTATGAATTTCTGAGGGATCGGATGGCCTGTGTCGCTCGGCACCATTTTTTCCGCGTAAGCAGCTCGGATTGTTAGTTGCTCGGAATCCGAGTGACGTGGCTCGGCGCTATTTTCTCCACATGAGCAGCTCGGATCGCCAGTTGCTCGGATTGGGATTCCGAGCGACGTGGAGTGATCTGGGCCGTTCATCAGGTCGAGGCACGAATTTTGAGAAGATCTGACGGCCGGTGTCGCTCGACGCTATTTTCTCCACATGAGCAGCTCGGATTGCCAGTTGCTCGGATTAGGATTCCGAGCGACGTGGGGTGATCTGGACCGTTCATCATGGCGCGAATCACGATGCTAGAGGTTCAGATCACGAGAAAACGCTATCTTGTCATTTTGTGGGCGTGGCGTGATCTGAGCTGCTCATCATCTTTCGGCGCGAATATTGAGACAATCTGACAGCTAGAGTTGCTCGGTGGCATTTTTCTTCAAATGTGCAGCTCGGATCGCCAATCGCTCGGATCAGGATTCCGAGCGGCATTATTTTCTTCATGTGAGAAGCTCGGACCGCCAGTCGCTCGGATCGGGATTCCGAGCGATGTTATTTCCTTCATGTGAGCAGCTTGGACCGCTAGTCGCTCGGATCGGGATTCCGAGCGATGTTATTTTCCTCATGTGAGCAGCTCGAACCTCTAGTCGCTCGGATCGGGATTCCGAGCGGCGTTATTTTCTTCATGTGAGCAGCTCGGATCGCCAGTCGCTCGGATCGGGATTCCGAGCGACGTAGGGCGATCTGGACCGTTCATCGTGGCACAGATCACAAGGTTAGAGGTTCAGATCACGAGAAAACTCTATCTTGTCGTTTTGTGGGTGTAGCGTGATCTGAGCCGTCTGATCGAGATCTTGCACAAATTTTGGGGTGAAAGTTGTTTTTTTCCAATACGCAGCTCAGATCACCAGTCGCTCGGATTTGGATTCTGAGGGACGTGGGGCGATCTGGATTGTTTATCGTGGTGCGGATCACGAGGTTAGAGGTTCAGATCACGAGAAAACGCTATCTTGTCGTTTTGTGGGCATGGCGTGATCTGAGCCGTCCGATCGAGATCTTGCACGAATTTTGGGGAGAAAGTTGTTTTTCTCCAATACGCAACTCGGATCGCCAGTCGCTCGGATTTGGATTCCGAGCGACGTGGGGCGATCTGGACCGTTCATCGTGGCACGGATCACGAGGTTAGAGGTTCAGATCACGAGAAAATGCTATCTTGTTGTTTTGTGGGCATGGCGTGATCTGAGCCGTCCGATCGAGATCTTGCACGAATTTTGGGGAGAAAGTTGTTTTTCTCCAATACGCAGCTCGGATCGCCAGTCGCTCGGATTTGGATTCCGAGCGATGTGGGGTGATCTGGACCGTCCATCATGGCACGGATCACGAGGTTAGAGGTTCAGATCACTAGAAAACGCTATCTTGTCGTTTTGTGGGCGTGGCGTGATCTGAGCCGTCCGATCGAGATCTTGCACGAATTTTGGGGAGAAAGTTATTTTTCTCCAATACGCAGCTCGGATCGCCAGTCACTCGGATTTGGATTCCGAGCGACGTGGGGCGATCTGGACCGTTCATCCTGGCGCGGATCACGTGGTTAGAGGTTCAGATCACGAGAAAACGCTATCTTGTTGTTTTGTGGACGTGGCGTGATCTGAGCCGTCCGATCGAGATCTTGCACGAATTTTGGGGAGAAAGTTGTTTTTCTCCAATACGCAGCTCGGATCGCTAGTCACTTGGATTTGAATTCCGAGGGACGTGGGGCAATCTGTGGCGTCCCTCGGTGGCTTGGCAGAGTGCCTTAGCAGCTCAGAACTAGAGGAATAGCCGAGCTGTGTGGCCCAGTCTGAATCGTCGTCACTCTTATGAACCGCCGCCGCTCTTCTCTACTTTGTCGATTAGCCTTCTTTAACGGGCTTGAGGGGGCCCAAAAGTCGGAACTTTACGTTACAAAGCCCAAGAGTCACTTCTTTTACTATAAGTTTTCACCTCCCCCACTCTTTCTCTTATTCTTTCACTTTTACTTTTACTTTTGCTAGCAGTATTTTTGCTCTCGAGCGGCGCTACTAGCTTTTGTGGCAAGGCGAGTTTGAACTCCGGCGATCTTTTCCGACCATACACGTCACTTCAAGGTTAGTCTTTCCCCCTTCTTTTTGAGAATGTCTAGAATTTCTTCTGGGGACGAGACCTCCACCTCGGACCAAGACACCGGCCAAGCGGTAGTGGTTAAGCCGAGGAAAGGAAAGGAAGTGGTTGACCCGGTTGAGGTGTCGACGATAGTTGAGACTTCGAAGGGGGCAGGAGAGCTGGGTCGGCTGCCGTCCACATTGTCGAGTGTCGGTAGGGTGAGGAGCTATCCCGAGGACATCTTGGAGAAGGTGGTGCGTGGGATGGCCCCGGCGTATGAGGGGAATAATCCAAGGGATCCTTCCGAGGTGGATGACCGAGGAAGATCTGCACCGGATCAGGAAAGGATTCCTCATCCCGAAGGAGTACGCGCTACTACTCCCCGGCCCCGGGTTCTGAGCGTGTACGGGGACGTCGGCAGACATGTGCATCTTCCCGTACGAGCCACTCAATGCCGGTCTTCGGCTACCACTGCATCCTTTCATGGTCGAGGTGCTGCAGTGGTACGATTTGAGCCCGGTTCAATTTATGCCGAACATGTGGCGGCATGTTATCGCCTTCGTCCTCCGGTGCCAGGCGGTCGGTGCGCAACCGCAACTGGTTCTGCTTCTGAGCCTCTATCGCATCTGCTGAATGAGCAAGATGGAGGATTGGTATTATCTGTCGCCGAGGAAGGGGGTGAAGTTGATCGAGAATCCGGACTCGATCAAGCACTGGGAGGAGAAGTATTTTTTCATCCGTGGTCCCGAGCCGTGGGGCTTCTCGACGGTGTGGAAGGATGGGTCCCGAAGTGGGTGAAGAAAGAGCTGGTGCTCACAAGAGAGGAAGAGGAGGTGGTGGCTAAAATCCTTGGACTTTCGACCCTCAGTTGGAAGGATATCACCGAGGGGGTCTTGTTCGGTGGAGGTCTCAGTCCGATCGACCCCAGTAAGATCTTTTCTTTTTCTTGCTTGTCTTAGTGTTTTTTCATGTTTTTTTTTCTAACTCTTTTGCTCGGTTATTTCTTCGTATGCAGAGGCCCCCAGTATAGATTACAAGGCGTTGATGGCAAAGAGTCACGCGGTGAAGGATAAGGAGACGAGGAAGAGGAAGAGGACCACGGTGGGGCCTTTTTCCGGCCGAACAGTACAAGTCTCCTTGGCACCCTCGGTCCCCTCGGCGCCTTCGGTCCCTATGGAGCCGGTGACCGAGGCCCCTTCGGAAACACCCGCTCAGGCCCCTCTGGTCGATGTCCCGGGCTCGTCGGGCGAGGGGTTCTCTGCCAGCGCAGCTCTGGCTTTGGAGGTGCCGCCGCTTACTGCCAAGGCAGAGGCCATCCTCACCGAGGAGCACAAGCGTCTCTTCGTCCCCGACTGGAGGGTAATGAAGGTAGACGGTTTCCTTGGCGAGTCGGGGATATGCATGCAGGCGGTGAAGCACCTGCCGACCCCGAAGGACCGTGCCGCGTTGAAGGCCGGTACTGTGGGCGACGATGCCCTGGAGATAGCTCGGAATACTATGTCGGTAAGTGTGAGTTGATTATGACAACCCAAAAAAAAATTTCTAAGTTTTTTTTTCCAATTTTAATCGTTTCTTTTCCTTCGTCTTGCTCGCAGACTCTCTGCCACTTCAACCACGTGCTCGAGCAGTTCGCCGAGCAAGAGAAGAAGATGAAGCTGGCGAACGATCGGGAGAGGTCAGAGCGCTCCAAAGTGGTCAAGCTGTTCGAGGCCGAGCAGCGACTCTCGACTTCGTGAGCGGCCGAGGTGGGGGCCCTCGAGACGAAGCTCGCCGAAGCGCTGAAGCACTCTGTAGCCGAGACTGCCAAGGTCGAGGCATTGGAGAAAGAGAGGGCTCACCTCGAGGATGAGCTGGCCAAGGCCCTGAAGGCATCTGAAGAGGCGCTGAATGGCCAGACGATGAAGGTGGCAGAGGCAGAGAAGGCGGTTCGGGATGAGGCCAAAGCCCACATGATGACAAACATGGAGGAGGCTTACGCCCGAATGCTGAAGCATGTGGTGGCCCGCATCCCCGACTTCGACAGCTCCTCGTATTACTTCTACAATCCCGTGGAGGGCGAGGAGCTATTTCCTCTGGCGGAGGTCGAGCCCAAGCAAGAGGGAAAAGAGGCCGAGGAGGATGCCGAGGGCGACGTGAATGTCGAAGGAGCGCTCGTCACTGTGCCGAGCAAGGATACCTCGGAGCGGCGCCATGAGGTGGCCCCTTGACTTAGTCGCCTCTTCCTTTATTATATTTTTTTTGTTTTTTTGTTGTAACACCGAACTGCGGACTGGCCACCGCTCTCATGTACTTTTTTTTGATTTTAAGGAAAACGACTAACTTTTTGAGACTTTGGCCAAGTGTTTGAGATTTCAAGTGTTGCGAACGCCTTGTTGTTGACAATTTCGCTAAGTGTTGAAAACACCTTTTGCTCTTTGTGTTGATATGTTTTCGATTCTCAGGTCGTCGAGTCGAGTTTGGCAGCTGAAGCCTCTCATCTTCGGGTTGACTTGAAAGCAACAAAGTTGGCCCTCTCTCGCAGTCGAGAGTGCTTTATCAAGAGCGAGTTGGAGCTAGATCATCTCAAGGTGACGCTGGCGAAGTGTCTTTCCGAGTTGAAGCAACTAAGGAAACGAGCTCGCGAGGTTCGTCTTGAAGGTGAGGTAGCGTTGCTCTGGAGGAGAGGGGCGAACTTCTGGCCGAGGTTCACCACTTGAAAATAGTAGAAGAAGAGCTTTTGGCGGAGGAAGAAGAATTAGCAGAGACGGTGGGCAAGTTGATGGCCGAGCGCGACGAGTTGACGGTGGAGGTCGACGAGTTGAAGAGGGTTACAGTCGATAGGAGCATCGAGGTTACTCATCTTCGTCGAATTATTGCTGACAGTTCTGGTGCCGAAGGCTCCGCTTAGCTTCCTCGCTTCAGGATAGCCGTGAAGGACGACTCTCTGAAGCAATGAATAGTCGAGCTAGAGGCGGAGGTTTCTTGCCTCAAGCCCCATTCGGGACCGATCAACGTCAGAAGCACTTCGTATACCCGTGAAGAGAATGAGCGAGGGATTTCATTTTACGAGCCTGCGACTCGTTTGCCTGTTGCTCGGCGAAGTCCGGGTGATGCCTAAAGTGGGGTGGCTGTCTCGTCGAGCGAAGCCTCAGCCGGCGCAACACTGAGAGACACTACTAAGCTCGCCGGATTGGGGACCTCAGCGAGTGCGGGATCGCAACGACAAGGTGCGCACCGTCCTCGCCTGTCTCTTAAGAGGAACATCCCTCTTCCTAGGAGTCGTTGAAGTAGTCTTGTAATTTTAGCCTTTCGAAGTTTGTAACTTGTCGTAGATAAGAGTAGCTGGTCTTGTAATCCGAGTTTCTTTGAACTTTAAACTTTATAGAAGTGAAGGCTTGTTTATTCCTCTGTGCTTGTGTGTTGGCGTGTAACTCCCTGTTCCAGTAGTACGTATTTTACTATGTGAATTTTTGTACTTCAATTTTCAGATCAGTTTTATTTTTCTTTTTGGACTATTTATCTAAAGTTAGAATATTTTTCTGATCAGTTCTATAATTTTGTAATTTTTCGATCGGAGTTTAAATACAAATTTTAAACCCCGATTAATCCTAATCCTAATCCTGCCTAATTCTACGCCTAACTTCTAATTTTCTTCCCCCCCATTTTCTCCTCCTACAACCTAACTTCTACTGACTTTTCCTCCTTGGTCTTAGTTTCTAACCTAATCCCCACTAACCCCTCTCATTTTTCCACACTCCTATCCCTTCGTTGATTTTTCTACACCCCTAATCATACACATGCACCTTCCTTTCTATATATACACACACACACATGCAGAACCTCCCACCTCTTTCTCTTCGCATCCCTACATATCATTCTTCATTTTCCCTTCTTCTCTTCCTCTGCCTTCTTCACACCCGAGAGCTCAAGCAACACCCAAGCTCCAATTTACCTTCCACCTTCGAGCCAACGACTCCGCTTCTACGATCCCGTGAATCCCGAAAAACAACCCGACGCCGCGCCACCTTGTTGTTGTCGTCGCTCATCGTTGCTACTCGTTCGCTACCGTCTTGCCACCATTCTTACCGCCGTTGTGCCGCCGTCCGTTGCTGATGTCGCTTCTTCTTTCCGTGGTTAATACCACCACTGAAATCGTCACGTTATAAGGCAAGTACCTTATACACTCTTTTTGTTCTCGTACAAGTATTTTCCTTTGACTCGTGGCAAGTAGTCCAGTTATTATCATATTTTATTGTCAAACTCTGTTCTAGTCACTTGTTCCATGCTATATCAACTGAAGAGTGAACCGTTAACACATTTCGAATCGTGTTATCGAATATCGAATATTCAACCTTACTATCTCTAAAATTTCTTGACCTTGCACTAAGAATTCGACCATGTTCCCAATACTGGATTGAAGATTTTCTACATGTAAATCGTAGCCCATCGAGTCCCGAATCCAGAACATCTTACGGTTTCTCAATCGGATGTATAGATTGTGAGATATCGCGATTTTAATACTGACATATCATGAATTTCTGAACCTGCATGGGATTACTAACCGGTATCTCGTACTGAGAATTTGACCATGTTCCCGACACTGGATCGAAAAACTTTCTACATGAAAATCATATCCCTTCGAGTCTAGATTCCGAAACATCCTACAGTTTCTCAATCGGATGTATAGATTGTGATATATCACAGTTTTAGTATTGTGACTCCGAATTTCCAGAATACGCGCGAAACATCGAAACCAGCGAAGAATGAATTTTTACGCATAGCTACTGTCTCTAGAATGTATCATGTGAATATGCGTTGGAACCGGAAGAGAGTCTACTTTCTAGAATTTCTGACGGAATCAGATTTGCTTTTCTGTAACAACGGGAAAGTGAATTTGAATGCAGATATGTCAAGTTGTCTAAAAATTCATCTATCCGGTTTTGCAAATAAACCCATTACTTTTCATATTTAATGAACTGAGTGTATCATTGTTCTTGTAATAATAACTTGCATATATATAATAGGTTGATAGAATGCATTTTATACTACTTGATAATTTATAATAACTACTCTCGATACATGTACCCGTTATATCTCATACTATGATTACTGTCCTTGATATTTTTCTAGATTAACTGTCTTGATTACACCGTTCCACTAGTCGTACCAACTGCGTGTTCATAATTAATTATAAAAGAATAACAAGCCGGGGTTATAAGGGTACAACTTAATTGTGGACAATATAGGGGAGTATACTCGGAAGGGGGCCCGTGTTTTCCGAAATAGTGATTCTTGATTCTTGATTCTTGATTACACAATTCTTGATTACATAATTCTCGATTACATGATTCATGATTACATGTCTTGATACCATCACTGGAAGTTCCGAGTACATAATCCTATAGAATTCACTACTTAAGTCTAAACGTCACATGATTGATATGCACCGAACTTGTAGTATGGGACACAGGATTGCGTGCATTAGATAAGTTAATAAAACAGATAAACTTGAGATCTTCACTAAGCATGATTCTTGATTATATGACTCTTCGTTACACGACTCTTGATTACAAGACTCTTGATTACATGACTCTTGATTACATGACTCTCGATCCTTGATTACATGATTATCGATTAACTGAGCCTAGGTTATCAATTGCTTTTATCTTGAAGTCTAGAATACACTAGTTACAGTTATTACTTACATGATCATATTGTCCCAGTTCTTTGTTTACTTCCATATTGTATTTGTACTTCTACTTCTTGTTTCTTCCATATTATATCTTGTTATATTACCCCTTTTACTACTTGTTGCTACTTGCTGTCCGAAACTTGCTTTAACGGGAACTTTTCTATTTTTCTTTGAGTTAATAATTATACAGGTACTGATGGATCCGACGAGCAGACTCTCTAGACGATCGTTGCTACTTCCTTACTATTTCATGTTGTTTTTCTTTCAGTCGCTATTTTATCTAGTTATTATAGCGAACTGCTTATCATATTATTTTAATTCTGGCACCTTGTACTCCCGGGCATCTTGACCCGATGTTGATGTATTATCCAAATGATGGTTATTCTATTTTCAGCTCATGTGATTATTATAATTGCCTGCATGAATGTGTTATAAAGATCTTGTTGAGCTTATAATTGTACAGCTTATGGATGATGTATATCATTCGCTGGGCCTCAGTTGCGTGCCTGTATTTCCGTATAGTGGGAAGTAGGGCGTGACATGGCGTGTTCAGTTAGTCCCTTATGGTTGTAAGAGTGTTTCTGAAGAGCGGACCATTTCTAGCTCGCTTAAGAGCGAGGAGTAGAAGTGGGGTCTTACCAAACTTTTGAACTTCTAGGAACGTGGCTCTATCGGATGTGACCATCTGAAGATCTTGCACGGATCTCGATGTAAAAGACGGTGTGGATCACAAGAAAATGCTATCTTGTCGTTTTGTGGTCGTGGTCCAATCTGTGCCGTATGATCGAGATCTTGCACAGATCTTGATTTAAAAGACGGTGTGGATCACGAGAAAACGCTATCTTGTCGTTTTGTGGCCGTAGTCTAATATGAGCCGTCTAATCAAGATCTTGCACGAATTCTGACGAGAAAGTTGTTTTTCTCCAATACGCAGCTCGGATCGCATGTCGCTCAGATTTGGGTCCCGAGGGACGTGGCACGATCTGAACCTTCCATCTGAAGTTCTTGCATGGATCTCGATGTAAAAGATAGTGTGGATCACTAGAAAATACTATCTTGTCGTTTTGTAGCCGTGGTCCAATCTGAGCCGTCTGATCAAGATCTTGCACGAATTCTGAGGAGAAAGTTGTTTTTCTCCAATACGCAGCTCGGAATGCAAGTCGCTCTGGAATGTATGCCTGAATATCTTCATCAGTTATCCAGCCAAGTAAAGCGATGGGGCATTCATTCAAGCACTCCTCCAAGTATTCTTCTTCCATGTCTAGTATAGTTGTAGAAATTTCGTCAGTTATCCAGCCCAGTGGTCTGGCCGAACGCGTCATTCGAGTAAATTTCAACGGTTGTGGGAGTAGTTCCGAATGGCGAACCACTTCTAGCTCACTTAAGAGCGAGCTTGCGAAGCGGAATCGAGCCAAGTTTTGGACTCCAAAAACGTCATTCGAGTAAATTTCAACGGTTGTGGGAGCAGTTCCGAATGGCGAACCACTTCTAGCTCGCTTAAGAGCGAGCTTGTGAAGCGGAATTGAGCTAAGTTTTGGACTCCGAACACGTCGTTCGAGTAAAAGCAATTAAAAATTTTAAACAGAGAGATAAAATAGTCACAAGAGAATCATCAGGGGAAAGGAGTTCTTTATTGATAACTGCTAATCAGCTGCTTCTAAATTGCAAGTTGTTATTACAATGAGAAAATAAAGAAGCAAGTACAAATAAAAAGAAAGGAAGGGCTCGACACTTGAATGTACTCGGAGGGGCGTTCAAACGCCCTCTTGGTACTTCAGTAAGTGGTCGACGTTTCAAGTTCTTGGTATCTCTCTGCCTTCAAGGTCTTCAAGAAAATATGCTCCTGGCCGGACTACCTTGGAAACCTTGTACGGTCCTTCCCAATTTGGAGCTAGCTTACTCTTTTGGCTGGAAAATGAGATAGCTAGCTTTCTAAGGACTAAGTCCCCTTCCTTGAGATCGGTGGGACGGACTCTTTTGTTGTACGCCTGCTCGATTCTCCTCCGATAATTTTGCTGGCGAATTGAAGCTCTTTCACGGAGCTCATCAATAAGGTCCAAATTTGCCCAGAGCTTTCTGGCGTTCTGCTCTTCATCATAGGCAATAAGGCGAGGGGATGGCAAGTCAACTTCCAAGGGAATTACGGCCTCGGACCCATAGGTAAGGTTGAAGCGCGACTCTCCTGTGGGGGTTCGTTTCGTAGTGCGGTAGTTTCACAATACGTTAGAAAGTTGTTCTGCCCATAAGCCTTTGGACGACTTATCTAGTCTCTTCTTGATGCCGGAGAGAATCTGCCTGTTGGCATTCTCCACTTGGCCATTGGACTGAGGATGGGAGACGGAGGAAAAGTATTGCTGAATGTCGAGGTCTTCACATAAAGATCGGAACGCTGCCCCTGTAAACTGTGTTCCATTATCTGTTATCAGGACACGAGGTACGCCGAACCTACAGATTACATTTCTCCAGAAGAACTGCAGCACTTTGCTCTCGGTAATAATGGCCAGTGGCTCAGCCTCGATCCACTTAGAGAAATAGTCGATCGCCTTGACAAAGAACTTGAGCTGACCGGGAGCTGGTGGGAATGGACCTAACAAGTCCATTCCCCACATTGCGAAGGGAATTAGACTTGAGAGAGATGTAAGTTGTGCTTGGGGTAATCGACAGATGTTGGAGAACTGCTGACAAGGGCTGCATTGCCGGACGTGTTGCTCGGCATCTTGAAGTAGAGTAGGCCAGAAGTACCCGTAATTCAAAACATTCCTAGCGAGGGACCTTGATCCCGAGTGGGCGCCGCCTATGCCTTCGTGGAGTTCTTGCAGGGCATACGACTCTGGGAAGAGGCATCTCAAGTAAGGTCTGCCATCTACTTGGGTATAGGAGCATTTGTACAAGACTCCTTCAACAAGAGTGTACGGCTCCGCTCTAGTTCGGATTCGACGGGCTTCTTTTGGATCTTGGGGAAGGGTCCTATCCCTGAGGAATTCTATCAAAGGCTTCATCCAGTTGTCCCGGAGTTGGACGGGCAGCGACTCCATCGAGTCGAGGGCTTCTTCTTCTATGCTTGGTCTTAGGAGTACTTCGATTAGGACGGTCTGCTCGAGACCTTGGAGGGAGGAGGAGGCCAATTTGAGAGGGCATCTGCTTAGGAGTTCTCTTCTCTAGGGATCCGCTGGATTAGTGTCTCTTCGAATGAAGCCACGAGACTTTGGACCTTGGCTAGGTACGTAGCCATTCGGTCATCTCGTGCCTTGTACTCCCCTAAGACCTGATTAACCACCAGCTGCGAGTCACTGAATATTTGGATACGTTGTGCTCCTACCTTGCGAGCCATATCCAGGCCTGCTATTAGGGCTTCATACTCAGCTTCGTTGTTTGAGGCCTTAAAGTTGATGCGGAGGGAGTATTGGAGAACGAAGTCATCTGGGCCTACCCGAATGACCCCGGCTCTGCTCCCTTCGGCGCAAGAAGACCCGTCTACATATATTGTCCAAATGGGTGGCCTATTTGCGGCTTGACTCACTTCCAGGATGGTGCTCTCTACAATAAATTCAGCTAAGGCTTGAGCCTTGATTGCGGTCCGAGGCCGATAAGATATGTCATGTTGACTCAGCTCGATCGACCACTTCATTAGACGCCCGGAGGTCTCGAGCTTGTGCAGAACTTGCTTGAGCAGCTGGTCGGTAAGAACGACCACCAAGTGGGATTGAAAATAGGGGCGGAGCTTCCTGACTGCCATAACCAAGGCGTATGCTATCTTCTCCAATCTTGGATAGCGGAGCTCGGCGTCTCTGAGAACCATGCTCACATAATAGATAGGTTTCTGAGCCTTGTCTTCTTCCCTCACTGGGACATCACTGAGGGTTTGCTCGGAGGCAGCGAGGTAGAGATAGAGTGTTTCCCCGAGAATAGGCTTGCTGAGGAGTGGGGGGTTGACCAGATAGGCTTTCAGTTGGTCGAACGATTCTTACTGCTGTTGGTCCCACTCGAAGCCCTTAGCCCCCTGAGGGCTTTGAAGAAAGGAAGACACTTCTCCCCTGACTTAGACAGGACGCACCCTATGGCCGCGAGGCGTCCTGTAAGCTTTTGGACCTTTTTCACACTTGCAGGAGGAGCCATATCCAGTATGGCTTTGATTTTCTCGGGGTTGGCTTCGATCCCTTGTTGACTGACCATGAAGCCTAGGAACTTACCAGACGAGACCCCGAACGCACACTTGTTCTGGTTTAGTCTTATATCATGTTTCCTCAACACGTCGAAGGCTTCTTGTAGGTCGGCAACATGGTCGGTCCCATGGATGCTTTTGACTAGCATATCATCAACGTACACTTTCATGTTTCGGCCGATTTGGTTCTGGAAGACCTTATTGAAGAGGCGCTGATAGGTGGCACAGGCATTTTTGAGCCCGAAGGGCATAACCCGGTAGCAATAGAGGCCTTGATCTGTGACGAACGATGTTTTCGGGATATCCCGGGGGAACATTCTGATTTGATTGTATCCGGAGAAGGCATCCATGAAGCTCAGCAGCTCATAGCCTGAAGTAGCGTCGATCAAGGTGTCGATGCTGGGGAGAGGGAAAGGATCCTTGGGGCACGCCTTGTTCAGGTCAGTGAAGTCGATGCAAATTCTCCAACTTCCATTCGCCTTCTTAACCATAACAACATTGGAGAGCCACTCGGGATAATTGACTTCTTGTATGAACCGGGCTTTGAGGAGCTTGTCCACTTCTTCCTTTATATCTTGCTAGCGCTCGGGGGCGAATTTACGCCTCTTTTGTTGGACTGGTTTGGACCCCGGAGCAACGCTTAGGTGATGGACGAGGAGGTCCTCAGAAATTCCTAGCATGTCGGCAGCCGACCAGGCAAAGAGGTCATTGTTCTTCCGAATGCATTGGACTAGGTCGGAACAGAGAGCAGAGAGGAGGGTCTTGCTGATGAAGAACTTGCAGTTTGGATCTTGCTCTGAAAAAAGCACTTCCTCCAGCTCGTCTACTGGTTTGGACATAGGCTGGGTGTTTTCCTAGGGAATCTCGAGAGTCTCGAGGGAAAGGATAGGTCCCCCGGTGGAGGTCATGTAACACTTGCGGGCCATTTCCTGACTACCCCTTACTTCCCCCACACCTGCCTTGGTGGGAAACTTCATTTTGAAATGATAAGCCGAGGGGACGACCTCTAAAGTAGCTAGGCCAGGTCGGCCTAGAATCACATTGTAAGCAGCTGGAATGTCGACGACCATGAAATCCATTGGCTCCGTCCGGGTAGTAGGAGTTTTGCCAGCGGTTACGTCAAGGGTTATCACCCCTTCGATAGTCACTGGCACTCCCGTGAACCCATGGAGCGTATAGCCGGCGGACTTGAGCCTGTCCCGCGATAATTTGAGTCCTCGGAAGGCCGCCAGGAAGAGGATGTTGACAGAACTGCCATTGTCTACCAGAATCCTCTCCACTTTGAAGTTAGCCATATGGAGGGTAATCACTAGTGCATCACAATGGGGGGTTCGGACAACCCTCCAGGTCTTCATCTGAGAAAGTAACGGGAACTCCGAAGCCTTTGGGAGGGGGTATGTTGTGCACGGATTTGACCTCCCTGATAAAAGCCTTTTGAGAAGAGTTGGAGGTTCCTCCCATTGGACCCCATGGATGAGGTGCAGGATGTGCTCTTCTTCGAATTCGGGGCTCTCGTCGCGCCTCTCAGGCCGCTTATTAGCCCCCATGGGGGGAGGAGGATCCGGTCCTTTCTTACAAACTTGGACAGCTGCCCTCTCTGAATAAAGGCTTCAATTTCATTCTTTAGAGCCCAACAATCATTGGTGTCGTGGCTATTGTCCTGGTGATAGCGGCACCACTTCTCCTTATCTCTCTTCTTCTCGGGGGTATTCATCTTCAGGGTAGGAGGCAGAACTCCTTTTTTCTCGACTTCCACAAGGATAGTTGAAACATTGGTGTTGAGAGGGGTAAACTTCTCAAATCTGGGAGGCGGGCGGCACTGATCCCCGTTGTCCTTCTGGAGCTTCTTAGCTCCTTCAACTTCGGTTGCCTTTCTCTTGGTTCCGGAGGAAGACCTCTTGAAAGTGGGGCGATGTTCAGCTTCCTCTGCCCGGATATACTTCTCGCTTCTAAGAAGAAGGTCGGAAAAGTCTCGTAGGGACTTTTTAGCTAGGGAGGACCGAAGGCTTGAGTTGAGGACATTGGATTGGAAGGCGGCTGCAGCGACCGATTGGTCGAAGGAGGCAATGGACCTAGCTTCTGCGGTAAACTGCTTGACATAATCTCTTAATTTCTCACCTTTCTTCTGATTGAGGAAGAGTAGTAAAATACTAGTCTTCTCGGTTCGGCGGCTACTTACGAAGTGAGTGACGAAGAGGGTCTCATATTGTTCAAAAGAGAATATGGAGGATGGAGCAAGGCGGGAGTACCATTCCCGAGCCGGACCCTTGAGAGTAGCTGGAAAGGTTTTGCACAGTAGAGCATCGGAATCTTGGTGGATCAACATGAGAGTTTTGAAACTCTCGATGTGATCCACGGGGTCCCACTCCCCCGTATATGTCTCGAACTGTGGGGGCTTGAAGTTTGCCGGAACGGGCACCTTCATGATGGTTCGAGAAAACGGGGGTCTGCTCGGATGGAGGGTCCTTCCTCTTAGTTCTTCTTTCCTATCCAGTTGGCCGAGGCGCCTCTCCATCTTATGGAGACGGCAGTAGACCGCATTATCCTTTCGACGGTACCCCGGTGAGCCTCTGGACTCATCCTCGTACGAAGGGGAGCGTGGAGTTTGGCGGTAGTAGCTAGGGGAATGGTGAGGGCTAGGGATGTGATGGCGGTGGCTCGGAGCTTGAGGAGGGGTTAGGGACCGATGGCGAGAGCTTTGAACTGGCGGAGGAGTGGAAACCCTCTGAGCATTGTTATTGTTTGGTCGGAAATTGAGGGCCTGCAAGGAATTCGGCTCGGGTGATAGGTCCGTTCTCATCCCTCTGGGGCTACCGACCAGCGAGAGAATGATGTCTTTTCGACGGTATTCAGGGGACTCTCTTCGTCTCCTATGAAGAGGGGACCTCCTGTGGTCGCGGCGACGAGGAGATCGCTCATTTGGACGTTCTGAGTGGGTGACTCCCTCACGGGCCCGCCTTTCATCCAAATGACGGTGAAGGTCCTCTTCTTTCTGCCGATTGATGAGGATGTTGCGGAGGTCTTCGGAAGGCCAAGGGTTATGAGATGCCATTGAGTCGATTGAAGGGTTATGTATGGAGATGTGGTCACGGTGAAGGGGTTGCTTCTGCGGAGGAGGACGAGAGGTCCTAATACCGGTGTTCTGGGGCCCGGCTAGAGCCCGCTGGTGCTGAAGATTCTGAAGAGGAGGCTGTTCCTGCTGCAGAGGCTGATCAGGCTGAGGGGGGAGTTGTCCCTGCTGCTGGACAGTTTGGAGGGGAGCATCCTGTTGCGGTTGAGGAGGAGTGGGCCCACGGTTGGACCCTCTTGATCTTAGTTTCCTTGGAGGCATGGCTGGAGGTGATTAACCGATGGAAGATGATGGATTGCTATTCGCGGTTCCCACAAACGGCACCAATCTGTTGCCGCTGAAATCAGTGTGGGTGCAAACAGATAAATTTGTGGACTCTTGGGATATGGAATAGTCAAACCTGAAACACCTTTTCGCCGGAGTTTGACTGTGATCTCCCGCCGCTAACCTGCAAAAAGTACGAAACACCGGGGTTGGTCCCAGCGACGCACCCTCCGACGCTCAAGGCAGTAATCAGAAAAATTATGAAAGAGCTTTGATTGGCAAAAGATTGATTACCTGGTAACAGTGGGGGATGGCGGGGTATTTATAGCCGCCTTAGGAACCAGTTTCGGGATAAGATCAAATCCCTACTTCCCAGTGAATGGATAGAAGTGATCAGGGCCGTTGATTAAGGGCAATCAGAAACCCTAATTCTTCTATCCAGTCGGATTGGGCTTTCGCGGGTTGGAATCCGCACCTAGTAAGATGGACCCGTTTATGGGATATTGGGCCTTTGGAAAAAGGCCCAGTTCCCATTTCAGGTCCGCTCGCAGGTGAAATTACCATTTTACCCCTGATCTTTAAGATTCGCGCCTGATTTGGACGGTTCCGATTTAATCCTATTTTTAGCCATATCAGATACTATTGCTAATATTAAACCGATGGTTTGCGCTTTTCAAGAAACTAGGATTATCAATCCATAGATGAAGGACTTTGAGGGAGTGCGTTCATTAAGAGACTTTGATTGGCGGTTTAAGACGTCTAGAGGAATGTCAGGGCGTATTGCTTTAGGTTTTGATTCTAAAGTTTTGACTTCATGGAAGACTTTGTTGGATGTTTCTCTGTCACTATTAAATTAAAACGTAAAAGTGACGAGTGGGAACATATGGTTACCTAAGTTTATGGTCCGTATAACTCTAATCTTAGAGACAGCTTATGGCTTGAATTAAGGAACATACGAGGTAGATGGGACGGCCCGTGGGTGGTAGGAAGGGACTTTAATATCACTAGATTTCTTTTTGAACATCGTGGGAGGGGGAGTAACAGTAGAGACAGACTAGAGTTCAATCGGTTGATCTGTGAGTTAGACCTCATTGATTTTCAGGCTTCTGATAGGAGATTCACCTGGACAAATATGCAAACTAACCCGACTTTAGCTAAACTGGATAGAATTCTGGTCTCTACGGAGTGGGAAGGGTAGTTCCCACTTGCAACTGTTAGATCTATTCCTAGGTTGACTTCAGACCACACTCCATTTATTCTCGACTGTGAAATTGTTAGACGATTTACCCCACGTCAATTTAGATTTGAGAAAGCTTAGCCCTATTCCAATAACTGTAAGAAGATCATAGAGGATTCGTGGGAGGCTCCTACCGGCGCGACAGATGCGGTATCCAATTGGAACATCAAACTTAGACGACTGCGTAAGTGCTTAAAGATCTGGGCCAAAGAGGAGTTTAGGGTCCTCAATAGATTGAAAGGTACATTGGGGGCCAGAACACAGGAATTAGAAACAATTGAAGATGATAGAATACTAGAAAGAAGAGAAGTCGAGGAACTGGCAGCCAACAAATCGAAGATGCACCGAATTGGGGAGATGGAAGAGTGCTATTGGAGGCAAAGATCAAGGATATAATGGCTTAAAGAAGGAGACTCCAACACGATATTTTTTCATAAAGTGGATAGTGGTAGAAGACGTCAAAATAAAATTGCAAGCTTATTTATAGGGGATAATTGGTCAGAGGATGCAACACAAATTAGAAAGCATGTAGATGGAAAATTTAGAGATTTGCTTGGAAAGAAGATAGCACACACATGCAGATTGCAACAAGATATGTGGAGTGAGTCAAGAATTGATGAGAGCGAGGGATTGGAAGGGACCTTCTTGGAAGAAGAGGTTCTTAAAGCAATCAACCTTTTGGGCCAAGACAAGGCACCGGGGCCTGACGGCTTTCCGATTTTGTTCTATAGACTATACTGGACGATCATCAAGAAGGACTTGTTAGACATTTTTCAAGAATTTTTTACGGGAGAGGCCCAGATCGAAAGACTAAATTATGCAAACGTTACTCTAATCCTTAAGAAGGCTGAAGTTCTTAGAGTGACACATCTCAGACCCATTAGTCTTTTGAACAGATTTTTTAAAGTCATCACTAAAGTGCTGTCTAACAGACTGTTGTCGCACTTATCGGATATTATTGATGAATCTCAGAGCGGGTTTGTTAAAGGAAAAGATATTCTACATAGTATTGCCTCAGCCCACGAACTAGTTTTCAAAGGAAATAAGGATAAAGTGGATGGTTTTCTTCTGAAACAAGATTTTGAAAAAGCATATGATTCTGTATATTGGGATTGTGTGGACGATGCATTACAACTCAAAGGATTTGGGACAAAATGGAGAATGTGGATGAAGATGTGTGTTAGAAATGGAAAATCTTTCATCCAGCTGAATGGTGAGCTGGGAAAAGAAATCCGATGTCACGGAGGAATGAGGCAAGGAGATCCTCTCTCACCCCTGATCTTTGTAATCATTGCCGATGGGTTGGCAGAAATTATCAAAGGGGTGAAGGTGAAAGGAGTAGCAGTGCCTTTGTCGATCTTGCAATATGCAGATGACACTCGACA
Organism: Hemerocallis citrina; assembly: GCA_017893485.1. Taxonomy (NCBI): domain Eukaryota; kingdom Viridiplantae; phylum Streptophyta; class Magnoliopsida; order Asparagales; family Asphodelaceae; genus Hemerocallis; species Hemerocallis citrina. The sequence continues at coordinate 46,332,843 of CM030361.1, forward strand.
CTGCTAAGGCAGAGGATATCTTGGCTATTAGAGTAGTATTGAGATGTTTTGAATATTGGTTAGTGTTGGTAGTAAACTTACAAAAGAGCTGTGTGGTGGCCCTTTGCAATATGATAACAGTTTAGAATTGATAAAATAGTGGTATATGTTTTCATTGTCAACGAAGAGAATAAATAGATTACAAAAGAATTTGGAAACTAAGCTAAATGGGAAAGTAATTCTAATCTTAGGAAATACAGAGGAATGAGGAAACTAAGCTAAATGAGAAAATAAACTAAGCTAAATGGGAAAGTAATTCTAATCTTAGGAAATACAAAGGAATAAGAAAACTAAGCTAAATAAGAAGGTAATTTAAATCAATGTAGCTGACCTATACAAATTGAATATCAGCATGCAATATTCTAAATAAGGAGACTATCCTTTGATATCTCCAATATGCTCCCGCAAGTTGGACCTCCGGGAAGAGAGTCCAATCTTGAGTAGTAGCTGATGAAAGCGTGTGCGAGGTAGTGGTTTGGTGAGTGCATCTGGTAACTGATCCGTGGACGAGACATGTGTCACTCGAAGAGTGCCGTGCTGAACTTGTTCACGAATGAAATGGTAGTCAAGAGCAACATGCTTCATACGAGAATGAAACACTGGATTGGAACATAAGTTGGTGGCACCCACGTTGTCATAGTATATAACCGGTTTCTGAGATGAAGAGAAACCAAGCTCACTAAGGAGAGAGGTGATCCAGCGCAGTTCTGCAGCGGTAGAAGCAACTGAACGATACTCAGCTTCAGTCGAAGACTGAGCAATGGTACGTTGTTTCTTAGAGCTCCAAGAAATGGAATACCGCCCGAGATAAACGATGTATGAGCTAGTGAAAGTGAAATCATCTTTGTTACCAGCCCAGTCAGTATCGGAAAAAGCACGAAGATCATGAGATGAGTGGCAATGGAGAAGAATACCCTGATCAATGGTTCCACAAAGATATCTGAAGAGACGTTTGGCAACATTCTAGTGATCAGTAGTGGAACGATGCATGAATTGAGAGAGTTTGTTGACCACATATGCAATGTCCGGTTGGGTCAATAAGAGATATTGTAGACTACCAACAATTGTGCGAAATTCAGTGGGATCTGATATGGAAGTGCCCGAGTGGAGAGTGAAAGTAGGTGTCGTGGCTAAAGGAGTGGCAATCGGGCGAGCATCAGTCATCTTGGAACGCGTAAGAAGATTAGCGATATACTTTCGTTGTGACAAGACGATACCTTTAGCATGAGGAACCACTTCGACACCAAGAAAGTAGGCTAGAGGACCAAGATCCTTTAGTGAAAACTGATGGGCAAGGCAGGCAATGAAAGTTTGAACTGCAGTGGAATCATTTCCTGTGATAATAATGTCATCAACATAAACGAGTATTGTCATGCACCGCTTTCCAAAAATACGAAATATGAGTACATGACAAAAGCCCAGCGAATAACTAACGTCACCCATAAGCTGTTTATCCAATTAACTCAACAATATAAACAATACAGAACAATTGCGCAGGCAATAACAATATCTCATGAACAATAATACTTGAAATTAAGCAATAAAAATATCCAAATACAATAATAATAATCCAACGTCTGGAAACAAATACAATATTCGGGTCATAAGCCCAATATAATGAAATAACAATAGTTCAATAATTAAGTCTTCATAACAAGGAAATAAATATTTATCAAGTGGTAATGTAATCAATTCCTTTACCAGTGTTGTTCTCCCAATCCATCAGGCAATTTTCTATCAACACCTGTAAACACTTCGTCTAAAAAGAGGAGAAAAATTGTCCTTAGAGCAAGTCATGGACAGCAAGTAGAAAAAGTAGGGAACAATAAAATAACGGTATAACAATGAGTTAATGGATCAATAAGAATCAATAACATGGCACGATGGTAATGGTCAATAACATGGTAATCAATGCAACGGTGTAACAATGGTTCAATATTCGGTAACTAGTAAACAACGGTTAATATCAATAACACTTTAACAATATTGGATACAAATAGGAACAATGTTGAGCAATATGCAATGTCGGTGATGTGTCAATCCTCATGTCTATTAATTATTTTAATCCTAACTAATGTAGCACTTCATGCAACCTTTTACTACATGATTGCTACATACAAATAAGTTACGTTTTAGACTTAGTAGTGGGCTCTATAGTTTATGTACTCGGCACGATAACAATGTTTCATTAATAACAATAATTTATCCATAAGATGCTACAAGATCACAAGATCACAAGATCACAAGAACACAAGAACACAAGATCACAAGATAACGGTATAGGGAACCACGAGCCCCTAATCCGAGTACAGTTCCTATATTGTCCACTATTTGAGTCAACCCTTAAACCCTGGCTTGATTAACAATCTTATTAATGCAACAATACAATATGCAATGTAGAAACATTAAATGAATAATAGTAACAATAGAGGGACAATAAGGTAATAACATGAAATAGGGCAATTAGGATGATGACAATAGGACACTAGGATCATGCAATGCAATATAAACACATTAATTCATGCAATACTACTATATAGGAACAATTAATCTATTAAAAAGTGGAATCTAAAATTCTAGACAGCATGCGCAGTCAGTACAAAAATGCTGTTTCCCGCAGACTCAGAAATCGAAAGTTGAATCCGTTAGAAAATCTGGAAATTAGACTTCCATACGGTTCCAACGCATACTTAAAGTTCAAATTCCGACAACAGTAACTAGGTCAAACACATGTTTCTTTATAGATTTTTATGTTCAGGCAGAAATTCGACATCTTGCTAATTTAATTTTTGAATCAGCAAAAACTCAATATTAAAATCAGTAAAAATATAATCTAGGCTCTTAAACATGATAAGTAACAATCTGGAAATTTTCATAGCAAAATTTTATCATTTGATCAGTCTTTTTACTGTTTGAACTTGAAAGGTACGAAAATCTGAAAATCTGAAATGTAAAAACATAGCTGTAGTAAAACAGACATAACTTTTACTACAAAACTCGGAATTCAAAAATTCTGGATGTTATTGACAACTAGACACTTGGGGTTACAATTCATATTCAGAAAGTATTTCATTTTAAGGTCATTTACTGGTTCGAAAACAGCGATCAAAGTTCAGGTCAGCAAGCATGTACAGTTTTTAGGGTATTTTTCTTGAATATAAAACTAATTGAACATGTCGGGTACCGATTCTATAGTCGATAAATTGTGTAACTATCATGATAGGTGTCCAAACATGATAATTAAATATTTAGAACATATACATATACAAGTCTAATATCAATCAATCATCAAACGATCAAACAACATAGAACCTAACAATTGTCTCTAGAATAATTTATTTGTGTTGTGACTTGTATGAATAATCATATTATCAATTCTATATGCATTCATGAAAAATCCAAATTTTAGAGTCAAGGTGGCACGATATCAAGAATATTGGAGTTAGCTCTTGTAAACCCACAATAAACTCAATGAAAGAGATAACGAAAGGCAATACGATAACAAATAGATCTACTTGCATAAATTTCAATAAAACTTGAATTTGATACAATTAGCAATTCAAGAGGACAATGACTTACCTGTTAATCGGTGAAAATGAATACCAAGAATAACAAGATAAGAATCCCGAAGCAACGAACTCACGAACTAGATCGACCCACCAATAATACGTGCAATATACGCGCAATAAAGAGCCAAGTCAGCACATAAAGAGACAAACAGCAACAGGGCAAGAGAGAGAGAGAGAGCTCGGCAACAGGGGGCTTCGAGCTTGGCCGATGCTGGTGGTCGGCATCGCAGGTGGGGCGTCGACGGCGTCACGGCAGGGTGGCGGCGCTGGCGGCGTCGCCGATTGAAACAGAGAGGGAAGAAGGGGGTATTTGGGTTCTCCTGTCGATCGATCAGAGGAAGAGGGTCGGGATGATGCACTGGTGGCGGCGCGTGCTAGGAGAGCGGCGTCGGAGGGGGAAGTGGTGACAGGGGGACGAACGGAGAAGGGGAACGGCAGATGGGTTCAGTTGGGGAGAGAGAAAGAGGAGAGAGAATAGACGACTATTAGAATTTTTTAAAATGCAATTTTTTTAGGGTTTGTAATGTATTTATAGGATATAATTAAGGTACAAAGAGGAGAGAGAATAGACGACTATTAGAATTTTTAAAAATGCAATTTTTTTAGGGTTTGTAATGTATTTATAGGATATAATTAAGGTACTGGGTTAGAGGTTTAGGGTTCAACAAAAACGGTTCTGGGTCAAGAACAAATCAAATTGAGCTTTAGGGTTCAATTAAGAGATAGATCGAAACCAATAGGGTTCAAATAAAAATACTTACAATTAAATAAAAGATAATATATTCACATGAATGGCCCCATCAAGAAGAATGAAGAATTTCATGAACAAATATTTGAATCCAATAAATACATAAATAATACAAATAAGAATATATATATATATATATATATATATATATATATATATATATATATATATATATATATATGTATGTATGTATGTATGTATGTATGTATGTATGTATGTATGTATGTATGTATGTATGTATGTATGTATGTATGTATGTATGTATGTATGTATGTATGTATGTATGTATGTATGTATGTATGTATGTATGTATGTATATATAATAAAACACAAAGAAAGCTATCAAGTGGCTCTCCTTAAATCCCCTCAAAAATTAAAGGCCCAGATCTAACCTCACAAAACAATTTTTTCCCTCCCAAAAGTTTTCCCTCAAAACTCAAATTCAAATCTCCCACCCAAAACAACTCCTATATTCATTTAATTATTATATTTTCTCTCTCACTCTCTATCTCCCTCCCTCTTCTATTCCAAAAATTAAGAAAATAAAATTTAAAAAAAATTTAAAAAAAATTAAAAATTAAAAACCTAAAAAAATAAAAACTTTAAAAACTTTAAAAATAATTCAAAAAAAATCAAAAAAAAAAATCATATAATATGTTTTTTGTCGGATCCCCAAAAGTTTCTCATATAATATGTTTGCTATTTCAATTAATTTGCTGGACCTCCAAAACTATTTTATATGATCAAATAAGGTGCACCGTTTCGAAGACGTGTCGTAGGCACGTGTCAACGGGCAAACCTAGTATATATATATATATATATATATATATATATATATATATATATATATATATATATATATATATATATATATATATATATATATATTGGGCTTGGAAAATAAATTAGATATCATCAACAAAATTAGATTAAGTACAATAATAAAATAATTTAACAGATGAATTTTAAATAAATAATCAAGAATAACAATTAATTAAAATAATAAATCATACAACAAAATAATATTCGGGTTTAACAATTTTTATTAAAATCATCTAATAATAATAATATATTTGTTTTAAACTCAAATATAAATAGTTGATCAATAAGACATAGAAATTAGATTAAAATACATAATTATTCGAAATAAATATAATTATCGATTAGAAAAAATACTTTAATACAAAATCCAAAATGATTTTAACAAATGATAAATTTATAATATCGAAATACATAAAATATTTAGAAAATACGTATTTACGGGAATAGGGCTTACAAGTATATAGAGTAATACTTTGTTTTTGTTGAGTATAAATAGGGAGGCATCCGCAACAGAGTTGATGAAGCCCGAGGAGAGAAGAAATTGCCCAAGTTTGTTGTACCAAGCCCGGGGTGCTTGCTTGAGGCCATAGATGGCTTTCCGCAACTTGCAGACATACTGCGAATGGTCGATATCAACAAAGTCTTGAGGTTGGGTCATGTACACGTTTTCAGTGAGAGTGCCCTGAAAAAAAGCATTATTGACATCTAGTTGTCGGAGAGACTAGCCATGGATGATTGCAATGGAAAGCACAAGACGAGGGTGGTGGGTTTGACAACAGGACTAAATGTCTCATGATAGTCTATGCCGGGGTGCTGGTGAAAACCCTTTGCAACCGAACGAGCTTTATACCTGTCAACAGAACCATCAGATAAACATTTAATGTGAAAAGTCCACTTGCAACCGATAATATTGTGAACTTCATCCGGAAGTACCAACTCCCAAGTACCGTTGCGAAGCAGAGTATCAAACTCTGCAGACATGGCCTGACGCCATTTGTTATTTTTGATGGCCTGAGTCACACAAGTGGGTTCTATCTCTTGGGCAAGGAGAGTAGAGAGGTTGAGCTTGGTGATAGGCTTATAAATGTTGTTGCGGGAGCGGGTTATGATTGGGGAGGTCCAGGTGAGTTGTGAAGGTTTTGGATTGTGTTCGGGATTGTGAACATGTGGATTTTATGGGTTGTCAGAGTTTTGCCGCGGTGAACTCGGAGTTTCTCTATGAGGAATGGGCGATGGCGTGCTTTTGTTGGAGTGAAGGTTAGGTGCAGTAATTTCTGGATTGGGCAAAGAGGTTTGTTGCGGCGAAGTGGTGTGCTCGTCGTGGGGTACCCTACGGATTGGGGTGCGGAGCTGTGTGAGAATGCAAGAAGTTACCTGACGAGGGCATGCTGCGAGGTGGGGCCGGAGATGGTGTGCTAGAAGTCGGAGCAAGAAGAGGAATGGGGAGCCATAATGAGCAATTTGTATCATCCGGACGAGGTAGGTGAGGAGAGAAATTGGACATGGGAAACTTAGTTTCAACAAAGCGAACATACCAGGAGGTGTATAATTTCTTGGAGTTGGGTTCGTAGCACAAATAGGCACTTGGGTGAGTGAGTATCCTAGGAAAACACAGGGAGTGGAGCGAGGTGCTAACTTGTGGGTCGAGTATGGACGTAACCATGGATAGCAGAGACATCCAAAGACACGTAATTTGAGATAGTTTAGGTGGGAGGCAAAAAGTTTGTGATAAGGAGATTGCATGTCTAAGGTGGAAGTGGGCAAACGGTTAATAAGATAGGTAGCGGTGAGGAATGCATATGACCAAAAGGGAAGAGGTAGGGAAGCTTGGGATAACAAGGCGAGACCAGTTTCGACAATGTGACGGTGACGACGCTCAGAGAAGCCATTGTGTTCTGGTGTGTGTGGAGGGGTGGTAAGATGAGATATGCCAGAAGTGGATAAGAAGGATTTGAGACTTATGTATTCTCCCCCGTTATCGGAGTAGAGTGTGACAATTTTGGTTTTGGAATAGTTTTCAACTAAGGCTTTGAACCGTGGAAAAACTTTGGAGACATTCGATTTACGGGTGAGGGGGTATAACCAGACGTAATAAGTATAGTGGTTGACAAAAATGACATAGTATTTGAAACAATCAATGGAAAGAATAGGAAACATCCACACATCAGAGAAAATAACTTGAAGTGGAGTAGTAGATATAATGCTGGATTAAGAAAAAGGTAACTTGTGACTTTTATTGCAATAACAGTCGTTGCGATGAATAGTTTTTGAAATAGATGAAGAAAATGCCAAAGAAAAGGTGGTCGCAATGTGTCGAAGAATGGGCTCGGACGGATGACCTAGACGGTGGTGCCAATCAGTGGGAGAGGCTTTGACACTGGAGTAGGCGAATTTGGTGTTGGTGGGAAGGGATGATATCGGCCATTCATACACACCATCTCTAGTTCGTCCCTCTAGCAGTGTTGCCCCTGTCATTAAATCCTTCACATTAAAAGAAGTTGGTAAGAATTCAATGGATATTTTATTTGTTTGGAAAAATTGGGATATAGAAATCAAATTTTGTTTCATATTTGGAACACACAAAATATCGTGCAATTTAAATGAATGAGAGGGAGTGTGAAGAGAGAAAGAATCGGTGTGAGAGATAGGTAACCCAGTACCATCACCAATAACAATGTCATCAGGGCCGTCATACGGAGTATGAAGCGAGTGATTTTTCAGATCTGCAGTGACGTGGTGAGAGGCCCCAAAATCAAGAAGCCATGCGGTGTTGTCAGTGGAATTAGCAGTTGCCATGTGTGCCCGTGGTTGCCACTGGGGAGAGCGGCCGAATGTAGAGGCCGAAGACCGGGAGGCACTGTTGGTCGGAATCAGCTGAAAGAGAGGGCAGTTGGCTATGGTATGACTCTGAGCATGACATCCTTGGAACTTACCAAGATACGGACGGGGCGGGCGGCGTTGCGAGGGCCCATGGCTGACCGTAGTAGACGGGGAAGGGCCGGGTGGTGGTTGGTTTGGTGTCCAGAAGGGACGAGAAACAGAGGTCTGAGATCTGTCGTTGTGACGAGCAGACAGAACATTAGCCGTGACCGGAATGGAAGATAGGAGTGGTTGACTTTGCTTGAGGGACAGTTCCTGATTGATGAGTTTCTCATGAAGTTCACCAAACGTGATAGGGGTGTCGCAGCCTTCAATAACGTCAACAATAGCCTTATAGTCATCATCGAGGCCATCAAGAATCTTCTCTATCAGATCCTTATGGTCCATTGGTTTGCCAAGTGCAGCAAGTTCATCAGAGCGGCACTTGATGAACTGCATATATTTGGAGATCGTCTGAGAACCTTTCACTGAGCGTTTGATTTGATCCTTGAGTTGTTTGATGTGTCCATGGGTCAGGCGAGCATATGTGTTGGCAAGTGTAAGCCAGGAGTCGTGGGAGGTGGTGGCACGTTGGATAAGTGGAATCAAGGAAGATGAGAGCGAGCCGACAAGTGCGCCAAATAGTAGTTTGTCCTGTCGAACCCATGGTAGGTAATCTGAATTAGGTGTGTTTGTATTGGAGATTGGCACGGATGAGAACCGTCGATGAATTTGTAAAGGTCATAACCGACAAGAATGGCTTCTATTTGGAGTTTCCAAGCCAAGTAGTTTTTGGAAGTAAGTTTAACAATATTGTGGTGAGCAATATTGATGAGTTGGAGTTGGTGAGATGACTAACCGGTGTTTGGAAGAGTGACGATATGAGTGTCGGCAGCGGGGGAAAGTTGAGGTTGGTCATCGGCCATGATGAGGTGTGGTAGGAGGTGTGTTGTACGGGGAGGCCGGAATATCATAGAAGAAGAAGAAGGACCGACTGCTCTGATACCATATGATAATAGTTTATAATTGATAAAATAGTGGTATATGTTTTCATTGTCAACGAAGAGAATAAATAGATTACAAAAGAATTTGGAAACTAAGCTAAATGGGAAAGTAATTCTAATCTTAGGAAATACAGAGGAATGAGGAAACTAAGTGATATGGCTAAAAATGGGGATTAATCGGAACCGTCAAAATCGGGCACGAATCTTGAAGTCCAGGGGTAAAATGGAAATTTCACCTACAAATAGGGTCTGAAATGGGTACTAGGTCTCTCCGATAAAGACCCAATAACCCACAAACAGATCCGCTTCAATTGGGCGCGGGTCTCAACCAGCAGTAAAGCCCGATCAGAGGGATAGAATTAAGGCTCCTGATTAGATCCTAATCAATGGCCCCGATTCATGCCTATCCCTCCACTGGGAATTAGGGATTACATTCCTAATCTGTTTACAAGGAGAATATTCCTTATCAGATCACGGGGATTACATTCCTAATCTGTTCCCTAAGACGCCTATAAATACCCCCCATCCATCTCCATTGAGAGGTAATCAACTCTTCACCAGTTTTTGTGCTCATTCATAGTCTTCCTAGATTACTGACTTGAGCGTCGGAGGGTGCGTCGCCGGGAACAACCCCGGTGTCTCGCACTTTTTGCAGGTGCACGGCGGGAGCGACAGACGACGCCCCAGGGAACAGGTACGCAGGTCTTTCTATTCAGTTTCCCCAAGAATCCACAAGTTCTATCTGTTTGCCCCCATACCAAATTTAGCGGCAACAGATTGGCGCCGTCTGTGGGAAACTAACGAATAGAAACCTCTCCTCTTCCCCGAGAACAGTCTCCTCCAGCCATGCCGCCTCGCAAAGTCAGGTCAAGAGGGTCTAATCGAGTGCCCAACCCTGACCAACAAGAAGTCCTTCCTGATCCCGCTCAGCAACAAGGGCAACTCCCTCCTACCATGGAAGAGCCGCTCCAACGGAACCCTCCACCTCCTGATCCAAAGGGTCCTAACCCCCAGAAATAGCCTCTTCACCAAGAGAACCTCTCCATCCACAATGCCTCCAGTGCCTCCATGGCCTCCCATCATCCCCGAGCCTCTGGTCGCCACAATGCTCCTCCCAAACGCCCGGAATATGACGACCTCCGTCGTCATCTGGATGAAAAGCGGGCTCGGGGGGAAGCCTCCCGCCGGCAAGAGCGATCCCCCCGTCACCGAGAGCACAGGAGGTCCCCCATCCGAAGAGGGAGAAAGGACTCCCCCGATTATTACCGAAGAAGGCACTCTCCCGCAGGTCGGCAGCAGCCTAGGAACAATGAGGCACCCATTACCCGTGCCGAGTTCCAGCAGTTCCAAGCAATGGTACAACAGGCCCTCAACCTCCGTCAAAATCCCAATGAGCCGAGGGCCCCCTCCCCTCCTCCGGTCCGAAGCCCTCGCCAACGGTCCCCCTCTCCTCGTCCTGCACCAACCAACTCCCGGCGTACCCCGAGTCCTCGTCGTTCCCGAAGTTACCGCCGCCGCAGCCCTCGCTCCCCCTCATACGAAGACGAGTCCCGTGGCCCGGCGGATTACCGTCGGAGGGATGACATCATGGACCGCCGTCTTAACGAGGTGGAAAAGCTCCTGGGTCAGATAAACCGAGAAGAGGAACTCAGGGGGAGGACCCTACGTCCTAGCCGGCCCCCATTCTCCCGAACCATAGTGGATGCCCCTGTGCCGTTCGGCTTCAAACCTCCCCAATTCGAGAATTACACCGGGGAGACCGATCCAGTTGATCACATCGAAAGCTTTAAGACTTTAATGCTCCTCCACCAAGCTTCCGATGCCCTCCTCTGCAAAACATTCCCCGCGACACTCAAAGGCCCGGCTCGAGAATGGTACTCTCGTCTTGCCCCGGCGTCGATATTCTCCTTCGAGCAGTTCGAAACCCTCTTCATCACCCACTTTGTCAGCAGCCGAAGGACCGAGAAAACCAGCATCTCACTATTGCACCTCCGTCAGCAAAAGGGGGAAAACCTCAGGGACTACGTGAAGAGGTTCACAGCTGAAGCTAGAACCGTTGCCTCCCTCGACCAATCGGTTGCTACCGCAGCATTCCAATCCAACATTCTCAATTCCAACCTCCGCTCCTCCCTCGCTAAGAAACCCCCACATGACTTTTCCGACCTTCTCCTTCGCACCGAAAAGTACATTCGGGCCGAAGAGGCCGAGCAACAACCCAACTGGGAAGTGCCCGCCTCCGGGCTTAAAAGGAAGGGGACGGAGGAAGAAGGAGCCAAGAAGCTCCAGAAGGATAATGCCGGCCAGCGCCGACCTCCCCCTAGATTTGAGAAGTTCACTCCCCTCAACGCTAACCTCACAGCCATCTTCATGGAGGTCGAAAAAGACGGGGTCTTGCCTCCGGCTCCCAAAATGAATACTCCCGCCAAGAGAAGAGATAAAGAGAAATGGTGCCGCTATCACCGGGACCATGGGCATGACACCAACGACTGCCGTGCTCTGAGAAACGAGATCGAAGCCCTTATCCAGAGGGGACAACTAACGAAGTTTGTAAAAAAGGACCGAGCCGAGCTCCCTCCCCCGCCTCGGGGGGCTAACAAGCGCCCGGAAAGAGAAGAGACGCCAGACTTCGAGGAAGAGCGAGTCCTCCACCTCATCCATAGGGGTCCGATGGGAGGCTCCTCGAACTCCTCCCGGAAAGCGTTTATCAGAGAGGTCAATTCAGTCCGAACCACGCCTCCTCCCAAAGGCCTCGGAGTGCCAGTTACCTTCTCCGACGAAGATCTCGAGGGAGTTCGTATCCCACATTGTGACGCCCTCGTCATCAGCCTCCACATGGCAAATTTCAAAGTGGAGAGGATCTTAGTTGACAACGGCAGCTCCGTCAACATCCTATTCCTCTCCGCTTTCAAAGGCCTAAAGCTCTCCAGAGACAGACTCAAGCCCGCCGGTTACACTCTCCATGGGTTCACGGGGGTTCCGGTAACTATAGAAGGGGTGATCACCCTCGATGTAACTGCCGGCCAAACCCCTACCACCAGGACAGAGCCGATGGACTTCATGGTAGTGGATGTTCCCGCTGCCTAAAACGTCATTTTGGGCAGGCCCGGCCTCGTGGCTCTGGAAGCAGTTCCCTCGGCATACCATCTGAAGATGAAGTTTCCCACCCGATCTGGGGTCGGGGAAGTAAGGGGAAATCAGGAGCAGGCCCGGAAATGCTACATGACCTCGACCCTTGGGCCCGTCCTCTCTTTAGAGACCCTGGAGATTCCCCAAGATTCCACAAGACCGACCTCCGAGCCAGCAGACGAACTGGAGGAGGTGCTCTTCTCTGAACAAGAGCCGACCCGCAAGTTCTTCGTAAGCAAGACCCTCCCGTCCGCCCTACATTCAGATATTGTGAAATGCATCCGAGCCAATCAAGACCTTTTCGCATGGTCCGCAGCTGACATGCCCGGTATCTCCGAAGAACTCCTAGTCCACCGCCTGAGTGTTGATCCGGGGTCCAAACCGGTTCAGCAGAAGAGGCGCAAGTTCGCCCCCGAGCGACAGCTCGCTATCAAAGAGGAGGTAGATAAATTGCTGAAGGCCCGATTCATACAGGAAGTAAACTATCCTGAATGGTTATCAAACGTAGTAATGGTGAAGAAGTCCAACGGAACTTGGAGAATTTGCATTGATTTCACCGACCTCAACAAAGCCTGTCCCAAAGATCCCTTCCCTCTACCGAGCATCGACACTCTGATTGACGCAACCTCGGGACATGAGCTTCTAAGCTTCATGGACGCTTTCTCGGGTTACAATCAGATAAGGATGTTCCCGCCGGATATCCCAAAGACGTCTTTTGTGACCGACCAAGGCCTTTATTGCTACAGGGTCATGCCATTCGGCCTAAAGAACGCAGGGGCAACATACCAGCGCCTCGTCAACAAAGTCTTTCAGGCTCAGATCGGCAGAAACATGGAAGTGTACGTCGACGACATGCTGGTGAAAAGCGTCCGAGGTGTTGATCATGTGACCGACCTCCAAGAAGCATTTGATGTTTTAAGAAGGCACAATATGAGACTCAACCCGAACAAGTGTGCGTTCGGCGTCTCATCAGGCAAGTTCCTCGGCTTCATGGTTAGCCAACGAGGAATAGAGGCGAATCCGGAGAAGATCAAGGCCATACTGGACATGGCCCCCCCTAGAAATGTCAAAGAAGTTCAGAGGTTGACTGGTCGCCTAGCCGCCATAGGGCGCTTCCTGTCGAAGTCCGGGGAGAAGTGCCTCCCGTTCTTCAAAGCCCTCAGGGGGGCTAAAGGATTCGAGTGGGGGCAGCAGCAACAAGACTCCTTTGACCAGCTTAAAGCTTACCTCGTCAATCCCCCTCTCCTTAGCAAACCAGTACCCGGCGAACCGCTCTACCTCTACCTTGCAGCTTCCGAACAGACGCTCAGTGCGGTCTTAGTCAGAGAAGAAGAAAGGGCTCAGAAGCCCATTTACTACGTCAGCAATGTGCTCCGAGATGCCGAACTCCGGTACCCGAAGATTGAGAAAATGGCGTATGCCCTGGTAATGGCCGCGAGAAAACTTAGACCCTACTTTCAGTCCCATTCGGTGGTCGTCCTTACCAACCAGCCGCTGAAACAGATTCTTCACAAACCCGAGACTTCCGGTCGCCTCATGAAGTGGTCGATCGAGCTGAGCCAGCACGATATAACTTATCAGCCTCGGACTGCAATCAAGGCACAGGCGCCGGCCGAATTCATAGTTGAGACTACAATCCCCGAGTCTGGCCAAGCAGTAAAGGGACCCCCCGTCTGGTCAGTCTACGTTGACGGGTCCTCTTGTAATGAGGGAAGCGGGGCAGGAGTCATCCTGACAGGACCAGATGACTTCATCCTCCAGTACTCTCTCCGGATAAATTTCAAAGCCTCGAACAACGAGGCCGAATATGAAGCACTAATAGCCGGGCTTCGAATGGCCCGAAATGCTGGGGCACAACGGCTACAGATTTTCAGCGACTCCCAGTTGATTGTTAACCAGGTCCTCGGCGAGTATGAAGCCCGCGACGATAGAATGGCTAAATACTTGTCCAAAGTAAAGAGCCTCATGGCGCTGTTCGACGAGGCTCTCATCCAAAGGATCCCTCGAGAAGAAAATGCTCAGGCCGACGCCTTATCCAAGTTAGCCTCCTCCTCCCTTCAAGGTCTGGAACAGACCGTTTTGATAGAAGTCCTCCTGAGGCCGAGCATAGAGGACGAAGCGCCAGACTCCGTTGAAACATTGCCCGTCCTCCTCGAAGACAACTGGATTAAACCCATTGTCGAATTCCTGAGGAGCGGACTCCTCCCTGAAGATCCGAGGGAAGCACGAAGAATCAGGGCCCGAGCCGAGCGTTTTACTTTAATCGAAGGCGTCTTATATAAACGCTCTTTCACCCAAGCGGATGGTCGACCGTATCTAAGGTGCCTCTCCCCCGAGCAAGCCGACTATGCCCTGCAAGAGCTCCATGAGGGGATCGGCGGAGCTCATTCTGGATCCAGGGCTCTAGCGCGCAAGGTGTTGAACTATGGATATTACTGGCCCACTCTCCTACGGGACGCCGAACGACACGTTCGGCAATGCAGCTCCTGCCAAAAGTATGCAGACATCCGATGCCTTCCACAGGCACCGCTAACCTCCCTATCAAGTCCCGTTCCCTTCGCTATGTGGGGGATGGATTTACTAGGACCATTTCCTCCAGCCCCCGGGCAGCTAAAGTTCCTAGTCGTGGCAGTCGACTATTTCTCTAAGTGGATAGAAGCCGAGCCCCTGGCTACGATTACCGAACATAGGGTCGTTCAATTCTTCTGGAAAAATGTGATTTGCCGGTTCGGCATTCCCCGAGTCATAGTCACAGATAACGGGACACAGTTTACTGGAGCCGCCTTCCGAGCCTTGTGTGAAGACCTCTCCATACAACACCGATTCTCCTCCGTCTCCCATCCCCAGTCGAATGGCCAGGCTGAGAATGCCAATCGACAGATTCTTGCGGGAATCAAAAAGAGGTTAGACAAGTGTTCCAAGGGACTATGGGTCGATCAGCTGCCGAACGTACTCTGGAATCACCGCACCACCAAGCGGACCCCAACAGGCGAGAGCCCATTTAATCTCACCTATGGGGCCGAAGCCATCATCCCCCTAGAAGTCGGGATACCCTCCCCTCGCCTGATCGCTTATGAAGAAGAGCAGAATGCTAGAGAACTCAGAACAAGCCTAGATCTGATAGACGAAATCCGAGAGAGAGCTGCCGTACGCCAGCAGGCTTACTGAAGAAGGATCGAGCTAGCATACAACAAAAGAGTCCGCCCGACAGACCTCAAAGAAGGGGATTTAGTCCTTCGGAAGTTGGCCATCTCGTTCCCCGGGCAGAAAAGCAAGCTGGCCCCGAACTGGGAGGGACCGTACAAGATCTCGAAAGTAATCCGCCCTGGTACGTACAAGCTAGAAGATCTCGAAGGCAGAGAAATTCCCAGGACATGGAACGCCGACCATCTTTTGAAATACCAAGAGAAGGCAACTACGTCTCTCTAAGTAACTCGAGATGTCGAACCGTTCCCTTCCTTTTGCTAGTAGTGGTTTGTCCTTTTGTTTTTATCATTGTAATAACGGCTAGCAACTTTAGAAGCAGCCGATCATTAGATATTAATAAATAAAGTTTCTTCATGTTTTCACTACTATTACATCCCTCTGCTTGTAACTCTTTAATATCACAATGGTTCCAGAGTCCAACACTTGGCTCGATTCTACTTCGCGAGCTCGCTCCTAAGCGAGCTAGAAGTAGCTCGCCATTCGAAAATGCTCCCACAGCCATTGAATGGTTCGGAGTCCAGCACTTGGTTCGACCCTACTCCGCAAGCTCGCTCCTAAGCGAGCTAGGGGTAGTTCGCCATTCGAAATTGCTCCCACACCCCTTAAACTGACAATGGTTCCGGAGTCCAACACTTGGCTCGATTCTACTTCGCGAGCTCACTCCTAAGCGAGCTAGAAGTAGCTCGCCATTCGAAAATGCTCCCACAGCCGTTGAATGGTTCGGAGTCCAGCACTTGGTTCGACCCTACTCCGCAAGCTCGCTCCTAAGCGAGCTAGGGGTAGTTCGCCATTCGAAATTGCTCCCACACCCCTTAAACTGACAATGGTTCCGGAGTCCAACACTTGGCTCGATTCTACTTCGCGAGCTCGCTCCTAAGCGAGCTAGAAGTAGCTCGCCATTCGAAAATGCTCCCACAGCCGTTGAATGGTTCGGAGTCCAGCACTTGGTTCGACCCTACTCCGCAAGCTCGCTCCTAAGCGAGCTAGGGGTAGTTCGCCATTCGAAATTGCTCCCACACCCCTTAAACTGACAATGGTTCCGGAGTCCAACACTTGGCTCGATTCTACTTCGCGAGCTCGCTCCTAAGCGAGCTAGAAGTAGCTCGCCATTCGAAAATGCTCCCACAGCCGTTGAATGGTTCGGAGTCCAGCACTTGGTTCGACCTTACTCCGCAAGCTCGCTCCTAAGCGAGCTAGGGGTAGTTCGCCATTCGAAATTGCTCCCACACCCTCTAAATTGACAATGGTCCCGGAGTCCAACACTTGGCTCGACTATACTCCGCAAGCTCGATCCTAAGCAAGCCAGGGGTAGTTCGCCGTTCTACAACGCTCCGACGTCCCTAACCTAGTAAACCAAGGACCCCGAAGTCGAACACTTGGCTCAATTCAACTTCGCGAATTCGCTCCTCAGCGAGCCAGAAGTAGCTCGCAATTCGGAGTCCGAAGCTTTAGAAGTTACGGCACGGCAGACAACGATCGTGAGAACAAGGCACACAAGTTCGACAATAACGCTTTTATTAATGAAACAGATGTGGTACAAAGGCAAACACAGTAGATGCACAACTCATCAGAGAAAAGTTACAATGCCGGCTTATTACACTTAGCAAAAAGCAAAAAATAAGCAAAGAACTCGCAGAATCGACCACTTCAGCGCTTCTTCGGAGCTGGAGCGTTCCGCTTCAAGGACACTCGAGAGTGACGATGCTTGTCCCCGGAGCGCGACCCCAAGCCGGCAAACTGGGACGTATCCTCGGCACCGCTCCTGGTAGCTACGCCGACGGACGCCCCGCTCGAGGAGATTGCCACCGAGCTCTGCGCGTCCCCCGGGCTTGGTTGGCCGATCCGCTGACGGGTCGCCATCTCATAGAAGGTAATGCCCCGCTCACTCTCAGCGCGAGTGCATGACGTGCTTCGAACGTTGATCGGCCCTGAATGTGGCTTCAGACGGGCCACTTCCGCCTCCAACTCCGAGATCCTGTCCCGCAACGAGTCGTCTTTGACGTCGACTTCGAAACGTGGGGGTATCGCGGAGTCCGGCACTCCAGATCGACTAGCGACGAGGCGCCGAAGGTGGGTAACCTCGATGCTTTTATCCACCGTCGCCCTCTTTAGCGCTTCGACTTCGGCAGTCAACTCGACTCGTTCAGTCGTCAACTTGGCCACCTCGGCCGTCAGCCCCTCGCCCTCACTCCGGAGCTTCGCCTCTACGGACTGCAGATGCTGTATCTCGGAAAGCAACTCGTCCTTCTCCGCTGTTATTTTGGACAAGTTATGACGAATGCACTGAACTCGAATCTCATTACTGAAATCAGTTGGCAAATGTTCACCTTCGGGTATAAGCTCGGCGATTCTGCTTTCCAAACGACGAATCTCGATGTCTCGCCGTCCAAGGACGAGCTGGAGATGCCTCCTCTCGCTTTCAGCTCGACGCAATCCGAGCTCGACCTCGTAAAGTTTCTCTCTACACCTAGCCAGACACAGCCTTGTTGCCCCTAGGCCGGCCTCGGCTGGAACTTCCTCGTCCGGGCGAGCAAGCTCGACGTCTTGGGCAATCACCATAAGCTGCAAAGAGATCAGAATAATCAGCACAAACGCCGAACATGGCCGAAGCGCCACACTTGGAAAAAATTTCATCTCTAGAAACAAAAGGAGACAGTTCGGCAAAAGAAAATGCGTAACACAGAAGCTTCCGAACATCGACACTTGCAGAAATTTTCCTTTCATTAAACGTCAAAAAAGCGGTGGCCAGTCCGCTATTAGGCATTACAAAGTTCGAAAGGAAAAACAAAATCAAAAACAACAAAACGAAAGGCGGATTCAGGGCCCGACCTCTTTCCCCGGGCGACGAGGTGGAGTAGGCGTCGACTTCGCCGAAGGAGACGCCGCCGCCAACGGAGTGGTCGTGGTGCTCGGGACCTCGCCAGTAACCCCGGCATCGGCATCAGCGTCGCCCTCCTCCTCCTCCTCCTCTTCCCCTTCGGACTCGGGGTCGAAGCCCTCGACGTGTCCGGGGAAGAGTCGCCATCCCGAGACGTCCACCCTGGGGTATGCCTCTCGCACCCGGTCGAGGGCAGTGGCGAAGGCCTTCGCCATGTTCTGCGCGAGGTACCCCTGGGCCTTCTTCAAGGTGGCGTCCTCCACCTCCTTCACGGCCGCCGCCTGCTTCGCCTCGGCCTCGACCAACTGGTTGGCCGACCCCTCCTTCTTCCGAAGCAGCTCGTCCTCCAGCCTCTTCACTTCGGCCTCGAGGTGCTGGATCCTCGCAGACCGACCTTCGTGCTCGACTCGGAGCTTGTCGAGCTGGTTTGACATCCGAGCCTTCTCGTTCCGAGCCTGGTCGGACTCCTGCTTCAGCTCCTTCTCGAGGGCGGTCAGCCTTTCGGTGAGGTGACCGAAATGGACGACGATCTACAAAGGAAAGATGAAGAACTCAGAGAGTTAGAAAAATTTTGTGATTCAAGATGAAACGAACGAAGGGAACTCGGAACTTACAGATACCGCCGAACGAGCGATCTCGATCACGTCGTCGCCTTCCCTCCCCGCGTCCATGGCGGCGCGGTCCTTCGGGGTGGCGAGATGCTTGACGGCCTGCATGCTCGCCAACGAGTTCCCGAGGAACCCATCGTGCCTGCGGACCTGCCAGTCCGGAATGTGGATCTGCTTGTGCTCCTCCGTCAGGAGCTCCTCCCCTGCTACGGTCAGCGGCGGGGTCGGCATGGCGAGGGCGGCGGCAATGGGGAAATCCCCCACAGGTGCAGGAGCCGAAGGCCCCGCCACGGTGACGACCGGGTCGTCAGCAACCTCCACCACCTGGTCGGGGGCCGCAATCCTCGGCACCTTCGAGGTCGAGGGCAGCTTCGACGCAACCCTCTTGCGCTTCCTCGGCGCCTTACTGGCGAGCCCCGCCCTGCGCCAACACCGCCTCGTAGTCCATGGATTCTGCATCAAAAGCAAAAAATGATTAGCACAAAGGAAAAACAAGGCAGCAAGTACGGAAAAAAGAACTTGGCGAGAACCGCGTACTAGGATCTACGCGGCGGAGCCCTCCCCTGTAGAGAACGTCCTCCGTCAAATCCTTCCAATCGTACTTCGGCCGATCGAGGAGGGTCCGGACCGCCGCTTCTTCCTCCACCGTAAGCCTCGGCAGCGCCGTCGCCCTCTTGGGCACCCCTTCTGCCCAATTTGTGGGGATCGGCCATGCTTCCCGACTCCGCATGACGACCCACTTCTCTCGCCAGTGCTTGATAGAGTTGGGGCAGACGACGAGCCTGCCGCCGTGCCTCGGAGTCAGATAATACCGGTACTCCGACTTGTTCCCCTGGTGGAGCCGGTATATCGTCCGAAGCACGTTCAGCTGCGGCTCGATCCCTGCGGCCTGGCAGTGGAGAACGAAGCCATTAATCACTCGCCACGCGTTCGGCATGAGCTGAATGGGGCAGACCCCGTACCAGCTCACCACGGTAACGGCGAACGCGTGGAGAGGCAGCCGAGCACCGGCGATAAAGGCATCGACCGGCCAGCAACACATGGTCACTGGCAGCGGCGAATTAGCCCTAACCCTGGGGCCCGGCAGCATGATTTTGTACTCCTCCGGGATGAAAAAAGAGTCCCGAATCGCAGCCAGTTCCTCCTCGCGCAGGATCGACGCCGCGTCGTCCGCCTCCGTCGTCTCCCTCGCTTCGTTCTCCTCGAAGGACCTCTCCCTCCCATGGACGATCCGCTCGGCCTGGTCCTTCGGGAGCTCCCTGACCCTGTGCAGCCCCGTCAGCGGACCTGGTAGCTGTCCGAACTCCCCCATCCTCTTCGGATCCACGACGATGGAATCCTTGCCGAACACCTTCCCCTTGGGTGGATTCGGACTCGAGGCCTCGACGCCTTCAAGGGAGGGCTCGGACCAAGAGACTTCATCTGAGACAGAAGCTACAGACATAATTTATAAATTACCTTGAAAAGAAAGAGCTGCCGAAAAACCTCGCCTGAGTCAAACGCCGGTCACCGGAAAACTCGCCTGAGACACAAGAGAACGCCTGAGCAAATGAGGGAAGAAATGAGAAATGAGAAGGGGGGGAGGATTTATAGAAGAGGGACACACACCACGAGGCTAATGGGCCTGTACGACCGGCCCATCTAAACCAAGCGGCGGAGCGATCCCAATCGTCACCTCGATAACTACAACGAATCCTGAGTTGAATTTAATGCGCACTCCATCCGATGGAATCCCAGGGGTCACTGCAATTAATGAACGTCCCATCTGTCAGGGTTGTCAGAATTGTCAGAGCTGTCAGAGGTGTCAGGGGTTCAAATGGCGCACAGAAAAGACAAACCCCCAAAAAACGACAAGTCTGGGAGTTCGGCACTCACTGCAGTGCGTTCGTGACACCGACCCTGTTATAGGGAAAAGGTCACGTTCGGCACTCGCTGCCGTGCGTTCGTGACACCGACCCTGTTATAGGGAAAAAGTCACGTTCGGCACTCACTGCCGTGCGTTCGTGACACCGACCCTGTTATAGGGAAAAAGTCACGTTCGGCACTCACTGCCGAGCGTTCGTGACACCGACCCTGTTATAGGGAAAAAGTCACGTTCGGCACTCGCTGCCGTGCGTTCGTGACACCGACCCTGTTATAGGGAAAAAGTCACGTTCGGCACTCGCTGCCGTGCGTTCGTGACACCGACCCTGTTATAGGGAAAAAGTCACGTTCGGCACTCACTGCCGTGCGTTCGTGACACCGACCCTGTTATAGGGAAAAAGTCACGTTCGGCACTCACTGCCGAGCGTTCGTGACACCGACCCTGTTATAGGGAAAAATTGAGTTCGGCACCAGCTACCGAGCGTTCGTGACACCGACCCTGTTATAGGGAAAAATTGAGTTCGGCACCAGCTGCCGAGCGTTCGTGACACCGACCCTGTTATAGGGAAAAAGTCACGTTCGGCACTCGCTGCCGTGCGTTCGTGACACCGACCCTGTTATAGGAAAAAAGTCACGTTCGGCAATCACTGCCGTGCGTTCGTGACACCGACCCTGTTATAGGGAAAAAGTCACGTTCGGCACTCACTGCCGAGCGTTCGTGACACCGACCCTGTTATAGGGAAAAATTGAGTTCGGCACCAGCTGCCGAGCGTTCATGACACCGACCCTGTTATAGGGAAAAAGTCACGTTCGGCACTCGCTGCCGTGCGTTCGTGACACCGACCCTGTTATAGGGAAAAAGTCACGTTCGGCACTCACTGCCGTGCGTTCGTGACACCGACCCTGTTATAGGGAAAAAGTCACGTTCGGCACTCACTGCCGAGCGTTCGTGACACCGACCCTGTTATAGGAAAAAAGTCACGTTCGGCACTCGCTGCCGTGCGTTCGTGACACCGACCCTGTTATAGGGAAAAAGTCACGTTCGGCACTCACTGCCGTGCGTTCGTGACACCGACCCTGTTATAGGAAAAAAGTCACGTTCGGCACTCACTGCCGAGCGTTCGTGACACCGACCTTGTTATAGGGAAAAATTGAGTTCGGCACCAGCTGCCGAGCGTTCGTGACACCGACCCTGTTATAGGGGAAAAAGTCACGTTCGGCACTCACTGCCGAGCGTTCGTGACACCGACCCTGTTATAGGGAAAAATTGAGTTCGGCACCAGCTGCCGAGCGTTCTTGGCACCGACCCTATTACGGGGGAAAGATGGGACCTCGGATCATGCCGAACTCCCTCTCGTCACTGATAACCATGCCGAACTCTCCCCCCTCTTCGGAAAGATGAGCCGAACCGCATACAGACCTCAGTCCCCTAGTCAGCAAGCTGTAGAAGGGGTCGGAAGCATGATACGAGCACATGTCCCCCTCAACGAATGAAAAAGGTCGAACCATTTGCCAAGAGATCTCGCAAAAATAATTAAAAATTTGGGAAATCAAGGAAGAACTCCTGCAAAGCAATTGTGAAGATAGGGAGCACCGTCTTGTCCCCAAACAAGCAATTATTGCTGAGAGCAACCTTCTAAGAACCCCGAACGACGAATTGACACTTCGCGAAGTTAATAGGATATCCCTGCAAGAACACCACATGACCATAAGAGCTCAGGAGCGACTCAGAGTTCAATCCACTTGAAAAATCACCAAACTACCTCCTTCAAGATTCAAAACCTTCCATTTGGGCTCCGATACAACTCCGCCAGCCATTAAAACAGCTAAACTACTCCTCAAAGGCCGATCAAGCTCAGCCTTTAGGAGTGGGGGGCTCGTGATATGGCTAAAAATGGGGATTAATCGGAACCGTCCAAATTGGGCACGAATCTTGAAGTCCAGGGGTAAAATGGAAATTTCACCTACAAATAGGGTCTGAAATGGGTACTAGGTCTCTCCGATAAAGACCCAATAACCCACAAACGGATTCGCTTCAATTGGGCGCGGGTCTCAACCAGCAGTAAAGCCCGATCAGAGGGATAGAATTAAGGCTCCTGATTCGATCCTAATCAATGGCCCCGATTCATGCCTATCCCTCCACTGGGAATTAGGGATTACATTCCTAATCTGTTTACAAGGAGAATATTCCTTATCAGATCACGGGGATTACATTCCTAATCTGTTCCCTAAGACGCCTATAAATACCCCCCATCCATCTCCATTGAGAGGTAATCAACTCTTCACCAGTTTTTGTGCTCATTCATAGTCTTCCTAGATTACTGACTTGAGCGTCGGAAGGTGCGTCGCCGGGAACAACCCCGGTGTCTCGCACTTTTTGCAGGTGCACGGCGGGAGCGACAGACGACACCCCAGGGAACAGGTAGCAGGTCTTTCTATTCAGTTTCCCCAAGAATCCACAAGTTCTATCTGTTTGCCCCCACACCAAATTTAGCGGCAACACTAAGCTAAATGGAAAAGTAATTCTAATCTTAGGAAATACAAAGGAATGAGGAAACTATGCTAAATAAGAAGGTAATTCAAATCAATGTGCTAAGCTATACAAATTGAATATCAGCATGCAATATTCTAAATAAGGAGACTATTCTTTGATATCTCCATTATGCAACGAGTTTGCATCTACGAATGAGATGATCCCAACGTTACTCGATTGTGAGAAAGGGGAATTTCCCTTGAAATATTTGGGGACACCAATCAGACCTGGAAAATTGCTTAAGGAGGACTGGATTCCTTTGGTGGAAAAAATAGAAAAAAAACTGGAGAGCTGGAAAGGGAAATTTCTGTCGCTGGGCGGCAGAATCACATTTATCAACTTGGTCCTTAGCAGTTTACCGATATATATGATGTCTATTGATGAGATTCCAAAGTGGGTTATCGAAAGAATCGACAAATGCAGGAGGCGCTTCCTGTGGAAAGGAACACAGGAGGATAACAAGGGTTTTCACTTGGTGCGGCAGGGCAAGGTGTGTAGAAAGAAGGAGTTCGGAGGACTTGGAATAGTGAATCTCCGGGACATGAAGAATGCATTACTGGCCAAATGGTGGTGGAAAATGCACAAACGGCACAAAGCATGGTGGGGAAACTCGTTCGTGATGTTCCGAAGACTGAAAAGATTTAGATTTGGAGGAAAAAGAAAACTCGGGAAAGTATTGTTCATGTGGAAAGGTATTGCTAAGGTGGGAGAGTCTTTCCATGCTAATACTATATGTAGATTAGGTAACGGGAAAAATACCAGGTTCTAGTTGGATGAATGGGCAGGAGAGAACAACTTGCAATCTCTTTTCCCATTATTGGCGATGGAAGCTACAAAGAAGGACGCTATGGTGGCTAAATCTGGAAAAACGGAAGATTGCGGTTAGAGGTCGATGGACCCTTATCCCAAGAATGTCACGGACAATTGCAACAACTCAAAACACAACTGGAACATGGAGTGTGGCTGGTAAGGGGAGAGGAGGACGAGAGATTATGGAGATTAGAGACTAAGAGGGGGGGGGGGGGGGTTTAGAACCTCAGATGCAATCATTATATGGAAGTCTAATGTCCCTCAAAAAGTGAAAGCTTTCATGTGGCTAGTCATGAACAACACTATACTCTCCAAAACGAATCTTAAGAAACGTAACCTCCCGATCAATGTAAAGTGTCCTAGATGCAACAGAGACGAGGAAGACACTAACCATATCTTCTTGTTCTGTCCTAAAGCTAGATTAACTTGGAAAATTATGGGTATAGGTTTTGGTATCATAGAGACACCGACAAATATTAACGACATGTGGGGGAAATGGAGATCGACTTACATTAGAAAAGAGTACAGGGTCATATGGGATATTACGGTAGCGGCTATTATGTGGACTCTATAGCTAGATAGAAATCATGCTTGCTTTCGTAACATTCATAGTAGATTTCAATGTTTATTGCATAAAACTCTGGTACTAATAGAAGCCTGGGCAAGTCAAACAGGGGCAAGAAAGAGACTTAGGTTGGAGGGAGCTAACTAGCTGAGAGGGTGATGGTAGCCGCATCCTATTACAGTCCGGTGGTGTCCGGTGGTGCGTGCTGATGGTCATGGAGGTTTTTGTACTTTGGGGTTGGAGTTATGTTGTATTTTGGACGTTGTATTTTGTTGCTCTTTGTTGTCTTGATGTTGAAGACTTTATTGGATTAGATTTGTAATATTTGCTACTCTATGTTTCGTTAACCTTTTATTAATGAAATCGGTAACGTCGAGTCACTTTTCACTTTAAAAAAAAAACATAATAATTGCAATTTTGTTCAAGTTATGAAATAAAAGTATGCTGAATCTGAATATTAACCACTGATGATGCATCAAATAATGAATAGGGAACATTAATTTACTGCAGCTTATCCCACTGAAAATTGGCCAGTCAAGTGAGATACTGTTAAAATCGTATATACAGAAGAAATATTAATAACCAAAAATCAGAAAAAGGACAAAGAAAAAGAAGAAGAAAAAATAGCATCATTGGCACATCAATGATGTCAACAGCAAATCTAAAAATAGTTGGTAACTCTGGCAGCCACCAAAACAAGGTGGCAATAAAAATGAACCACCATCGCCTATATATTATAGGAAAATTCACCTCGCTTAGGAAGCAATACAAACATTCAGCATCCACCTCTTCGCCGTGGCTCTTCAAAAGCTCGCATTGTCAGTAGTTTCATTTCGTGGAGAAGTAAGTGGTGATAACGTGGAAGAGTCAGCACTTAGGGCCAAGGTGTTTCGCTTCAGCGATAATTGGCTCTTGAAACTATTAGACTTGAAACTATTGGATTTTAGAGGCGGGGGTGGTTGGGGAGCCGGAGGTGGTGCTCCTGCTTGATTATTAATGCCCTCGCCAGCTTCGGCAAGTTGTCTTAGGAGATTCATAATTGTGGGAAGAAACTTTGCTGATATTGAAATAAGGCCTGGAAGCTGCATACAGCATAAACATGAAAATGAGTTACATGATCTCATGAGGGGCAGAATATAAGTCCTATAAACTTATGTAACATGGGGTACGTATAATAATTATTTTCCTTCCTAGAACTTAGTTAACTTAGGGGGAGTTTGGTTAAGTACTTTTTGTAAGGGAATGCCCTATTGTTCATTCCACCTAATAATACAAAACACAAAATGAAGAACTTTGCCTTTGTTTATAGTCGGATTGGAAGGCTTCAGCCCAAGTAACAAAATCCTCACTTTTATCTTGGCTTGGATTTGTGCTTGAACGTGTACATCAAAGATTTTTTTAAATTAATTTTGGTGAACCCCATGACATTTGAGAATGAGAAAGTTTCTGCCGCTAGACTAAAACTTTGAAGTTCGATAAGGGTTGTGAAAAATTGCACTTGTATTGTAACAGGTCCTATCAGGTCGAGGACCTTTTTTTTAATGAGTCAAAGAAACGAGATAAATGCCCAATAAAGTGTGAGCCGAGATCTGGATGTGCACAACAAAATCTATAGTTCTCTTCTTTCTTTTTAAATTATGAAATAAACTAACACATCTAGCAATATTCAAACATGGAGTGCTATGATACCATGTGAAAGTCTCTGCCACTACATAAAAACTTTGAAGTTGTAGAAGGGTTGAGTAAAATTGTGCTTGTATTCTAACAGGGAAGTTGTCCCCAAACAAATAGTAGATCGCAAAATCTTAGCATTTATGACATTGTACTAAATCAATATTTTGGGTGTATCTAAGCAAACTCCCCTTTACCTGCATAGCTAAATGCAGAAATGGATATTCTCACCATGTCTACTTGCCAGTTTCCTCAAGGAGATCCAATCAAGGATGAGGTACTAACACAGATGTGGACAATGTGGTACCAACTGTAATATTGCATAATTTTCAACAAAAAAAAAACAGTAACGTTGCATATTTACTTAATAATGTTTTAAATATTTGTATGTGATGTGCTATTTTGGAGACAAAAATATAATAATCTAAATCAATCAAAATTTTGGCTATACTTGTTTGTGTAGCAAAACCCAAAATAACATGTTTATTTTATTTTATTTTGGATTATTTTATTTTATTTAAGTTACACTAGACCCCCAAAATATGTTTAAATGTGTTCAAATCTATTAAAAAATGGGTACTTCTATTTGGTTACTTCTTAAAATCTTTTAGAATTTTTGAATACTTCTATAGTTCTATTTACCAGCTAACCCACTAGATCCCTTTTCTCTATATTAAGCTCTCCAACATTTCACTTCTATTTTATTCCGTCCTTTAGAACCCACTCTTAGAGAACAAAATTTTTAGGAAATTTTGATCATACGTATCGATAAAAAGTATTAATTTCATATTGATTTGATTTTAAATTGGTGTTATTAATTAGTACTATTTGATTTACTATATATTAGGAATTTTTGATCTATCAATTATCAAGAATGCCAAATAGCACTGCAATGAATGAGTTGTGGTGGAAAGAAGAGGATGCGTATGGGAGGCGAGGAGTAGTTGGTGACAGTTCCTTAGGATGGGGTGGAAAGAAAAGATAGCGCAAGGGGGAGGAAGCTTAGACTTTGGCAGGCCGACAGGGGTTGATAGGAGTGATCTACATGCCTTCTCTATTGTGTTGCTTTTCTTTAGTATTTAGAGTAATGGACTTTGTAACTGATGTACTACATGTACTGGCTTTTGTATCTGGATTTTCTGGATTTTCTGGATTTTGTACTTTGTAACAGGTCGTACTGTGTTTCGTTAATAGTTTGTTAATGAAGCGATGACATTAGTCATCTTTTATCAAAAAAAAAAAAAAACGAATGAGTAGTGAACAAGAACTTTTTAACCTCTAAGTTTTAGTTTTTCTTATGGCTTAAAAAATCTCAATGGATATTTTTAGGGTGGTTTTATTATCTGTACAATGTTTGAGTGGTATAAATTATATTTAAAAGAAAAAACTAAATGGATATATATTATGCATAATACAGTTGTAACTTTGTTCATGAAATGCCCCCCTTGATATAAATTCCTATGTTCAGCCCTTTTTATTGTTAGAATTGTGAAATATAGATGTTCTTTCATAGAAGAGTAATGCTTCATCCACTACCAATTTCACTACCATTCTTTTCACTACCTTAGGTGACACACTCCTATTGGAGAGTTCCCCCACCTACTCTCTCTTCCCCCACCTATTGGAGTGTGCCACCTAAGGTAGTGATGAGAAATATAGTGAAATTGATAGTGGATGTAGCATTACTCTTTAAAGAATCACTTCTCCGGGGCTTCTCCATTAGCAGCCAAATGCACCCTAGATGTAATGCCACAAACAACCTAGTCCCAAGACTGTCTATTTTTGTTGATCACAAATCATTAATCATCAAGGCAACTTCTGTGGATGCAAAAAACTATTGAAATAGAGCAATTAGTGAGTCAGCATGAGACATAGAAAGCATACTATCCATACTATGTCAATCAATGGTAAATGCCATTGATGCATCAGTAAACCTTAATTTGACTCCCAATTGTGGGAAGAAATTAAAGACATTAGATTGAAATGGGTAGGACCTTGGGTGGTGGGAGGAGACTTTAATATCACGAGATTTAGCAACGAACATAGAGGAAGAGGGCCTAGTTGTTAGGATAGATCAGACTTCAATTATGTTATAGACGACCTTCAATTACTGGAAATCAGGCCGACTGATAGAAAGTATACATGGACCAATATGAAGGTTAATCTTATTCTAGCTAAACTGGACATAATTTTAGTGTCATCCGAGTGGGAGGACTCTTTCCCCCTGGCATCAGTTAGGTCAGCGGCTAGATTCATGTCTGATCATGTTCCTTTAGCGTTAGACTGTGGAGATGGTATCAAGACCCACTATCTCCCTTTCAAATTCGAGAAATCTTGGACCCGATGTACCAATTTTTGGAATATTATCGAACAATCATACAATGCATATATTAAGGACATGGGTGCTATTGGAAGAAGGATTACGAAGATGAGAAAACTGCGTAAGAGTCTAAAAGAATGGGACAAACAGGATTTCGGACAGGTCAAAAGAAAAATGAAGAAGCTAGATGAAAGAATTCAAGAATTAGAATTGATAGAGGAAGATAGAGATCTTTTGGGTACTGAGGTTTAAGAGTTGGCATCCAATAAGCAGGAGGTTTATTGTTTGGGAGATATGGAGGACCTATATTGGTAGCAGCGATCGAGAGTCCAATGGTTTAAAGAGGGAGATTTAAAAACAAAGTTCTTTCACAAGGTCGTCAGTGGTAGAAGGAGACAAAATCGTATAGGGGGGATATACATTGGTCAAGAGTGGTGCGAAGATGAGGAGAAGATTCGACATCATTTGGATGGTACCTTTAAGGAGCTACTGGGAAGCAATAGGGTGAAAGGAGGGGGGGCATTAAATCAAGATATGTGCAAGTCTGCAAGGATTGAAGGAAGTGAAGGTATAAAAGGTCTGTTTACCGAAGAGGAAGTCTACAAGGCAATCAAAAGTTTAGGGCAAGACAAGGCGCCATGTCCTGATGGCTTTCCTATGTTCTTCTACAAGATGTATTGGAAGATTTTCAAGGACTTACCGGATATTTTTGAGGAATTTTACCTTGGTAATGCAGATATCAACAGATAGAATTACGCTAATGTGATTCTTATTCCAAAAAAAGAGGTGTTAAGGGTTGGAGATTTAAGACCAATCAGCCTGTTGAATGGTTCATTTAAGATTATTACCAAGGTCCTAGCACTGAGACTAACCCCGCATCTTAATGATGTCGAAGGAGAATCCCAAAGTGGCTTTATCAAAGAAAGGGACATCATGAACAATGCCGCTTCGGCACACGAGATAGCCTTTAGAGGAGCTAAGGAAAAAGCAAATGGATTCCTTTTAAAATTAGACTTTGAAAAAACTTACGACTCAGTTGATGGGACGCAGTAGATGAAGTTTTCGAACTAAAAAGATTCGATGATAGGTGCAGAATGTGGATAATGAAGTGTGTTATAGGTGAAAAGTCATTTATTCAGGTCAATGGGAACTCGGGGAAGTAAATTAGATGTCGTAAGAGGCTTAGAAAAAGGGTACCGTTGTCTTCATTGATTTTCAACCTTATTGGAGATGGCTGGGCCGAAATGATTAGGAGAGGGACAAACTATTTGAGGATTAGCCATCAAAGGAATACCAGAGACTGTTTCAATTCTCCAGTATGCGGATGATACTCTTATGTTTGGGGAGGCAAAGGAAGAAGAAATTACGGCTATAGACATTCTATTGAGATGTTTTGAGTTCTGGGCAGGACTAAAAGTGAATCTCAGAAAGAGTTGTGTCATCTCATTTGCTGAGCAACTGAATACCCCTATTGAATACATAGAAAATCATTTGGTGTGTGAAATAGGAGAATTCCCATTAAAATATCTAGGTACGCCGATTAGATCGGGGATCAAGAAAAAAGAAGATTGGGAACCACAAATAGAAAAGGTCCAAAAGAGAATAGCAAGATGGAAGAGTCATTACCTATCACTAGGGGGTAGAATTACGCTTATTAATTCGGTCCTCAATAGTCTTCCGGCATACCTCATGTCCATATATGAGCTTCCCGAAGTGGGTAGTGAACAAAATCGACAAATGTAGAAGAACGTTCCTTTGGAAGGGGGGAGCGATTTGAATAAAGGATTTCATCGTATGAAATGGGGTTGAGTATGCAAGAAAAAGGAATTTGGAGGATTAGGGGTAATTGACCTAAAGGACATGAATAAAGCTCTCATGAGTAAGTGGTGGTGGAAAATGAGGAGACGCAATAGTTGGTGGTACAAATCGTTCAAGATTTATCGAAAAAGAAAGAAATTCAGAAACAGAGGGAGAAGCGAGCATAGGAAGGCATCACATTTATGGAAAGGAGTAGCGAAAGTGGGAGATTTGTTTCATGCAAATACAACATGTACAGGCAACGGAAAAGATACTAGATTCTGGAAGGACAAATGGTGCGGGAGTAATACCCTACAATAGCTGTTCCTGGAGGTGGCCACTGAAGTTGTAAACCTGGATGTGCTAGTGGTCGAGGTTTGGCGTAATGATAGAATTAGGATTCAACTTCGGAATGAGTCATCGCTAGCCATTTCACAGACTGTTCAGAACATCAAAGAATACATTTTGGCTGCAGGAAAATTTAATCAAGGAGGTGAGGATGAGAGATTCTGGAGTCTTGACCGTAACGGTAGGTTCTCAGTTTCGTCATTATACAAGCAAATTAATGATGGTGGGAAGAGAAATTTAGAAGCGGGTATAATCTGGAGGACAGAGGCACCAAGTAAAGTGAAAGTGTTCCTCTAGTTGATGGCTAATGATGCAATCCTATCAAAAGCTATTCTTCTAAAACGCAGCATGCAAATTAATGCTACTTGTTCTAGGTGCGGGTCAGGAATAGAGGATACTAGTCATATCTTCTTCAATCGTCCGAGGGCTAAGACGACCTGGGAGGTTGTCTGTTTAGGCTTCGGGATTGTCAATTGCCCAATCTCGACTCATTATATTTGGGGGGAGTGGACAGACAAGAGTGTTACAATAGAAAACAGGTTAGCTTGGGATATCGCAGTAGCAGCTACTGTTTGGGGAATATGGCTTAGACCACAACGAACTTTGTTTTCGTAACACAAACAATAGGTTTCCTGTTATGATACATAAGATTTTCACTTTCATTAAAGCTTGGGCAGGTCAAGCGGGGGCAAAGAAGAGGTTACGCATGGAGGAGTAGTAATTCAAGTCAGAAGAGGAGACTAGTCCCAAAGACAGTATTGACGTAGTTATATCTGTATTTGTATCTTACTTGGATTACTGGATGTAGGATCTCTGGTGTTTGATGTCCTAGAGGTTGTTGTAGATAGTAGTAGTTATTTTGTAATTTGTACTTCTGTGTTTCATTAATTATTATTAATGAAGCGGTGACGGGGTCACCTTTATTTTTTAAAAAACGTTAATTTGACCATCCTAGTAAACAATACATGAAGAAGCTGTAATTTATTTGTGTTTTATATATTAATGGAATTTGCAGATGTGTCCGAATAAGATATATGCACAATAGGCTTCCCTGAAACCAATGAAAATGCAAACTAACTTTCAACTACTAAAAAACAGCAAACTTCAATACTAAAGTAGTTTTTCTTACCGCGCCATTCTGAAACTCTCCAGCAACACCTAGTTGAACCCAAAGAGCTCTTGATACCAAAAATGCAACAAACATCAACCCAAGGTATAAAGGATTTCTGGAATTCAGCACATGACATCAATTTCAGTAAACAAACTTTATGTTAGTATTCCTCAACTCAAAAAAGAAAAAAAAACAAACCCTATTAGCAGTGAAAAGGAGAGACATTCTATTATTAACAGAAAAAGACATAAAATAGGTAGTAAAATAAATTTTGATTGGCATGGGGATGTAACTTTCAGCAAAAGAACATTCTGTTACCTCAAGACCACCATAAATTCGTTGAAACCTAGGATGAGAATTGCAAGAAGTGCCCATGGAGGAGGTAACCAACTATTACTGCGTTTATGAGCTTCCTGAAAGATAATTCAAGTATCACATAAAACTAAGAGATGCAAATTAGAATAAACTACAAACTGCAATGCAAGATTCATTTGCATTCCTTCCAACTGCCCATAATTACAGTTAGTTTAATCAAAAACATATATCAAATGTGTAAAGGTTCTCGCTTTAAAAGTATATAGCTCTTAAACATTCTACTTAATCTTTACATTCTCAAGTTCACGGGGTGAGTTTCTTTCTATCAAACCCACATTTGGAGCAACTACATAGCTCAATGAATACAATCACAGCAACATAGATTCACCACAATTAACTAAATTTCATCATTACAGGTTGTTGCAGATGTGAATGATTAATGAGGTGACAAAATCAGACAAAAGCATTCTTCAAATTCTAAAGATAGAGCAGCTGAAGGCAGGGATGCAAACAGGTCAGCTAACTGGCTCAGTAGGAGGCAGCCTAAAGTTTTTTTTGCTTACTTCGAGTTACTACGCACGCTATGTAGTTTGAAGGAAATATGAATTTATAAGACAAAATACTATAACGAGGAGGAAGTGATGCTAATTAAAGGAGTTTTAAGCGAGCTTAGAAATGAAACTGTGATTATTCTTTGTACATCCATGTTTGATAATCTCAACGGCACACAAATCCACTAAGCTTAAAGAATTAAGGTCACAGTCACAAGCTTCCTCTAATAAGTGGAAAAGAAGGTTTTAGCCTCCTCCAGATTTGACAAAATTGAAGTTTAAGTTCCAAAGCATGTTATGCCGTCTTTCAGGACAATGTAAAGGTGGCCACATGGATTGCTAATATGTGCCAAGATATTTTGAGCCTAGATTTGGAGGCATTTGAAAAAATCCTGATCGAATATGAAGGTATCGACATATGTAAAACTAATTCATAAACAACAGCTTTAATGTATCAACTAATATGTTATATGATGTACGCCTATCATCAAAGAGTGGAGATGAACCTTAACAAAGCTGAAAGAATTCATGTGGCAGACCATAGATTTGAGATAAAAGTTTCTAGCAGCACCATTTATCAGCTCTCTTTTTTTCTCCACAAATTCATTTACCAATAATTCTTAAAATATATTAAAATTGCCATCCTTTTCCTTTTTGTTGAGCCTTCTATGAAGTTGCTCAATAGCCTAACCCGTTTTGATGGGGATGATGATTAAAAGGAGAATGACTAAAGTAGTTCTTTAAAATCTATATAGTTCTTTTCTTGAGCCTCCGAGAGGATTCACTGGATCTTTTGGAGGATCATTATTGCCATCAGACTAAACATGATTCTGCCATGGACCGAGTATACCATACATGATAGACGGGTCAGCATTCTCCAAACCCAAGTCAAAAGTATGATTGTTCATGCTTATAAGCAATAAGTTTCTACACGGTACATGATGGAAAATTACCAATATAATCACATAACTAAAAAAACAGTGAATTCATGTAGTTGTAACTAAAAAAACTTTTAACTAAATTTTTTCTTTAACTTTCTAAATTCATGTCATTATAAATAAAGACAGTTAATCATAGAAAATTGTATGTTGACGTTTTCTTTTTCTTTTTTTTGTAGAAAGAAAATGGCTAGAGATGTATATTAGAATAGCTAAAGACCGTCTATAATAGAAAAATGTCTGCGATGTATACTATAATAATTTTGTAAACCTGTGCAGATATTGCTTGGGCAACTGTATAATCTGTTTCTGACTTGAACTGTCTCCACAAAGACTTGCATTGCACTGGCGTGACCAACGTATCTTTTGGATGAACCTGGACCACATACGCACCAGATCCTACATTATTCTCTTGCATGCTTTATTTCTTGCACATCCTAGAATGGAAAAAAATGTTAGTTTTACCCCTTCCCATGAACTTGAAGCAAGAGGGTCTGCATTAGCTAAAAGCCTCCCTTTGGGAACAGCACCATCATTAAGAGCCGAATTAAGGATGTTTTCAATCACATCTGATTTCTCATCCAAACGAATAGCAGCCATTACAGATAAGAGCTTTAGAGCCTGCAGGCATATACACAATAGACAATTTAATTATGTTCATAGCTGCAAAACTTATTTAATCTAGCAAATCTTTATATGTAAGAAAACAATTACAAAAAAATGTGAAATACCGAAGAACGTGCATCCTTTGTGATCCTCCTAATATCCTCCTTTCCTGTCCATACTCTTGGCATTGAATGCTTATCATGACTAAATACTGTTGAGAACCTGGAAGTAGCATATTGATAGGAAATTAGGAAGTGAAAGCAGCAGATATGGTATGAAGAGCTACCAAAAAAATAAAGGTCAAATACCTATCCTTCATATGAATCAAAACCTTTCCTGCTTCTTCCTTGGATTTCTTCTCTACCACACTCCTTGCAAACTCCTTTATATTTGAAACCATTGTATCAAAAGTTACTTGGTCGAGTTCAAACCCACAAAGGGAAGTCGAGAACCTTGACATAGCCTTATCTGTTTCTAGTTTATAAAGTTTTCTAATAGACACCCAAGTATCTACTCCAGCAGCAGCAAATAGGGATTCCACTGGTTCAGCCAGTGCCTCTTTTAGTTGTTTCTGTAAGGAAATTAACTCTTTACCACAATCTCAATAGAACATCAGTTATAGACAGGATGGTTGGTGGTAAAGCAATTGCCTAAATACTACTTTAATTGAAATGAGAAACATCAACTAAAAGAAAGTTTTATAACCTCATAATCCGTAGTCAACTCGGATAACTTTGTACTACGAACAGAAACTGCATGTGCTTCAATATCACGTTGAAGTTTCTCACGCACTTTGGAAGTATCCCAGTCCGCTTGCTTAACTGTGACATCTGTAATGGAAAACACGTCAGAAGTCATCAGTTCTACTGTCTGCAGTCAGGGCCGGCCCCCACCTTGTCCCCGATTTTTTTTGCAATTTTAGGGGCCTCCAAATTTGTATTCCCCTTGTAAATATAGCACGTATTTTGTGCGTAATTTTTTTTTTTTTTGTAATTAGGGCCCCAAAAATAATTATTTGGGCCTTTCGCCTTTGGGCCCCTGTATGCGTAGCATGAATATATATTAACATTTGATAAAACAACAATGGAAGATGAACTATTTGAAACTATCAACAGAAATATGTTCAGAAACTATCAACTGAAAAGAAGTCATGAAATAAACAGTACGGGAGCATCATGACCAGAATCACAGTTACAAGCCTTGTCCGTTATCAAATTTCAGTACCGTGTCCATGAATCCCGCTTTGTCTTGGTTTCCGAACTTTTCCATTCTCGGAGTTATTAACTCCGGAATGAACGCCTTAGTTTCATGATTTAACCTTTTTATCAGTGTGAAGCAAGTCTGCGTATGAGTGTATGACCATTATTAACTGCATTCTATTCTTCCTCAATTCATTTGGCATTCTGTAGGGTTCTCTAAATAAGAGAAGTAAACACAACTTGTGGAATATAAGTGATACAAAAAAATAAAATAAGTAGAAGATGTCTAAAGCTAGAAGTACTTAAAAGACACTTCTATATTATTCACACACGAGATCTTAGGATTGTCACAAGATCTTAGGATTGTCACAAGAGAGGAGATTCATCGAAAAGGAAAGGACAAGAAAAGTCTGGAGGGTAACAGGCGAAGTGACAGACAGCGGAGCAGGGGTGAGAAGCCAATGACAGTTAAGGAAATTTACCAATGGGTGGGGAAGAGAAAGAGCTATGAAAACATCGCAGGTATTCACACACCTATTTCAATTTTTGGCTCAATTCCTGATTCCATGTTAATTCAATTAGCCGATGTTTATGGTATCAACTTGTATAATGATCATTGTACACAAAGTAGCACTATTGACATTATTAGGGCTAGGGAGTTGGATAATATTCAAAAGGTTCAGCAAGGTTTTGATGAGGAGACGAATGATTGCGTCTCACAAAACCTGCTCAATAGTTCATTGTCCCATAATAAGGCGGTTGGGGAGGGGGGATTTGATAGTGTTAATGTGTAACGTCATTTTTTGGAACGTTAGAGGGCTTGGGCAGGCGGCCAAGCGTAGGATGGTGGGTGAGGTCATTATGAGTAACAACATAGATATTGTGTGCTTGGAGGAGACAAAATTGTCTCAACCAATGGAAAAGGTTATAAGGGGTTTTAAGCTGCATCACATTAGGGAATGGCGATGTAGGGACGCGCAAGGAGTGCCAGGGGGGTTTATGGTAGGGGTCAACTCTAGTAATTTCGATTTACTGGAGTGTTGGGTAGGGAGATTCTATGTCTCGGTGGTGGTTCAACGACGTAGCGACGGATGAAAGGAGACTGTCAAAGCAGTATATGGCCCTAATGACAGGAGGGATAGACAAGCATTCTGGGATGAGCTATTGCATATCAGAAGTAAATGGAACTTGCCATGGATAGTAGGGGGGTTTAACATCGTACGTTACACACATGAAAGGAAGGGTGGGATTGGCAATGGTCATGATAGGACCAAGTTCAATCAGGTGATCGCCAGTTTTATGTTGATTGAGATTCCGGTGAACGATCAGTTTTTCACATGGTCCAGACGTACATCCCCATTTCTTGCTAAATTGGATAGAAAAATGGTTTCTATGGATTGGGAGCTTAAATTCCCATTGGCACTGGCTAGATCCTGCATTCGCAATAATTCGGATCATGTCCCTATTACCATTAGCACAGGCGAAGAGGGAAAGCTAAGAAACAAGATCTTCATAATTGAACAGATGTGGTTGATCAACAACAAGTGCCATGAACTCGTAAAGGAGAGCTGGGAAGGGGGTACTACACATTGAACCAGCTAAAATGTTAATGAGGAAACTAGCAAGGCTAAGGATAAGATTGAAGAAATGGAACAGGATAAATTTTGGGAACATCATGCAAAAAAAGGATTCCATTCTTAAAGAAATTGAGGAGTTGGAAAAAAGAAAGGAGGGAGAGGGTCTAACTTTTAGCCAATTTGATAGATTGGCCAAATGTAGACATGAGATACTAGACACATATAACAAGGAGGAGGTCATGTGGCGACAGCATTCTAGGGTGAAATGGTTGGTTAAAGGGGATGCCAACACAAAATTTTTTCACATGATCGCCAGGATGCGCCGTAGGAACAACTTCATTCATGCCTTGGATATTGCAGGGTCACCGGTGGTCGATGAGCATAGCATTGTGATACATGTCCATGATACTTATAAGGAGCTTTTTGGCACCATTAAGGGCGGTAGTTGCGAATCGACTAAGGATCTGTAGGAGGCGGTAGACGGGAATATCCACGGAAGAATTAATGTTTTGCAAGATCCATTCACCATGGAAAAGGTCAAGATGGCGGTGGGAGGGCTAGGTCAAGATAAGGCTCCTGGTCCGGATGAGTTTCCAATATTCTTCTACGAGCATTTCTGGGAAATTGTTAAGATTGATGTTATGGATGTAATGTGCGCCTTCCATGAGGGAAAACTGGAAATGGGGAGAAT
The DNA here is from genome assembly GCA_017893485.1 of Hemerocallis citrina. Classification (NCBI taxonomy): domain Eukaryota; kingdom Viridiplantae; phylum Streptophyta; class Magnoliopsida; order Asparagales; family Asphodelaceae; genus Hemerocallis; species Hemerocallis citrina. The sequence continues at coordinate 46,370,598 of CM030361.1, forward strand.
CAACTATGCCAATGTTTGCCTGATTCCGAAGAAGAAAATCGTGAAGGAGGTTGGGGACTTTCGTCCTATTAGCCTGTTAAACTCCTCGGTTAAGATTATATCCAAGGTTCTGGCCAACAGGCTAAGGGAACTTATTGGGGACTTAGTAGACGATTACCATACTGGTTTTATCGTAGGCAGAGATATACTTGAGGGAGTGGCGCGCTTGTACAAGAGGTCGTACAAGACTGCAAAAGGCATAAGAAAGGGGATTTTTGCTAAAATTGGACTTTGAAAAGGCCTACGATAAAGTAGAATTGAATTGTTTGATAGAGATTCTAAGAAGGCGGGGATTTGGGAACAAATGGATCGGCTGGATTGAAATGTGGTTGGAATCAGCCAAAGTTTCGGTTATTGTGGGGTTCCGGGGAAAGAAATTAGGTGTAGACGGGGTCTACGGCAAGGGAACCCGTTATCACCCCTGTTATTCACGTTGGTGGCAGATGGATTGCATAAAATGCTTAAAAAGTACAGGGATATCAGTCTCATCAATGGTTTGGGTATGAGAAGGGGGGTATCTGTGATCGTGAACGTGCAATTTGCATATGACACGGTCATATTCGGGGAGTGTGACACTGCTCAGGCGACATACTTAAAGTGGGGCCTTTATCTGTTTGAGGATTGGTCGGGGCTTAAGGTAAACTTCCGCAAAAGTACTATTACATTTTTGGGGAAAATGGGGGAGAATGAACAAAATGTGGCTGGAATCCTAAATTGTCCAATGCAAAAATTGCTAATCAAATACCTCGGGATGACTATTAGAAAAGGGGGCCTCAGGAGGATCGATTGGAATGAACTCATCGAGAAGATCGAAGGCAGACTCCAGGGGTGGAAGGGAAGGTCCTTATCGCTAGGAGGAAGACTTGTTCTGATAAACTCTGTTGTTAACTCGATCCCACTATACCTGTTGTCGTTCTTTGAGATCCCCACATGGGCGATTAAGAAGATTGATACACTGAGGCAGTGGTTCCTTTGGCAAGGGGCGGGGTCAGAAGGGAAAGGATTTTCACTAATCAAGTGGGGGGTAGTATGTAGACGAAAAGAATTCGGTGGATTGGGAGTCGCAAATCTGAAGCAAAAGAACCAGGCACTACTTTGTAAGTGGTGGTGGAAACTCAAGCATAAGCCAAAGGCCAAGTGGGCTACGTTGGTGAGGGCGGCATACATCAGGAAGGGTGGTATAAGAATGAAACATAAGAATACGACATCTATGTCGGGATTCTGGCAGGGTGTTTCACATACAACGGACATATTCTTGGCCGGTACTACATTTGTTATAGGTAACGGAAGGTCCATTAGTTTCTGGAAAGACAGATGGTGCGGCCTTATCACTCTGAAAAGAAGATTCCCGAAAGCGTACAAGTATGCAGCAGACAAGAATGAATGAGTTGCTAGGCAGTGGAGGAACAACGGATGAAGGCCAAGATTGGCGGGCAGGCTCAGTAGTGAAGCTCGAAGAGATAAAACGAAGCTGTTACAGTACTTAGAGAGCTGGAAGCCGACAGGAGAGGAGTATCAGGACAAGGTCACATGGGAGGCGGAAAAGGATGGAAGGTTCTCGGTTAGGTCTCCTTACAAGTGGCTAAATGACGGGGGCGTGCGAGTTAAGGACCCCATCTGGAGGGTTAAAGTGTCGTTAAAGATTCGCGTGTTCAGCTGGCTTGCTAGCAGGAATGCCATCCTGACGTGGGACAATCTGGTTAGGCGAAATGGCAAGGGTCGGGTTACTGTGTAATGTGTTAAATGGATGACAAAACGTTGGACCATCTCTTCATTAACTGTTCGTACGTGGCGCCGATATGGGCGGATATGCTTCACAGGTTTGGTATATTTGGAATGACTCCGGTAACGGTCCAAGCTGCCTGGGGAGGGTGGGGGGATAGCAACGTTCAAACTGGTTATAGGGAAATATGGGGTATTGGGTTAGCGCCTATGTGTTGGGCTATATGGCTAGAAAGGAATAGTAGAGTTTTTACACCACAATACACACACCGCATGCATCAACATCTCAAGTACTCCATTATTGCTAACATCACTTTCTGGGCTCAAACAGCAGGTGCGGAAATGGCAAAAAAATCAAGGATATGTTTGCAGATGTGGGGACACTGATAGCTGAGATGGATACTGAAGATAGGTTGGGGACTTCTGAGGGGGAGTGATCGGCAAGCGGCGATGGACTGAGCGCACTGGCTAGCTTTTGGTATTTTGCGTCAGTTTGCATGTATTTTGCAGTCAGTATTTTTTGGGTATGGTCGGTGTACTTGGAGCCGACTGGCCGTAATTAGTGTAATGGTGTTTTGTTTTTGGGGCAAGGGAACTATTGTGAGTGGGTCCTCTGGCAGGGGTGGAGTTTCAGGTTCCCCTAAGGGTATGTGAGCTACACGCCCGATTATTGGTTTATTGTTTCGTTAAACTCTTATTAATGGAACGTGAGGGGCTTCGACCCATCGTTATTGATATAAAAAAAATATTATTCACACACGCACACACACAAGGCACAAAAAAGTCGGCACTCAGATAGAAACTTTCTACAAGATAATATTAGTCCTGCACCAATTATGGTATCACTAGAGTTACTTGCAAACTTTACCTTCAAGATAAATATCACTTGGTCTTATGACTGTTTGTCAGTGAATGCGCTCAAACGAACATACCAAATGTTAGAAAGTTATGGGTGAGAAGCTACCTCAAAACTAAAGTAAAATTGAGATAATGAAGATAAAGCGGACACAAATATTTTACGTGGAAAACCCCCCAAGGAGACGGCGTAAAAACCACGGGCAAGTGTAGGAGGATTTCACTATTGAAAGTAGGGATTATAGTACTCTCTCTAAATATAAGAAGAGAACAATTTCACTCTCTTATAGTAGGAGAAACAACTATCTCACAAATTTAAGGAAAATACAAAGTAGACAAACTACCTTTAAGGAGATACAATATTATATCTCTTTAGAAAATTCTTATAATACTCTTTTTTTCTCTTAATCCAATTTCTTTTTCCTCACTTCTGTTGTACCTTCACTTTCCCGAAACTGTCAATTAATAGGGAGTGGGAGAGGAGAAACGTGAAGAAATGTCTCCATCTCCTATCCCTTTCCTTTCCCCCATTTTTCTTTGTCAAAAATTGCGGCACTTTTTGTCAAAAGTGCCCACTTTTTGTCAAAAGTTTGGCACAGGGGTGGGACCCCCACTATTACCAACATTCTCCCACTTGGAGACTTAATTGAGAATTAATCATGTCTCCACACTATTGTCTACATGGCCACTGTCATGCTGCTTATGTTACCGCTAGACCACACGAGAATCTACACCATTCAAACTTACAACTCTTGATCGGCTTGGTCATGTTATCTGCTAGATTTTTATCAGTGTGAATCTTTTGCATATCAACACTTCGTTCCTCCAATACTTCCCGAACGAAGTGATATTGAAATCTAATGTGTTTTGTCCGTGAATGAAAGGTTGGATTCCTTGCGATGTGCAAGGCACTCTGATTGTCACAAAACAGAACAGTCTTCTCCTATTGCCCAAGCTCCTCTAATAACCTTGGAATCCAGATTGCTTCCTTGCAAGCTTGTGTAGCTGCCATGTATTATGCTTCTGTTGTAGATAGAGCCACAACAGTCTGTAGTTTTGAAGAACAGTTTTCTCCTGCTTCTTTGCAAGCTTACTGCTCCTCTTACAAATGTAAACACATAGCCCGTAGTGAATTTGCTTTTGTCAAGATCCCTTGCAAAATCTGAGTCTACATAGCCTCTGACAGTTAATTATGATTCTCTGTAACATAATGCAGCATATGAGGTTCCTATGATGTATTTCAAAATCTTCTTCACTGTGCTCCAATGCTCTCTACAAGGGTTCGTCATGTATCGACTAACTGCTCTCACTACTTGTGCAATATCTGGTATTGTACATATCATAGCAAACATCAAACTTCCCGCTGTTGATGCATACGCTACTCAAGACATCTCCTTCCTTTCTGCTTCATTGCTAGGACATATCTTGGAGGATAACTTGAAATTAACAGGGAGTGGGATAGAAATTGGCTTACAATCTTGCATATTGAAGCGCCACAAGATCTTGTTGAAGTAGTTCTTCTAGGAAAGCCAAATCTTCCTGTTAATTCTGTCTCGATGAATTTACATCCCTAGAATCTTGTTTGCTGGTTCCAAGTCCTTCATGTCAAACTCCCTAGTCAACTGTGCCTTCAATTCTTGGATTCGATCTTTGTTGGGGCCTCCTACCAACATGTCATCCACATACAACAATAGGATAATAAAGTCATCACCCCCATCAAACCTTTTGTACTACGTACAATGGTCTGAACTGCGTATGTTGTATCCAAGGCTAATTTGAAGGAATCAAATCTTTTGTACCAACACATCAGCTCCTGTTTGAAACCGTACAAAGATTTGTTCAACCTACAAACCAAGTTATCCTTGTCTGTTTCAGCAAAACCTTCTAGTTAGAGCATATAAATTTCATCTTCAAGATTTCTATGAAGAAAAGCAGTTTTCACATCTAGCTGATCTAGGTGTAGGTCGAACATTGCACACATCGACAAGACTACTCTGATTATCGCGAATCGAACTACAGGTGAAAATATCTCATTGAAGTCAATACCTTTTTGCTGAGCATATCCTTTCACTACCAATCTTGCATGCTACCGCTCCACTTGGTCATTACCATTGTGCTTGATCTTGTAGACCCATTTGTTACCATGACATTTCTTTCTTGTGGTAGCGTAACAAGATTCCACATCTTGTTCTTGTATAGAGCTTCAATTTCTTCCTGTATTGCTGCCATCCACAGGGATACATTCGAGTCTTTGATTTCTTCCTGGAAAGATAATGGCTCTTCATCCTCTATTAAAAGACAGTAAGCAACATTGCTATCTATAACATACTCCGAGTGCTAAGCTGGCGATCTTCTCTCACGAGTTGACTGACGAATTTCTGGTGCCTCGGACTCACTGGTTCTTGTACCTTGTGCTCTGGTGCAGCTTCAGCAGAAACTCGATCTTCATCTGGCTTATCTTCTACCTGAATCATTGTAGTCTCTAAATTCTCCTTGGACGTGCTATCGCTTCCAACTTTATGATGTAGCTGATCCTCTGCAAAGATCCCATCTCTGCTGACAACAACCTTGCAGGTAGTGGGACCCACAGGCGATACCCCTTCACACCATCAGCATACCCAAGAAGAAACACTTTCTGGATTTCAGATCCAGCTTCGTTCTTTCTAAGGTGTTGTACATCACGCATGCAGAACATTCGAACCAATGTAAAGTAAAGTAACATGCCGGCTTGTCAGTTCACATCTCCATCGGTGTCTTCAGCTCAACTGTTGTTGATGGTGACCGATTTATCACATAACAAACGGTTTTTTTGTTTTTGCCCAAAAAGGGTTGGGTTAACCCGCAGCCGTAACAGAGCTCTCATCCTATCTGCAAGAGTCTTGCTCATCCGCTCCACCACACCATTTTGCTGAGGTGTGGATGTGACTGTGATCTATCTTGTGATTCCTTCTCACTTACAAAGTGCAAGAAACTCGTCGTCGGTATACTCCCTTCCATTATCTGTCCTCAAGCACTTGATCTTCTTCCCATATTCAATTTATACCTGTGCTTTGAAGTCTTTGAATAATGAAAACACATCTGACTTCTTGACAGGATACACCCACAATATCCTGGAGTAATCATCAATGAAAGAGACGAAGTACTTTGCTCCTCCTAGGGGGCATTTCTGGTGATTCCTAAACATCATAATGAATCAAGTATAGAATGCATTTACTCCATGCTTCAGATCTGCTGAACTGCAATCTATGCTGCTTGTAACACAATGCTCACAAAAAGGTAGATTCACCAATTTGAGCCATGAAGCAGCTTTCGGTCGGAGAGAATCTTCAAACCTCGTTCAGACATATGGCCTAGTTTGATATGCCACATCATTGTCGATTATTCTCCCTTGTTGGTTGATTCGACACATGCATCGACTTCCTGCAATGTTTTTCCTTTAAGCATGAATAAATTTGCTGCGATCTTTTTTGCCTTCATAACCACAAGCATGCCTCTAACAATTTTCATGACCCCATTTTCGACATAGGTCTTGAATCCAAGACAATCTATTTGCCCCAAAGATAATAGATTCTTTCTCAAGCCCTTCACGTGTCGTACCTCCTGGATAGTGCGAACCGTACCATCGAATATTTTTAGCTTGATATTACTAATACAAGCAATTCCAAAGCATGATCATCACCCATGTGTACATAACCTCCTGAGATTGGTTCATATGTGTGGAACCACTCTTTGAGAAGTTATGTGCCATGTTGCTCCTGAGTCTAGTAACCAGACGTCAGAGAACTATTTTCTGCCTCTAACCCCCGTTGTTGCCTCTCTGTATAGAACTTCACCATCATACCAGGTACTCGTCACATTCCCTTGAGCATTTGATGACCAAAGGTCTTCACTTTTCCTCTTGTATCAACAATCCTTCTTGAAGTGTTCTTTCTTGCCACAGTTATGACACTTGTAATTCTTCTTACTTCTTGAATTTGATCTGCCATGATTCTGACTCCCACTGGAACCACATTCTGTTGATCTCCCTCTCATCACCATCAAAGCTTACACTTGCTGCGAACTTGTTTGTCTGTCTTCCTTGTTTTTGCGCTTGGTTTCTTCTTCCTAAATAGCAGCTGCAACTTTGTCGAAGACTAAATAGTTCGTCAAGATGTTATTTGTTAGGTTGATGATAAGTTGATCATACGAGTCAGGTAGACTTTAAAGTAGAAACTCTGCACGTTCAGTTGTCTCTATTTTATAACCCATTGATTTAAGTTGCAAAATTAGAGTATTCAAAATGTTGATATGGTCAGTCACCGATGTCGATTCTACCATACGAAGAGTGTACAGTCTCTTCTTTAAGAAGATCTTATTGTGAAGTGACTTTGCCTCATACAGTCTTGTCAGAGTATCCCAAATCTTCTTTGTCATCTTCTTTTTCACCACACTGGATAACACTCCATCGCTAGTGCCAAGTGCAGATCGGCAACTGTGTTGCCGTCCATCTAGTTCCACTAGCTGTCGTCGATGATCTTTGCGGGCCTATCTTCAATTGCTACCAAGCAATTGTTCTTCCTCAAGATTGCCTTGATCTTCATTTTCCACAATGAGAAATTACTCTCGTTGAATTTCTCAACATCTAACTTTATTGTTGTTGACATTTCTGCTTCATACCCCGCAACCAAAGCTCAGATACCACTGTTAGGATAGTTATAGGTCAAAAGCTAGCTCACAACTATAGTAAAATTGAGATAATGAAGATAAAGTAGACACAAATATTTTACGTGGAAAACCCCCAAATGAGACAAGGTAAAAACCATGGGCAAGTGTGTGAAGATTTCACTATTGAAAGTAGAGATTACAGTATATTCTCTCTAAATATAAGGAGAGAGTAATTTCACTTTCTCTTATAGTAGGAGAAACAACTATCTCTCACAAATTTGAGGGAAATACAAATTAGATAAACTACCTCTAAGGACTAAGGAGATACAATATTATCTCTATTGAGAAAACTCTTCTAATACTATGTTTTCTCTTAATCCCTTTTTCTTCTTCCTCGCTTCTACTGCATTCTTCACATCCCCGAAGATGTCAATTTATAGGGAGTGGGATAGGAGAAACATGAAGAAATGTCACCATCTTCTATCCCTTTCCTTTCTCCCTGTTTTTCTTTGTCAAAAGTTGTGGCACCGAATTCGGTGCCCACCTTTTTGTCAAAAGTTTGGCTGGGCCCCCATTATTGCCAACACCAAAGAATTAATTCACTTTGTATAAATATTTCTGATGGTTGGACTCACCAATATTTCTGATGGTTGTTTTCTGTCCAAGCCAACAATGAATGATTTTCTACCAGAGGATGTTCAAATGTAGTATGTATAGAAAAAACAGAAGTAAAAAAGTGTGTTCAGAAAAAGAAAAAAAAAGTCTCTCTAGAAATTCTAGAGAAGCTTCCCTCAAAAACCCAAAAAAAAGAAACCCTAGATCTGAAGGTTTGGGGGGCGGCGGCTTGGGTTCGTCGCCCCTCTCCCATTCGTTTCATTCCCCTCCTCTACTACCTTCTTCTCTCACAATCGCCTCACCATCTTCCTCCTCCGCTCCCGATCTTCCCATTGGCAGCATACCTCCACACCTCATCCGATCTTCCTTGCATCCCTCTCTTCCAGAGGTGATCTGTTGCTCCTCCCGATCTGCCCACTCGGAGCTTCGGACGACGGTTGGTTCCGACGTGGGGCGTGGAGTCGGTCGCAGATGGCATCGTCGTCTGCAGTGGTGAGAGGGGCAACGATTAGTTTGGTACGGTAACGAACACTGGAAAGCGTAAAGGTGGATTCTTGGGGTGTTTTCTGAGATCTAGGGTTGCTGGAATGCTCTGGAAGGGTTCGGGGTGGCTAGGATTTACGAGGTAGGATGGCGATGGTGGTTGCTCAAACAAGTGAAGTGAGAGGATCTCTCTGAGATGGGTTGGAGCAGGAGAGGCTTATGGCGCTGCCTTTCTATTAGGTCTCAGTAAGAGCTTATGATGGTGGTAATGGTGTTAATGTGAAGATTTTGATTACCCCACAAGCAATTGGGAGGTACATTTGGGTTGGAGGTTTCAATTGGGAGGTATAGTGGGCTCTGCATTGACGGTAACTGCGGGAGGTGCGGAGGGAGGTGAGTGAGGAAATTGGAGTTGGGAAGAGGAGACATTTGGGCTTGGGGTCTGGGGTGGGATGTGGCTTTGGGGATGAGGAGAGAGATGTGATGGTGTGTGGGAGAGATAGGAGAAGTGGAGGAATCCCTAATATCCAAATCTTGTTCCTAAATATCCAAATTACAATCGATTTACAATTAGCAGCAAAATGTACCCTAGTTGGTGGGACGACGGTAGTCCGGCAATTTTATAGTTTGGGCTCTACTTTGTCCTATTCAGGTCAAAGTGATGGGTGCCTAAGGTCTCTCTCATGTCAATGGGCTTGGAGGTGGTGGTGGCATTAATAGAGTCGACAGGGGCAACGATAGCCTTCGTTGCAAGATAGCGGTGAAAGTCAATGAGGGTCAAGCGAGGGGAGGAGGACGAGGACTCAATCTATACAGGAGATGTCAAATTGGTGGAGTGTCTGTGGTGTCTCCTATATGGTGCTTGAAGTTGACATATGGGTCATTGTTAGGGGCGACGGAGGTATTGTTGCAAGTGACGACAAGGATAAACGATGTACAAGCAAGGGACTGAGAGAGAATGAGCTCAAATTGACACGAAAAATTGGCTCTGGCGAGCCTTCGTTGCGAGGTGCCAGTGAGAGTCAACGAGGGTCCAGCGAGGGGATGAGAACTAGAACTCAATCTGTATAGGGAGTTGTTAGATTGGTAGAGTGTCTGCGGTTTCTCATATGGTGCTTAAAGTTGACATATGAGTCACTGATGGGGGCGACGGAGGTGTCCGTGCGAGCGATGGAGATGATAAACAGTGTACAAGCGAGGGACTAAAAAGAGAGATTGAGCTCAAATTGGCACAAGAAATTGACTTGGACGAGGTCGGCTGATCAGTAGGATTAGATTTCGTTGTATTTTTGTTTGTTGGTTGGGGTGCATGAGTTTCAGGACCCAGCATGTTGGGATCTGAACTTCATAAGCCTTATTTTTTGTTGTATATTTTGTTAAAATCTTTTTAATGAAATGCGGGGTATTCAACCCACCGTTTAACGATCAAAAAAAAAATTAGTGTGTTCAGTAGGAGGAGGAAGAATGTAGAGAAACAGAAAAAACGAAAGAAGAAAAAAAGAAAGAAAGAAAAATTTCTGGTTGCAAAGGAAATTCTTAGACTGGTCACTTTTCTATTTTAAATTGAATATGCTTGCCTGCATACATAGGTGTGCAAGCACCTATTAGGTATTTGTAGTACAGTAGTAGGATCAAACAATCTGTATCCCTTCCATCCGCAGGGGCATTCAATCATTAAACTGTTTTGATATCAAAACTGCAACCCCCTGGTTGGATGCATCCATCCATATCATTATCTTTCAAATTCGGGTCTTACTTTTAACTAGTGCACAAGCTGCCTGTTGAAATGAAAATCCACCAAATCCTATGATATTATTTATCTTCAACTATTTCCCATATATATATTGTTCTCAGTTCATAAACTTCTCTGAAATTGGACAAATATTAAAAAAACTTTCTATAAAGTCTACAGACTGTAGACTTTATAGTTTACAGAATTACACATTGCTCCTCATTTGATACATTGAGATTCACCCACCGCTACAATCTAACCGAAAATTTATGCATTAATTTATTTAAGAAAATATTCCAACATAGATTGCTTATGTAAATAGTAAGCATTGTTGGCATAGGGGGCTAAAACTAGCAATATATGTGGAAGTCTAAGATCAAATAGAGCTGCAGCATTATCAATAATGGCAAGTCAGATAACCTATTACAACTCAAAAAGGATTAGCCAATAAGATCCCACATCAATGAACAAGCCAGGTTCTGGAGTGACTTATTTCTTAGGAAAGTCATTTGCTATTTAAAAGATAACTTTCCATAAATAGCCAATAACCACAATGTAATTAATAAGTTTGCAATAGACCAAAATTGGAATAAACCAAGAGGTTGAGTTATCAAAATACATGACTGTTATTATAGAGTTCTATAGAAAGGCATCTGTTAAAAGGTATCAAGATAATGTCAAATTGATTTTTATTCGCAGTCTAGCAGTTATACACATGCCCAAGGAAATAATACCTGAACATCCTTGATCAAAATCAAGCATGGAAGACTCGGTGGAAGAATTAACAGATGCTGCAAAACCTTTTCCACTTTTTAATGACTTCTCCAAATCAGTTTTAAATTTTTCAAGAGATCTCGAACGCAGATGTCCCATCATAGCCAGGAAAGCAGGATGCACAAGCTGCAAAGAAAAAGAAATCAATATCAAAGGTTTAATTATAATAAAAGTAGCACAAGTTCTTCACAGTAAGTTACTTATAGGTGAAATAGTATTCTGATTCTCTTTGTTTGTTTCTTCGAATATTGTATTACGCTTAATATTAAAGATGATAAAAAAAACGTACGTTCATATCTTCTTATCCATCTTATTTTCAAGAAACGAGAGCAGAAGTCTAATTATCAAGTCTGACAATAAAGTTGCCGCATACTTAAGAAAGTGATGATATTTTGATGGGCACAAATCCTGAGGAGTTGTTCTAAAATTCTTTTCTACTAACTCCAAGAGATACAAACCATAGAATAGAAAGATCTTCATAACTAGAAATGTATGAATCATTCTTTGTTTCTTAGGCTCACCCGTAAGCCTTTAGAAACTCATACCTTGGTGACTTGGTCTCTTATATTAGTCTCTTATATTAGTCACTATACGGATGATATTTGCTATGTTGACTTTTAATCAAACTTCTTTTTGGACACTTCGCCAAACTATCCACACAATTATTTGTTATTGAAATACTTCAGATTTCTACCCAAAAGAAAACATGTGAAAAAAAGGGATTCCACCCAGAATAAAACTTGAGAAATATTTCCCTATAATCCAAACAAGGCCTCAAGCATGACATCCGAGCTGAGAATAATTAGCTCTGACTAACACAAAATAGACCACCCATATCACTAATGACTTAAGCATAAGGAGAGTAACAGGTCAACATCTTCAAGAGATTCAGAAGGACTAATCCTTGGATGAATAAAAGTTAATAGATCTCATACTGACAGTGTCCGCTCCTTATTACTAGCCAAGGCATTATAAATACATTACTATCGACAAGACCAAATGTGAACAGCAGTTGGTAATATGTCCTGCTTTGGGCACTAAAGCGGACTACTTTGGCTTCTGAGCCTTAAGCTTCCTTACTCTAGACAGAAAGAGAAAAATGAAAAAATGAAAAAAACTCGTAAAAAGGGGATTGTGGCACTTTTTTAAACAGAAAAATGGTGAAGATCGAAGGAAGCAAGGGAAAAGAGCAGAACCAGCCAAGAAGCGAAGCAGTAAAAGTTCTGACATAACAAACTTTAAATATCTCAAGTCTTCAACCTCTCATCTCTTTTACTTTCATCCTCCCTCTCCTCTTCTACCTCATAACAATTCAAAAATTTGTGGTAAGATATGTGAGTGCCACTGTTGTTGCATTGAGTCACTGTTGACTGCAGATGCATCATAGGTTGTGGTCGAGGGGGCGTGCACACCTCTATGTTGTTTTCCCTCTCATCCGCTCCTTCCTATCAAAATTTATTTCATAGTTTTATAGTGTACTGTGTGAAGGAAGAGCATTTCTACTTTCAATACATCAAAGTTGAGCATTTCTACTTTCAATGCATCAAAGTTATTGGTAAAGTTGTTATTCAATACATTATAATTTTTTTTGAAGATGAAAATTCTTATTAAATTTAACTTTTGGCTGCAACATCAATTGCTTATGACTGTTAAAGATGAACTTCAATGTCTGGATTATCAAAATCACTTCTTCCTTGCTGACTAACTTCACACTTTTACTTATAAGTCTGCTTCTATAGAATTTCCCCTAAATCTTCAAGTCATTTTTTTTCCTTAAAAACATTTATTTTATTATACATTTGAAATGTTGGCTTCCACCTTGTTTTAGCCCGAGTAGAGTCCTAAAAGCTTAAAAACTAAATGCGAATATATTTAAGATGTTCTTTTTTACATAAACTTCACCAAAGCGCTATTTTGAGCATAATCTCCGAACATGTTGGAAGGAAAGGGGCTATGCATTCAATTGCATGTCAAACCCTTTCGTATATTTCCTGCTATACTGTTTACACACCCTATACCGCAACTATTTTATATTATAATCTCACTTGTCATGATCTTTGCATTTTTCTTCCCTTTTGAGTGCTCCTTATATATAATCCAACCTCTGCCACTAGTCCTGCATTCTTTTAAATCCATAATTTCAACCTGTTGGAGATGCACCTCCTCCACCTGCCAGTCTTTAAGGTTAGCCAGGCATAGTGAGAATACTATTCCTGTACCTCTTTGAATTCCTTCAAAATGTTTAGGAACCAATCCTAACTCCACTCATAAATGGACTTCTAAGCTCCTTTTATAAGCCTATTCTGCAGTAACTGCACAGAGGTTACAAGTAATCCTAATTCCTAAGTGACAACAAATTACAAACTTGAGAGCTTAGAACCACCAAAGGCACCACTATTACTCCCCTTCCCATAGACAATTTCTTCTTTGGATGATGACCTAACCAGGCAACATTTAGAACTTGTTAAAGTAGTCTTAGTATTAGTCCCACATCTGAATAAACTTAGATTGCTCTTTGTAATCTCTATATATATGAGGCCATATATTCACTTATGAAATATCTCAATAAAGTATTATTTCCAGTCTCTATACTTTAATATGGTATCAGTCTTCTCAAGCTTGGTTTGAAAAATTCGGCAAAGCTATGTGCTCTTATGGGTTCTCAAGAAATACGGCAGATCATTCTCTCTTCACAAAGTAAGAAAACAAGGGCATTGTTATTCTGTTAGTCTATATTGATGATATCATTATCACAAGCAGTGATTCGCAAGGTATTGCAGACATCAAGCAGTGGTTAGCTCAAACCTTTCAGACAAAGGATCTTGGTCCACTTCGATATTTTCTTGGCATTGAGGTTGTGCGCACAAATGATGATATATTTCTTTCTCAAAGAAAGTATGTCTTTGATATTCTTACTGATATATGAATATTGGGATGTCACCCCAGTGACACACCTATGGATCCCAATATTAAACTGTCATCATTCTCCAATGATGCATTGTACTCTGATCCAGGACGATATTGCAAGTTGGTTGGCAAACTCATATATCTCTCAGTGACTAGGCCATATATTGTTTTTGCAATTAGTCAAGTCAGCCAGTTTATGCATGCACCAATCATCACTCATTGAGACACAATTGTTCACATTCTTCACTACCTTAAGAAAGCCCCAGGGCAAGGGCTCCTGGTGATTCTCTTTCTTTACGAGAATATTATAATGCTGACTGAGCAGGATCGGTTGATGATAGACGCTCAACCAGTAAATATTTTGTATTCTTCAAAGGAAATCTTGTATCTTGGAAAAGTAAGAAACAACCTGTGGTAGTCAAATCAAGTACAGAGTCTGAATACCGAGTCATTGGGCATTTGGTTTCTGAGGTTTTATGGCTCAAATATCTTCTTCGAGACTTGGCAATCTCAGTATTATCTCCAGTTCCTCTCTACTGTGATAACAAAGTTGTTATGCATATTTCTAAAAAACCGGTGTTTCATGAGCACACAAAATATATCGAAGTTGACTGTCACTTCGTTCGAGACAAATGGGAGAAGAAGGTTATTTCTTTTTCATATGTCCGATCCGGTGAACAACTTGCTGATATCCTAACTAAAGCTTTACCTTACCTCCTAAGACTTTTCAAACTTTCTTGAGCAAGTTTGACTTCAACAATATCTACGCACCAGCTTGAGGGAGAGTGTTAAAGTAGTCTTAGTATTAGTCCCACATCGGAATTGCCTTCAATCAATTATGCACGTCACGTATGGATTCACTCCTTTACACATTGTCAGGTTGAAAAAGAAAGTTTCTATATTCAGCTATCCAGATCAAACCTTTTGTTATATGGGTATTAATCGGATCACTTACAATCCCAAAATGGCTCTATCATCTTGTCAGAATTTCAATCAAGTTATACAATAATTGGTTTTCTTTTGAGTAGGTCATTCTTGCTTAGTAATCAATCTTTTTCAGCAATCATATCGTGAGAATGGAATCATATTGATAATCAATATCAACTGATTTTGTGAGAATTTGACAAAAATAATTGTGAATCAGATCTTCCAAATCTTGAATTGACATTAATTATATATGATTTAAATAGATTCTAGACGAGATTTAACTTAATGCACTGTATGTTAGTAATCCTAATTTCACCTGGAAAAGGAATTATCTGAAGAAGGATAAGAAAGGTTGAGCATAGACTTACATGCAAAGCTCTAGTCTCAAATTGTTGCCGTTTTGCAGTCCTTACACTTTCGTCAAAGTAAATAGCTTCTGCATCGTACCTATGCAATTGAACAAAAACCAAACCATTTTTAAATCCAAATAATTGAAATTGGAAAAGTGACAATTTTATATGGAACATAGAAAACATTTCAACTACTGTATAAGGAATATTTTCCTGGAAAGAAAACAGAGGGAAGTTTTTTTCCAAATGTAATGAAGGAAAGCATTTCTCTTGTAAAACAATTTTAAATAGGGGGGAATAATTTAAACTACTGGCATCTTACTGATTCAAAATTATCACTAAAAACTATTCCATAAGTCACACTTATATAC
This sequence comes from Hemerocallis citrina, assembly GCA_017893485.1. NCBI lineage: Eukaryota > Viridiplantae > Streptophyta > Magnoliopsida > Asparagales > Asphodelaceae > Hemerocallis > Hemerocallis citrina. Next base: position 46,386,017 of record CM030361.1, read on the forward strand.
AGGTAGTTAGCACCTATGCCTCAACCTATTTTCTGTGTAATTTTCTACAGGCTCTGCCAACTTTGTAGACCGATGGAAAATTTTGGGCTTACTCAATAGTCAATAAAATACTATGGACCAAAACTGAACCGTACAGGATTTTTCTTCACCAGACCTTTACAGCTTTACCAGCCTAAAATACAAAGCAAAGAAGTCCTAAATATTAAGTTTGCAAAACAATAGGAATTATGTAACAGGATTATTCTTATGAAAACAGAAGAGAACAGGATAATAGTAGCTTTTAGATTAAAGAGTATAAGAAAAACTGGCAAGAAGCAATGCAGAATTGATAAGAATTATACAAGCTAAAATCTTGAAAAATGAAAGAGAGAAGAACGAAATAATGACAAGAATTTTCCAGTTAACTGCTATATGATGAAAACACACTCACGCACGCGTGCACACACACTCTCCTGCAAGATGAAGATACGCGATACTTACTCTGATAGATAGGTATCCAGGATGATACCAAGTTTTTTACCAAATCCTGATAATGGACCAGATTGGACAGCCTCCTCCAACTCCAGCCAATCCTGACTCAAATTTGTATATATGCTAACCCTTACGAATCACAGTTTTTAAAAAAAATCATAGAAGTAAAATAATATTAACAATATTGCTGGTTACCTTGTCGGAGGTCAACTTGCTCAGCTTCTCATTAGCAATCTCTTCACACCGTACGGTAGCAACCATTACCTAAAAAAGTTGCAGGAACAAATATAATAATGTATAGGGCAAACAAAAAGAAAACATTATGTTATCAACAAATGCCATGCTAGATAGCTACCTTGTGAGCAGGAAGGTCAAGGTCTCGATTTTCACGAATAACTTTCCAAATTTGTTGTGCACTGAAAGAAAACCCTGAAGCAGGAACCACACCTCTCCTATCACCTGCGAGACCTCCTGGAGCAATTGAATGAACAAACTGCTGCCTTAGTTGTTTAACCTATATTAAAAGAAAAGAAACTTTCAGTACCTCACTAAAACTGCGTAAAGATATGGAGAACATGAGGGGGGGAAATTCAAGTTAACTTCAGGATAATGACATCATCTATTTAACAAGTGAAAGCACATAATTTCTGAACAGAACTACATGTTCTGTGAACAAACAGGTTAGTAGAAATATAGAAAATCGTGCTTTAGTGAAACAACTACTGTCTTGTTACCTGCTCTCTAAATTGCTCTTCCTTTTCTTCAAAACTTGGCAAAGCCCTGACCTCCACCTTCATATTACGAATTTTTGTCACAAGTATGAAAAACAAAACAAAACAAAAACAAAAAAACTTGAAAAATTCCCCTTTCATAATTACTTACATTAAAAAATTCACTAAGTTCGGTATCTTTATGCGCCTCAGGCTTGGCAACATTATCCCATATCTACAGAGACAACACAAATTTAAACAACCTAGGAAGAAAGATAGAACACTATTAAACAATACACAAAATACAAATGACATGCCTTCTGAATATCCTCCCTTAACACTGGCTCTAAATGTTCCAGAGGAGTCTGCATGGAGGAACATCAAGAAAAAGGAAACAAACAACAATCATGAAAATATTCTGAAGAGTAAATAGATCACAATAGTTAAGGGATGTCTTAAAATGTGAGCAAATGGGTGTAGGTGACTGCAGGGCCGGCTCTGGCCCAGGGCGGGCAGGTCGACACCCAGCCAGAATTTGGTTCAGACGGGCACAAAATCACAAAATTCAGGGCTTAGAGGGGCACAAAAATCACAAAAATCATTACTTTAACCAATTAAAATCTAAACCTAGTAATTATAATCATCCACTAACTCTTCAGTTTCTTTTCTCTCATCATCGTCAAAGTCTCAATAACATAATCTTATCCACTGCCGCCCTCCAAAACCCATCTCTTCCACCACCGACAGCCACCCATCACCTCCATCTTCACTTCAGCTCCACTCCATTGCCATCCACACCTGACAACTTCATTCCAATCCAATCCAATCCCACCAGCCTCTATTCAAACCCAAGGCCGACGACCCCCCTCTACCATCGTTGTCGCCGTCATTGCCTGTTGTCCTTGCCGCTGCTGCTACTGTCCTCCATTGCCGGCGTCGGCCACCAGCTCAGAGACCACCCTTCTTTGGCCGGTAGCCTCTCTTTCTGCTCCGTCATTCTTTATTTTCATTTTAATTTCATTTATTACTCAAGAACATATGTAAATCAATTTGAAATTAATAAAAAGAAATGTTCTTTTGCGTTGAATGAAAGTTGAATCTTGTATGTGTTGATGGGTTCATATGGATAGGTGAGAGGTTGAAGATGACGTGGGCACATAGGATCCACGTGTTTTATACTTCATTTTTAGTTCCTTAATTATTCATTTGATTAATTAGAATAAGTCGTGTATATATATACATATCGTACCAAACTACTAACGCTTAATTTGATTTTGCATTCATTTCATTTCATTTGATATATCTATATGTACGAATGAACACTCATACATTCTTATGATATAAAAATATCTATATCATCTAACTTCTTTAAAATAATTAATTAAGCTTCTTTAATTTTTGTTAAAAGTAAAAATAAACGTTTTGCATGAATTAAAGAAGCATCTTGCTCTATAAAAATTCTAACTTTAACAATTATTCGGTTCAAACAAAACTTCTTATTAATAATAATCGAATAAAAGATAGTCTTTTATAAGAAGATGCTCTTTTTATTTAGGCAATGATCCTCATAAATAATAATACAATTTTGATAAATAAAAATGAGTTCTTATATAAAAGACACCAACTTTACAATTATTCGATTAATAGAATCATTTTTTCTTCTAATAATCAAATAACGTAAAGACTTTCATAAGAAAACTTATCTTTCATAAATCAAAAGAATTATTTTTTCAATGAAAGAGAAGACCAAGTCATTATTGTGAAATTGTTAATTGATTTGAATGCAAAGTTTTCTGTTGAGGATTTTTGAAGTGCAAGTCTTTATATTCACTATTCGGATCTTTGAAGTACAAGTCTTTATATTCACTATCCACATTCTATTGTTCAGTACTTCTATATTTTATTAATTTCATTTTAATTTCGGGGTATTGATTTCTGCCCTGTCAATCATATTTTATCAATATATAAAAAAAAATACATGAGTGTCTATAAAGGGCCAATTTTTTTTTCGCCTAGGACCTTAAATACATCAGGACCGAGCTTGGGTGACTGCCCTTCTGAGTATGTGCATGGGTATAGGGGTGGGTAGGGGTACTTTAGTCAATGTTGTTGGTAGAAAAGTTATGGGCAGAAGCTACCCCACAACTAAAGTGAAATTGAGAAAGTGAAAATAAAGTGGACACAAATATTTTACGTGAAAAACCCCCAAAGGAGACGGGGTAAAAACCACGGGTAAGGTAGTGGGATGTTACTACTGAAAGTAGGGATTACAACCTTCTCTCTAAATATAAGGAGAGTACAATTTTCACTCTCTCTTATAATAGGAGAAACACTCTCACAAATTTGAGGAAAAAATACAAGTATATAAATTATCTCTAAGGGGATACAATTTTATCTCTCTTGAGAACACTCTTGTAATAGTCTCTTTCTTTCTTAATCCCTCTTTCTTTTCTTAATCCTCATTGAGCTCTTATTGCTCTGCTCTGCTCTGCTGCATCTCAAACCCTTTCCTCCAATCCCTATTTATAGTCGGGGAGAGGCAGAGCTCACCACCTTCTCCCTCTCATTTTTCTTTCATTGTAACATTTTGTCAAAGGCGGCACCGAATTCGGTGCTAACCTTTGACACTTGAGTAATAAAAACAACAAAGAGAGAAAAGGAAGGCAGGTGGGTGGTTTTTCCTTATCATTCTCCCACTTGGAGATTTGATTAAGGATCAATCATGTCTCCACATAATCCTTTCTACCTTGTCATTCTCATGCTGCTTACGTTACTGCAAGGCCATACGAGGATCTACACCATTTGAACTTGTCAGTGTTGACTGACTTGGTCATAACATCTGCTAGGTTCTCGTTAGTGTGAATTTTGTGCATATCCATACTTCCTCCACTACTTCTCAAACGAAGTGATACTGGACTCTTAAGTGCTTTGTCCGTGAATGAAAGGCTGGATTCCTTGCGATGTGCAAGGACTCTGACTATCACAAAATAGAACAATCTTCTCATGATTGTGCCCGAGCTCTTCCATTAACCTTTGAATCCAGACTACTTCCTTACAAGCTGCTGTAGTCGCCATGTATTCTGCTTTTGTTGTAGATAAAGCCATAACAGTCTGCAGTTTTGAAACCCAGCTTACAGCTCCTCCTGCAAGTGTAAACACATAGCCCGTAGTGGATTTGCTTTTGTCAAGATCGCCTGCAAAATCTGAGTCCACATAGCCTCTGACAGTTAATTCTAATCCTCTATAACATAATGCAGCATTTGAGGTTCCTCTGATGTATCTCAAAATTCTCTTCACTATGCTCCAATGCTCTCTACCAGGATTTGCCATGTATCGGCTAACTGCTCCCACTGCTTGTGCAATGTCTGGTCTTGTACATATCATAGCGAACATCAAACTTCTCACTGTTGATGCATACGGTACTCGAGACATCTCCTTCCTCTCTGCTTCATTGCTAGGACACATCTTAGAGGAGAACTTGAAATTAACAGGAAGTGGGTCGAAATTGGCTTACAATCTTGCACGTTGAAGCACCGCAAGATCTTGTTGAAGTAATTCTTCTAGGAAAGCCAAACCTTCCTGTTATCCTATTATTTTTGTCTCGGTGAATCTGCATCCCTAGAATCTTGTTTGCTGGTCCCAAGTCCTTTATGTCAAACTCCCTAGCCAATTGTGCCTTCATTTCTTGGATTCGATCTTTGTTAGGGCATGCTACCAACATGTCATCCACATACAACAGTAGGATAATTCTTCTGGGAAAGCCAAACCTTCCTGTTATTTCTGTTTCGGTGAATCTGCATCCCTAGAATCTTGTTTGCTGGTCCCAAGTCCTTCATGTCAAACTCCCTAGCCAACCGTGCCTTCATTTCTTGGATTCGATCTTTGTTGGGGCCTGCTACCAACATGTCATCCACATACAACAGTAGGATAATGAAGTCATCATCACCATCAAACCTTTTGTAGTACGTATAATGGTCTGAATTGAGTCGGATGTATCCAAGGCTAATAATGAAGAAATCAAATCTCTTGTGCCAACACCTCGGTGCCTGTTTGAGACCGTACAGAGATTTGTTCAACCTGCAAACCAAGTTCTCTTTGCCTGTTTCAGCAAAACCTTCTGGTTGGAGCATATAAATTTCTTCTTCAAGATCTCCATGAAGAAAAGCAGTCTTCACATCTAACTGCTCTAGATATAGGTCAAGCATAGCACACATCATCAAGACTACTCTGACTGTCTTGAGTCGAACCACAGGTGAAAATATTTCATTGAAGTCGATACCTTCTTTCTGAGTATATCCTTTCACCACCAATCTTGCACGATATCGTTCCACTTGATCATTTCCATCGCGCTTGATCTTGTAGACCCATTTGTTGCCGATGGCCTTCCTTCCTTGTGGTAGCGTAACAAGATCCCATATCTTGTTCTTGTGTAGAGCTTCAATTTCTTCCTGCATTGCTGTCATCCACAAGGATACATCCGAGCCTTTGATTGCCACCTGAAAGGATGATGGCTCCCCATCCTCTGTTAGAAGACAGTATGCAACATTGCTCTCTGTAACATACTCCGAGTGCCAAGCTGGCGGTCTTCTCTCACGAGTTGACCGACGAACTTCTGGAGCCTCGAGCTCGACTGGTTCTTGTTCATCATGCTCTGGTGTTGCTTCAGAAGAAACTAGATCTTCATCTGGTTTATCTTCCACCTGAACTGTAGTAGTCTCTAGATTCTCCTTTGACGTGCTATCGCTTCCATCTTTCTTTTGTAGCTGATCTTCTACAAAGATCACATCCCTGCTGACAACAACCTTGTAGGCAGTGAGATCCCACGGGCGATACCTCTTCACGCCGTCAGCATACCCCAAGAACATGCACCTCCTAGATTTCGGATCCAGCTTCGTTCTTTCTTGGGCATTGTACATCATGTACGCAAGACATCCGAACCAATGTAAAGTAGAGTAATTCGCCAGCTTTCCAGTCCACATCTCCATCGGTGTCTTCAGCTCAATTGCCATTGATGGCGACCGTTTTTTGACATAACAGGCGGTTCTGGCTGCTTCTGCCCAAAAAGAGTTGGGCTAACCTACAGTCCGCAACATAGCTCTCATCCTTTCTGCAAGAGTCCTATTCATCCGCTCTGCCACGCTATTTTGCTGAGGTGTATATGAGACTGTGAACTGTCTTGTGATACCTTCTTGCTTACAAAGTGCAAGAAACTGCCATCTGTGTGCTTTGAAGTCTTTGAACACTGGAAACAAACCTGACTTCTTCTTGATTGGATACACCCACAATCTCCTGGAGTAATCATCAATAAAAGACACAAAGTACTTTGCTCCTCCTAGGGACATTTTCGGTGATTCCCAGACATCAGAATGAATCAAGTGCAATCTGTGCTGCTTACTTGTAACATAATGCTCACAAAACGGTAGATTCATCGACTTGAGCCTTGGAAGCAGCTTTCGGTCGGAGAGAATCTTCAAACCTCGTTCAGACATGTGGCCTAGTTTGAGATGCCACATCATTGCTGACTCTTCTCTCTTGCTAGACGATGCGACACACGCATCAGCATCATGTAGTGTTTCTCCATTAAGCATGAACAGATTTGCCGCGATCTTTTCAGCCTTCATGACCACAAGCACACCTCTGACAATCTTCATGACTCTATTTTCGACATGGGTCTTGCATCCAAGGCTATCTATTTGTTCCAAAGACAATAGATTCTTCTTCAAGCCCTTCACATACCGTACCTCCTAGATGGTGCAAACCGTACCATCAAACATTTTGAGTTTGATAGTACCAATACCAGCGATTTCCAAAGCATGATCATCACCCATGTGTACAGAGCCTCCAGAGATTGGTTCGTATGTGTGGAACCACTCTCTCCGACAAGTCACGTGCCATGTTGCTCCTGAGTCCAGTAACCAAACGTTGGAGAACTGCTTTCTGCCTCCAACCACCATTATTGCCTCGCTATATAGAACTTCACCATCATACCGAGTACTTACCACATTCCCTTGAGCATTTGATGACTCAGGGTCTCCACTCTTCTTCTTGAACCAACAATCCTTCTTGAAGTGCTCTTTCCTGCCTCAATTGTGTCACTTGTAAGTCTTCTTACTTCTGGATTTTGATCTACCATGATTCTAACTCTCACTGGGGCCACGTTCCGTTGATCTTCCTCTCATCACCATCAAAACTTCCACTTGCTGCGAACTTTCCTGTCTGTCTTCCTTGTTCTTGCGCCTGGTTTCTTCTTCCAAAATAGCAGCTGCAACTTCGTCGAAGACTAGATAGTCCGTCAGGATATTGTTCGTCAGGTTGATGATGAGTTGATCATACGAGTCAGGTAGACTTTGAAGTAGAAGCTCCGCACGTTCAGTTGTCTCTATTTTGCAACCCATTGATGTAAGTTGCGAAAATAGGGTGTTCAGGGTGTTGATGTGGTCGGTTACCGATGTCGATTCCGCCATTCAAAGAGTGTACAATCTTCTCTTTAAGAAGATCTTGTTGTGAAGTGACTTGGCCTCGTACAATCTCGTTAGAGTATCCCAAATCTCCTTTGGTGTCTTTTTCTCAGCCACACTGGATAGCACACCATCAGCTAGTGCCAAGTGCAGATCAGCAATTGCGTTGTCGTCCATCTCGTTCCACTTGCCGTCGTCGGTGATCCCCACGGGTCTATCTCCGATTGCAGCCAAGCAATTGTCCTTCCTCAAGATCGCCTTGATCTTCATTTTCCACAACGAGAAATTGCTCCCGTTGAATTTCTCAACATCGAACTTTGTTGTAGTCGACATTTCTGCTCCTCCCCCGACAACCAAAACTCTGATACCACTGTTAGGAAAGTTATGGACAGAAACTACCCCACAACTAAAGTGAAATTGAGAAAGTGGAAATAAAGTGGACACAAATATTTTACATGGAAAACCCCCAAAGGAGACGGGGTAAAAATCACGGACAAGGTAGTGGGATGTTACTGCTGAAAGTAGGGATTACAACATTCTCTCTAAATATAAGGAGAGTACAATTTTTACTCTCTCTTATAATAGAAGAAACACTCACAAATTTGAGGAAAAAATACAAGTATACAAATTATCTCTAAGGAGATACAATTTTATCCATCTTGAGAACACTCTTATAATACTCTCTTTCTTTCTTAATCCCTCTTTATTTTCTTAATCCTCACTGAGCTCTTATTGCTCTGCTCTGCTCTGCTGCATCTCAAACATTTTCCTCCAACCCCTATTTATAGTCGGGGAGAGGCAGGGCTCTCCACCTTCTCCCTCTCATTTTTCTTTCATTGTAACATTTTGTCAAAGGCGGCACCGAATTCGGTGCCGACCTTTGACACTTGAGTAATAAAAACAACAAAGAGAGAAAAGGAAGGCAGGTGGGTGGCCTGTCCTTATCAGTTGTGGAATGCGAAAATCCAAGCAAAATGGGAAGGCATAAGTTATACTTTCAAGGCTGTATGTTAAAATAAATTTTGATAGAGAATATGGGGAATGACCCTGCCATTGCACTAAAACTGTGAAGCTATGGTTAAGTTATACTTTCAAGGCTGTATGTTAAAATAAATTTTGATAGAGAATACGGGGAATGACCCTACCATTGCACTAAAACTGTGAAGCTATTGTGAGGGTGTTTTAAAGTTATATGCATAGCGGTATATTCTTGTTATCCAACTTAAAAAACTCGCGGTGGGATTCGGATATGGCTTGCTCTAGTACCATCTACACTGAAACTCTGAAGATATGGAGAGGGCCGAGGGTTTTATTTTATTTATATTTTAAACAGAAATACATATAAATGCATAATAGAAATTAAAAAAAAGTAAATAACTTATAAAGCAATGCATTCAATAACACTGACAATTTAATATATAACCGTAAAAATATAAAAATTTGAAGACAACATTCACCGTAAAAGCGCTCAAGATAGCTCAAGCAAAAAGAGAAGATTAAGAGTAAATCTTCAAACCATTGTTTTGAAGCCAGGGTAACAATATTATCATATTCAAACCTTTGTTTTGTCACGGATAACGAAGAGTAAAGTTGTCTTGCGAGGACTGAACAGACGCATCATGACCTGCAGGGCATGAAATTCACGAATTGCTTAGAAACTTGAAGACTTAGATGTTCTTTAAAAAAAGAAGAGAAACTAGAAAGGGAAGAGTACCTGAAAGACTGTTTTTAAAAGTGGCTTGTTGGCAGCTTGCTCGCGACCAATGTCATGGCACCACCTAGATAGATGGCATATAAAATTGAAAATTGATAAGAGTAAAACTATTTAATGTGGTCGGCATGTGAAAATGCAGCTTTCCTTTTCTTTTCTTTCCTTCCCAATTATTTTAAAATTTATCAGAAACCATTTTACCCAAAGCCTTAAATTAGTGATTAGTGAGTTTCAGCCAACGTGGAAAGATGACCAACCGTAAGATGAGTGACTTTTTGTGGGAGAATAAATGGGTATGTTTCAAATTTGACAATAGTGGGTGGTTTAAATTATGTTGCACCGGCACTTCAAAACATTTTCCATATCCATATCATGCACAACCCTATCTTCCTACTCTTTGTGCACTTATCTGACATGCCAAATCCATAACTGGGTTAAAATCTAACCTGACTGGCATGTCTGGCCCGTGGCAGAAATGTGTCTTGATAACATACAATAATGTTACATCGCTATTGGGAGAGGGGACATGATAAAGGCATGTGAGAGTAGCAAGAAAAATTGATATAGGAGGTGGTTGGAGATGAGAGGCGTAATTTGGATTTAGGGGTTATGGTTAGTTAAGGTTACAAATGACTATAGGGTTTTAAACAAAACAATCAAAAGGGTGACCAATATATATCGAGAAATATCAAATTTTTAATTACATGAAGTTGGTGGGTAGTGGACCGATAACATATGTATGTTAAGCAATCTTACAACCTAACAAGCAAAACATTATGAATAGCTTATTATGAAATTGAGCTACAGAAATACATGAAAATTAATATTAACTCACATATTTATTAGAACAATATCTGAAACTGCCAAAGCAAAAAGAGCACTTTGCTTCTCAAATGCAGTATCATCCTGCAAAACAAAAATATAAATAAGAAAACACCAACAGTTAATGAAGGTTTCCTGAAAACCTGGAGCTTCTCTCTCCTCTCCCCAAAAACCCAACACCAACCATGACCCCTCCCTCCACCTTCCCCAGCTCCACCACCCCATAAACCACCCAGATCATCCACTCTCTTGCTCCTTTTTATTCCCCACACTCACCCACATACTAAGATCTTCCTTTCCGCCATTCCCCTCTGGTAACCTATACCTGCAACACCTCATCTTTCCTTTATTAACATCCTTAGCTCAATAGAGATGTATTCACAGAGTGCGAAACCTAGCTCTAATAGGAACCACCCCTCAGCCAAGAAACCTAGCTCAAACAGGAACCACCTCTCAGCCAGCAACCTTCACCGCCCAATGGCCAAGAGAGGCAGAGATGAGGAAGATGAGCGACGAGTGGAAAACATAGGTCACTCGGAAGGCGGAGTAGGCGAGGATCGAGAGGGAAGCACCTTGCAAACTACAGAGAGTATCGTCCTGACCATAGAGGTCGGACGACTAGAGAAGGAGAACACGGGCATAGAGCCTCTGCGAAGAGTGGATGGCATGAATCGCCGGAGAAGGAAAGAGTCTCGGTATGCCCAACTACGACCTATAGAAGGTCATACTTGGAAGCGTCTAAGAGAAATCTTGCGGAACCGGCGCGTGGAGAGGAACGAAAGGGAAGAACGTCGCCGGAGAGAGAGACGGTGATTAAGAAGGAGGACGAAGAGGGAGAATGGATTCTCTATAAAGCTAAACGAGTTAAGAAGGCAGAGGGAAAAGCTGAAAAGGGATACTCTTCATCTTCGTCAGGTCCGGCTACAGCTCCAAAGAGTGCTCAGTGCCATAAGTGCACAGGGAGAGGCCACACAATACACGAATGCACCAACGACTGGTTCTGCTATGCGTGTAAAAAGTTCGAGCACATCTTCAAGAACTGCAATAAGAACAAGACGACGGGGAGCGTTCATTCTATTTCGGCACCTGCAATTGAGCCAAGTGACGGAGTGGGTAGCAAGGGGGTTCAGGCGAAATCAGAGGAAAGTCAGGATGGGCGAAGGAAGGTTGCTAAGGTGATCATAACTCCAACCCCGATTATGGTTGACTTTGAGAGTCGCCTAAAGTTCTGCATTATGCTAAAGGTACACACCGGGAACCCTTCAACAGAAGAAATCAAGGGATTGCTTTCAGAGAGTGTTAGACGGACTTCAAGACTGAATTGGGATGTGCAGAAAGTGAAAGAGGATGTTCTAATGGTCTATTGCAAGACGGAAGAGATTACGAGGGAGTTACTTTCGTGTGGGAGTCTGAAGGGGGAGGAGTTCTACATCACAATGAGTAGGTGGTCGAGAAGCTACGGTGTGATGAAGATAGACTCTTTACCAGCGGTATGGGTTCGTCTCTTTAATCTACCATTTCACTGTTGGGTGAGGTCGGGTCTTCAGAATGTAGTTCATAATTTTGGATACCTTATCGCCATTGACAAAAATACAAACCTCCAACTCAGACGAGAGTATGCAAGGATCCAAATTGGAGTGGAGGACCTAAGCCTGATTCCATCAATCATCATAGCTCAGTTCGAGGATGATAGACATGAGATTAAAGTTATTGTAGAAAGAAAGAAAAGGGTTTCGTTTAGGAATTCTTCAGAATTTTCGGGTTCGAATTCGGAAACAGAGGGCAAAGGGGTGCAGGAGGAAGAAGATACATCGCTGCCCTTGGATTCACCAGCAGCCGATCTCAATCGTCCATTGTTTGAAGATCGATCAGCTCTTCCCAAACCCTCGGATCGTGATCAGGGAAATCATGGACGTCCATCGCAGCAAACACGGGATCGGCTGGGTGTAGGGTATCAAAAGCACAGCTGTAAAGGTGGGGTAAGGAGAGAAGGCCTTACCACTGAGTCTGCAGTCGATTTGACTCGGGAGACTAAACGTGTGGGAGACGGTGAAAAGATGGGGACAGGGATACAGACAGTACGAGGTACTGTTCATGGGAAAGGTAAAGCGCCAGTGTTTCACAATGTTTTCAAAGCGGCGGGGGGCCCTACGAAATGACAGGATGACCTGTTGACGCTTTCAACTGCGAATTTTAAGGAAGCTGTGGATATAGCTATTAGAACTGTTACCAAGAAATTTTTTGAAGCTGGGCCAGGCCCATGGGCGAAATCAAAAGGTTCAACAGACGAACATGATGACGGGCCTGGTGATGTAATTTTGGGGGAGCAAACGAATAAGAAGATGGCATTGGGGCAAGGAAAAAATAAGGAACCTGATCACTCTGGGAGGGAAGGCAACACAGAAGACGACGTGACAGCCGGTGATGTGGGGGATTCTGCTCACAAAGACAACAAAGAGGATTACTCGGTGGGGGAAATGGACCAGAGGTCTAAAGGGGAGTCGTCTAGAGACGACGGCAAAATTGAGGCATTAAAGGAAGTGGGCATTGAGATCAACGAGTCAGACGGTGAATTTAAAAAATGGGAGAGTAAGGTGAAGGAACTAACTCCGGTTATTCCAAACAGCATGGAGATAGATCACATAGATCCGCCTATCGAGGCATTGGGGAAAGCTATAGATGATGCTAAGAGGAAAAGTAAGAGGCAAATTGACAGATGGGGATCTAAAGGGCCGAGCAAGGAGGACCTGATCAGATCTGCAGCTAAAGCTAAGGAACCGGCTTCGGCATGTGGAGGTGCATTCTCAATTTTGAACTTTATGTCCGATGATAAACTACTTTATTATGCTACTATGTTAGGATTAGACATGGGTTCTTCCAGTATTGATCAATTTGTTAGGGTTAATATCTTTAAAGAGGAAGCCTATAGACTAGGTCTTTAGAGCCTTCGCGGTATAGGGGGGTAGATTGGGTAGACGTTGTTACAGTTAGTATCCATGTGTTACATCTTCTGGAATGTTAGAGGAATGCGTACGAGGGTTAAAATTATATTAGTGAATGACACTATCGCTAGGATTAAACCTTCTATTTGCGCTTTACAAGAAACTAAGATTGTTGATCCTCAAATTAATGACTTTAAGGGGCTTAGGTCGTTAAGAGACTTTGTATGGAGATTCAAGATGTCCAGGGGGATGTCGGGGGATATAGCGGTGGGGGTGGATTCGAAATTGTTTGATATTATAGACGACTTTGTAGGGAACTTTTCGGTTTCAGTTAAGGTCAAGCGGAAGGGTGATGGATGGGAACATTTGATAACGTCGGTATATGGTCCATGCAACCCAAGTCATAGAGAAGGGTTCTGGGAGGAGATTCGTAACATTCAGGATAGATGGGATGGACCATGGGTTAGGGGGGGATTTTAACGTCACTAGATTCGCCAACAAACATAGAGGGAGAGGCACTAATGAGAGAGACAGACATCACTTCAACCACATCATCAATGATCTGCATCTCATTGAAATCCACGCGAACGATAGAAGATTTACCTGGTCAAACATGCAGGCTAACCCTACCTTAGAGAAACTAGATAGAGTATTGGTTTCTACGGAATAGGAGGATTTATTCCCCCTAGCGACAGTTAGATCCATTCCTAGATCGACCTCTGACCATATCCCACTCATTCTCGAGTGGGACAATGGGAGAAGAGCACCGAGGCGACAGTTTAGATTTGAGAAAGCGTGGGCTTTCAGTAGTAATCTCAGGGCGGTCATTGAGAATTCGCGGGAGGCGCCGTCCAACACAGTAGATGTGATATCCAACTGGAACACCAAACTGCGAAGATTGCGTAAGTGTTTAAAGAGGTGGGCGAAACAAGAATATGGCAAAACCAAAATAAGAAAATAGACGCTGGGAATAAGGGTTCAAGAGTTAGAATCTACTGAAGAAGATAGATGTCTTCGACTTGCTGAATTTGAAGAATTGGCTAGCAAAAGAGCAGAATTATACTCAATTGGGGAGATGGAAGAGTGCTATTAGAGACAGAGATCTAGGATCCAATGGCTTAAGGAAGGAGATTCGAATACGGCGTTCTTCCATAAGGTGGCAAATGGTAGAAGACGGCACAATCAAATTGGGGGCTTATTCGTGGGAGAAGTGTGGACAGAGGATGAGGCAGAAATTAGAAACCACATTGACACGGCATTTAGAGATCTGTTGGGAAAGAAGAGAACGATAAGATGTAATATGAACTCGGAGATGTGGATTGATTCAAGGATTGAGGGGAGCGACGGCTTGGAAGAGCAATTCTCGGAGGAGATTCTTAAGGCAATTAAAAGTCTGGGTCAGGATAAGGCGCCGGGACCTGATGGATTCCCGGTCTTGTTCTACGCACAATACTGGTCAATCATTAGGAAAGACTTTTTAGACATATTTCAAGGATTATTTCTGGGAACGGAGCAGATCGAGAGACTTAATTATGCGAATGTAATCCTCATCCTGAAGAAAGCGGAAGTGCTGAGGGTAGGAGACCTTAGACCAATTAGTCTGCTAAACGGTTCCAAGATCATCACGAAAGTTTTAGCCAATAGACTATCTCCTCACTTAAATGATATTGTCAATGAGGCGCAGAGCGGATTTGTTAAAGGAAGAGATATCTTGGATAGCATCGCGTCAGCACATGAACTGATTTTCAGAGGCAACAAAGACAAAGTAAATGGCTTTCTTCTCAAATTAGATTTCAAAAAGGCCTCTAAAACCGTGGAGTGGGACTGTGTGGACGAGGCACTACAACTAAAAGGCTTCGGAGAGAAATGGAGGTTGTGGATGAAGATGTGTGTAAGAAATGGTAAATCTTTCGTCCAATTTAATGGGGGAGAGGAAACGAAATCAAATACCAGAGAGGGCTGAGAGAGGGCGACCCACTTTCGCCACTTATTTTCACAATTGTTGCCGATGAACTTGCAGAAATGAATAAGAGAGGAATACAGGGAGGGATGATCACAGGGGTGCAGGTGAAAGGAATCTCGATGCCACTTTCAATCCTACAATATGCTGACGACACTCTGCTATTTGGGCGGGCAAACGTGGAAGAAATAGTATCCCTATGAATTTTACTGAGATGCTATGAATACTGGTCCGGATTGACGTTGAATCTTCATAAGAGTTGCGTGACTGCACTTAGCAATAAGACCAATGCAAACGCGATGGGGGATATCTCATCTATGCTAGAATGTAAGGTAGAAGAGTATCCTATCAGGTACTTAGGAACACCTATCAGACCAGGAAAGATGGTGAAGGATGACTAGATGCCTTTGGTTGAAAAGATTGAGAAGAAATTGGAAGGCTGGAAAGGAAAGTTTCTATCGCTTGGAGGTAGAATCATTCTGATCAACTCCGTTCTCAGTAGTCTTCCAACATATCTGATGTATATTTACGAGATTCCACAGTGGGTTATCGATAGAATCGATAAATGCAGGCACCGATTTCTGTGGAAAGGAAACTACAAGGAGAGCAGGGGGTTTCACCTGATGAAATGGGATAAGGTATGTAAAAGGAAGGAATTCGGTGGAATGGGCATTGTAAACCTGCGGGATATGAACAAGGCACTCCTTTCCAAATGGTGGTGGAAAATACACAAGCAACGAACGACGTGGAGTAAATCATTCATGAGATACCGAAGACGAAAAATTATTAGGTTTGGAGGTAGATGCAAGCATGGTAAAGTGTCATACCTGTGGAAAGGTATTGCGAAGGTGGGGGATATCTATCATTCGAACACGAGATGCAAAATAGGAAACGGGAAAAATACTAGATTTTGGAAGGACAAATGGAGTTGGGCAAACACCATACAGTCTCTTTTCCCACAGTTAGCGAGTGAGGTTACAAGAAAGGATGACCTTGTGGTGGATGTTTGGAAGAACGAGAGACTGGAATTTAATTACAGATGCAGGCTTTCGAACGAAGGGAAAGAACAACTGCTGAAGTTGAATAAGCTGCTGGAAGGGGTGGGTCGTCAGAATAGGGGAGTAGAAGACGAAAGAGAATGGGGAATAAATTCGACCTTTACTTTCTCAGTTAACTCCATGTATGGATTATTGAATGACGGGGGCATTAGAAGTACAAAGGCGATTACAATTTGGAAGTCGAAAGTACCATCTAAAGTGAAGGCCTTCCTTTGGCTGGTACTCAACAACGCTATTTTTTCTAAACCGAACCTCAGGAAACGCAATATACCGATCGATGTGATGTGTCAACGATGTAACGGAGGAGAGGAAGTCACTAACCATATTTTCATACTATGTCCTAGAGCTAGATTGACTTAGGAAATCATGGGAAGGGGCTTTGACACGTTAGAGACACCTAACTGTATAGAAGATATTTGGGGTAGTTGGAGGTCCAGATACATCTCCAAAGACCATAGGTTAATCTGGGATATTACGGTTGGGGTTATATAATGGTCACTTTGGCTTGATAGAAATGATTTATGCTTTTGAAACAATACTTGTTCATTTCAAATGTTGTTGAACAAAATCTTGGTTCTAATAGATGCTTGGACAGGTCAAATAGGAACAAGAGATTGCGCTTGGAAGGAACAGAGTAATGGTCTTTGACAGATCAGCAGAAACCTCCTATCTTATATTTTTGGGTGCAAGTCAAGCAGGAGGATATCTACTATGTTTCGGGTTTGACTACAAATATCTATGTATGAAAAATTGGGGCTACTTTATGTTGTGATTATTGTAAGGAACTGGAGGATTTTAGAGTTGTAATGTTGTACTTTGTTTCGTTAATTTTTCATTAATGGAAATGGTGACTTTCAGTCACTTTTATCTCCCCAAAAAAAAATGAGAGAGAGAGATTAAAATAATAAACTTTCTGAGATAATTTAAGAGGAATGATAATCAGCTGATACTACTAGCCCTTTCCCCTCACCCATCTAACACTCCCCTAACCCTCTTCTCTCTCTCTTCCAGTTAATTCCATCCAAAATCTCTCTCTCTCTCCTCTTCCTGTTAATTCCATCCAAAATCCCATAAGAAATTGTGTGTGATTATAAATGGAAGATTATGATCACATAAATATTAAAAGGCTAACCCGGTGGTCAATGTTTTGTAAAAATAAAGCTAACGGACTTGATCAATATTAAGATTCTTTTAGAAACATAAAATACCATCACATAAATTTCACAAGGAATACTTGAGAAAAGGTAAGATGTAAAACTCACGAATGAAATGTCACATGTTTAAACTTGCTACCAACCCACCAATGAATTGTCTTCTTATACTCAAGAGAGACACCATAGTGATAGATAGGCATAACACATGATGCGCACTTGTTTTTGTACAATTACTCCTTTCCCTCAAAAGCAGGAGCATTATTATTGTACAATGACAAATGTTTTCGCAGAAAACATTGATTAAAGGTAAAGGGGGACAAATAAAATATTATGCCAGATTATAAATGTGAAATATATGCTTCATGGAATAACAGATAAAGCTGATTCACCTCTCCTCTTTCCCTCCCATCAGTACCCTCCAAATCTGCAACGATTGTGCAAGGTTCCATTCCGACACAATTTGCTATCCAGATACCTTTCGTAGTTTGGCTCCTGATGAACAAAATGTTTATCCATTAATATGGTTCTGAGTATTCGATAATGCTGATGTGCAACCAACTTGTGAATTATAGAGAAATATATATACAGAGAGAGAGAAGGTATACCTTCCCCTGAAAGCATCCATCTCTCTGAAGTTGGTATTAAATAGCTGGTTGAGTAAGGTGCTTTTTCCTGCCCAAGAAGGACCAAACATATTATGACCTAAAGATAAAAATAAAAGATAGAAATAGACATAGAATCCCCCCCCCAACTCTGACAGCATGTAGTTTATGTTTAGAAGTTTTTTTTATTGAATTATGTTAAGAAGTTAGTACACTATATTGTATCTTAAGGAGTACTTGTGCATGAATAGCCAAGCACTGGAAGCGATTCTATGGCAAAAATGTCATTAAAAACCTTGGAACCAAAAAGTTGATAAACATGAGACTGCTAATATACAGCATGCGGTTGGAGAAAGGGGAAAAACCTCCGTTGCACTGCACAACTTATTAACAGGTGGCAAATCTTTTTTGTCCCTATACAACCCACTAAAGCTTACCTTTATGTAGAGGCTACATTGAGTTGGTCAATCCTATAGCTCTGAGTTGGTCAATCCTATAGCTCAATCCTCAAAAGCTCAGAAAATAAGAAAAAGTGTGAAACTAGTACGCCAAGATTAGTGGAGGTAAGGTGGAGGTTAGTGGAGTTGACTTGTTTACCTGTAATCTGAACTTTGATCCTTTTGGATCATATTATGGAGTAATTACTTACCATTATCTCACATGGGCACTCTTTGGAAACAAAGTTAGGCTAACTAAAGTTTATTTTTAAGTGGAGGCAGAGGTTTGCTAACTTTAGTTATCACACCTCTACCTCTACTCAAAAAGTTATCTTAACTTCGTTTTTTTAAATATTTGGGAAGCCAACTAAAATTTAGTTAACCCTTAATTTAGAGAGAGGAAAGCAAAGTTTAGCAAACTTTAGAAAAATGAGGTTTGAGTGGAGATGAGATAACTAGAGTTATCCCAACTTTTGGGCTTAGAAAAGTTGAGATAACTATAATTATTTCAACTCCAAAAGAGCTCCCAAACAATTCAAAGTTAAGATAATTAAAGTTTGAGAGATAACTCTACAAAATTCTAGTTATCATAACTTAATTTCATTCTCAAACACATCCCAAGAGGTGTCATAACTATATGTATCTTACCTTTGTGAATCAAAAAAGTTGGGATACCTACAGTTATCTTGCCTCCAAAAAAGTTTTCAAATGAACCCAAAGGTAGGATAAGTGTAGGTAACAAAAAAAAATAATAATAATGGTACCTCAACATACCTCTGGTTATGTTACCTAAACTTTGTTCCCAAATGGGACTCTAAAAGTTAAGATAACCGTAGGTATCTAAACTTTAACCCAATCAAATTAGGCGTTGTTTGGAAACAAAGATTGGATACCTACGTATTTATTAAGTGAAGGTAGAGTATACAGCCTACACGTAGCTTTGTCTCAATGTACAAAGTACAAATATCTATAGATAGTTTTTGAAAAGAGCATTGAACTTTAGAGGTAAGATAGCTTAAGTTTTATTGGAGATGAGATAAGTGTAGATATCTTTATAAAATGATTCCAAATAAACCCATAGTTAGGATACATGTAGATATCTTAAAGAACTCCACGTACCTCGAGATATCTTATATAATATTCGTTTCCAAAAGTAACCTTATTTTCTAAGCCAAATCTTATATAATATTCGTTTCCAAAAGTAACCTTATTTTCCTAAGCCAAAAAATGGAGGTACATGTATACCTCCACTTGCGATCACACGCAGATATATCCAAACATGGCCTAAATGTTTGGGATTAACCACGAACTTGAAAAACATCCTGATCTGCTACCAAGAATTGGCAATAGAAATTCGCAATTCTTAAACAATCGTAATGATCAAAGAAACCGAAGCATAATGCGAATGATTACCGCTGCTTTGGGGTCCCATGATGGAGACTACGGCGTAAGAGAGGCCGCATTCCTTGAGCTTGACGGTCTTCATGAAATGATCCAAACCGGTGACGTTGAACTCGCCCTCCCCGTCGATCAGTTGCGTCGAACAGCAATCGTCGTCCTCCATGGCTTCGATTGAGATCAGAATCAATGTGGTTGATTTCTTGAAAGAGATAAAGAGAGGAAGGAGAAGAAGAAGAAGAATGGAGTGGAGAGGAGAGAGCGGGGGAGATGAGATGCGCCTAAATGGCCAATTTAATCGGAACTGCCGGTTTTTAGGCGGACGCTTGGTGCTTGTATGTTTTACAAAAAACAAATCAGCGGTCTTTACAGTTTAATGCCCCAATTATTTTTCCATTTTGGTTAAAGTTTTAATTTGCACTTTGCATCCTGTAAATTAACATGATTACAATAAATTTGACCGTTGTATGAGATTCATATATGAATTGGTAATTGACACCATTAGGTACTGCTGCCATGAATTTGGAGCTTGAATAATTCCATTGATCAGTTTCTCTTATATAGAAAACAGTTTATAAACAACAAACAATTTTAAGATCTCTTACTCTGCATGTTAATTCTTCCAAAACAAATAATCTTAAGGTATGAGATCATTTTTTTGATGAATCGGATAGAGCCAAAAGGCTCCAGCCATCAATTAAGGTATGAGATCATGATAAACAGTATAAATTATTTATTTATAGGGTCACATATCGTGCAATTCCCTCATTTAACCTAGCCAATAGCCACCCATGTAGAAAAACAACTTTCCATTTGCACGAATCACTGCTTTTAATCGTGTACACTGAGTGATAGGAACTTGTTCTTGCACTACTTGCATTAGCCTTTTCTTTTCTTTTCTTTTCTTTTATTTTCTTTCAAAACAGATATAAAACCCCTTTTTCTTCCTTTCCTTGTTTATTTTTGTAAAGAGTTCAAGTGTCTCGTTAATATGCTTATCTAGATTGTTTACTCAATTTAACTACTGGAAAACAACTTAGACATGAAATATAAAGCTATAACTCAGAACTCTTAACATAATGCAATATAAAGCTATGACTTCAGAACTCTTAACATAAGTTCCCAGCAATAGACTGAAATCTGAAACTGTAATCAATCTTCATCTTCTAATGCATCCACAGAACTTGGAGTCAATAACTGAACGCTCCCAGCAATAGGCTGACACCTTTAATTGTAATCAATCTTCATCCTTTTGAGTACACCCACAGAAATAGGCAAAATTTAAAAAAACGTCACAATAGTTTGGTGCTGTTTAAAAAAACGTCACAAAACATTGACTTTTTAAAAAAACCGCACAATGTTTAACTTTCAACTCACGGAGTTATCCAACCGTTAACTGGGTTATACGTAATGTTTAAAAAAACATCACAAAACTATTGTTTTGTTTAAAAAAACAACACAGAACTATTATTCTGTTTAAAAAAACATCACAAAAGTTCCCATTTGTTTAAAAAAACATCACATAACTATTATCCCAGTTAACGGTTGGATAACTCCGTGAGTTGAAAGTTAAACAATGTGTGGTTTTTTTAAAAAGTCAAAGTTTTGTGACGTTTTTTTAAACAGCGCCAAACTATTGTGACGTTTTTTAAATTTTGCCACAGAAATAATAAAGCAAGTTGAAACGACAGATTCTGTGATCTCTACAGTCAATAACTATTCCTCTATTTCATGTTTAAATCCCTTAAAATTAATGAAAGCAAAGAGTATCAAATATATATGGTGAGAACCATGAACATGATTCAACTGAGTTCCAGACAAAATATACTGATGGCAGTAATTAACTGTGATCAAATGTCATCCTTTGAATACTTCCTTAAATAAAAGAAGTTGAAATAGCAAATTCATGATTCGCGTATCGTATCCTTCCTACCCAAAACATTATATATATAGGGTTTATCTAAATTAATTAGCTATTCCTCCAAATTAAGTACAAAAGTAAGGTTACTAGAGTCATCTGTAAAAATAGAATAACAAATTGCACTCAAGAGTTCTCAGTCCTAATCTTCTACGACATTAGAGATCTTGCGTATCTGTTGTCAGTCAGTACTGTACTCGTCGACCCACATTCACTCTCTTGGAGGGAAACATTTGATCTATCAAGCTTAATGGACCAAGGATTCATCTGACCCCATTTCAAGTTGCCCCTTCCTTCAAGCGATGGTCTTCGTCCACTAGTCGGGGAATCAGGCCGTTGCTTTGGCGCGCTGTGGGACCGAGCCTTGGCCCTTGAGGACTTCGTGTTTGCCATGTAATTAGGAAAGGGAGGGTAATCTTGTGACGACGTGGAATCGTGTCTGGAAGAAGTCGATAAGTAGGCTGGACTGCTTATTGAAGTTGCTCGTGGGCTCCTATCAGTTGACATTGACCGAGATGGCGAGGATTCTCGGTGCGAGTCTCTTTGTGAAGAGTGGTAGGTAGGCAGCCTATAGTCTCGCCTTTCGACTGGCATGAAAGGGTAACTGCTTCTACTGTTAGAACTGCATCGGGAGTCACCGAGATCCATCTCCACAATCTTAACATTCTCCTCCATTTCCTAGGCCAACAAAGTTGAAGAGGTACAAAATTAGTAGATCGACCATGTTAGACTTCAAATTGATGATACGTACATAGCATTACAGATTATCAGCTTCACTGAAAACATAAAACAAGAGTTCCCATTTACGTTCTGATAAGAAGAATTTCTACTAAGCGAAGTAAATGCATACAATATTGAGTAAGAGAATCTGGAACCATGACCTTGAAGAAATTAGTTATTATATCTTTTAACATATAGAAAACAGGTCACCATTATTAAGTATAAAATATTTAACAGCTACGATCAAGTTTAACAACTAGATTCTAACATGTATGGAAAAGAAAACCAAATTAGGGGAATAATCAATATTACTAAAAATGAACAGTTAATGACTTTAAAATTTTGTGATTTGTACACTGGAAGAGAATAAAAATAGGAGAAGGGTTACTATCTAAAATGAGAGTAATTAATAATTGATTTTACTAATCCATGATATGTAATTTTACTAATTCAAGATACGTACACAGCAAGAGAACAAAATTAGAAAAGGGGTTAACATCACTTAAAATAGGCAACAATGCTCACTAATTGGAGAAAGCATATGGTCCGTGCTCATAATATTTGAATTAGTGAAGAACCATAAAATGCCACACAAGTTAGTTGATTGAGATTCCGGAAACTTTTGTTGAAATCAGAATTAGGAAAATCATATTTTCTTATTGTTTATTTCTTTGCTGTATACATCTATATATAGAATTACATTCTTGGAGAAGAAGAAAAGAGATTGAGCGAAGATTGAGGAGATGAGTGATTTGGGAAATCTGTTTCCTATATATTAGGAAACAGAATATACAATTGCTATATTTCAACACTCCCCCTCAAGTTGGTGCATAGATATCGAACATGCCCAACTTGTCAACAAATTTCAAGAATAGCCGAGTCGAAACAGCCTTGGTTAGGATATCTGAGAGTTGATCTTCTGACTTCACTTTGGATATCTCAATAACTTTCTCATCTAATTTTTCTTTGATGAAGAATCTGTCTACCTCTACATGTTTCGTCCTATCATGCTGAACTGGGTTAGCCGCAATATCACATGCCGCTTGACTGTCACAATACACCTTCATAGGTTCCTTTGGACCATAGCCTAAGTCCTGCAATAGGAGTTTCAGCGATAAAGTTTCTGTTATACTCAATGCTACTCCGCGATACTCAGTCTCTGCACTAGAGCGTGCAACAACATTTTGCTTCTTGCTCCTCCATGTAACTAAATTTTCTCCAACAAAGGTGAAATATCCTGAAGTGGAGCGTCTATCGGTTGTAGATCCTGCCCAATCAGCATCAGTATATGTCTCAACCTTCAAGTGACCATGTTTCGCAAATAAGACTCCTTTTCCTGGGGCTGACTTAATGTATCTCATAATTCTCATTACTGTGTCCATATGTTGTTCCCGAGGTGCATGCATAAACTGACTTACCACACTTAAAGCATATGACAAATCTGGACGTGTATGTGCAAGATACATTAGTCGTCCAACCAATCTCTGATATCTTTCCTTATCACAAGGCACTTGATCAGCTTCGTTGCATAGTTTTAGTCCTTCTTCCAATGGTGTACTAATCGGTTGACAAGCGGACATTCCAGTTTTCTTTAATAAATCGAGAGCATATTTTCTTTGAGAAAGAGATATCCCCTTTCTTGAGCGAGAAACTTCAATACCAAGAAAGTATTTCAAAGGACCAAGATCTTTCATTTCGAACTCTTGTGACAAGTAGTTCTTTAATGCCTTCATCTCCTCAGGATCATCTCCAGTTACTATCATATCATCAATATAAATAATGAGAGCAGTAATTTTACCTTCTTTCCTTTTTAGGAATAGAGTATGATCAGAATTACTCTGATCGTATCCGAATGTCCTCATTGATTTTGTAAATCTCCCAAACCAGGCTCTTGGTGACTGCTTCAATCCATACAATGCTTTCTTCAGACGACATACTTTGTTGCTGTGTTGGACTGGTTTGTTCGACCCTGGTGGAAGATCCATATAGACTTCTTCTGTCAATTCCCCATGCAAAAATACATTCTTTACATCAAATTGCTCCAACGGCCAGTCAAGATTTACAGCAAGTGGCAGTAGAACTCGAATAGTGTTGAACTTTGCCACAGGTGCAAATGTTTCGTCATAATCAATTCCATAAATTTGAGTGTACCCTTTTGCAACCAGCCTTGCCTTGTACCGCTCTATCGAACCATCTGATTTATATTTCACTGTATAAATCCATCTGCATCCTACTGGCTTCTTCTCTGCTGGCAGATCAACTATCTCCCAAGTCTCGTTCCTTTTCAAGGATTTCATCTCCTCATCCATAGCTGCTTTCCACCTTGGATCAGTAAGGGCTTCCTGCACACTGTTAGAAATAGATACAGTAGATAATTGATTTACAAATGACTTATTTGATTCCGACAAGCGGTGAGTGGATACATAATTACTCATGGGATATTTGACATTACTAGTGGGATTAGGTTCATAAGTGGGTTTTGGAATACCTCTATTAGTACGGTACGGGAGTTCTCTTCTAGGAGGTTCGGACAACGATGACAATTGGTTTTGGGGTTCTGATGGTTCACTCTCACTGAAATTCGATACTGGTTGCAATTCTTCAAGGGGGTCTTCTTGCAATTCTTCATGAGGATCTTCCTCCCTTGCTATATCTTCATTCAAGTGTTCGCCATTATTTGTATCCAGTTGTTCGTTCTGCTTGACAATTACTTCATCATACCCAAGAGTCTGAACTTCACTTCGGTACTCCCCCTGAAGTTCAGTCGTAGAGGAAGAAAAATACATCTCATGTTCATGGAACACCACATCCATAGTCACAAACATCCGTTGAGTTGGTGGGTGATAGCAACGATACCCTTTCTGATTCATTGCATATCCCACAAAAACACATTTTACTGCTCGAGGGGTTAACTTACTCCGCTCGTGTTGATGTAGGTGAACAAATGCGACACACCCAAAGATACGAGGTGGCAGGTTGACAACAGTTGGCGCATCCACAGCATTAGTTAGTGCTTGAAGTGGTGTGCTGAAGTTCAGGATACGAGAAGGGACTCGGTTGATTAGGTATGCTGCAGAGGTAAGGGCTTCCCCCCAATACATGAGTGGAAGATTTCCATAAATAAGTGAAGCACGGACTACTTCAAGCAAGTGTCTGTTCTTCCTTTCGGCCACGCCATTTTGTTGAGGAGTATATGAACATGTAGTCTGGTGAACAATTCCATGTTCCACCAAATATTGTTGTAGATCTGTATTTAGATACTCGCCACCATTGTCACTTCTGAGAACTTGAATGTGTGCTTTATACTGAGTCATAACCTGCTTATGGAATTTTTGAAACAAACTACTAACTTCTCCTTTGGATTTCATCAAACAAATCCAAGTCATACGAGTGCAGTCATCAATAAATGTAACAAACCATTTAGCTCCTCTAATAGTGGTATTTCTGGATGGACCCCAAACATCAGAGTGAATAATCATAAATGGAATCGTGCTTTTATTCAGATTGCAATGAAAAGAAACACGGTGACTTTTTGCTAGTTCACATACATCACAACGAAAACTAAAAATATCCAACTTCGAAAATAAACTGGGAAATAATTTAAGCAAATAGCCAAACGATGCATGTCCTAAACGTCGGTGCCACAGCCAAATTTCTGATTGCTTCTCCCCCTCGGAATTATTAACGGCAAGAGCTTGAGTCAACCGGTTTGAACTCTCACAAACCAAATCCAGATAATAGAGTTTTTCACGTCTAACCCCATAACCAATCGTCTTGCGAGTCCGAATATCCTTAAAGACACAAAAAGAAGGCCAAAAAATAACAATACAATGCAGGGTATTAGTAATTTGGGTAACGGATAATAGATTAAAATTTAAGGATGGGACTACTAGTATTGTGTCTAATGTAAGATCTTTTGTGAGGGATATGGAACCTTCGCCAGTGACAGGGACAGGATTACCATTGGCAGTGGATACTGTGGATTTGGTGGATGGGTGTAAAGTCTTAACTTGTCTAGAATCAAAAGTCATATGATCGGTAGCACCAGAATCAATTATCCATGTATTATTCATAACAGATGCAGAAATATTAAAAGCCTTACCATCGTTACCTGAAGCTGTAACCAGTGCGGAGGTTTGTTCAATGCTCTTCCCAGCCCCTTCAGCAATTTTGACGGCTACAGTGGATATCTTCTTCCGAGAATCTCTGCTGTGATCCCAGTCATGCGGGTAGCTGATAATCTGATAGCAACGAGCTTTCGTATGCCCAGTTGCCGCATTGTGCACACTTCCTGGACTCATAAGTAGATTGATTGAAGCCCTTAGAAGTGCGTGCAGATGATCCAGACTGACCTGTGAGACTTTTGAATGGATGTGGCCGAGCCACCATTGCAGCTACATCAGAAGATTCAGAAGAGCAGTTCATGGTGCTTTGTTGACGAGCCTCCCACCGAACATATGCGTAGGATGCCTCAAGATCAAGTGCAGGATCTTTTCGCAAAATTTCTCCTCGAACCTGCTCAAACTCAGCATCTAATCCAGCCAAAAAAATATGAACCCGCAGGCGTTCGATTGATTTCTTATATGTTTGGACATCGTCGGGATTCTTCATGATCACCTTATCTCGATGATCCAGTTCTTGAAAAATTTCAGTCAATTCTCCATAATAAATAGAAAGTGGCCTGCCATTTTGCCTTGCCGAAAAAGCTTTCTGGTTTAGAGCAAACACCTGAACTTCGTCGGTTCCATCATAGAATGCTTTTGCAAGAGCATCCCAAATATCACGGGCAGTTTTCAATCGAATGTATCTCTTCATGATCTCGGGTTTCATGGACATCAACAGCCAGCCTGTCACTTTCTGATTATCGGCATACCATTTGGCATAGGAACCATCACTTTCAGCAGGAATTTTACTATCACCTTGAATGTACTGGATCTTTTCACGTCCAGCAATATGCATCTCCATCAACTGAGTCCAAACATCATAATTTGTTTCATCAAGAATTATCCCCGCGTTAAAGCCGGAATTCTCGGATTGCACAATAATCGGTGTACTACCCATGTTAGCCGTACAAGTAAACAATGGATCTGGATCAAACAACGACGGATCTAGATCTGATCAGGCTTCGGGATGGTGGACTGAAATCGGGATCTAGATCTGATCTAGATCTAGATCTGAGTGTGAGATGGGTGTGATTCTGAGGAGGAAGAAGAGGTGGACTAATCAGATCTCTCAGGCGACGCCAAGGTGGACTTCTTGCAATTCGAGGAAAGGGGGTCGGGGGTCGTGGTCGTCGGGGCTTCGAGATGAGGTAGCAAGCGGCGGTCGTCGGGGCTGTTGAAGGTGGTTGCGACAATGGAGATGATGCTGGCGATGGCTGTTTGATGGTGCTGGTGGTTCGGGTGTTGATCGGTGGTTGCAAGATGAAGCAACAGCTGTGCGGCGGCAAGCGGTGACTGTGGTGGAGATTGGGGTTCGCCGGATTTGGGGATTTGGTCGGAGAAGACGGAGTGGGGGTTTTGGTGTGGGTCTGTGCTGGCGTCGACGATCAGGGGTAGGGAGATCTGATGAAGATGGAGGAAGACGATCTGATGAAGATGGAGAATCGACGATCAGGGGTCGACGAGGAAGACGATGCCGGTGATTAGGGTCGACGGGGAAGATGATGACGATGATCAGGGTAGACGACGGGATCGAGGTCGACTACAGGTCAGGAGAATCGGGGTCGACGACGGGGAATTTCGACGGGATTGGAATCGGGGTTTTTTAGATCAAGAAGAAGAGGGATCAAGATCTTCTTCTTCAACTAGGATTTTTTTTTATGGCTCTGATACCATGTTGAAATCAGAATTAGGAAAATCATATTTTCTTATTGTTTATTTCTTTGCTGTATACATCTATATATAGAATTACATTCTTGGAGAAGAAGAAAAGAGATTGAGCGAAGATTGAGGAGATGAGAGATTTGGGAAATCTGTTTCCTATATATTAGGAAACAGAATATACAATTGCTATATTTCAACAACTTTTTTAGAGTTATTATGATAGAGAATAGAAAGCTAATTACTTACATAAGATTTTCGTGATCTGGCTTCTTGTGGCGAGTCCTTGTGGTAATTTTTCTGTCTTTGGTATGATGCCGCCTGAGCTTCTTGAAGCATCCGCATTCTTTGCACTCGAGCCCTGGCTTGGGCTGTCAGCATAGCCTCGATGCTTCGGAGGGTTGCGGTGGCTTGCCTCCTCACAAGGTCACCCCTTATCAGAGCTTGCAATTTCACTAGGCCTTTTAAAGCACAGAGAGCCTTCCTTGCCTGCAAATTTATTTAGATTTTGTTCTTATAGCATTTTTCTTTTTGCAACTTATCAATATTATTGAATAATATCCACAACTCACAGTTAAAGTTTTCTTTAGTGGTACCTCAGAGTATATGGTATGGTATTGCTCTCTGACTATATAGCACTCATATAGATTGCTATCTATTCTTCATACTGGTAGTTACTAAAGTTTAAACTATTTGAAAGATTTTCGCATCTTTAAATAAAAACTACAACCTTAATTTTCGAGTTACTTTAAAACTGCAGTTCAGTACTGTAAAATTTATAGATCCTCAACCATATTACAGGCATTTCCACTTTGCCTATCATCAAACATCGAGAGCCATTAATGAAGTTGAAGTCCTCAAATGTTGATGGGCCATTAGTGATTAACTAGGTTGATGTCAGCTCAGCAATCGCTAATAGTATTAAAAAGATGTTGCCATCTATGCACTGTTAAAATAAAAATTATAGCATTCATCAAAGATCAAAATATCTCCAGGGATTTGAAACTGTGATTATTACTAAATTATCGAATCAAGCTTAGCAGCTCCAGTTCAGTACTGCGCCCTTCAAAGAACCTAAACCATAGCATCAACAGCAGCTCATAGCTTCACACTTTTTTACAATCATTTCACATCAAGACTTTCAGAAAACAAGCACAATCTAATCTTAAGAAACTCCAATAATCCTTGCGTGTTACAATATGGTCTCCATTAAGATTGAAACATGACAAAACTCGTACCGTCCCAAAAAGTTGACACTGCCATCATCACTTATTTATTGATTAAAATTAAAAATATGCAGTTCAATACTGCCGCATTTAAAGCGCCTAAACCATAGTACCGATACACGCATGTACTTTTACAATTATTTCAAATCAACGCCAAAAATTGATTTAAAGTTTGATTTTATCGAATCCTAATTCTGCTACAAAATTGACTACGCTATGATCAGGATCATTTAAACGAGTTATTAAGAAAAGACAATTGCCAACTATTACATTCATCAAAAAGTTCTTTCCCTTTTTTTACAAAGATAATTTCTCACTTTTTATTCCAAAAAAATAAAGATCGAATAAATACTTCCTTATTACCCACATTTTAACAATCTATTTTAATTTCCATAATCATAAATGAAAAAAAAAATTAATAATAATAATAATAATAATAATAAAGGAATTGCATTACCAGAAACGCTCGAAAAACCTTTTGGATCTTAATCGCCGCCGTCTCCGTCAACCGAATAACCTCCTTCTCCTTCTCCTCCGCCTTCTCGCTCTCCTCCACCGCCTTCACCGCCAACATCACCGCCACCCTCCCCCGATCCATCCTCGAATCCGACAACCTCCTCACCATTGGTCCCCCTCCCCCTCCCCCTCCTCCTCTCCTCTCCATCCCCTCCCCCGTAGCCGACCTCCTGAAACTCCACCTCTTCCTCGCCGGCGGCGGCGGTGGCTCCGTGGGGCCCGCTCGGGGCTCGATCTCCTTCTCCTTCTTGTTGCCGGTCAACAGTAGCTTCAGCCATTTCGATGCTTTGCCCATTTACAATCACTCTATTTTTAGAACCCCATCTTATATATTGGGAGTGTGATCTGGGTTTGCTTCTTGATTGGGTTAGAGGCCTGCAGTAGAAGAGGGGGTGGGATGTGGAAATAATTAAAAAATGGAGGGGAATTCTGAGTGAGCCACTTGCAGACTTCTGGTAGATTTTGCAGGAATGTACTTTCTGGTTTTGTAGTGAGTTTTCTTTAATGCTATGAAAAATCACTTGTCAATGTGGGGATGTTGCGTTCTGCAAGTTTTTGACCCGACCCGTGAATTTGACTGGGCCATTTATTTCTCTGTACATGTGACCTGTTTAATAAAGGCAGTGTATTTCTGTACCGTTTGATTTATGACTACCTGTGTTTGGGAGATAATTAGGGATCATTTAATTGGGGGAAAATGATGTTATCGGGGAAGTTGACAGGTAAGTGTGGATTGCATGTGCTTATGTACCTGGGCGGCAAGTTGTCAGATCTTGAGCGATATGTTCTTGATGTTGTAGACATTGTAGGAGAACGAAGTCGACTTGTTAGGGTTTGAGACCAATTTTTCGAAGAGATGACAAAGATCGTTAATATGCGATCTAGGGCAAGAAAAATAATTTTGGAGGAGACATTAAAAGTAAAGATACAAAAAAACTATTCACATGTGTTGTGCACTTTATTTATTTATTTATTTATTTATTTTTGAAGAAAAGGTAGAGTATGGCCACCATGTTTCATTAACAAGGAGTTAATAAAACAAAACTCAGAGTACTGAACCAATTACAAGGTCCTACAGTCATAACAAAATTACATAACAAAAATATATAACCAAAAGTACATAAACTCCACCCCAAGCATTGGGGTGGGACAAAAGAATACAAGAATGGCCGTAACATACATGCATCTAACCAAAATACATCATAGCCCCCCAACAAACCCTGGGACGGTGGGTGTCTATCAACAGAAGGCGAAGCTGTCTTTTAGTCAATCGTCGGACCAATCTCGATCACGTCGTCATCAAAGTCCTCGACCTAGAAAACGCTCGCTATCCTCCCCCTTGGACCTGCTGCGGCCACATTAGTCCAAAATGAAATAAAATACATAATGTGAGTTAAATTATCAGAAATGGGTAATGCTACATCCACTACCAATTTCACTACTATTTTGTTCACTATCTTAGATAGCATACTTCAATAGCTAAGGAAAAATAGAATAGGTAGGAGAACTCTTCAATAGGAGTATGCCACCTAAGGTAATGAACAAAATGGTAGTGAAATTGGTAGTGAATGAAGCATTACTCGTCAGAAATATTATTACAAGTTCTGTCAAGTGTGGTGCACTTTATTGCTTTACCATTTTCAAGAAAGAAAATTTTATGTACCTATGTTCATGAGAATTTATCCCGGAGCATTAAATGATGCATCTCCTTCTTTGAATAAAAAATGAGATTTATCACATTCACAATTTATTTCACAATACCTATTTGGGATGCAACACTAAAGAATATATACATTTCACCACGTAAAATCTTCTTTCTTTCTTACTTACAACTTGTCACAGCTATTTTCAAACATGAAGAATCTGTGACATTATTATTTCCTTGAGCTTATATTTCTTTCAAACTTATTTTTAGAAAAATAGCTTCAACTTACTATTTAGTTAGACCATAAACATTAATTCAATCATTGTAGATATATATGGATTTGATTTAAGTTGACCCACTCGGTGAAAACAAATCAAACTACTTACTAACACTAACAAATAATATGTACTATAAGATTGACTGATTCACGAGTTCTGGATCAGAGATTTTTTAAGAAGTAGAACTAAGAAGGAAAGGCATGTGATGTAGGAGATGCGAATTAAAAATAGTGTCTAGTATTTTGGGAGAAAAGAACAGGTGCCGTCCGTCCCAAGTAGAAGAAGGAACGGCCCGAATGTCTAAGCTTTTGATAGCTCATAGCTATATTTTTGTTGAGCGTGACGTATTGGTACGTACTATGGGGGCCTGCAATTCAACGTGGGTTTCTTTCACTCTGAGTCTCTGTTTTGCTTTAATTATTTTTGGCCTGAAAGCTAGTACAAAATTGTATTCCAAGGTACTATCTAGTAGTATGTCGCTTGGTTGTATTTGGTCATCCTTTTTTCCGTAACAAGGTTCTTCAATTGTTAGTTACTTAATCCACATTAGTCACTAATATCATCAATTATGCACTCATAGAAGTAATGCAGAACAGTCAACTCAGCAGTACTGTCCACATCAACAGTCGAACTATTGGAGAACAAGTGACACTTACATTGACGGTCGATCGTTCTAATGGCCATATGCTTGAATTTATTGGATCATTTTGATAGTAATTTCAACAATTCTTGTGGATTCACAGCCCATATGCTTGAACGAAACCAAACTTATCTCTTTCCCATCCTGTGTCATTCTCGTTAATTAGATTACGGAGCTAATCACTGTTGAGTTTATATCTTATATACTGGAGTCGATGTGAAGAGAAGACGATGAAGCGAGAAGAGAATCGAAACGTCGTTAGACGAAGGAGCATTAGCAACAACAGGAAGAAGATGCAACAGGAACAGTCCACTGCACTAAAGTGCAATAGACCGATGTGGCTCTCTGACTTGGGTCATAACATTGCAGTCGAGTACAAGTTGAAGCAGCGGCAGTTTGTGCCTGGATCTAGGTGATCTAATTGAAGCTCAATTTCTTCTTTCTTGGTGTATAAGACAGTTATTATATGAAAACTACAATCTCAGGTTACTTTAGATCTTCTATATATCAGTGTAACGGCTCCAGAAAATACTTTATTATGAGTTTTCTATAGTAAACAGCAAAAGACAGTGATTGTAATTCTTGTATTTTTTCTAGTTGAATGATATTTTTCTTTCCGGATTAAAATTCACCCAAAATAGAACAAATTGTATACTTTTGTGGGTTTAGTTTGATCTACTATTGCAATAACGGCAACAGGTGAAACACAGATTCTTGCAGTGAGATGCACTGGGATCTAATGGTTGTCTTTCCTCCTGTACGGTATCTTATAAACTACTCCACAGAACATGATATTATACTCCTTTCATACTCAAAAAATAAATAATAATCCATAAATTAGTCAACTTTGTTGGGTTGCCAATATCTTAGTTCAGCATACTAATTAGGTTGAGTAAGCATTCAACCCAAACCTAATTAACTAACGTACGTACTGTTAGTCTCGCTATAAGTAATTCAAGTCCCTTTAACTTTCAAAATACATAAACCATTAGCATTCCTTTCCTGTTCTTTTTGTCCCACACTCTTGGTTACAATAGAGTAGACCACAAAGCATGCCTTTCTGACTCCCTGTATAAATTAAGCTTCTTCCCAGTTCCACAGCAGACCTGTTTCTAGTTCTAATTAATTATCCATCATGAGATTCATGTCTATCGCTGTAGTTGCTGTGATTTTTCAAGCAAGTTTTTCATGGTTCCCTTCAAGAACAGTCGCACAAGATCTAAGTATTTAACTACTCCTCGACTGCATCTTCTTCGCGTTAATGCTGTTACTGACATTTTTGTATGTCTTTCTTCGATATGTAACTACTGTTCAATTGATATTCAGATGGTGCATGCAACGGCGCGCAGTGCGGGATGGGGACGTGCCGGATTTCTCCAGACAGGGTTTTCGGGTTCGTCTGCGACTGCATACCAGGCTGGAGTCAGCTTCGGTTCAACAAAACTGACGACCCTTTCGGCTTCCTCCCTTGCATCATTCCCAACTGTACTCTCTCTCTCTCTCTCTTTGTTATTTCTTGCTTTTTAGTCTTTACACCAGGCTAATTTAGGCTTATGTTTTAATACGGAGGTAAGCAGAAATACATGGAGGTATCTAAATACCTCTATGATCCATTTGGAAACTGTTTGGGCGTAAGATGTCTACCTTTATCTTGAGTTTTTTTTCTTCCAATGTTTAGGTCCAAAAGTTAATATATATATACGTACGGAGATACCAGTAGAGACAAGTTACATATAGATTGCAATACATATACGTCCCTCTTTTTCAGATTTTGGAGGAAAAAAGATTGGGGAGTGTTTTGGTGATAAGAGGGTAGCTGGTTGAGTAGGTTAATCGCTAACCCCCATCCCCCATCAAAAGTGGGTAGGGGTAGACTAACCGCACTGTTTCTCTTGTTGGAAAGATAAGTTTAAGAGCTTAATTCCACCTCATCTGGGATTTAATTAGGACCATTAGGTGTCACTTCTTAGACATTCTCCTCACATTGGAATTGATCAACATCATTAAGTGTGTAGCATTTAATCATGTTGACTAATTGTCTATAAGTGCCAGGGCAAAAGAAAATAGTAAATCGCTAGCATGCATGCATGCATGCATACTAGAGAATGATGAAAATTACTACCCACCTCTTCTTTTTCAGTACATAAGGTGCAAGTGTACGCATATTCTCAATGTTTTTAGTGTGTTCACTCAATGCAAAACGGCCGTACATGATTCTTAACCAATTGTCAATTTTCCAATGAAAAGATGCTCCAATGTAATGTCAAGACGTTGGTTAATCTACTCTGTAATCGGAGAAGGAATGCATATCTTTACCCTCTTTCCATTATAATCTCGTTCATGCATTTAGTATACACCTTCTTTCAGGGCATTAGAGCATCCACAGTCGTCAATGTGTAAATTATGCATATGTGGATAAATGCATATAATATTTGGCTATTGTGCTCCAGTCGTCGAATGATATTTTTTACCAATTTAATTTAAAATAATAAAAATCTCAGATCTGATGGAGCTCGAAGTTGCATCGGAGGAAATAAATTATTTTTTAATTGATACATTGCGTCGGAAGAGGAAAAAAAAAGGAAAAATGGAGGGACGCAACATCAAGTTGCGTCCAAGAAATGAGGAAGTGGAAGGACGCAACATGAAGTTGCGTCCGAGGGGTTGTGATTTCCGGAGTTTTTTTATTTATAAAAAATTAATTTTTTTAGGAGCGACGGAACTCAAAGTTGCGTCCGACGATTTTAAAATAATATTTTTTCGAGCGACGCAACATGAAGTTGCGTCCTGTATAATATGCATATTCTTATATCCTCTCTCATATATAGCAATCTACTGTAGCAGAATATCCATATTTAGCAGCCGACTGTAGCGATTTTTTTTGACAAAATATGCATAATATACATATTTAGCCGACGACTACAGATGCTCTTAATGAACTATATTTCGTGGTCTTTTACGACGACAACGTGTACTTTAAATGTTTACTTCTAAAATGTATCCTTCTAGTTGTAATATATCCTAAAATACCTCGTTTAAGTTTTCATGTCCTTCATACATTTTGATTCAGAAATAATTGACCATATGGACCCAAATTTACCATTACAAAGTATTGAACATCTTAATCTCACCTATGTTCTTATTGTGATCAGGTACATTTGATTATGCTTGCTACAATGACACACTGCACAAATCAGCCCCATCAATTCCAGCCCCTTCTAGCTTCTCTCTCTTCGATGGTAAGCCCCTTTTCTCAATTTTATCAAATTAGATATACAAAAAGATCATATAGGAAACAAATTATCGATTAATCTAACTACTATTCTTTGCCTAATTACAGCATGTTTGTGGTCCTACTGTGGAGCTGGAGAGTGTGTGAGGTTACCAGGTCTAAACCACAGATGTGACTGTAAAGAGGGCTTCACTAACATTCTGAATGTTTCTAGCTTTCCTTGCTACAAAGATTGTAAGAAGTCATAACCTCTATAAACAATAACAATAACAATTAAGAATAAGGTATAGTCTATATGATAAAAATATGACCTTTTTAGTGTACATGAGTGTTCAGGTGCAGTTGGAGCAGATTGCCCAAACTTGGGGTTTCAGTTGTCAAACGCCTCCTTTCCACCAACAACTTTTTATCAAAATGGCGTTCAAGGTGAGGGTTGTTGTCCAAATTATCTCTACCTTTTAAGTTTTTCTTGAGAAAAGATGAGCTACAGATTTGTCGATACAGTAGCCTGCATATGACAAGAGACTAAAGTCCATTTCTCAATCTAGCAATGACCAACTGAAGTACGAAAAATTTCCATTTATTTTTGTTAAATTGCTCATTTATTTTAAGACACACTTCAAGATAATGACACTACCAATATCAATTTTTCACTATGCTTAAAATGTCTTAGCAAAAAACTAAAAAATTTGCTTGTAATGGCATTTTTTAGAAATGATAACATGAAACATCAGCGAAAACGAAAACATCATTAAAGGCTAATAAGTTGTTCAAGAGTTACTATAATCAAAAGAATATATTCATTCAGGAAAAAGATGAAACCTATGGTAATTCTTTCTTTGTTGGAACCAAATGCAGCTTCCTCTTCTGTAAACAATTGGGCGTGGCTGTTTCTCACTGCACATCTATGGCTGTGGTTCAATCAACATGGATGGAGTTCTGATATACGAGCATGAGATCATGTCATCGATGAATATTTTGTTTCTTCTATTTTGTTTCAAGTCATCGGTGAATATTTTGTTTCTTCTATTTTGTTTCAAGAGTTGCACAATTCCAATTGTATTGTTTTATTTTTACGTCTTCAAGTTTTCTGAAGTTAAAAGAGTAGTGTAAGTCACAAATTTGTTTTTCTAAAGATCCTTTGTTTTTATCCCATGGGAAGCACAAAAATAAGGTGCACCGGCCTTCTTCAATCTAAAAGTACGGGTAAATATGGGAAATGTCATGTTCAGGAGTGACCGTTACTATTTCACGCCTAATATACCTCTAATCTAATCAATGAAGGTTTTGTCTTTCGTCCTTTGCTCGTGCGTTGTGTAGAAGATGCATGATCAATATAAATACAGGAAATTTGTATGTGGATGATGGATTTGTTTAAGAAATTTACTAAATATCACAAGAAAAGAGAAAGGTCCACTTAGCTATTGAATTTTCTTTTCCACCAGAAACATGATTAATTTACTTGTCTGCTATGCCTTTAGACTGAAACGGGATGATGTCTTGTTTGCGGTATGATTTCTATCTAAAAATAACAAACAGGGCAAACAAAGAACTTTAGAGATGCAGGATGGAAGGATTACAATGAATAAGCAGAAGTAGAAATGAGAGAAAATCCTCGGGTCAAAACATTCTGGTCATCATATCATATTAGTCGATGCAACCACACCTATAGTTGGGGAGCAAAATGGGGTACTGAACCCCCCTCTAAACTTTTCAACATGCTAACCATATATAGACATTGTTTTCCTAGTCAACAATATATAGATGAATCTTCAGCAGGATACTTCAATGATTTTTTTTTTTTTTTTTTGAAATAAAAATGGCATGAGAGTTGCCATCAAAATCATATAGATAACTCAAACAATTACATCGAAGATACATCCAAGATACATAGGGCTCAAAATAACTCACAAAACTCATAGTCCATGAATACATATGGGTTCCCAAACAAACACAAAGGGACTACTACGATAGATGACCATCACCCCCATGCATCAACCAAAATATGCCTCCAAGTGCACTCTCCATCAGGCAGTGAAACCCGGGGCAGAGACACCGACCGGTCAATAGTTCCCACCGCATAGTTCAATGTTATGAAGAGAACTTGCCGCATTTTGAATTCAATTATATATCGAGTAAATAAATTGAAGAACTAAAATCAACTCCCTATGTTTTGTACAAATTGCAAGTTTTTTGTCCCAGAAGAAGTGCCAAACTTCCTAATCATTTACATTTTATCCTATTTTGATGAAAAACTAAAAAAACCATCATTAGAAAATCAGATTCTATTATCAACAAAAATTACCTCTTAATACTCCTAGTATAGATAACAAAAAGAATTAATTCATACTTTTAATGTTGTATACAAATTTGGAAATAAATTATTCTCAAAGGAGGGGAGAAAGGATAATCCTACACGATACAATTTTCTATACAGCTTCGCTCTGGTGTGATGCTATGCTCCCTCATGCCTGAGATGAGTGATACAAGTGTCAAATAATACCCTATTGGGGTGACCAACTGTTAAAAATGGAATGGTGTAGACAGTCTATTTAAGGGAATAGTAACACAGATTGCTCTCTTATTGAATGTTTTCTTCACAAGTACTTGAAGTAGACAAGTAAAAACGAGTTCAGAAGTACTTCTGGAAGGCAAACAAATAGAGACGCTGTAAGCACGAGCCTACAATCTTTATATTGAGCAAATGTTCGGGGTGGCATCAAGGCCAAGCCCGCCCGGGACCGGCCCGGCCTGCCCATAAACGAGCTGAACCGGCCCCCAACCCGCATAAAGGACCGGTCCGGTTCACAAAAATTGGAGAAAAGCCCGGACCGGCCCGCAAGTGAACCGGTCCGACTTGAACCGGGACCGGTTTGAAACGGCCTGGTCCGGTCCAGGCCAACCCGCGGGCCTACCGTTGTGGGTGCATATTTTTTTTGTGCTAAATATATGTATAGATGTATATATATACTGCAAAATATATATATACATGTATAAATGCATATAGATATACTCTAAAATATTTCAAAATTTTATAAAAAATGAGTGTGGATATCAAAATTAATTGATCACTACTCATTACTAAATTTGTCAACCCTCACCCTAGCTATTTATAGTCAACTCCACCTCCTCACTTCTCTCATCTTACAAATGTAGGACTAAAAGTTTTCTACTTCAAATTGTCTTAATTATATATATCTTTACTATCAAACTTTTTATGAAATATAGTTTCAGGTTGGATTTCTTGGCTAGTGCGTGCAAATTAGTGCACTGAGTTTGGGTTGGTCGCGGGTTCGATCCTGAGAAGGCTTGGATAATTTTATTTTTGAATAAATTAATCACTTTTCTTGATCAAATTGATTTTTAGCTGGCGTTTCTTTCTTTTATTTTTATTTTTATTTTTATATTGTAAATTGATAAGATTTGTATGAAATGTTACTTATCTATTTGATTACTTTGAAATTTTGTAATTCATAAAAATAATTTAATTTATGAATCTCTCTTTTATCTATATGTTTAACCCAATTGTTCACCATTTCCTTTTCCCTTTATCATTGTACACTTAAAAAAATAAAATAATTTTTTTTTAACCCGTCTAACCCACGAACACGCAACGAACCAGCCCGGCCCGGCCCAGCCCACAAGCCAAGGGCTAGGGCCAGGTCCGGGCCTCTCCTTCCCCTCCCTAGCCCGGCCCAAGAAAATCCAGTCCGGCCCGCCTGAGCCCGGGACAAACCCGCAGGGTTTCGACCCGGCCCGGCTCGGTGGAACCGGATGCCACCCAAATGTACACTATATGAAAGCTATTTAAGAGTCTATCATATAACAGTTGGTGAAGCACAAAAGGGAAGGACCATGGGGGCATTCCCATATGTGAACCAGAGGTAACTCTTTCAGCTAGTACCAAGATTTCCAGCGGAAAAATCTTTTTTTTTTTTTCGTAATAAATTTACACTGAACCACAATCAACAGATTCTGCTATACAAGCAAAGCAACTGGCCAGATGCTCATTGATTAAATTTTATTCAAATTTACTAAAACAAACACCAAATAGTACATAACTGAGAGCCAGGGTGAACATAAGTGAGTACATGTTTCCAATTAACACCTGAATGCACAAACTTGAGTTTATTGCAACACAAATTTCCATTATCTTTTAATTGAAATTACCTTAATCAACAGAATACAGGATCTCCTAAACTAAATTGCTCAAGTATATAAGAAATGGTACATTTGAAAGGAAAAGCAAGTCAATTTTTGGAACTTACCGATAATTCCTGAAAAGCCTCATTTTGTTTTTATGCTCACCCCATCTTTCCCAGCAATTATAACAGCAGTTGCCATGTCTAGAAACAACCCGTGCTCAACAACCCCTTCAAATGCCGAGATCTCCTTCCCTGCCGAGTTGGCATCCTTAATTGGTGTTTTGAAATACAAATCCACAATATAGTTTGAATTGTCGGTAACGTAAGGCTTCCCATCTCCATCCAATCTGAGTTTTGCATCACAACCTTCTTCTTTGAATAATTCCTGCAATCTCACCAAATTGTACTTCCAACAAAACTGAACAACTTCCACTGGCATTGCCAAACCACTCCCCCCTAAACCTGTTACGAGTTTAGTCTCGTCTGCAACTACAACAAACTTATCTGATGCAGCTTCAACCATCTTTTCACGAAGAAGAGCCCCTCCGCGTCCTTTCACAAGATTAAGATCTGGGTCCACCTGTATTAGAAACAGTGTGAGTCATACTAATGTGAAGGATATTGATCATTCAGTCACGAGAATGAGCCTTATACAAAAAAAAACAAAATAGATATAAAATATATTTGTAAATGTGAATTATGCAATCGGGATAAATTGTACATAAGATAACATAAAACCACTGACAATTTGAACTATTCTCATCATCTGACATACTTGATGGGAATAAAAAGAAAATTGATTGATTCTTTTTGTAACCAATCATAACACATACCATCCAAATGTACTAACCCAAAAGATCCAATTACTAAACTTCATTTCTTTCACCATTCACACTATTGAGTAAATATTTCAGTTAATAACATCATGAAACAAGGTCTCTTCAATTAGGAAGCAATAACATTCAGAAACATTTTGAGAAAACACTGCCCATTTCAACATAAAAACTTAAAAAAATCTCGTGTATCTGTCTGTGTCATCTTGCATTGTTTTTGTGCTTTATAAAGTTCCATTGAAGACTTTTTTGCCACACCTACACACGCACAAAAGCAGACGAAGAAAAACACAAAAAAACCAACCACCACTATTCACCTTCTACTAAATTCTCCACTAAAACAAAATGGACTTCTACTAGATCTTAATTTTTACCAAAAGGAACTTCAAATTAAGCAATTCTTAGCCATAACATAGGATGTCCAAACATACACGTAGAAGAAATATACAATCATCGAGCTCTTCCAATTTAACTATCTCAACCAGTTCTCACTCAATTCATCCTAATCCTCAATTCAAGCCACTCAAAATTCCTTCTATATTCACTTATTTCTAACTTAACATGCTTTGCCACACATCCACCTAATGTCATCATTTCAACTACACTCATTTTCTAACATGTTTCGTAATTCCCCCCAGCATTCTCCCCACACACTTTTCCCACAAAACACAGTTATAACAACAATATAATCAACTAAAATTCTAATGGAAGCCTGGTTGTTGGACCAAAGTTATTCATTTAATTTTTTTATATTTTATTTTATTTTATTTTATTTGGACTTTTGGAGATGTCTAGGCCTCGAGTCCGAGGTCTCAACCTAGCCACAATTTTATACTCCACTCTTGTACCATCCAAGACATTGCTCGATGGTGAATAACTGAATATTGGTGATCCTATATAAA
This sequence comes from Hemerocallis citrina, assembly GCA_017893485.1. Taxonomy (NCBI): domain Eukaryota; kingdom Viridiplantae; phylum Streptophyta; class Magnoliopsida; order Asparagales; family Asphodelaceae; genus Hemerocallis; species Hemerocallis citrina. Next base: position 46,427,617 of record CM030361.1, read on the forward strand.
ACTTAAATCTTCACTTTTTCACCTACCATAAAAATAAGAAAATATGTAGAACCTATTGCAAATCTTTCCTCAGACTACATGGTGTGTATGACGCCAACATTTATTAAAAAGTACTACCAAACATCATCAATGCTCCATTTGGCATTGCTTTTTGAGAGTGCTTTTTGTTATAGAAGCACTTTTAGACTCGAACTAGATGTTTTGGGAATTTAAAAAATTAAAAGTGTGTCTAGCCAAAACTACTTTTCCAAAAGTGCCATTTCTAGCCTTTTTTTTTCTCGTCACCCCTACAATAGTGTTTTTAGTGTTCCAAAAAAGTGTTTTCACTTGCTAACTAAATTCGAAGTTATAATTTTTTTCTTCCAGCACTTTCCGTTGATAAACAGAACCTAAATGCATACTTATTCCTTCTCGAACACAGTAAAACTAAGCACAAGCATCACACGTGCAAAATAAATCTTCAAACCTCATCAGCCCCATCAATGGCCAGATCAATTTTAGGATGATCATCCAACGTCGACAACGGAATCCCCAACGACTTGGCCTGCTCAAAAGTCCTCGTCGAGGTCGGAACTCCAACAATCCCACTCAGCTTCCCGCTCGAGAGCAGCGCCCCAATCTCAGCCACAACAAACGCAGCCGTTGACCCAGTTCCCAGCCCCAACACCATATCGCTCTTCACATACTCGACGGCTTTGACTGCGGCGAGCTTCTTGAGGTCGTCTTGGGTGAGGGCGGTGGTGGAGGGGGACGAGAGGCACGTGACGAGGCGGCGAGGCACGGGGCGGCGCGTGCGGGGGAGGGAGAGGGAGAGGGAGGGGGAGGGGCGGAGGAGGGATAAAGTTGACATTTTTAATTTTTTTAATTTTTTAGGAGAATTTGGGATTTTGGGGGGATTGGAATTGGAGGGAGGGAAGAGGAGCGGGAGTTAGTGGTGTCCGGTGATCGAAGGGGGTTTGGTGGGGTTATGGGTTGGTTGGTTGGTTGGTGGGGCCTTGGGCTTTTGGACTTTGCTTTGGTTGTTTTTTTAAGGATGAGACTTTATTCGGGATTGGATTTTGAAAAAAATTTCCAAAAAATGACCCATTTTTTTAAAGCATTTACCAAACTGACCCACATTTGAAAGTATTTATCAAAATGACCTTGGTGAAAATATCTTTCCTGTTTGAGATAGCGAGTGTTAGCTTATGTGATTCTCAAACTCACTAATGGAGACAGCGAGTGTCGTTTGGGTTTTATTTTTATTTTTAAACCGCACTCTCAACTCTCACTTCCTCTTTCTCATTCCTCTTTCTCATTTCTCTCTCCACTCTAACTCCTACATCTGAAACTCAAAATCCTAGCCTCCCAAATTCGACCTCTCACCCACAAAATTTTTTCTAAATCTCAAACTTTTCAGTTCATTCCTCACAATCATTCTCTATTGGAGACAACTATGTTGTAGTTATAGTGTTGTTGATCTTGAAATAAGTTGGGCACCTCGTACTATTACAATGTCATAACTAGTCAATAAAATTTATGAAGTTACTAATTGGAATAGAGATCAATAAGGTGTTAAAATTTTATCTCGCTATGCAGCAAAAAAATGGTCAATATTTTTATGACAGTGCTCGTAGCTAATGATAACACTCTAAAGTCCATGATTGCTAGGACATTTGATCACAATTATAGTTGGTCTACATTGGAGTGATATATTCAGCAAATCCAAATTAATAATGTTTAGCCACATGCTAATCCTAGTTCAAGCTTCGTATGTGAAGTGTAGAGGCATGGGATGAGTTCTAAACCAGTTCACGAATCACATTCAATTCCACCGTCCCCACAAGAAGACGCGTTCACAAATACAACTAGCCCGGATTCTACAGAATTTGAGTTGTCGCGTTAACCTGGTTTGGTTCATGATTATATTTAAAATGACAATATTTTTGAAATATTTCAAAATTCTACAGTTACAACGAATTATTAGAAAATGAAGAAGAATATGAAGAAACGGGCGATGAAGTTAATGAGAGTATATAGAATGATGACGAAGGGGAAGAAGATGAATATGTCAATGTTAATATACATGAAGGGAATGATAATGATGTCAACATTAATGATGGTTATGCTAATGTTAATGTTCATGCTACCGGGGGGATGACACAGAATGAGATAGTACATCAAGTTCCACAAGAGTCGTTTGGTTCATCCAATTTTAGACGAATTGTACGTTGGGAAGGAGTTTCAAAGTAAAGAAAATATACAGAAAGCGGTGATCTTTTATCATCTTAATTCTTACTTTGCAACCCGTCGTCAATTAATGAATACGCTTATTAGCCAATATTTTGCAACCCGTCATCAAAAAACAAACGAATGAAGGCATACCGCACGATAGATGATTGTTTTAGGAGGTAAAGAATGGGGATAGAAATTAACCCACTTCCGCCGCAGTCCTCTTTACCCTTCTCGAAATCAACAAAATTGGGGACCTTGGATAATGGGTTTAGGGTTTTTGAGAGTGGGATGATAGAGAATTGTGAGAGATGATGTGGATTAGAAGAGAATTTGGAGGGTTTTTTTAGGGTGAAATGTCAAATTTGGGAGCTAGAATTTTGGGTTTCGAAATTGGGAGTGGAAGTGGAGAGAGGATGGAGTGATGAAGTGAAGAGGTGGGAGAGAGAGACAACGAGTCCAACTTTTAAAAAAATCAAAGTCAGCCTCGCTATCTCAAACAGGAAGTGTAGTACAATTATGCTCACTGTTTACGACAACGAGTCTTACGTTGATATTTTTCTTCAAGTTTTTTTCTGCAAGTTGTGAAGAAACACCTAAGCCTACGCTCTCTATCTCAAACAGCGAGGGTATTTTTACCAAACTCGCTGCGAGTGGGTCATTTTGGTAAACATTTTCGAAAGTTGGTCAGTTTGGTAAATACTTTTAAAAGTGGGTCATTTTGAAAAATATTGGATTTTCCATTTTTTTTGATATACGCCCTTTTCGAAACTATTTGCAGAAAGAAGACGTTTGCAAAACCAATTGCGTTGGGGGACTCAACAACTAAACTCGCCGTCTGCAACAACGAAGTTAGTTATTTCGTACTCGCCGTTGAGAATGGAGGACCTAGTTTTATTTTTCGGAGAAACTCGTCATTCACAATAGCGAGTGTAGTTCAAATTTATCAAATAAGACTCGTTGTACTCAATAGCGAGGTTAATTATACTATACTCGATGTTGGGAACAACGAGATTCTTTGAAATTTCACAGAGAATTAAACACTTTGCTGGACTTTGTGAATTTTTGAAAAAAAATCCATCGAATTTTTTTTTTGAACTAAACTCATCGTTGGAAACGGCGAGCCGAATGTAAAGCATCTTACCGTTCCCAATGGCGAGTCTTGTTTGAAAATTTTGAACTGAACTCGCTATTGGAAACGACGAGTTTCTCACCCCAAAAAAAAACTACACTCGCTGTATACCAACGGCGAACACGAAATAACTATGCTCGTCGTTGAGAACGACAAGTTTAGCTGTTAAGTCTCCGACTGCAGTTAGTTTGGCAAGTGTCCTCTTTCTGTAAATTATTTTGAAAAGGGCATATATTAAAAATAAATTGAATTTGTTGACTCTTAGTTTGGTATGCAAAAAAACGTGTCCATAAATATTAATAAATTTAAATTAAGTTGTTCAGATTTTTAGGTTAAAATAATATCAATAAGAGATTCAAAAGAGATTCAAGAATAAGCAAAGAAGAAAAGCAATAAAGAAAGATTCAAAGATCAAGCAAACGAAGAAGTTATTCAAAAAGAGCACATATTGATTAGTACCCAAGAAAGCTATCAAGACCAGTTGTTGCTATTCCTTATTTGTGAGATTTTATCTGTATTTGATTTATTGATGATTGATTAGTATATGGTAAGAATATAAAGTGGATTCGTTATGAACAGCACGATAACGGTTGACCGCACCTCATGTCGGTCGACCGCATCGCAGTCGACTGCACTTCACAGCAATATAGTGAAGCAGTCGACCATTAATCTCTCGACTTTTTGTCAGTGAGATGAACGGTCGACTGCACCTAAGTTGTGGTCGACCGTACTGTGCGTTGTTCACTCTTTTGGAATGAATCGTTTCTAATTTTGATAGATACACTTCCCCGTCTATATAATTGGACGAACCCACTGAGTATTCTTCACATATTACTTTGAGAAAAATCTTCTGAACTAATCAATTCAACAATCAATCCGAGTGTGTGTGATAATTCTTTTTTTCTTCAGTCAGGATTATTAAAGATTCTGAGTTTTTCTTTTCTTCCACTTCGGTGAGATTGACGAGGTTTGTGTTAGAAATCCTGTGGGTGTAATAGGTCTCTCGGTCTGAATCCGAGAATCACTGTACAAGGGTTTGAGTATAGTGGAGCGTTTGTGTTGGATAATTTCTACAAGTAGGTGGTATGGATGTAGACCTAGAGGTCGAACCACGTTATATCGCTGCATCACTTGTGCTTGCTGTGTTTGCATCTCTTATCTCTTCTAATTTACTTTTGCAATGCATTTTTAATTTTCCTTTAGTTTTTTAATTCCGCACAATCACCCTATTCACCCCTTAGGGTGATTTACAGAATTTTCCCTTTTTTTAACTTTTTGGATAATTTTTAAATTTTTTTAAAAAAATATTCCTCCTTTTCCGTGTCACTTTCCATTTTCTAATTAGTCTTTTTTTTTATTTTTTTCTCTTTTCTTTTTTTACATTTTCATTAATAGTTGGCCCCCAAAAAAATTTTTGATATAAGATAGAGTTCGTTTCTACAAAAAACAACTAGATCTTTTCTAGTGTAAGTTTGTGATTCAGTTTAACCAATGTTTTATTAAAATGTCACACGAGGTTATTTAGTCTATATGTTTTCGGTCTTCAAGTTCATGTAGTGTCAAACCTGATGCTGCTATTTTTTGGTGTGGGACCAATAGATAGTGAGTTCTTTTGATGAGAGGGAAAAGAACATCTCAGCCGTAGATCTGATCGTGATGAGAGACTAATGTGTGGATCTGGTGGTGGTTGCTTTGACCGTTGGCCACCGAAAATCTGCAAAAAGCCTCAAAATGCTGGGAGTTTTCCCGGTGACAAACCCTCCAACGATAAAGTCAGTTACTGGATATGAAAATTAAGTTTTTAGAGGATAAAGATTCATTACCTTGTAACTGTGGAGATGGATTAGTATTATAGGTAGAGAGAGGGACATTAGTGGACCGGATTGACCCTTTTTTATGGGCTAAATTGAAGTGATGAGTCCGCTGGTGGCCAACATAGAGTATATGCCTGTCTTTAGGGGTCCCCGGATCTATTGGGATCGGATGGTTCAGATGGGCTAGATTTTTACTACATCATAGGCCCCCCAACTCTTGAAGGTTGGATATATCAGCCATTGAGGAGTAGTCAATTTCTGTGGGGGGAAGCGTAGCTAATAGCATGAGTAGGGGTGAGGTAGTGAGGCATTGTCCGCAGTTGGTTGGCTGTCCACCTCGAGCGTCGAGGTATCGAGGCACCGAGGTAGAGAGGGTGTGGTTCGAGGTTCATGCCGAGTGCTGAGCTACCGAGTGTCGAGGTGCCAAGGCAATGGGGCAGTGAAGGCGTGGCTCGAGGTCTGTGCCGAGCATCAAGGTCTACCAAGATTGTGTGAACTTTTGCGTGAGGCTCGAGGTTCATGTCGAGCGCTGAGGTATAACGGGATTGTGAGAAATCTGCTGAGTGTCGAGGTCTAGCGAGATTGTGGAAAATCTCGCATGTGGCTCAAGATCCATACTGAACGCCAAGGTCTAGCGAGGTTGTGGGAAATCTCGCGTGTGGCTCGAGATCAATGTTGAACGTCGAAGTCTAACGAGTTTGTGATAAATCTCGCATATGGTTCGAGATCCATGTCGAGCGCCTAAGTATAGCTAGATTATGAGAAATCTCGTGTGTGGCTCGAGATCCATGGCGAGCCCTAAAGTCAAACAAGATTGTGGAGTTGCATGTGGCTCGAGATCCATGCCGAGCGCCAATGTCTAACGAGATTGTGGGAAATCTCGCTTTTGGCTCGAAATCTAAGCCGGGGATGGTATACTTAGAAGATTCTGCTGAGTAGTATGTTTATCAATGTCAGTTTAACACACATGTGCTGACGCCAGCTGACATCGCGGGCGTTATTAAGGCACGTGAACAAACTAACGTCATCGTTGGGGATATCAAGGTGCCTCTGTCTTAGCAACCATTAGATTGAATCGTAGGGCCAAGATTGGTTGTGGATATCGAGGAGTCCCAACGTTGCTTATATACCCCCCCTACACACACACACAATGTAATACCCCGTCTAAAATGAGCCTTCTTGGTAGGCTTCATGGTGGGCTTAGTAATTAATTCATGGTTAGATGAGCCTATAGATTTGGTAGTGTATGTATACAGCCTATAGAAAAAATGAATTAATTACTATGGGGTCATGGTGTTCATGGTAGTTGGTGACTTAGTCCCACATGGAATGTGAGTTAGGATTGTGTGTGTATATATTAGAAAGCCTATGATCAAGAGACACCAACTAGTCATAGCACATTTTGAAAGGCAGCCTGTGGTGGGCAGTTGTTAGAATTTGTCTGAGCCGGAGCTCGGGGCATTACAAAATGGTATCAGAGCTGACTTTCGACACCAATTGTGGGTAAGAGTGGGTAAAATGTATGCCTGAGAGGGAGCTGAGGTCAGTACGCTGGTAGTATGACCAGGGACAGTACGCTAGCAGAATCAGGGTACTCCACTCCACGTCAGCTAGAAAGGCGATCATGTATCAGCTTGCGGGTCCCGGGCTCAGCAAGGACGCTGAGTTCTTAAGGTAGGGTGTATGTAATACCCCGTATGAGATAGGCCTTCATGGTGGGCTTAGTAATTAATTCATTGTTAGATAAGCCTATAGATTTGGTAGTGTGTGTATAGAGCGTACAGAAAGAATGAATTAATCACTATGGGGACATGGTGTTCATGGTAGGTGGTGGTGACTTGGTCCCACATGTAAGGTGAGTTAGGATTATGTGTGTATATATTAGGATGCCTATGATCAAAATGCACTAACTAGTCATGACACCTTTTGAGAGGCAGCATGTGGTGGGCAATTGTTAGAATTTGTCTAAGCCAGCTCGGGGCGTTACACACACACACACACACACACCCCTCCTCATTCCTTTTTTTACTTTCTCTCTCTTGATTCAGAGCTTCTCTCTCTAGAATTTATCCCGGCTATCAGCGACGTACTTTTCGAGTCCCTACCGGCAACAAAATCAGGTATAGTGTTTTTTAAAATTATATCAAGGTCTCATTCTAGTTCTTCAGCCTACACATCCGGCTAAGGTGACCACATGTCCCCTTCTTCGTCGTCTTCTAGGGAGGTTCACAACATTTCTTTCGAGTCTACTTCTTGGGAGGAAATCCAGGAAATCAATGAGGTCGTGTATGTCCAAACCCGGGGTAAAGTACATGAGGTCAAGGTGAGTGAATCGAAGGAAGAAGTTGGAGAGGCAGACGAGGAAAACGAGGACGAGGTGGAAGAGGTGGTTGAGGAAGGAGACGATGAGACTTATGAGGAGGAAGAGGCAGGCGAAGAGATAGAGGATGGCGAGGAGGAGGAGGAAGTAAAGGAAGGCGATGTAGGAAATGAATTCGACGAGGTCGGCCCTTCCGAGAGGACCGGTCGTTTGAGACGCTTAGCATCGCTGCCCCCTCCAAGGCCCCTTCGGGCTCCAAGAAGGAGGCTGAAGTTCACTCTACCGACTAGCCTAAGGAGGAACCCATTGAGTATTTTCCAAAGGGCGGCTTTGACATCTCTTATTACCAAGTGCCCTACTCGATAAGGATGAACCCAGACGATCTTGAGGACTTGATCCATTTTGGAGTACAACCTTCTTCGCCGAGACGGAGGAAGATTAAAGCAGATATGATTGAAAGTGTGATGACAAAGAGTGATCTTCCTTATATCCGGGCAAATTATTTTATTCCTCAAGAATTCGAAATAATGATTCTGCACCCCGAACTTAGGCCCACAAACAGCCTAGCTCGTTGGTTCTGCATGTTCCCTTTAGATGCTTTCGACTCGGGGCTGCGGTTCACGTTGCACCCATTTGTTAAGGAGATGCTGAATTAGGCAGAGCTGAGTCCGATGCAGTGCAACCCGAACTTGTGGAAGCACTCTATTTTATGCTTCTTTGTGAAGAGAATGGGGTGCCCTTGCGACTGAAGTATTTTCGAGCATGTCTTGGGCTCCATTCCACGGAGACGTACGAGGGATTCTTCTATTTCTTGCCTCGACCTCGGAGGCGTGTGGTTCACGGGCATCTGAACTCCATCAAAGAGTGGAAGGAGAAGTATTTCATTGTCTGAAGCCCCGTCCCTTGGGACATCCCGACAAATTGATCATTTTACAAGCCTAACTTCAAAGCTCCTAATGATCGGGAGTTTACGAAAGGAAAAGGACGAAGTGGGTCAGGTCGTCGTCGGGGGGAGGAGCATCGGTTGGTCGAATGTGACAGAGGGACATATGGCAATGATTGGACTGAGCCCCGCCCACCCTTGTATATTTTTCATATTCTTTTTTTGCCCAACTTTTTTTCCTCCATCCTCACAACTTGTTTTTCTTTTTATAACTATGGATGTTGCTGAGATAGAGGCAAGGTGTAACACCCCGAATTTTTTTTTTTTTTTTTTTGAAAACTAAGTCTCCAAATTCAATTCTTTCAATTTCTGTATCACTTTAATCATAAACTAAGAAAGTTATATTTCAGGAAAAATTTTGACAGAGTCTCCCCTGTAAATTTTGCCCCGAAACACAAAAAGCTTACGGAATTCTGCTCAAAATTCCGTAGCTCACAATCCACATAATATTTCCATGGGCTCCCCAGGCCAAAATGAGCAGATACATACAGGCAATATAATATAATGCTCTGGAGGCCAAACTCATAATGGATTATCAAATATCAATTAAAAACTATAAATTTCTTTGTAAAACGAGGTAAATTTTTAGAAAAATCCTTGTAAAACCTACCACAGAGCCCGGTACTCCACAACGAGGTGGGTACGGGTCACAAACACACCACATCACCTCACACTATACTCATCTTCGTCATATACATACTTATACACCCATAATACAATTTAAATCATAAATTTCACTATTCCTATAACTAAATAATACAAATTTTTAAAATAAAAAGTTATACTACCACTCCATGCCTCACCTCTGCACTGATGAGAACCTGCAACAGTGGGGGACCTAGGGTAGTCCTCAGACTCCCCTAACCCCCCAAACACTAAGGGGTTAGCCATTTCTGGTGTGAGTATAGTTATTAATCTAATGACAAATTAAAATCGTATAAAGAAAATAATTTAAACTTACGAATACCAAATTAAGATAATGCAACCTGAATCCTGAACACAACAACATTGTCAATACAATGATATATCAAATACTTTACCAATCCTGCATTCAATTATATAATTATCCATAACTTCCCACATTTCATAATATACTTCACATCAACCTCGTATATATATATACTTATCTTACATTCGCATAATACGAATATTCATCTTTCCACACTTATCGTCATATCAGCATTTCACTATTTATATTAATATAACTACATGATGTTATTACATCATTTCTCCAACACTATTTAGCCATGCGTTGCATTTACTTATATTATATCATCAACACACACATTCATCCTGGAAGTTGTGCCGAGACAGGTAGTTCCCACCATTTCTACAGAAATAACGGGCGAGTAGTTCCCCGACACACTTCCAAGTTACACAAACTCATATCACCACATACTTTCTTTAATAACCATTTTCATACCCAAATTCATAATACAGGTATTTATTTTATTGTGTTATAATAAGTATCACATCATAAACATATGCATCTATTCTCATAATACCACCTTCCTTCATGTCTTATGACATAAATACCACATCTCATTGCCCACGCGATTTACTCACATTTCATCACATCTTTAACACATCATTAATTAGAATACTCATACTCATTGCATCAAAACCATGTTTTATAGCCCATTCACATCTCATTATATCACTTTAGTAATTCTCATTCTTATAAACAATAAATCTTATTATCATTCTCACTTAATCCCCCAAACACAATCTGGGGCTACAACATATCACACCCCATAGCCGATAGCTTGGGTAATAATCACCGCACCCCAAACACACAGTTTGGGTAATATCACATCACATCTCAAGCCGATAGCTTGGTTATTAATCACTTCAATCACTTATCATCTTCACTTTACTTTATTTCTCATGGCCATCAATCATTACCACTATTATATCAACTCACCCTGCGAATTATGCCAAGGCAGGTAGTTCCCACCATTTCCACAGAAATAGCGGGCAGGTAGTTCCTTGACACAATTCCAAGGTACAACTCACATCAACTGTATTTTACTTTAATGATCACACACATAATACCATTACTTCGTATTATTCATAAGAACACATGTCTCTTCTATTATTATCATTTTAAATTAACCACGCACTGCATTTATCACTTCTTTTCATACACTAACTCATAACTCATTTTCTTTCACATTTACTTCATTCACAACCACTTTCTTTCTCATTCACAATTCACATTAAGGGTAACAGGATATTTACTACTTCATTAAATCACATATAGACATATGCCAAGTTATATCCTTAATAAAAGAAATATAAGGTGTTATTCCGTATCATAAGCATATCAAAATATACTTCATCCCATAATAATATCATATGATTACCCATTACTTGTCTTCGAACATGATTAGAATGTAAACCTGCACCCACTTATTTAATTTCATCAATTATTGCATCACACATCATAATCATCTATATATATATTACAAATAAACATCACACATGCGGGTTTCCCATCATAAGGGGCCAAAACCACTTATTTCCTCTAATTAAGTCTCATAATATCTAATTATAGCATACTAGCTCATACATCATGTTTCATATAGGTAAAATCACCTATAAGGGCTTATATGCCCCAAAACATACACAAAACGGGCACAATAATTATACAGATCTTCCAAAACATGATCACAAGCACTAATTTCGTCTAATTACACCTTATAGCATCCATCCATAGCATGCTAGCCCATACACCAGGCTCTGCATATACCCGATTGCCTATATCGGCCTATATACCCCAAAAACATGCACAAAACATGCACGGGGTAAAAATATGCATAAACGATTTAATATATTTAATTTTTATACTTCAACACGTCACATTAATCCATACTATAGGTTTTACACACTTAAAATAGTTAATTTCACCAAATATCTCAAAATCCCATTTTCGGGCCTTAAAAAATCCGTATTTTTCGGAAAATTGAATTTTTAGCATAACTTCTATCAAATATATCGAAATGCCACGAAATTTGGCCACAACATAGAATATACCTAATTACAACATACTCACCTGACGGATCGAGCAAACGATGTCCCACGTCCGTCCTGTAGCCAGTCGAAGTTCGACTTTTTCCACCTAAATAGGAAATTATAGGATCGATTAGTTTAAAACTCAAAACTCAACTTACGGATCTCCAAATTTGAATCCGTCTTCACCCACACATTACAAATGACATATGTAGGTGAGCTACATCGATAGATTTCGAATTCGGGTTCTAATACAAATACTCCCTTATTGATCGGAGGCTTTCTAATAAGAAAAATTCACATTTTCTAAATTCCTTAATCCCTTTCGTCCTAATCTCACATATCAGGGTTAATAATAATAATAAGACTCAACTACACCTCCGAACCCATCAAATTCTCACTAAATCTCGCTCGGGCATTTCATCGAACACCCGGCGTGCACTTTTCACCTATAGTCTATTTCACTCAATTTAATTGAGCTTAAGCCTATAAAAATCATCCTAAATTTATATTAATACTTTCATAATACTCTACACCCTCACATGCATTTTCTACAATTATTTGGATCGAGTTTTCTACCCGATTTCATAAACTCTATAATTCGAGTTTATGCCAAAATCACTACTCCCCATTTTATTCTAATGGCTCACTAAAATTTTTACCACCATCTAAGAGATAATTCTAATATATATATATATATCTCTATTTTACAAATCCAAAATCCTAATTTATCTACAACTTACAATTTCTTTAACCATCTACCAATTCCTCCAATCTACTACTTCCAACCTCTCTAAATTTCTCTACTATCATAATCCTACTCAATAAAACTAATCACACTAAATTTTATACGAATAAATAAAATAGGGTATACCTTTTCGGAATCCTTTCGAAAATCCGATGCTACCACGTTGTAGAGAACCCTTCAATTAGCCTATTCCCCAATTTAATTTGGATTTTGCGAAGTAACGAAGTGGATTTGAGGAGAGAGAGAGAGGGAAGCCGAAAGATGGGTTCGGCTGGGAGATGGGATCGGGAATAAGGAAGAAAGAAGGAAGGAAAAAGAATAAGGAAGGGGTTAGTTTTGGAAATAAGTATAATAATAATAATAATAGGGTATATTTACATATAAGACCTCCAACTTCAAAATATTATAAATAAACCCCAACTCTTTTCTATAATAATAATACAAACAAAACAAATGCATTAAATTATCTTATAATAATTCTCCAAAATTATAAAATAAAATAAACCATATTTTTTTCACATAAAATCTCAACTCTTAACTCTAATATATCAATAACACCAATCAACCACAAATATTCAATACCAGTATCGATATTAAAATAATAAATAAAATAAGATATACTCAAAAATAATTCGCACCACTATAAAAATATAAAAACAAATATTTTCGGTATTTTAAAATTCGAGGTGTTACACAAGGAGGGCCATCTTGGCCAAGACAAAGGTTGCGGAGCAGCTGAAAAGGGAAGAAGTGGTTCGTGGCCCTTTCTTCCAAGGGGACTTCTGAGGTGAAGTCCAAGAAGTCGAAGGCTCTGACGATCTATGGCTCTCCGAGGTCAACCTGTAATGCCCCGGATCCCCGTTACCGGACCTCCGTGACGCAACCAGAATCTTTGCCTTCGAATGCAACTCAACACAGTAATAATACGGAAATTTAAAAACTTTTATTTGCCAAATAAGGTCATTACATCATTGATTACAACCGATATCTTGTTCTTGGACAAGGAGTACAAATTACATCAACTCATTACAACCTATTACAAATATTTACAGACTCCACTTGTAAAGTTAACCGCTGCCTCCCGGAATGGCAGTCGACGGCTCACTATAGAAGCTCCACTGAACGGTCAATCTGCTTCCCTAGGGCTTGCTCCTCGACTTAAGTCTTCTGCTGCGCAACTCTGATATCTCTGCACCTGCTCGAAAGGTAGAACTGGTACCTAAAAGGTGGGGAACGATAGTACTTCAACTGACGCAAAGCTAATAATAACACCAATCCTCTAAACTATATTCACAGCCATAATTTTATGCAAAAGAAAAGTGATGTGCCAAACAAGGGTTTAATGGATTCGGGTTCTGGTGCAGTGGTATGCCATGATCCTAGGACTAGATGTAGCAAATCACATGCCTGACTCTAATGCAAGCAAGACTTTGAAAACGAATGCATCCCATACTACATACGCCCCCAAATCTAGCCGTCTTTCTCCACAGTTTAGGGATTCAAACCCTCGTCATGTATCCTACTCTTGTACCCAACTTGTTCCCAATAGATTTTCTATGCCCAAGGAGGTTGTAGTTGGTCGGTCAAGTTCCGCCACTGCAGTACCTAAGTGGTGGTCGTGTTTGCCACTCAGTACCCGCGTACGGACCTCTTCAGAAACCCGCGTTGAATTCAGTCGTAATACTGTTGTAATTCGTGTGTCTACTCCTAACCGAGCAATGAACTGATGTGTTCACCCCTAACCGGGCAATGAACTGATGTATGTGTGCTCACCCCTACACGGGCAATGAACTGACATATAAAGAAAACCACGTGCATAGGAACGTGATGGCCTCGAGGGTTAAATCCACCTATCCTTCTGTTCCTTACTCCGGCAAACTTTTGGAATCAACAGATCGAAATACGAGACCGAGGACTCAATCATGAGTACCGAAAACGTATCCCTAAGACAGGAAGGTACAACACCCGACTGTGGTCTGCTAGTACTAATGCAATTACAAAACCCCTAATGCATCACTCTAATCCTAGGCTCTTCTAAACACTTGGGTGAAAAGAGATTGCGTCCAAAAATTCTGCTTATCGACCTTTGGCCCTGGTGATACTGGTTCGGTTCGCCACTTTTCCTAGCTTGGAGTTTGTCCAGCACCATGGGCTGCATTCACCCCTAACCAGGCAATGAATGTGTGTGTTCACCCCTACCCGGGCAATGAACTTGTGTGTTTATGTAACACCCTAGATTTGATATATGAGATTTTTATGATTTTATGTGTTTTGCACGTATGATTTCATTTGTGTAATTTTTCGTATAAAATATTTTTTTAGTATTTGTTCTCCCTTATTTTTTCCAAAAATTATTTTCTTTTAAAGCCTAATTAAAATCTAAAGCCCAAATTGTTTTTAAGCCCACTTTATTAATTAATTATTTTAATTATTTAAACCCATGGTTAAATTGGCCCATTAGTGAGCCCATTTAACTTATTTCTCTTTTAAAACAATTTAACTTGTATTGTAGACTCTTGTCATGAACAAATAAATTTTTATGCACATGTACACTTGTAAGGAGGGAGTACTAGTTGGCACGTACAAGCACTAGGGTGTGCATTGCACACCTTTACCTAGGCCAGATTGTAATGGAGGGATGTGGAAGAGATGGAAGTGGTGGAGAGGTGGTTGTGTATCCTGGGTAGTTTTTATAACTCCCTAGTTCATCTGGACCATTGATCTTCAACCATTTGATCACATCCTAGCCCTACATTCACCCCATAAATACCCCTCCCTATACTCTTCATTCTCACACTTAGAATTTTTGAAAATAAAGAATAGAAAGAAAAGAAAGAGAAGTATTTTGAGTGAGACAAAAGATTGAGGAGTTGTGAGATTGTGTGCTATTTTGTTCTTCATCCAAGGAGGAAGCCGGACTACACTGGGGGGCAAGGCTCGGGTTGCGGCATCATTAGGAGGAGAAGCTTTCTGGAGGCTTGATTTAGGAGGAGACGGCTTCGCTCGATCATTGTAGGAGATTATTAGGAGTTTGTTTGTTTTTCTCTCCATCAAAGGTGGGTGATTCTCTTACACTTCTAACTAGGTTCATGCTAGAGTATGGTTGATGCATTAGAAAAGAGACATAGTTATTCTAGCCATATGTTTAAGACAAATTAGAATGCTTGATTGTGTGTGAAAATAATGATAATTAGTTGCAAATTTTGATAGTTAGTTTAATTTTGACATTTCTACCATGCTTTAATTGATGATTTGTGCTATACCAAGGAGACATGATTGTATGCTTAATTGGATTGTAATGTTAATCATGCTTAATGGTGAATTTGCTATTTCAATGGTTAAAAATGAGAAAAAAGGGATTTTTGTTACTGAAATAATTAAGTAATATTAATAGTCATAATAAGAAGGAAATACGAGAAGTTTGAATGCCAATTTACAAAAGAAACGACTTTGCTTGTACATTTTTGAAATTGTAGACAAATTTGTAGTCAAATAGAAAAAGTAATGTTTTTATGTCCAAAATCAAGATTTAATTTACTGATATGTTAGAAATGTATAAAAGTTATGTTTCTGGAATTTTGGAAGAAAATGGAGAAGAAATGAAATTAAAATTAGTTACTTTTCATAAAGTTCAATGAACCGAAACTAAGATCAAACCCCCTAAAAACCCAATTCATATCAGTTTGCCACTTAGCCTAATTGGTTAGTGGGTGTGTTGAGCGCGCTTATTGTAGCGTGGGTTCTGGCCTTGGTCTCAGGTTCGAAACCGAACAAGAGACTTTTTCATTTTATTTTCTTTTGGAGGAATCCGAACTCGAGATTGGTCTCAAATGAATCCGAACCATCCTTGTGATGTGGTTGTGCTCTATTCCTTTGGTTAGTGCGTGCGTTGGCTTTATCTGTGGTCGCTGGTTCGAAACCCGAACTCAGCAAATTGAAAAGTTTTGGTCTTTTAAAGTTTTTTTTTGGTGATTTGTGACTTTAAAAATTCGGGAAAAATCCTATAATTGTTATAAAAACAAGACTAGCGAATGCATGCTGATTAAGAAATGTTTCAAGTGTTATACATTTCAATTTATGTAAATTGTTGTAATTTGCTTCCACTGTAAATATGTAATGTATTGTAAACTATGATGTAACAAAAGTTTTTCATTTCCTTGTAAAATTGTACGAAAGAAGTGTAAAGATCCTGTGGAACTTCGAATTCAGTTGTATTTTGGAATTCGAGGTGTTGCAGTTTAGCCCTAATGAGCTTAACTTGAAGGCATGGCTTGGACGTCCTACGCTTTGGTGGAAGTTCATAACTTAGGGTCGACAGATGCAGGGTATCACCCTACCCTAGTGACTAACTCGAGCCACAAGCCCACCATGGGATTCAAATGAAACCATCAATAGATATCAATCGTCCCCAAACAAAGAGTTATCAACTCTAATGGTACACAGGGGAAAGGTCCTCACAACACCTAGTCAAAACCCAAGACTAAGTAACCTACGGTGTTTCTGTCCGAAACTTAAAAAGATCATAACTCCCTCAATGCAACTTCGATTTGGGTGTGCAAGCCCAATCCGGAAAGATAAAAGCCTAGGCTACAACTTCCTAGTTGACCATAACCTCAAATTCTATCATTTAAGTCCTCAAAATGGCCTCTCAAGCCTCATCCTGTGTATTTTTTGTACACGGGTTGCACCATACCGGTAGCATAAGTCATTACCTACCCATCTAAATGCTGCAAACCCAGCTTCTATGGAAAGGTGTGGGTGTCCTCAACAATCCTCTAGTTGGTCAAAAGTCCAAAATATGCCATTAGATCACCCTGAAACATGTATTACTCCCAAGTGTACCAAGTTACACACTAAGGTAGTGTTCTTTTTCTCCTCTTATAAGAGATTTACCTCTTGTAAGAGGTGGTCCCCCTCTTACAAGAGTTTTTTTAGTGTTCTTTTTTTACCTCTTATAAGACATTTTTCTCAAAATATCTTATAAGCCTAAAAGACTTCTAGTAGCCTCTTTCAAATTCTTATAAGACTTCTATCACTTAAAAAGTCTATATTACCCCAAAGTCTATATTATAATTGTTACTAATTAAACTAGTTTATATATTAGTCTATAGTAGCCCGGAATATGCTATCCTAGAAAAAGTGTAATCATATACATAGTTGACTGTAATATGCTATCCTAGAAAAAGTGTGGGAATTCATTCTTCACAATCTCGAACAATTATGTTAGGAATGCTGTCAAAACACTGATTTATTTAAAGATATATATATTTACGTCCAGTAAGTACATTACTTGAGTTGTGGCTAGTTGATTTGTCCTGTTGTGATGCCACCATGTCCAAATCCTGGAGCCGGTCAGGTTTTTTTTTTTTTTTTTTTTTTTTAAATTTTTTAAAATTTTATTTACAGCTAAGAGGGAATTTATATTAGCCCATTGACCTTAAATTTTTTTAATCCAACTTCTTTGAAACAAATTATTATTATTTATATTTATACATACTACTTTTCATACTAATTAAAAGTTTATAGTAGCCCGGAATTATAATTGATGATTTACACTGATTTGTGAATTTAACTTGCCATTAAACTAGTTTATATATTAGTAATTTTAACTTATCTTTTATTGTCCTTCATCTCACTATTTTTATACTTTGGGGTAATATAGACTTTGGGGTAATATAGGCTCTTGTAAGAGGTAAAAAAAGAACAGAAATCTCTTATAAGAGGTTCTTATAAGAGGTTATTTTTATATAAAAGAACACCTCAAAAAGAGGCTCTTACAAGAGGCTCTTACTGTAAATCTCTTATAAGAGGTAACCTCTTATAAGATGAAAAAAAAAGAACAGTACCTAAGACTTTCTTAACCAGAGCACTCAGCTCAAATCCTGGTCTCTGTCCAGTATTGAAGAAATCATAATAAATCAACCGCTCACTGGAATCACCTCAAATAGGTCTTGTTGAAAAGTTCTTGATGTCTACTACAATCATATAAGGAAACACTTCCTCAAAGTTTGCTCTTTAGGAGCCTCAATTGTGTCATCTCTATAGGGTGTCTAATCTGACTAAATCCAGCACAGAACGTGCTATAAAATCCGTCATAAATTCTGTACTCATCAAATAGTCACAAAATTTACATCAAAGAAACTAGATATCATAATGAACAATATGCAAAAGGTTTCATGTCCAAATTCCAAGTATACACTGAGTTCTTCATGTTTCCATTAAGCACAAAGATCATCCTGTTCTTCAGTCACAATTCTAGATACTGTTGTTAGATTAATTTTTAATATGCCTGTAAAATCATCCAATTAATTTCTTGATTTTTCCATGGAGTCTAGATACATGTGGAAAAACATGATAAAAATTCCAGATTAAGATAATGTGCCAATTAATTATGAAAAATCCAACAATCTTAGATCTCACCATAAACAATTTCTGCTACTGCCTTACGGAACTATTCCACAAATGGATTTTATTAAAATACCAAACAATCTCAGAAAAATCCGAAATAATTCATGAATCATCTAGACATATAAAGGAACAATATGTAAAAATCTCATGATCAAATTCCTTGTGGTTTGCTCTCGGGAAAATCTAGAATATGGCATGCAGATCAAGATTCCAGTTCAAGTTTCAGATTCAACTTCCAGTCTCTTAAACAATCATTCTAACTCCTACTACTTCACATGCATGCAAGAAATCAACAAGAAACAACAAGAAGGTTTAGAGAAACTCCCCACCCTGAGTTGATTGTAGGGTAGATGATAGCTTTGAGCTTCACTTCTCCAAGAGTTCACTCCAAGAGCTCCTTCTTCAATCTTTCTTCCTTTCTCTCCTTCTCTTTCTTTTCTTGGGATTGAGTTCTGAAATTTTCAAAACATGGGAGAAGAATGAGGAGGCTTTTAATGGAAAAGAGTAGGGAAAGAGAGGGGAAAGAGGGGGGCCGGATTTTAGGGGTAGTAGGGATAGGGTTTAGGGTGGTTTTGGTGACAAACCATGGTCTTTAGCCCTTGGTTTTGGGGTACAATAGATTGGCTGCACTATTTAGTCCTTAATTGGGTTCTTAGATGAGAGATTTATCAAGTATACACAAGATATATCCATCGTAGTATCATACAATGATATATTTGCATAGGTATCGTACCAAAGACTAGTGTTTATACCAGTATCGGTCCTCCTCATTGTCGTGCATCTTCTAGAACGCAATCATCCTCATGAACTGCCCCGCAAAACCTAACTGCAAACCAACGATAGCAGAATCAAACAAAACACTGCAATCATATACACGCATACAGACAATATATATATACACACATATATATACAAGCATTGTACAATCTGGGGTATTACACAACCAAGTGGACCCTTAGCTCCGGTAATCTTAAGGTTACCGAGCTCGCCAAGTCATGTCTTCCTCCCGTCCGCCCCGATGATAAGGATATGTTCAGAGATGCGGGAATGGAGCCATGGAAGCCGAACATGGCCGTAAAAGTGGTGGACTCCATCATGGAGGGTCCGGTGGCAACGGAGGTGGTGTAGCACTTGGCCATGTCTCGGAATAATGAGTGTCTCGCGACCAAGACCGAGACCTTCGAGTCGAGCTTCCTGAAGTGGGCACGGGTCAACATGATCGTAAGTGTTCCTTTACCTAGTTTGTTTGTTCCTTTTAATCATTTTAGTGTTTTCTCCTAAGTTTGTGCTTCTCAGCTTGTAGGCAACTCTGTAAGGGGCAGAGTTGAAGAGACAGTACACTCGCGAGCTCAAGCTCACTGATCGAAGGGCGCTGAGGTTCGAGAGGGAGATGAAGGACCTGAAGGTTCAGGTCAACGACCTGGAGGCATGTGAGCGTCCTTTGAAAGCTGGGCTGACGAGTAAGCCCAGTTGGAGAAGGAGAAGGCTCGCTTGTAAGAGAGCGAGAATCAACTATTGGCTGACAAAATGAAGGCCATTGATAAGGTATTTTTTGTCCAGGACCAAGGGTATGACGGGGTCATCGAGCACGTCCTTCGAAGGTACCCAGACCTTGACCTTGAGGGCTTTAGCTTCTCCATGAAGTTAACTGAGGTTCTGCCTATGCCAGGGGAAGTGGGCGAAGAGGAAAACCGTTCACCTAGAGCGGAGGTCGAGCTTCAGGAGGTCCCCACCGAGGTCATCGTGACAACGGAAGAGGTGCTCCCTCTCTCACGCAGTAACCCATTTTTTCCTTTTCCCTTTTTTTTGTATTTGCCGAATGTGGATTAACCATCGTTTTTCTCTAGGGGTGGCAATCGGGTCAGTCGGGTCCGGTCGACCCATTATTCAGGCAGGTCCGGGTCCGGTTGCCAGCCTAACCAGGCCGAGTTGGGTTCCAAATGCAAATATTCGACCCGGTCGACCTGCGTAGGGTCAACCCCGTTTTGGGTCGAGCCGGGTCGTGGGTTGGCCCGGTTATTTTATTATTTGTTTATTTTTTATTTTTTACAACTTCACTTTAAAAAAAATTACAACAAGTATCTATATAATAAAACACAAAGAAAAGCTATCAAGTGGCTCTCATTCAATAGTAAGGAAATCAATGGTCAAGATCTAAGTTCCCAAAAGACATTTTCCCCCCAATAGTTTCCCACCAAAACTCAAATTCAAATCCCCCTCCCCCAAAACAACTCCTTTATTTATTTAATTATTTTCTCTCTCTCTCTCTCTCTCTCTCTCTCTCTCTCTTTTCCATTCAAATCAGTTTGCTCCCTGTATTACCCAAACCAGAGAGCTACAATTTCTCTCTCTCTCTCCCCTAGGGTTTTTAAGCCGCTAACTCCAAAACCCTAAAACCATTTTCTTAAACATTCACTTCCATTCCATTGGTGAAGCCTCCATCGTCATCTCAAGCACGAATCTCAAAGCAAATCCAAATTCAAATCTAGTGTCGAACCCCAATTAAGAGGTCGTCGTCGATATCTGATCTGTTGTTGATTCCGTATCAGCGACTCCCTCCACCAAATCGAGCGCGAATATCAAACGACTCTGTATCGGCGACTCCCCTCCACCAAATCGAGAGCCTCTACATGTGATGCATTGACTCTAATTTCATCTCATTAACTGAATTCATTCTAATTTTTAATTTTGTGTGTGCAGGGGATTACTCTGTTTTTTGCTGACTCGAATTTTGTGTGTGCATGTGTCATGCCCCGCTTCTCAGAATACGAGAACACATGCATGTAACTGAGGCCCAGCGAATGATATAAGTACGCCAACACATATTTATAAGCTGTACCAGTCTTAACTCAACAACATGACAAGGAAATAATCACAACCACGCATAAATACATAATCACATAAACAAATACTTAGACTAAACATGCACAGTCCAATTTAATAACTAACAACTGGAAATAAACAACAAATACCTTCTGGCAAGTACCTACTCCAATCGTAGAAGAACTGCTCACCAATGCTTCCTGGTAATTTCCCTTGTACACCTGTACTTGTTCATCTAAAAGAAAGAATAATTTATCCTTAGAGCAAGTACGGACAGCAAGTAGTGAAAAGCAGAGAGTAAGGGAACAAGGTTCATCAAGGAATATGAATCAAGATCAAATTACAAAAGCAATAATGGTATCAATAAACGATGGTCACGATCAAGTATATACGTGTCAACTTAGGTTTATTAGCATGTTGTTTTCCTATCTAGTGCACGTACTACTGCGTCCCATACCACAGGTTCAGTACATGCAAAACAGTGTACATTTTAGACTTCGTGGTGGGATCTACAGAGCGTGTACTCGGTGTAACACGATAACAAGATAACAAGTTCACAAGTTCACGACTTCACGAGTAATTTTTCACCTTCCATGTCAAGATTCCATGTAAACAAGAGGGTCCTACCGAGTACATTTTCTGAGACTATCCACTACTAAGTTAACCCTTATTAATCCTGGCTTGTTTAGTATTTTATTAAGTTATTTATGTCCATGCAAGTATGTATAAGAATGTCAGGGGATGATAAGAATGCAGCAACATGATACAATGCATAATAATAAACATGAAGTAGTGAATCTGAAAATAGCCAACTCAGTAACACTAAAATAGCGATAACTCGTGGACTACAGTTCGGAATTCAAAAATTCTAGATGATATTGACAACTAGACACTTAGGGCTACAATTCATCTTTATATTATTTTAACTGATTCCTATTATAACTGGGTCGAAACCTCAGTACAAGACAGACAAGGCAGCAAGCTATAATAAGAATCATCGCATAAGTTCATCAAAGTGGATAATCTACATGTTATTGTATCATGAAATGTATTAATAATAATGTACAGCAATTAGAATGGATTTTACAGTGTATAAGTCAATTTATCATGTCATAGTTCAAGTCACAAGATCTCAATTAATCCACATTTATTTGATCACAATGTATTTTTCTCATATGCAAGTTCTAGTCATTTTATTCATGTCATGTATAAAATGCCTTGGATTTGAGTCAATAGATAATAATACGATGTCAATGTAACACCTCGAATTTTACAATATCGAAAATATTTGTTTTTATATTTTTATAGTGGTGCGAATTATTTTTTAGTATATTTTATTGTATTTTATTTTTAATATTGATATTGGTATGAATATTTTGTTGGATTGGTGTAGATGATATATCGGAGTATGGGTTGAGTTTTGGTGAAGAAACAATGGTTACTTTATTTTATACTTTTGGAGGATTATTATGAGATAATTTTATGTAATTTGTATTATTGGTATTTTTAAAGTGTAGGAGTTGGGAGTTTATTTGAAATATTGTGGAGATTGGGGGTATATGTGTAAGAATACCCTATTAATTATTATATTAATTATTATTTTTCTTTATTTCCAAAAAACCCCCATCCCCATTCATTCTTTCTTCTTTCCTTCTGTTTTTCCCCCGACCGAATGAACCCGCCGAACCCATCTCGGCCGATTCTTTCCCCACTCGAATCCACTCTTCTACTTCATGGTTTTCGAATTAAATTGGGGGATAGGCTAATTGAAGGGCTCTCTACATCGTGGAAGCATTGGATTTTTGAAAGGATTCCGAAAAGGTAAACCCTAAACCATTTTATTTTATAAGATTGAGTTGGGTTAATTTCTATTGAGTAGGAATATTATGGTAGGGAGATTAGGAGGTGTTGGGCATTGTAGAGGCAAGAGAGTAGCAAATTATTGGGGATTTTGCAAGTTGCTAAAAATTAGGGTTTTGAGTTTGGAAATAAGAATATTATATGTATAAATTATCTTCCGCATGGTAGTAGAAATTATAGTTTAGCCATTAGCATAAATTGGGAGTGGTTCTAGTAATTGTTTGGGGAATAAAAAAAAATTCCTTAGACATTAGATTATTACGTGCATCGCACGTGTATCCCGGACATTTAATAAATCGTCTGTGTGATATTAAGATAATTAGTATTATTGTTTTTCCGTGACTGGTCTGAATGATTTGAGCCTTAATTGCGTTGAAATTTGATAATAGGAAATATTGACGATTTTGGATGCGGGATGGCGAGATGGTGCTTCGAGTCTTCACGGACTATTATGTGAGTATGAATATATTTACATGTCCCTCGGGTATTGATATAAACTTATAGATGATGGATTAGTGATATGTATATACGGGGATGATTTATATTTATATAAGATGTCGGTATATTGTGAATTGTTGTGATTTGGAATATCCAGGGTGATGGTAACGTATTGAGTGTATTTATATATATAATGTTGTGATGTGTTGATAAACTGGGCGTATGCAAACTTGTGATATTGAGATAATAAATGGTATGATATACGCATGATGCATGGGGCAATGATAAAATAAATAATACAGTGCAGTTGTGATGTGCAATATTATGATGTGATGATTTTATATATTAATGGCAGTGATATTTTCTTTTGTGTGATGCATTGAAAGGGTAAGTGAGAGGGTGATCATTGTTTATGATATTAAGTTTAAATAAAGGATGAGATGTTATGATGATAAAGGGTGATGTTAATATGAAAAGTAAATGTTAATAACAATAATTCCGGTTGACTTGAATAGATACCTCCGCATAGACGGAGAGATATGATACCCCAGGATGGACCTGGGAGTGTAGATACCTCCGGATAGACCGGAGAGAGAGTTGATACCCCAGGATAGACCTGGGAGTGTAGATACCTCCGGATAGACCGGAGAAAGAGTTGATACCCCAGGATAGACCTGGGAGTGCAGATACCTCCGGATAGACCGGAGAGAGATATGATACCTCAGGGTTGACCTGAAAGAGAGTTGATACCCCAGGATAGACCTGGGAGTGCAGATACCTCCGGATAGACCGGAGAGAGATATGATACCTCAGGGTTGACCTGAGAGAGAGTTGATACCCCAGGATAGACCTGGGAGTGCAGATACCTCCGGATAAACCGGAAAGAGATATGATACCTCAGGGTTGACCTGAGAGAGAGTTGATACCCCAGGATAGACCTGGGAGTGCAGATACCTCCGGATAGACCAGAGAGAGATATGATACCTCAGGGTTAGCGTGAGAGAGAGTTGATTCCCCAGGATGGACCTGGGAGAGCAGATACCTCCGGATAAACCGAAGAGAGATATGATATGAAATGTGAATATGACCTGGGATAGACCTGGGATAAAATGAATATGATATGAAATGTGAATGAGAAAGAGAAGTGTTTGGTACAAGCTGAAATGAAATAGTGAAGTGTATTATGAGTTGAGAATAAAGAATAAATAAGTGTTAATAATAAATGGGGTAGTAAAGAAAGGGAATAGTGAAATGTGAATTGTGGATGAGAAAGAAAATAGTTGTGAATGAAGTAAATGTGAAAGTGAACGTGTTATGAGTTAGTGTATGGAAAGAAATGATAAATGCAACATGTGATTAATTTAAAATGATAATAATAAAAGAGATGTGTTATCATGAATAATATGAAGTAATTGTATTACGAATGGGGTCATTAAAGTAAATACAGATTGATATGAGTTGTACCTTGGAATTGTGTCAAGGAACTACCTGCCCGCAATTTCTGTGGAAGTTGTGGGAACTACTTGCCTTGGCATAAAGGGTAAGTTGGTATGATAGTGGTAATGATTAATGGAAATGAAGAATTAAAGTGAAGTGAAGATGAATAATGATTGAAGCGAATTAATAACTCTTGAGATGTGATGTGATATTACCCAGACTATGCGTATGGGGTGTGATATGTTGTGGCCCCAGATTGTGTTTGGGGATTAAGTGAAAATGATAATAAGAAACATAATGCTTATAAGAATGAGAATTACTATGTGGAGTAATGAGATGTGAATGAGTTATAAAATATGGCTTTGATGTAACGAGTATAAGTATTCCATTAATGATATGTTAATGATGTGAGGAAATGTGAGGGCATTGTAATAAGTGAAAAGATGTATATTTACATCATAAGACATGAATAAATGTGGTATTATGAGAATAGAAGCATTTGTAAGAAGTGATACTTGACAGGGCTTAATAAAATAAATACCCGCATGATGGGATTGATTATATAAATGGTTATTAAGAGAGTATGTTGTGATATGAGTTTGTGTACCTTGGAAGTGTGTCGGGGAACTACTCGCCTGCTATTTCCGTGGAAATGGTGGGAACTACCTGCCTCGACACAACTTCCAGGATGAATGTGTGTGTTGATGACATAATATAAGTAAACGAAACGCATGGCTAAATAGAGTTGGAGAAATGATGTAATAACATCATGTAGATATATTAATATAAATAGTGAAATGCTGATATGACGATAAGTGTGGAAAGATGAATATTCGTATTATGCGAATGTAAGATAAGTATATATATATACGAGGTTGATGTGAAGTATATTATGAAATGTGGGAAGTTATGGATAATTATATAATTGAATGCAGGATTGGTAAAGTATTTGATATATCATTGTATTGACAATGTTGTTGTGTTCAGGATTCAGGTTGCATTATCTTAATTTGGTATTCGTAAGTTTAAATTATTTTCTTTATACGATTTTAATTTGTCATTAGATTAATAACTATACTCACACCAGAAATGGCTAACCCCTCAGTGTTTGGGGGGTTAGGGGAGTCTGAGGACTACCCTAGGTCCCCCACTGTTGCAGGTTCTCATCAGTGCAGAGGTGAGGCATGGAGTGGTAGTATAACTTTTTATTTTAAAAATTTGTATTATTTAGTTATAGGAATAGTGAAATTTATGATTTAAATTGTATTATGGGTGTATAAGTATGTATATGACGAAGATGAGTATAGTGTGAGGTGATGTGGTGTGTTTGTGACCCGTACCCACCTCGTTGTGGAGTACCGGGCTCTGTGGTAGGTTTTACAAGGATTTTTCTAAAAATTTACCTCGTTTTTCAAAGAAATTTATAGTTTTTAATTGATATTTGATAATCCATTATGAGTTTGGCCCCCAGAGCTACCTGCCTTGGCATAATTCGCAGGGTGAGTTGATATAATAGTGGTAATGATTGATGGCCATGAGAAATAAAGTAAAGTGAAGATGATAAGTGATTGAAGTGATTAATAACCAAGCTATCGGCTTGAGATGTGATGTGATATTACCCAAACTGTGTGTTTGGGGTGCGGTGATTATTACCCAAGCTATCGGCTATGGGGTGTGATATGTTGTAGCCCCAGATTGTGTTTGGGGGATTAAGTGAGAATGATAATAAGATTTATTGTTTATAAGAATGAGAATTACTAAAGTGATATAATGAGATGTGAATGGGCTATAAAACATGGTTTTGATGCAATGAGTATGAGTATTCTAATTAATGATGTGTTAAAGATGTGATGAAATGTGAGTAAATCGCGTGGGCAATGAGATGTGGTATTTATGTCATAAGACATGAAGGAAGGTGGTATTATGAGAATAGATGCATATGTTTATGATGTGATACTTATTATAACACAATAAAATAAATACCTGTATTATGAATTTGGGTATGAAAATGGTTATTAAAGAAAGTATGTGGTGATATGAGTTTGTGTAACTTGGAAGTGTGTCGGGGAACTACTCGCCCGTTATTTCTGTGGAAATGGTGGGAACTACCTGTCTCGGCACAACTTCCAGGATGAATGTGTGTGTTGATGATATAATATAAGTAAATGCAACGCATGGCTAAATAGTGTTGGAGAAATGATGTAATAACATCATGTAGTTATATTAATATAAATAGTGAAATGCTGATATGACGATAAGTGTGGAAAGATGAATATTCGTATTATGCGAATGTAAGATAAGTATATATATATATACGAGGTTGATGTGAAGTGTATTATGAAATGTGGGAAGTTGTGGATAATTAAATAGTTGAATGCGGGATTGGCAGAGTATTTGATATATCATGGTATTGACGATGTTGTTGTGTTCAGGATTCAGGTTGCATTATCTTAATTTGGCATTCGTAAGTTTAAATTATTTTCTTTATACTATTTTAATTTGTTATTTGATTAATAACTATACTCACACCAGAAATGGCTAACCCCTTAGTGTTTGGGGGGTTAGGAGAGTCTGAGGACTACCTTAGATCCCCCACTGTTGCAGGTTCTCATCGGTGCAGAGGTGAGGCGTGGATTGGTAGCATAAATTTTTATTTTAAAATTTTGTATTATTTAGTTATAGGAATAGTAAAATTTATGATTTAAATTGTATTATGAGTGTATAAGTATGTATATGACGATGAGGAGTATAGTGTGAGGTGGTGTGGTATGTTTGTGACCCGTACCCATCTCGTTGTGGTGTACCGGGCTCTGTGGTAGGCTTTACAAAGGTTTTTCTAAAAATTTTACCTCGTTTTCAAAGAAATTTATGGTTTTTATTTGATATTTGATAATTCATTATGAGTTTGGCCCCCAGAGCATTATATTATATTGCCTGTGTATATCTGCTCATTTTGGCCTGGGGAGCCCATGAAAATATTATGTGGGTTGTGAGCTATGGAATTTTGAGCAGAATTTCGTAAGTTTTTTGTGTTTCGGGGCAAAATTTACAGGGGAGACTCTGTCAAAATTTTTCCTGAAAATTAACTTTCTTAGTTTATGATTAAAGTGATATAGAAATTGAAAGTTTTGAGTTTGGAGTCAAAAAAAAAATTTAGGGCGTTACAGTCAAGAGTACGTCGGGTTAGCTCGTGTAAACCCTCGATACTCCCAACGGAAAGGACACAAGGAAAATTTAAGATAATTGAAAGGAACTACTTGCATGAGGTCAATGAACTTGAACTTGAACTAGAAAAATTAATTGAGTTCAAGTGGACTTGCCTTTTGTAGACGATTCAAATATGTAAAAAGGAATAACGGGATCAGAATCCCGACGGAGGCATGAACACTTACAACAGTAACTCCGCCAATCACAGACAACAACACAAGAAACCACACAAGAGTAACAACATCAACCCAAACAGCAAATAGCGACACACACACACACACACACAGCAGATCCAACAGCAAGAGTACCCACACCGGATCAAGTAGAACAGCAAGCAGCAAGAGTAGATCCGCTATACTAGAACACCAAACAGTCTAAGCGGCCAACAACAGATCCTCCCCCAAGCAGAACAGCAAACACAAGAATACGGATCCCCTATGCCAACACACCAAACACTGAATTCCACCACTCGCTGTCTTTCTTCTTCCTCACTCGACCGAGAGAGAGATAGAGAGAGCGTGGGAGAAATCCGGCGATCATGACGGCAACATTGCAGCGAGGCGAGGACGACGATGACTGGTGGGGACGCTGGCAGCGGCACTAAAGATGGCGACGTTTGCGGTCGGGAAGCGACGGCAATGATGAGGTGAGCGGTGGTTCTGTTTTCGCTTGAAACAGGGGAGACGACGTAGGGGTGAACGGGGTTGCGAGTCGCCGAGGTTTGGCAATGGAGGAGGAAGACAATGGCGAAGGGCGGCTGTGGTGACTGGGTGACAGTAGCGGGGGCTCGACGGTGCAGGGAAAGGCTGTCGGAGGAAGATGACGGAGCGCGAGGAGTAGAGGTTGAAGATGATCGATTTCGATGATGGCGATGGGTTCTCTGAGGTGAAGTCGACTGGCAGCGAGGGGACCCGAGTGCGGTAATGGCGGGGAAGCGGAGGTTGAAGAAGACGAGTGGAGCGAGTGGGAACTGGGCATCAAGAAGGTTCGAAGCTCGGCAATGAAGTTTCGACGGCAAGCGGTAGGCTCGAGGTTACAGGTGGCGACTGGGGGAGCAAGCGGTTAGATTCGGAGGTGGGTTGCTTCAGTCAAGGGCATCGCGGCTTTGGTCGTGCGAAGTAGAGGAGGAGAAGAACAGGGTGAGAGGGAGAGAGTCGGGAGGTAGGGGACGGGGGTTCGACAGGGTTTGAGCGGAGGGAGGAGGGAGACGATGTGGGTGAGTAGTTTTGGTTTAGGTTTCTGTTGGGAAAACAGAAGAGGGAGAGAGAGAGTAAACAGGGAGAAAGAGTGGGGGGTTTGTTTAAAAGAATAATATTAATTAAGGGAGGGTAGTTACTAGATAATGGGGATGTAGTTCAGATAGTGGGGAATTGGGAGATACGGAAAATTGTGCAGTTAAGGAGAATGTGAACAAATTTGTATACGGGTGAGTGTATTGGTTTGTGGGCTTGGGTTTAGGGTTAGAGTCCAATAGGAGATGGGCCTGGGTTTGGGCCAAAATCAAATAAGAGGTGGGCTTAACTTTGGGCTTTAAATGAATTCAAAATAATCAATAAATGATAGTATAGATTAACTTGGGCTTTAAAGTAAATAAATAAAAAGAAGAGAGACAAGATTCTAGTTTGAAATATAAATTTGGGTTTCAATAGGAGATTCAAAGGAATTTAAATGCATCGGAAGAATTTATACGGAAATTGAAATACAAGAATACATGGAGAAAAGAAAAGAAATGAAAATCCGTATAATCGGAAACAAGGGTTACAGCATGAGATCTATGTTTAAAGATGTATGATTGTTTTATTTTTGGGTTTACAAAATTTAAATTTAGTGATTTATTTGATGTGTTTTTTATTGTTTTTGATTTAAGGTGTACGCAAGTGAGAGATGGATTATTTGGTGGCCTCAATTTGGCTTCCAAACCATAGTAGGACAGGTAAGCTGATCGGCAACCTAAAATAACTTGATAAATCTGCAACATTAATTTCTTTACTACAAGAGAATATTCTATCGTGAAGTGTTCCATTCACTAGTTATTAGAAACAATGTGTAACATAACATATAAGAACTTTTAGTGTATGTTTGGATATATTGGATTGGGATGACTGGAGTTTACCAGTGAAGTGTGCAAATTCTCCACTCAGAAAAGACAGCTAAAGTAAATTTGTTATTGATCCATTTTGATTTTTTTTTTTTTTATAAATGTGCAATAGGGAGACAAAGTGGAGATAAAAGAAATAATTAGCTTGGATTAGAGTTTTGAGAACTTCATGTATTACATTTTGGTTGAAATAATAATAAGAGGTATTTCAATTGCAAACTGAGTTTCAGACAAACAAATGTGTAGATTATTGGTGTTGTGGATACCTTCACACCTGCACTTGGGTTACCATCGTATTTAGACATGCTCATAGTGATTATGGGATTCGATTAATCTCTATAAAACCTACATGATCATGTCCTTGCATAACTATTACAAGCATCTAAAAGTGATGCTGAAGTTAAAAAAACTCTATGCAGTGTTTCTAACAAACTATATGCATATGCTGCTTCCTCATATAACAAACTATATGCATATGCTGAAGTTAAAGGTAGATATGATGATTCCTCATATAATATGTTTCCTATTTTAATTAATTTGCTGGACCACTAAAACTATTTTTTATAATCAACCAGGTGCACCGTTCCGAAGACGTGTCGTAGGCACGTGTCAACGGGCAAACCTAGTAATTGTATAGGAGTGAAAATGTATATATTATTCATTTCAATTTTTATGAATTTTTTACAAGTTTTTTTACAAACAAATACAAGTAACAAAAACTCATAAGGAACATACAATATTTCGTGATTTACATTTACTAATTTACATGTTTGAGCTGATAATCATAATCTAGATTTTGAGATAGCCTAGAGTTAGATTGAAGAGAGGATATTGGACTACTGTCGTGCATCTCTACTTAACCCAAATCTAGGATCTCATCGCCCTAAATTTTCTAATCTTGTTGTTGGACTTCAGGCGAGTTGCCTCCACT
This sequence comes from Hemerocallis citrina, assembly GCA_017893485.1. Classification (NCBI taxonomy): domain Eukaryota; kingdom Viridiplantae; phylum Streptophyta; class Magnoliopsida; order Asparagales; family Asphodelaceae; genus Hemerocallis; species Hemerocallis citrina. The sequence goes on from CM030361.1 coordinate 46,458,999, forward strand.
TGTTGATGTAGATATCATTTCTCCTTGAGTCCTGTCTTCAGCCTTCATCCAATCTTCAGTGCACACGAGCATCTCCAACGAATCCGACTTCAAGCGATTCATGTAATCTGTTAGAACGCTGCTACTTGTAGAGAAAACACTTTATGAAGCAACTGTGGAGGCATGAGGAGTTAGTAGATCTCTAGCCACATGTGAAAGAATAGGAAAAAGATTTTCATGTTCTTTCCATCATTGTAGCACTTCAATCTCAGTACTAGAATTCTCACGATCTTGTTCATTCGGTTGATTAGTACTATATTTTTTTAATTGAATTTGAGCAAGTAAGTTAAAAGTTGTATTATCTAATTTCTATTACCCTTACTTCTAGAAGTAGAAGAATAAGAAGTAACTATACTAGTTGTACTACTACTACTGGATGCAAGAGTTCTATCATAATAATCATACAAGTTATTCAATGTCGATTCAAAGCTAGGTTACATCGCAATCAATTTCAGATTCATCTCCAAGTAAAGTAAAATCACATTTCAATTAAACTCCTCGTACCCGCTAATTTGATACGAAGATCCATAACTGTAGCAATACAATACAACATAGGAGATGACTAGAATACTTCAAAAATTTAGTGCATGTGGGTTTAACAATATGACCAATGTAAATGCCATAAATCATTTCTTGAAAAGTTTTCATCATAGTAATTAGTGAAATAAAAATACTACTAGAAGTAGAATTATAAGATTTTGAAAATTTCAAAGTTGCGCTTTAAAATGTTCTAGAAATTGTAACAAAGATTATGCATAATACCATGATTATTCATTCATGTGAAAAATTTTCATATTTTTTGCAAGACAAAAATCATTTATACAAACTTTATATTGAGTAACAACATTTAATAAATCAAGAATAGAGTTCCATCGGTGTTTAATATCCTTAGAAAATTTTCTGAAATGTACACCCTTAAAGCTTACACTATTATTTAAATTATTGAAGAATAAGATCACTTAAAGCAATAAAATGTACACAATTTCTAATATTATGCTCAAATAGTTCGGCTATTTTTAATGCATCTTGAATACATAAATTTAAAATATGACATGTATATCTAATGTGAAAAATTATAAACATGAAAGAGCTAATTGTATTTTTAATGTACTAATCGAGGCATTGTTGTTAGATGCATCATCAAAACTAATACAACTTTTTTTATCACGAATATAAAAGATATCACAAACTTCTAAAATACGATGTTCAATTACTAAACCACTATAGGGATATGGCAAAGTTGCAAGTGATATAATTCTCTTTTGAATCATCCAATCACTATTGATTGAATGACAAGTTATGTTCATCATTGGAACATCGTTACAACATTTCCAACAATAGGAAGTCAACGATACTTCACAAGTTAAACTATATAAAAGTGCAATTAAACTATCTCTTATTTCGTTGTAAAGTTTAAAACAGTTGGATTTGAGTATATTTCTAGGAATTCTTCTAAAATGTGGTTTAGTGCATTTTTGTTAAATTCCTCTATGTTCCTACTATCGGGATAGGGAAAAAGGTAACTCCTTCTTAAAAACTAGACGTGTCATTTCCTGTCGAACATTTTCGGGATCATATGGGTGGCTATCTACATGTCTGGTCTTAGGGTGGATTTTTTTTTGGCAGGGTTGATTTTCTAATAGTTTCTTGTGTACATTTTTTATGTGTTGTTTAATTGTACCCATTCCCTCACCATTTTTTCATTTGTAACTCATAAAACAAGTTTTATAAACCTTATATCCTACACCCGGATTATCCTCTTCAGGGATATAGTCATAATATTTGTGCCAATCACTTATTTTCCCCTAGTTTTTCTACTACTAGTGGGTTCAGTTTGTTGTATTTGTGTGTCAACATCATGCATTTCTTCTATTTCGTGTGTAGGGATATCGTGAGTTCCTACCATATGATTCGGTGTAAATTCGGGTTCTATTTGTGAGACTATTGGAGGCCGATGTAAAGAATTGGTGGAATCTTGTCCACTTTGGCTACGACCGCTACCTCATGATCTAAACATGGTAATAGTGTATATGGAAAAAAACTGGTTTCTATTGTTTTACTAGTGTATGTGAAATAATAATATAAAACAATTTAGGAGGTATATGTTCAAAAATAAAATCTAAAAAACAATAGATTGGTTGGGAGAGAGAAAGCAAAAAATCAACAAACAAATATGATGCAAAAATTTAAAACTACAACAAAAATCAAGACAATTGGAGGGTTGTGAAATTTTGATACCGTACTTCGCAGATAATCGTATATAGAAATGAGAGAGAAAATAAAAGTAGAAGTACACGTAGTCGATTGAGAAATGTAGCAGACACAGTCACGTAGTCCGGTAGTCGTTGAAACAGAAGGAGCGTGCTTCTTTGTTGGAGAAGTTGAAGTAGACATAGTTGAGAGTTGAATCAACACAATTCGATATGATTGAAAATTTTCACTTCTTTGTTGCTTGTTTCTTTGTTGAAAAAACTTGTTTGAATTGAGTATTAGTAGTAGAGAGAGTAAGAGAGTAATGTGCAGAAATTTTTAGATTGAATTAAGGGGGTATTTATAAAGGGAAAAAAAGAAGCCAAACAGAGCCAACGGCTTTGTTTTCTGAGTTTCAGACCGTTTGACCCGTGGGTCGAACTTTTGACCCGTTCGGATCAAACGAGTCCAAACCCGCGGGTCGAATGGGCGGGTTTGACCTGGTCAATGGGTTCACAGGTCGAGTTGAGCGGGTTGGGTTTACGAAATTAGAGACCGAGGTCAACCTGGACCCGACTCAGTTACCATCACTATTTTTCTCCATGAAGTTCAGCCCTCTCGGGATCAGTTTAAACGAGCTTATAGACACGTGCAAGCAATAGTCTTATGTCATCGTCTCGAGCGATCCCTACAGCACTATAAAATGGGTTTTTTTCTGCTCCATTTGTATTAAGGTTACGACCTCTTTAAGAGACTTTGGCCAACCAACATGAGAAAGAGAAAAAACAATGTTATGCACTCTATACTGTGTTTGGTTTGTTGTTTTGAAAATTCATTTTAAACATAGTTTTTAAAAAAAAAAATTATAAAGTTGTTTTTTGTGATTTCCGAAAACAAAGTATTGTTTAGTAAACTTTTTTCATTTTTTTTTTTTTCAAAATTAAAGTATAAAAGGCGTTCGATAACTGCATATAGTATGTATGTATATATATAATATGTATTTATGTATATATGTATATACATGTATACTATATTTGTATACTATTGTATATAATGTATGTATGAGTTTGGTTGTATGTATATACAGTATATATACTCTAATACATACATGTTGTATACATATACATACATACATATTGATACATACATACTGATATATAATAATATAAAATAATTTATTATAATAAACATATTTCATTATATACATATGATGCGGTTTGTTTTTGGTCGCAGTGTGGATGCACCAGGTGTGAGTTCGGACTCAATTTGTAATGAGGGAAGAGTGCGGCACGGACGACGAGCGGGAGGCTCGCTTCGGCGCTTGAGGATCGGCTCGGATCGCCTCGCCTCGAGTACCTGCAGACGGTCCTGAAACACCGGGGTTTATCCCGGCGGCGGACCCTCCGACGATCTAGTCAGTCTCTGTGAGAGAGTAGCAATAACTAGGAAAATTTGGGTGGCAAAAGATTGATTACCTAAAAAGGTGGGTGAGGGTCTAGTATTTATAGGAAATTCCAACCGGGTTTGGGTCCGCTTGGGGCCGGGTCTGAACCCGAAAGCCCATGGGCCTGACGTGGCAGAAGGCCCAGGGGGTTTAGGGCTGACGTGGCAGTACCAAGAGTGGTATAGGACTGACGTGGCAAAGTCCTTGGTGGTATTTGGAGCTGACATGGCGGATCATGGGGCTCCTGTGCTCCTGGGAGAATCTGGTGGCCTAGGTTGTGCCAGGTCATCTTCATTCTTTACCAGGCTGGGCGGACGGCCCGGGGGGCTGTCGTGGATCGGAGGCCGAGGGCCATCGATGCTCGTCGGATACGAGGAGACCAGTTCTGTGGGGGTGAACTTGCGGCTCGGTGCCGACCCTGGAGTGGTTCGAAGCCGAGCCAGATTGTTGATTTTCCCATTTTTGAGTGGGCCCTGGTCGGGCCCCAAGCCATTTTTACCCTACCACACAAGCCCCCCACTCCTGCGGGGGTGCGGGAGCTAGCCGTGGAGGAGTGTTTATGGTTGTAGAAATTGGATGGCGAATCGCTGGGCCTTCATGAGGGGGTTGCCCTGATGTTAGAGCGAACCTCGAACTGGCGAGGGTTTAAGGGCCGGCAAGGGTGATGGCGAGCCGTTGAAACTTCCTGAGAAGATTACCCTGGTGTTAGACCGGACCTCGAGCTTTTGAGGGATTATGGGTCGGCAAGGGTGATGGCGAGCCGTTGAGTCTTCCGGAGAAGACTACCCTGGTGCTAAACTGGACCTCGAGCTGGAGAGGGTGATGGCAAGCCGTTGAGCCTTCCTGAGAAGACAACCCTGGTGCTAGACCGGACCTCGAGCTGGCGAGGGATTATGGGTCGGCAAGGGTGATGGCGAGCCGTTGAGTCTTCCGGAGAAGATTACCCTGGTGCTAGACCGAACCTCGAGCTTTCGAGGGATTATGGGTCGACAAGGGTGATGGCGAGCCGTTGAGCCTTCCTGAGAAGACAACCCTGGTGCTAGACCGAACCTCGAGCTTTCGAGAGATTATGGGTCGGCAAGGGTGATGGCGAGCCGTTGAGTCTTCCTGAGAAGATTACCCTGGTGCTAGGCCGTACCTCGAGCTTTCGAGGGATTATGGGTCGGCAAGGGTGATGGCGAGCCGTTGAGCCTTCCTGAGAAGATTACCCTGGTGCTAGGCCGAACCTCAAGCTTTCGAGGGATTATGGGTCGGCAAGGGTGATGGCGAGCCGTTGAGCCTTCCTGAGAAGACAACCCTGGTGCTAGACCGAATCTCGAGCTTTCGAGGGATTATGGGTCGGCAAGGGTGATGGCGAGCCGTTGAGTCTTCCTGAGAAGATTACCCTGGTGCTAGGCCGAACCTCGAGTTTTTGAGGGATTATGGGTCGGCAAGGGTGATGGCGAGCCATGGTGCCTTAGAAGGTTTGAGCAGAGTGGTCCGCCGTCTTTGCGGAGCATTGAAGGCGCTCCGGGATCCGTGCGATGTTCCAGTTTCCTAGGGGCATTAATGGCGCCGCCTAATAAATGCATGTGGCGCATGGGCTTCCGTCGATTGGCTTTCCCAATGTCATAATGGCCGGTCTATGGGGGAGGCTATAAGTACCCCTCCCCCCATAGCGGGTTTGATCACAACAAGGGTGGTCCATTGGCCATCAGAGGTGTCTGCTTCGGCGGACATCTGTCTCTTGCAAAATTTTAACCCTGGTAGCGTCGGAGAGGTGGTTACTCTGCCGCCCGGATCTTCTCTGGGATCTGATGGCTCTGATACGGTAGCCAAATCCAGGGGAGATCAGGGCGAGAGGGGTAACGACCGAAATCCAGATCGGTGGATAAGGAGCCTCGGATTGGTGGTGGCTTTGCCGTCTGGATCCTTTTTCGGGTCAGACGACCCTGACACGGTTGTTTGGCCCGAGAGAGATCCAAACGGGAGGGGCATCAACCGTATTCCGGACCTGGGGCTGAAGAGCCTCGGATAGATGGGTCGTCTCCGATTGGAGGTGGGCCGATCTGTTTTCCGATAGGGCTCCAGGCGATGGTGGCTTCTGTCCCACCCTCGAACAGTTCGGAGTTTCGGCTGCCGAGGCCGTAAGCCCCGGGCTGCTCGCAGGTGAGAGGGGAGCCGACTGAGCCCTGGAGCCCGGGGCGTCTGTCGAAGGACGACGCCTTAAATCTTAAGTAAAATGTTTTCTCTGCCGAACACTCCATCCGAACCGACCCCTGTGCCTGGCTGCCAGCCTGGCACTAGATGACGTCAGCAGCGCACGTTTCGAGGACGTGGCGCGATTTTCCATGCGGCAGTTACACGTCAGTCGGTGAACATTAATTGCGGAAATCGAGGAGTCGTTTTCATCCTCTTTAAATGTCCCCCCCTCTCCCCCTGTCGCCCACTTCTTTCTCGCTTCTTTCTTTTTCAAAAAATCTTCCAACACTTCAGCGCTCGTCCCTACAGTTTTCTGCACCAGGCTCGTTCTTCCGAAGCGACCCCAGGTTAGTTGGTAAGTCTGTTTAGTTTAGGCACAGATGGACAGGGCTCAGTCTGGCTCGTCAGCGTCGACGTCTGGGGGGGAAGTGAAACCCGCCTCCAAATCGACTTCGTAGGAGGAGCCCGTGCTTGAGGGGGAATCTGTACATAATGTGGAGCCTTCCGATTCGATTTCGTGGGAGGAGCCGGTAGGCGAGGAGGTGCCGGTGTATAATGTGAGGCCGTTGCGATCTCGGAAGCCTTTTGTGGTGGAGAGTAGCGAATTTGAGGAGGGGGGCAGTAGTTCGGACGAAGTCCAGATTCTAGGGTTGGCTTCCAAAGAGGAGGGTGGCCCCGAAGGGGGTGAAGCCGAAGGGGCTCAGATAGGAGGTCAGGGTGTGGGCTCGAGTTCCATGCCGACCGGTCTGGGGCGACTGTCTACCCCCTCGCCGGAACGAGCCAAGAAGAAGAGGGTTCCGAAGAAGAAGGGGTCGAGGACCGGTGGCTCGAGCCAGGCACCTGTTTATCGTAACTTGATGACAGGGTCGCCCGTACAACCTAAGCCGTTCCGTCGGTACCCCGACGATCTTTCCGATAAGGAGCTGTTTGGGGTCCAGCCGTCGTCGCCGAGTCGAAAGAGGGTGAAGATGGACACACTTCCGACCGTTCTGGAGGCAGGTGACTTGGAGGCTTTGCAGCTGGCGTACCACATAGGGTCCAGCTACGAGCTCATGTTGCCGAGCTCTACCCTTCGACCGACCGATCCCCTGCCTGATTGGTATTGCGTCTTCCCCGTGGACGCCTTCATCTCCGGACTGAGGCTGCCAGTCCACCCGTTTGTTCGCGAGGTGTTGAACTGAGCGTCCTTGGCGCCGATGCAGTACGGGCCGAACTCCTGGAAGCAGATCATCTGCTTCGTGCTGATGTGCGAGGAGCAGAAGGTACCCCTACGGCTGAATGTGTTCCGCGCGATGTTGATGATCAGTTCGGCGGCTGAGGGTGTTTACTACATTTCGCCCCGGAGTAAGGGGAAGGTCGTCCACGGTCATCCGGACTCCATCAAGGATTGGAAGAAGAAATATCTGGTGATCCGGAGTGAGGAACCTTGGAACATTCCTACTCGATGGAACCACTCTAAGCTGAGCCATCAACCGCCGAGGCCGAGGGACCTGACGGCCGAGGAGTGGAGGTTTGTCGAGCGCCTCCGTCTGTCACACAGTATCAGCTGGACGAAGGTGACCGAGGGTCACCTGGCGAGCGTCGGACTGAGCCCAGCCGTTATTTGTATGTAGTTGTTTCTTTTCTCTCGGTCTTTTAGTACTTTCTTGCTCATTGTTCTTAATGGATTTTCTTGCAGATATGGATCCTGAATCGATCAAGGCAAGGAGACTCGCCATGAAGACGGAGAAGGCCGAGAAGAAGGGGGAGGCGACGAAGAGGCCGAGGGAGTCGTCCCTAGCCATCTCGGAGGCCCAGCTCGAGCCAAGGACCAAGAGGACTCGCTCGGAGACGAGCAAGGGGGTGGCTACTTCGAGGGGTCAGGGCCAAGCGAAGGCATCCGATCTTGACAAGGGGAAGGTCCCTTGGTCGAGGTCGAGGAAGAGGACCCGGTGGTGGAGATGTTGCGGCAACGGTGGGCACTGGATTGGTCTGTTCGGATGGGGGACTGTCTGACCGAGGAGGCCCAGGCCGTTGAGGTGGTGGAAAAGTTGGCAACCCCTCGCAACTGCAAGGAGATGGAGAGCGAGCCCGTGGAGGTGGCGTTCACGCGCCTGGCGTAGGCCACCGTGCTGGTAAGCTCGTCGACCATATCCCCCTTGTTAATTTTACTGCGGAAGTCTTTTTCTCATCTGTGCTTGTCGGTCGCAGGCTTGCGTGTAGGGGGCTAACGTAAAGAACCTCTACGAAGCGTCCCTAGCACAAGAGCGAGCTCGGGCGGATAAGAGCGAGCGAGAGATGAAGGAGATGCGGATCGAGCTCGAGGGCTCGCACAAGAGGGAGCAGAAGATGAAGCTCGAGCTCGAAGCCAAGGATGCGGAGTGGGGGAAGAGGGTGGTCTCCTTGAAGAAGAAGTTCGCCAAGGAGAAGGAGGAGTTGACGAATGCGGGTCAGATAATGGTGATCAAGGCCCAGGACGATTGTTATGCGAAGGCCCTCAGTCATGTGAGGCACTTCTACCCGACCGTCGACCTGTCCAACTTTGAGTATGACATGGAGATCGAGGGGACACCGAAGACCCCTGGCGAAGAAGGGCCCGCTCTTGACCCGTCTGCCGACCCCCCTGTGAACCCGTCTGCCGACACTGAGGTGGGAAAACAAGTTGTATAGTTTTGTCTTTCTTTTTCCCTCTCTCGATTGTATTTGCCTTCCGCGGACTGGCCACCACATTTTTTGTAAGAAGCAACTCAATTTATAAAAAAGGATTTTTGACTGGCCAAGTGTTTTGACCTCGGATATGTCCGAACCTCCTTGCTTATGTGTTTTGAGTTGGCTGGTTTTCTTGTAGGTTGCGGCTCCCCTTCCTGAGGTGGACCCCCGTCGTTCTGACGTGGCGTGGCTCCGGAGCAAAGTTGAGGCCCTGGAGGCCACGTTGGTTCGCTACCGAAATGGGGCTCGTGACACTAATGCGGCCTTTAACTATTATCGTAATAAGTCTGAAGCCTTAAGTGAGGAGGCGAGCCGACTGAGGAGGGCGATGGTTGATCGGGAACTCGGCGGTGTCAGTCTTGGACATGCCATGTCGAATGCCTCGGTGCAGAGGCCCTCTTCTGAGAGGTTACTTCGCGATGTCATTGTGGAGAAGGAGATGGAGATACACCGTTACAAGACGATGCTGGGTGTCTCGACATCTTCCTCAGTGGGTCGGCGAGCGGAGGGGGTTCGCTCTGCGCTGCTGCTGTTGGAGCGTATGCGACCAGTTGATGCCCAGAGCTCCATGGCTGGTGTGTCGACCGTGGCTGAGCCTAAGGACCATCATGACGAGGAGAGGGCTCCTAGTCGCTCGGTCGGAGTGGTCCCGCCCTTCGTCGGACCCGAGGGGCCCTAAGAGGGCGGCTTCCTCCAGTTTGAGATGAGTGGAGTGGTCCTGTAACGGTCTTTGTTTGTTTTCTCAGAACCAAATAAAAGAGTATGAATAAAGAATTCTTTTCCTTCTTTGCTCTGGCTAGTAGTGTAGTGAATGATGGCGGAGGCGAGGTTCGGCTCCGTCGATCCGTGAGGGATCGACGCGGGGCATGAGGAAGAGTCCCTGGTCTGAAGCCGGGTCGGACCTACCGAGACGTTGGGGACGATACCGGAGTGAGAACTCGGGTGCCGATCCCATGGTCCGGTGTTAGGTCGGAGCTGCCGAGGCATTTGGAGTTTGACAAAAAGGGATTTCTTTCATACAAGATAGGGAGGGTCGCTGAAGCGGCCCTTTACACATGAAAGCTTACAAAAGATTTTATTTACATTAGCCAAGCTAAGAACCTATGTTCGCTCTTCCAGGAACTTCATTAGGTGCTCGGCGTTCAAGGGTCGGCTGATGAGCCAGCCGTCCATGTCTGCTAGTCGGTATGTACCAGGGCGTACAGCCTCGACTACACGGTATGGGCCTTCCCAGTTGGGAGCCAATTTCCTCTTCTTGGTTGGATCAGAGACGGATAATTTTCGTAACACGAGGTCCCCCGCCTTGATGTTTGTGGGGTGGACCTTCTTGTTGTAAAACTTCTCGATCCGTTGTTGGTAGATGCTTCTTCGGATTGAGGATTTCTCTCTGACTTCGGCGACGAGGTCCAGGTTGGCCCTCAAGCCGGATGAATTGTCAGCTTCGTCGAAGGCCATGATACGGGGAGAAGGCAGGCCGACCTCAACGGGGATGACTGCCTCCGTCCCGTAGGTCAAGGTGAACGGCGTCTCTCCCGTGGGGATCCTCTTAGTGGTTCGGTGTGCCCATAGCACGCTAGGCAGTTCCTCGACCCACAGCCCTTTGGGGGAACTGTCGAGGCGCTTTTTGAGGCCGTCGAGGATTTGCCTGTTCGCGTTCTCCGCCTGGCCGTTGGACTGAGGGTGGCAAATAGCGGAGAAACGCTGCTGGATGCCGATGTCCGCACAGAAGGTTTGGAAGTTCTGACGTTGGAATTGGGTTCCGTTGTCTGTGACGAGGACCCGAGGGATTCCGAACCAGCAAATGATGTTCTTCCAAAAGAACTGTTGTACTTGGCGCTCGGTGATGCTGGGCAGAGGCTCGGCTTCGAGCCACTTGGTGAAGTAGTCGATGGCGACTATTAAGAATTTCTTTTGCCCTACCGCTACGGGGAAGGGGCCCACAAGGTCCATGCCCCACATGGCGAATGGGGTAAGACTAGTCAGGGATCGGAGATTGGCTTGAGGAAGCCTCTTGATAGGGGAGAAACTTTGGCACGGGCCGCATCTCTTGACCGGGTCTTGCGAGTCTTGGAGCATGGTCGGCCAATAGTACCCCTGATTCAAGGCCTTCCGAGTGAGCGTCCTGCTCCCCATGTGGCATCCGCCGATCCCCTCATGAAGATCTTTGAGCACGTAGCTGGCCTCGTCACTGGTGAGACGGCAGAGGTACGGCTTGCCGTCGGTCAAGGTGTATAAGCGTTTGAAGAGGATGTCATCAATCATGACGAACCTTTCAGCTCGGACCCTGACTCGTCTAGCTTCGGCTCGGTCTTCAGGAAGCTCGGCATTGATTAAGAATTTTCGGATGGGAGTGGTCCAGTCGTCTAGACTTGCACCGTCTTGGACACACATTGCCTCCTGGTCTTGATCGTTGATACTTGGCTTTAGGAGGATTTCTATGAGTACCGTTTGGTCGAGACCCTCGAAGGAGGAAGAGGCGAGTTTTGACAATGCGTCTGCTTGGGCATTCTGCTCCCTAGGGACTCAAATGACTGTAGAGTGGCAGAAGGAAGCTAGGAGACGTCGGACTACAGCCAAATACCTCATCATGCGTTCGTCGCGGGCTTCGTATTCTCCGGTGATCTGGTTGACCACGAGCTGAGAATCGCTGAAGGCCCGGATTTGCTTGGCTCCGGCTCGAGGTGCTAGGGTCAATCCGGCGATCATGGCCTCGTATTCCGCCTCGTTGTTAGAGGCCGGAAAGTTGAGGCGGAGGGAGTATTGAAGTAAGAATTGGTCGGGGCCACGAAGGATGATGCCAGCCCCACTCCCTGTTTCGCATGATGATCCATCGACAAAGACCTCCCAGGTCGGATCCGAGGCCTCGGTGCAGGGCTGCTCGGAGACGGTGCACTCAGTGATGAACTCGGCGAGGGCCTGCCCTTTGATGGCCGTCCTCGGCTGGTAGCTGATGTCGAACTGACTCAGCTCAATCGACCACTTGACTAAGCGGCCGGAATTTTCGGGCTTGTGAAGGACAATCTTCAGTGGCTGGTCGGTCAGTACTTGGACGGAGTGGGCCTGGAAGTAAGGACGAAGCTTTCGGGCTGCCATGACCAAGGCATAGGCCACCTTCTCTATCTTTGCGTACCTCGTCTCGGCGGGGAGCAGAACTTTGCTCACATAGTACAATGGTTTCTGGACCCTATCTTCCTCTCGGACAAGGACGGCACTGAGGGCGCTATCCGAAGCGGGCAGGTAGAGCCATAGTGGTTCGCCTGGCTCGGGCTTGCTGAGGAGAGGGGGGTTGGCTAGGTACTGCTTCAGCTGTTCGAAGGCCTCTTGTTGATGGGTACCCCACTCGAAGCCCCCCTTTCCGCGTAGAGCCTTGAAGAAGGGGAGAGACTTCTCTCCTGACTTGGAGAGGAAACGGCCGATTGCAGCCAACCGGCCCGTGAGCCTCTGAACCTCTTTGACATTCCGGGGTGGGGCCATGTCAATAATGGCTTGGATTTTCTCGGGGTTCGCCTCGATGCCGCGCTGGCTGACGATGAACCCCAGGAACTTCCCAGTGGATACGCCGAAGGCGCATTTAGCCGGGTTGAGCCTCATATTGTGATGTCGGAGGACTCCGAAGGCTTCCTCAAGGTCGGCGACGTGGTCCAGCCCGGCCCGGCTTTTGACGAGCATGTCGTCGACATAGACTTCCACGTTGTGGCCGATCAGGTCTTTGAAGATTCTGTTGACGAGCCGTTGGTATGTGACTCCGGCGTTTTTTAGCCCGAAGGGCATAACGCGGTAGCAGAAGAGATCCTGGTCGGTGACGAACGAGGTCTTGGAGATGTCTGGTGGAAACATCCGGATCTGATTGTACCCTGAGAATGCATCCATGAAGGACAGTAGCTCATGCCCCGAGGTTGCGTCGATCAAGGCGTCGATGCGGGGGAGGGGGAAAGGATCTTTTGGACATGCTTTATTTAAGTCCGTGAAGTCGATACAGATCTGCCAGCCTCCGGTTGCCTTCTTCACCATGACGACATTAGCCAACCACTCGGGGTAGCTGACTTCCTGAATAAATCGAGCCGACAAGAGCTTGTCGACCTCTGCCTTCACAATTTGCTGCCTCTCCGGTGCGACTTTGCGCCTCTTTTGGACGACCGGCTTAGAGTCTGGGATGACGCTCAGCCGATGCATAATCAAGTCTTCGGAGATCCCGGGCATGTCGGAGGGCTTCCAGGCGAAGAGATCAACGTTGCGGCGGATGCAGGCGATTATGCCTGGCTTCAAGTCCTCGGGGAGCGAGCGGCTCACCCGGAACCACTTTGATTCGTCCTCGGTGCCGAACGGGACCTCCTCCAGCTCGTCGACAGGCTCTGGGGCGGGACCGTCCCTCTCGGGTTCGAGCTCAACGGCGTCGAGGGGGAACACACCTCCTCCGACGGCGGTCATATAGCATGACCGTGCTGCTTCCTGGCTACCTCGGACTATGCCGACCCCTTGCGGGGTGGGAAATTTAAGCTTCAGATGGTATGCCGAAGGTACCGCTTGAAGGGAGCATAGTCCGGGTCGGCCGAGTATGGCGTTGTAAGCTGCTTTGACGTTTACCACCATGAAGTCCATGGACTCGGTCCTCTTGACAGGAGCCGATCCCGCGGTGACGTCGAGAGTAACAATCCCTTCTATCACGACAGGGACGCCAGAAAACCCATGCAAGGTGTACCCGGCTGGCTTGAGTTTGCCTCTGGGTAGTTTGAGATTCTAGAAGGCCTCAAGGAAGAGAATATTTACCGAGTTGTCGTTGTCGACGAGAATTCGTCGAACCTCACAATTAGCCATGTGGAGGCCAATGACGAGAGCGTCGCAATGAGGGAGGCGAACGCCTTCGAGGTCCTCTCCGGAGAAGGAGACAGGCACCGGTTGCAACTTGGGCGAGGGGTTGTCTTGGACAGCATTCACCTCTCGGATGAAGGCTTTTCGGGAAGTATTTGACTCTCCCCCCATTAGCCCCCATGGACACAGTGCAAGATGAATGGCGTATCCGCGACTCCCTCAGGTTCGGGATCCCGACCTTGGATGCGGTTCGGAGTAGGGTTCGGAGGCGAAGGCCTCCGGTTCCTAGCATCTCGCCGATCCCGTGGGCCTTCTCTGGTGAATTCTCGGAGGTACCCTCGTGAGATGAGGTCCTCAATTACGTCTTTCAGGGCCCGACATTGGTCGGTTTCGTGCCCATGATCTCTGTGGAAACGGCAGTAGAAGCGCTGGTCTCGCTTCTTGTTGTTGTTTGATCGGGGAGGTAGTCGGACAATGCCTTTGTCTTCGATTTCTAAGAGGATGGCGGACACATTGTGTGTCAAGGGAGTGTATCTTTCGAAGCAATGGACCGGAGGTGCCCTCTTCGCGCCGACCCCTTCCTTTGCTGTTTTCTTGGCAGGTTCGGCATCATCGACCCTGCGCTTGCCCTTCCCTACGACTTCTTTGCTGCCCTCTGGGTTCAGAGCTTCCTCAGCTCGTATATACTTCTCGACCCGGTTGAGAAGGTCAGGGAAGTCCAGAGGTGGCCTCTTCGCCAAGGAGACCTTTAGCTGGTTGTGGCGGACGTTGTGCCGGAAAGCTGCCGAGGCGACCCCTGCGTCGAGGGCAGAGACGGCTCTGGCCTCGGTTGTGAACCTCTTGACGAAGTTACGGAGCGACTCCCCCTCCCTCTGACTAAGGTCGAGCAGGGAAGCGCTCGTCCTTTCGCTCTTTCGGCTTGTGATGAAATGGGCCAGGAAGCTGGCTTCCAGCTGGTCGAACGAGAAGATCGAGCCAGGGGTGAGCTTGGAGAACCAATCCTTGGCCGGACCCCGGAGGGTGGCCGGGAAGGCTTGGCACAGCAGGGGATCCGAAGCGCTGTGAATCATCGTGAGGGTTTTAAAGCCCTCCATGTGATCAGCTGGATCACCCTCGCCGTTGTAAGTCTCGAACTGCGGAGGCCGGAAGTTCCGGGGGATTTCCGCTTCTATGATGTTGACGGAAAATGGAGGTCGAGAAGGCCTCCATCCTTCGACTAGGTTGGGATTCCTGTCGCCGATGCGCTTGATTCGATTCTCCATCTCTAGGAGGCGTCGGAGTACCTCGTCCGTGCGCTCCGGCGGGGGAGTCGGCGCACGAGTGTGGCTTCTCCCTTCGCTCATTTGAGGGGTTCGGCCGTAGGTCGCGGACCTCGGCGCTCCATGGAGGGCCTCCAGGATTTTCTCTCTGAAGCTTCTGAACTCGCCCCTGGTGACCCCGCCGTGGTCAGAAGGGTCGGGTCGGGGCGTAGGAATTCGGCCGATGCGGCTGAGTGCCGACGGTCTTTCCCTTTGTGCAGGCCTGAAGTGGTTCGAGACCGAGTTGGAAGCGGTCCCTCCCCTAGCCTGGCTAGCCCTTCGGTTCACAATGACCTGACGAAGGTCGGGTTCGGCGACGTGTGAAGCGCTTCGCTGGGGTCCAGGGTTTCCACCCGGATTATTGGATGCTTGCCCTCCGTCGAGGGCCCCCTCGGGAGGAGGCCCGTCTGGTTGGGCGGAACGGGCTGATCTTCGGGCTCGGGGAGCCATGGGAGATTGGGTCGAGGGAGAGCGTCGGTGGCGAGGCTCGGACTCACGTTCGTACCGGATAAAGTTTCCCACAGACGGCGCCAACCTGATGCGGTTTGTTTTTGGTCGCAGTGTGGATGCACCAGGTGTGAGTTCGGACTCAATTTGTAATGAGGGAAGAGTGCGGCACGGGACGACGAGCGGGAGGCTCGCTTCGGCGCTTGAGGATCGGCTCGGATCGCCTCGCCTCGAGTACCTGCAGACGGTCCTGAAACACCGGGGTTTATCCCGACGGCGGACCCTCCGACGATCTAGTCAGTCTCTGTGAGAGAGTAGCAATAACTAGGGAAATTTGGGTGGCAAAAGATTGATTACCTGAAAAGGTGGGTGAAGGTCTAGTATTTATAGGGAATTCCAATCGGGTTTGGGTCCGCTTGGGGGCCGGGTCTGAACCCGAAAGCCCATGGGCCTGACGTGGCAGAAGGCCCAGGGGGTTTAGGGCTGACGTGGCAGTACCAAGAGTGGTATAGGGCTGACGTGGCAAAGCCCTTGGTGGTATTTGGAGCTGACATGGCGGATCATGGGGCTCCTGTGCTCCTGGGAGAATCTGGTGGCCTAGGTTGTGCCAGGTCATCTTCATTCTTTACCAGGCTGGGCGGACAGTGTAACGCCCCGCCCCAATGCTCAGACAAATCATAAATACTATGTAGTTCCACTGCCCACCACAGGCTGCCTCTCAAAAGGTGGTTAACCGAATTGGTGACTCTTGATCTCAGGCAATAGTATTTATACTCTGATTATCCTCGCAAATTCCCGATATGGGACTAAATTACTCAAATCTACTCACAAATCTCACAGACCAGTCGACTGCTGGCAGTACCAGTCGACTGTCCTCTATCAGTCGACTGCTGGCAGTACCAGTCGACTGATCTGGGGTATTACATACACCCCCCCCCTTAGGAATCAGCGTCCTCACTGAGCACAAGGCACACCTCAGTGTAGGACCGTCCTTTCTAGCACCCGGCATGCTGTAATACCCCGATTTTCTTAATACATAAAAAATTATTTATTTCTCTTTTTATGGTATGCTTGGTAGCATGTGGCTATTATTTTTCCATGATGAATAAAGTAATATTTTCCTTAAAGCCCAAATGTTAACTTGTTTATTTTTCTCTTCTTAAAAATATTTATTTTTGGCCCAATGGATTTAAGCCCATAAAATTTAACCTTTTATTTCTCTACAGCCCATTTTTGTGTAAACACTTTTATACATTATATTTTTGTACAATTTTATTAGTGTGGGTGTGCAAGCACGTGCATTTCGCATACACGTGCTTTGAGCATCTTTTCTTGGCCGGTTTGTGGAGAGTGGCTCGGATCATGGGCGGTTATGTGTGAGTTATGGGTAGTTTTCTCAACTCCCGATTTGATCTCAGCCTTTGATTCTCCAACTCCCCAATAAATCTCAGCCCTCCATTTCACCTATATTCTAGTATAAATACCCCCTCCTATTCCCTATCTTTTTACACTAAAATTTCCCAAGATTTCAAGAGAGTATTTGTGAGTTGTGTGGGAGCTTTTCTGTGGAGGCAAGCAGCATTGCTGAAGGTTTCGGTGTGGAGCAAAGGAGCAAGAAGACGTTCTCTGCTTTGAAAGTGCGGGATTTCGGTTATTTCTTCATATAAGGTGGGTGTTTCTCAGGACTTCTAACGTAGGAATGATACTATAATTACTATGATTGATACCATGTTACAAAAGTGAATTGAATGTAGTAGAAATTGCCTGAAGATGCTAGTAATATTGAGACGAGACTGTCGGTACAGTCGACTGCCATATGAGCCAGCCGACTGGTACGAAACACTGCTTTTCGTAATGTGCTGATAAAATGTGTGCAAATAGACATGATGGTGTGATTATTAAATGTATATTTTCCCTATGACACATATGAGGGAGGGAAGGTAAATAAATGAAAAGAACTAATGGTGATAAATAACTTAAATCATCGGAGCAGTCGACTGACGTTGGGTTAAGTCGACTGGTGCTTCGTTCTGAACATGACTGTTGAAAGTTCCCTGAATAAAGATATTCTAATTATGTAGACCCATTATGATGACTTGAGATTTGTACCTTCATTGTCGTAAGTAAGTATGAGCAATGTGAATGCATGTTTAGAGTAGTTTTCTCTAAAAGAGCATGTTAGTAACTTAGAAATTTATGCTGTAAATGCTACTGAACAAGAGGAAACTCTGTTTGTGAAACATGAATTTATGTATATGGTGAATTGATATCATGATGCAAGTACATGTAAGAACTGTAAATAAATTCCCTAATTGGAATGGATCTGTCCAGTCGACCGAATGCGTGTAGCAAGTCGACTGATCTGGACTTGGAAATTATGCTGTTAGAAATCTCCAGGACAGACGACTGATTAATGAACAGTCGACTGTCATGTGGATAATATTGTGAATATGGAAGGTTGCGGGACAGGCGACTGGTTGAGTGCAACAGTCGACTATCCCGAGCTTTTATGAGGAACCTGTATGTGACTGTATAAGTCGACTGGTATTCTTCCAAGTCGACTGTACAGAGTGGACTTTGATAATTTGATTCATGTTATTTACTGTTGGTAATGATGAACTTTATGCTTTTAAATCGATGGATTCTGTTTATGGCTGTATGAATTATATAGATGAATCATAGATGAGAAATGAGAATTAAATGAATAATTATGAAAGGCTAAATCATGATGAGAAAGTCTGTGGGACTCTAAAATGAATTATGAGTTGATGGCGCTCAATTGAATATTGTGAATTTGAAATTGAACAAAGGAGTAGCTAAGTCTCCCCGGCAGTGAAATGAAATGATATTGAGAAATAGACCAGGTTGGTCGAGTGAAATGAAATGATAAGTCCGATTGATGGAGAGGCTAACGCTAGAGCTTGATTTTTATTCATGATTCTGATATAAACTTAAATACATAGTGTGGAGGTGATGAAGGTGAGAGAAAAACATGAGTATGAGAGCTAGGGTACGGTGCGGGTGTGTGAGCCGCAGAATGCATGCTTGATGAGTCAAGACATGGCGCGGGCACAACTCAGTAATGATCGGACTCTAGTCACGCTTGTGGGATGTTTTGGTGACTGCTAGAGGAGTGTGTTCAGGGAGGAGGCTGAATTGTCGCAGAATGCATGCTTGACGAGTCAAGACATGGCGCGAAATTCTACTCCAGGGGCCAGGATACATGCTTGTACTCATAGAATCATCTAAGATACTCATTGAATTTACAGAAGTAGAGTAAGTCATGGCGGGGGATTGAACCCTACAAAAATGAAGAACGATTAAGAGGCTTGCCCTCGAACCTATGTAGTATGGGATGCATAGAATTCGAACAAGTGTGCATTAGTGTCATGTGAAAATTAAATAATTGCACTAAGGATTAAGTGCACAATCACGACACGACATCTCTAAAAGTTCCCTTTTAATTTTACATGCTTATTATGAACAAGATTGTGATTTGTTAAGAAATGAGATTCATTATACTGTTTCTGGCATAGAGAGGATGGCCATGTATAATTATCGTCGGTTGAATAAACTGACGTACCCACAGTTGTGTATGCAGGATGAATTACATGTAAAGAGGAATGGATGCATAAAGATTCTCATTATGTTGTTGTTCATTTATGTAAATGTTGTATATTTTGCTTCCGCTGTGTAAATTTAAATGTAAGATGTTGTAACTCTGATGTAAAAAGAAAAGTTTGAAATTTCCTTGTAAAATTGTACTCGAGAAAAGCGAAAAGATCCTGAAGAACATCTCGAACTCAGTAATTTGGGATTCGGGGCGTTACACATGCTTCGTGAATAGGCCCCCCTCCTTCGGAGGCACCCTTTCATCGCGCAAGCATAAGTACCCCACGAATAGGCCCCCTCCCTCGGAGGCACCCTTTCATCGTGCAGATACACCCGGTGGGTCGAAAGTTGGCTCTGATACCATTTGTAACGCCCCGCCCCAATGCTCAGACAAATCATAAATACTATGTAGTTCCACTGCCCACCACAGGCTGCCTCTCAAAAGGTGGTTAACCGAATTGGTGACTCTTGATCTCAGGCAATAGTATTTATACTCTGATTATCCTCGCAAATTCCCGATATGGGACTAAATTACTCAAATCTACTCACAAATCTCACAGACCAGTCGAAAGCTGGCAGTACCAGTCGACTGTCCTCTATCAGTCGACTGCTGGCAGTACCAGTCGACTGTTCTGGGGTATTACAGACGGCACGGGGGGTTGTCGTGGATCGGAGGCCGAGGGCCATCGATGCTCGTCGGATACGAGGAGACCAGTTCTGTGGGGGTGAACTTGCGGCTCGGTGCCGACCCTGGAGTGGTTCGAAGCCGAGCCAGATTGTTGATTTTCCCATTTTTGAGTGTGAGCCGTACTGGGCCCTGGTCGGGCCCCAAGCCATTTTTACCCTACCACAACATATATATAATAATATATAATAATTATAATAACATATTTGTAATAATAAAATATTTTAATTATATATATAACAATTTATCATAATAATAATATATATAATAATATATAATAGTAATATATAATAATAATTACAATAATAATATAATAATAATAATAGTATATATAAGATAATAATAATAATAATAATAATAATAATAATAATAATAATAATAATAATAATAATAATAATAATAATATAATAATAATAATAATATATATAATAATATATTATATCATAATAAAAATTGTTATTATTACTATTATTGTAATATATATGTAATAATTAATAATAATAATTATATATAATAATAATAATATATATAATAATAATATAATAATAATAGTATATATATATAATAATAATAATAATTATAATATAATATATTATATAATAATAAATATAATAATTATATATAATAATATATAATATATTATATAATATTAAATATAATAATTATATATAATAATATATAATATATTATATAATAATAAATATTATAATTATATAATATTAAATATAATAATTATATATGTAATAATATATATAATAATATATATATCTATTTCTATTATAAAAGCCACAATAAATCTGTCCAGAACGTATCTAGACCGTAGATCTGATATTTCTTGATTAAATCTTGACCATCCAAAATCCTCGTATTTAATTTTTTTTCTAATTAAAATCACTAATACCCATCCCCTCTAATCTCTTCTCTTCTTCCGGTCTCTTTCCCAAAATTCCGATCAACAACTACTCGTCACAGGTTGCCTTTCGAAAATTGATTAACAGATTAGCTGACTTTTGATTATAGACTATTATATTTTAATATTATTTTTATTCTAGTAATTTCCTATATGGGATCATATTCAACTTCACATACATACCTCCGTTCTCTCTCTCCGAGAGAACAATACCGAAGGTAGGGCCCTCCAGTTGTAAGCCATGTTATCACAAATCCAAACTAACAGCAGAAGCTCCCTTTTGCTGTATTCATTTTTCAATTAACGTAGGCCCCCCCTATGCACCATTTAATACCCATTTCAACACTATATTCACCATATGCCAACCTGCATATAACCTTCTACAAACAACACTTTTTTCCCAACTTTATTATTTACCCATCCCCTCCAATCTCTTCCCTGCTTCCGGTCTCTTCCCCAAAATTCCGATCAACAACTACCCGCCACAGGTTGCCTTTCAAAAATTGATTAACAGATTAGGTGACTTTTGATCATAGACTATTATATTTTAATATTATTTTTATTCTAGTAATTTCCTATATGGGATCATATTCAACTTCACATACCTCCGTTCTCTCTCTCCGAGAGAACAATACCGAAGGTAGGGCCTGATGCGGTTTGTTTCTGGGAGACGTGTGGATGCACCAGGTGTGAGTTCTTACTCGATTTGTATTGAAGGAGAAAGCTTCTTCAGAGGCGACCCTCGGCTGGCCGAGCGGTACCTGCGACAGGCTGGAGTGAGGTGGATGTCTGGGCTCGGATCCGAGGTCTGGTGTACCTGCAGACGGTCTCGAAACACCGGGGTTGGTTCCGGTGGCAGACCCTCCGACGATCTAGTCAGTTACTTTAAGATAAGAGCAACAGTAACTAGGGTTTAAAGGAGAAAAGATTGATTACCTCTTTAAGAAAGGAGAGGGCCTGGTATTTATAGAAGTTTCCAATCGGGTCTAGACCCGTTTGGGGCTGGGCCGGACCCGGTTACCCGATTGGCTGAAGCGGTGGAAAGTCGGGCGGTATAGGGCTGACGTGGCAGGTGCCGGAGTGGTTTCCGGGCTGACGTGGCAGATCTCCGGGCGGTTTTCCGGTGTTGACGTGGCTGATCTGGAGGATCAGGAAGGACGCGTATCCTGAGGAGATCTGGTGGCTCAGGGTGAGCCACGCTTTATTCCTGACCCATATCACAAGCCCCTCACACCCGCAGGGTTGGGTGATCCAGCAGTGCGGGGGTGATTTCTGGTCCTCGGGGGAAGGGCAGACGTCAGGGTAAGAAGTAGGGTCTGTTGTTCCCCGGAGAAGGCCAGGGGCAGGAGGAATGGACTCCTCGTTTGGATATGCGTGGGGTGAAGTTCTTAGGAGGGGATACTCGGTAGGAAGAATGCCGAGCTCACTAGGTCGGTGGCCGAGTTCGGGTTGGCAGACGATCCTTCGGGTCGGCGGACGAACCCGAACGGGTCGGTGGACGAACCCTCCAGGGGTCGGATGACCGACTCGCTAGTTGGAAGAGCGAGAGGTCGTTCAGGCCGCTCAATGGGGTTCGTCTTTGCATGAGGTCACGAGGTCGGCTGGACGAGTGTCTTGGCTAGTTTTAAGAGAGTGAGGAGAGGGGTTTGATTCGGATTTCGATCCGAGCGCCGAGCCCGCATCGAGAGGTGGGGCAGCCAGGCTTGGGGAGTTGGAGGACGAGACCTGAAGGCTCGGCGGACGAGACCAAGAGGTATCGGCGGACGACTGCCTCGCTGGTTGGAAGAGCGGGGGGTCGTCTAGGCCGTTTTGTTGGGACGGCGTCCGAGGTCTTGTGGTCGGTCATCCGAGCGTCTGGCCAGTTCGGAGAGTGGACGGATGAGACTCGAAATCTGATCCGAGCGCCGAGCTCGACCTGCGAAAGGAGGCAATGGTGCGGCTCGAATTCTCATCTGAACGCCGAATCCGTATTGAGAGCTGGGTAGTCTGGCTCGAGTTCAGGGGGTCGGTGGACGAGGCAAATAGGGTCGGCGGACGAGACCAAGAGGGTCGGTGGGCGAGACCCATGAGGTCGGTGGACGAGACCAATGGGGTCAACGGACGAGACCTCATAGGTTCGGTGGACGAGACCGAGGGGGTCGGCGGACGAGACCAAGAGCCCCACTTGCTGAAAGAGGTGGCTTGGCTCGAGTTCCCATCCGAACGTCGAGCACCACATGCGGTAGGAGATGTGGCTTGGCTCGAATTCTCATCCGATCGTCGAACCCGTATCGAGAGCCGAGGTAGCCTGGCTTCGAGTTCAGGGGGTCGGCGGACGAGGCAAATAGGTCGGTGGACGAGACCACTGGGGTCGGTGGACGAGACCCATGAGGTCGGTGGACGAGATCAATGGGGTCAACGGACGAGACCTCATAGGGTCGGTGGACGAGACCGAGGGGGTCGGCGGACGAGACCAAGAGCCCCACGTGTTGAAAGAGGTGGCTTGGCTCGAGTTTCCATCCGAGCGTCGAGCCCTACCTGTTGAAGGAGAAGGTAGCTTGGCTCGAGTTTCCATCCGAACGTCGAGCCCACCCTGTGAGAGGGAAAGTAGCTTGGCTTGAGCTTCCATCCGAGCGTCGAGCCCCACCCCTTGAAGGGGAAGGTAGCTTGGCTCGAGCTTCCATCCGATCGTCGAACCCGTACCGAGAGCCGAGGTAGCCTGGCTTCGAGTTCAGGGGTCGGCGGACGAGGCAAATAGGTCGGTGGACGAGACCCATGGGGTCGGCGGACGAGACCCATGGGGTCGGCGGACGAGACCACTGGGGTCGGTGGACGAGACCAAGAGCCCCACTTGTTGAAAGAGGTGGCTTGGCTCGAGTTTCCATCCGAGCGTCGAGCCCTACCTGTTGAAGGAGAAGGTAGCTTGGCTCGAGTTTCCATCCGAACGTCGAGCCCACCCTGTGAGAGGGAAAGTAGCTTGGCTCGAGCTTCCATCCGAGCGTCGAGCCCCACCCCTTGAAGGGGAAGGTAGCTTGGCTCGAGCTTCCATCCGATCGTCGAACCCGTACCGAGAGCCGAGGTAGCCTGGCTTCGAGTTCAGGGGTCGGCGGACGAGGCAAATAGGTCGGTGGACGAGACCCATGGGGTCGGCGGACGAGACCCATGGGGTCGACGGACGAGACCCATGGGGTCGGCGGACGAGACCCATGGGGTCGGCGGACGAGACCAATGGGGTCGGCGGGCGAGACCACTGGGGTCGGCGGGCGAGACCACTGGGGTCGGTGGACGAGACCGAGGAGTTCGGCGGACGAGACTAAGAGCCCCACTTGTTGAAAGAGGTGGCTTGGCGTCGAGCCCCACCCCTTGAAGGGGAAGGTAGCTTGGCTCGAGCTTCCATCCGAACGTCGAGCCCACCCTGTGAGAGGGAAGGTAGCTTGGCTCGAGCTTCCATCCGAGCGTCGAGCCCCCACCCCCTTGAAGGGGAAGGTAGCTTGGCTCGAGCTTCCATCCGAACGTCGAGCCCCCACCCCCTTGAAGGGGAAGGTAGCTTGGCTCGAGCTTCCATCCGAACGTCGAGCCCACCCTGTGAGAGGGAAGTAGTTTGGCTCGAGTTCTCATCCGAGCGTCGACCCCCACCCCATGAAGGAGAAGGTAGCTTGGCTCGAGGTTCCATCCGAACGTCGAGCCCACCCTGTGAGAGGGAAGTAGTTTGGCTCGAGGTTCCATCCGAGCGTCGAGCCCCACCCCTTGAAGGGGAAGGTAGCTTGGCTCGAGCTTCCATCCGAACGTCGAGCCCGCCCTGTGAGAGGGAACGTAGCTTGGCTCGAGCTTCCATCCGAGCGTCGAGCCCCACCCCTTGAAGGGGAAGGTAGCTTGGCTCGAGCTTCCATCCGAACGTCGAGCCCACCCTGTGAGAGGGAAGGTAGCTTGGCTCGAGGTTCCATCCGAGCGTCGAGCCCCACCCCTTGAAGGGGAAGGTAGCTTGGCTCGAGTTTCCATCCGACCGTCGAACCCGCCCTGTGAGAGGGAAAGTAGCTTGGCTCGAGCTTCCATCCGAACGTCGAGCCCACCCTGTGAGAGGGAAGGTAGCTTGGCTCGAGCTTCCATCCGAGCGTCGAGCCCCACCCCTTGAAGGGGAAGGTATCTTGGCTCGAGCTTCCATCCGTCGAGCCCACCATATGAAGGAGAAGTTAGCTTGGCCAGACTTCGCACTAGACTCCCTCCGAGATCTCTGACTGGCCGCAACTTCACACTTTATGCTAGGAGGTCATTCCTGCCGGGCGAGTAGGGAGGGGCAGCATTGGAATTTCACCCTTTCTGCTGACGTGATGGCGCAAATTTCAACGTTTGTTTTAGCCGCTTGATCTTGTCAGATTAGATCTAACGGCTAGATGCTCATTTGCGGAAATCGAGGAGTCGCTGTCTATTTATAAAACCCCCACCCCCCCTCATTTCTTTTCACTTTATCGTTTCATAATTCCCAATTTTTCCAGTTTTTAGCGCAGGCATTTCGATCGCTGTTGGCGGATTCTTTGCAGAGAAGCGTAACTTCCAAAGAATCAGGTTAGTAATTCTCCTTTTTTCTGAATGTCGCGCACTCAGTCTGGTTCCGAGGCTACAACGTCTGGTCACTCGGAGATGGAGTCAGATTTGGAAACGTCGTCATCTCTGGGCAAGTACCAGGTTAAAGAGGAGGTTTTCTCCGAACATGGCTCCGAGGGCGACAGTAATGTAGCTCTAATCGTGCAACCGTTGAGTGTTCGGAGGCCAGGAAAGGAGCCGATGGTAGAGGGTGGTGTGGACGAGGATAGTGATGATGAGGAGGAGGAGTCGAACGAGGGGTCGGACGAGGAGTCGGGTGCTTGTGATGAAGAGGATGAAGGAGAGCAGGGCGACACGGAGAGTGAGGAAGGGGAGGGCGTTGGTGCGCCGGATGCCGGCCACGTAGAGGATCTGCCTCCGTTGCCCCCCCTGTCGACGCCGTCGCCTGAGCGCAAGCCCCGGCCACGTCGGAAGAAGGTAGTCCTCACCATGCCTCAAAGTTCTTCCTCGTCTGACGAGGGTGTGCCGAGGACGGGTCTTGATGTTCCGCCCGTCACCTTCCGAAATCCTGTGTCGATACGGATGTATCCCGATGATGTGAAGGACATCCAGCCGATCCCTCCAGTACCTGTAGAAAATACAAGGACGAAGATTCGTGCGGACAGTACTCCCAGCGTCTTGAGACCGGAGTATCTGAACATCATCAGGGCTGCTTACTATATTCCGAGGGAGTACGAGCTTCTGCTGCCGAGCCCGGGTATTCGACCTACGACGGCGTTGGCTCCGGGTTACTGCTTATTTCCGGAGCAAGCTTTCATCTCGGGGTTGAGGTTCCCCCTGCACCCCTTCGTGAAGACGGTCCTGAACTGGGCCGAGCTGTCCCCCATGCAGTATGGCCCCAACTCTTGGAAGCATCTCATCTGCTTCATCCTGAAGTGCCAAGAGAAAGGGGTGAGGCCGAAGCTTTCATACTTCCGCGCAATCTTCAGCATTGGTTCGCTCGGGGATATCGAGGGCGTGTTCTTCTTTACGCCGAGACCGAACAAGAAAGTGGTGCACGGCCACCCGGACTCGATCAAGAATTGGAGAGATAAGTATTTCGTTGTGAAGACCGAAGGGGAATGGGACATCCCGACCCAGTGGAATTTCGTGAAGCCGAAGCGCAAGCCCCCAAAGAGGAATGAGTTAACCGCCCAAGAGTGGGGGAGGGTTGATCATTTACTCCGGGGAGACAGCATCGCATGGCGCCGGGTGACCGAGGTTCACCTAGCGAGGGCCGGACTGAGTCCCGCCGACCCTAGTATGTTTCTTTCCTCATTTTTTCGTCTTTCTGCCTTCGTGTTAACGTTTAGCCTTCCTTTTCTGTCTTGTTGTAGGGATGACGACACAACAGGCACACGCCAAGCAGATCCTACTCGCCGCCGCAGAGAAGGCGAGACAAGAGAAGAAGAAGAAAGAAGAGCAGGAACGCCTCGCCGCCGAGAAGCGGAAGACTCCTGGCCAGCCTTCGCAAGCTGGAGGGCCCTCCACCGTGCCTCCCCCGGTGCCCGAGGAACAGCCTTTATCGAAGAAGCAAAAGAAGCACCACCATCCTTCGCGGTCGGCTAGAGACCCAGCGGGAGGGTCGGAGAAAACAGTTGAAGCCCCGGCACAACAGCTTCCCCCCGTACGTTCGAGTGCGGCGGAGTTGGTGGGACGGATGGCGACGATGCCCTTCGCACCTGATTGGTCGATCGTGAAGGGCGACTCCATCCTCGACGGACCCGTATCGATGGAGTTCGTCTCGAAGGCCATCACCGATCGGGACGGAATGGCCTTGGCAGCGCAAACGGCCGATCAGGCCTAC